>JAECXR010000055.1:5847500-7047500 GCA_018153035.1 Drosophila pseudoananassae pseudoananassae
TTTAAAGCTTAGGGGGTCAAAATGACTATGTCAAACGCGCTACCTCTCACAAACGATCTTTATTGCTTAAAAAAACTTAGTCATATAATTCAAAATTAAATTTAAAAAAAATAGTATTTTTACTGTAAAATTAAAAGACTACTATTTTGGTCACCAAATACTTGTATAAAGAGTGGTCACACTTTACAATAGATAGATTTCAATAGATTTGAGTAAAATTCAACCAAAATTTTTAGTGCACCAGATAGCGACAAGCCATAAAAGTGGAACAAAACATTCACCTAATGATATTTCGGGTCTTTCCCACCAAAAGTCTGGCGCGATTCATAATGACCAAGAATTGAGAGAACACAGAGGGTATAGGAAACATATATGTAGAAGGGTAGAACATCTCATACCCATCCTGAGTTTGCTGCTCAATGAAACGCAAGCGTCGGCGGCAACTTTTAGACCATAAAACCGAGCAGGGGAATTTTCCACCTCCCGGCATGCAAATGAAGTGAATTTCCCAACCATTTAACCCTTTTCCTTTCTTTCGTCCGAAGTACCATTATCTGGATGGCGTCGACTGTGTTTTATGACCCCCGACCCGGTCGCAGCGGTGTCTCGGGCCAATTCATAAAAATGCAATGAAAGTGCCAAAAACATCGAAGCCACCAAACAGTGGCTACCTACATTCTTCCAAGACAAAAAGTTGCTAACTAGGCTGTCTATCAATCATCATTATCCTTTACCTGTAACCCTGTACAACCCTTTCCTTTTCAGACCTGCCTAAACTTTGCTAAAAAGTCATATGCTTTCCTCCATTTTTCCAAGAACTTTTTATTCATAGTTTATTATTTTTTTTATTAGCTAGCGACCTTGAATGGCCAGTGGGTTGAAAGGGGTTGCCTACCTAGCACAGGTATAAGCTGTTCAGGCCTGCTGCTGACTGCTGTTTCAATTCTTGTGGTGGATTTAGCGCTAATCCGGGGGATTAGCAGATGGCCGGCGTTCCGATTTCATTAAGTACGGGAGCTATACGTAGTCTGAATGAAAGGGAAAGGGGAAAATTTTACTACTACACAGTTTTAACTGAACTGCTCATACGGAAACTTCCTAAAGTCATATATTCCGCAGATTTGCATTTGTCGATTATTTTATTGCAATAAAACCATGTAAAGGATGACAATTTGTATTTTTCAATAATTATTCCTTCTTATATTATTTTTCTCATAGCCAATAGATAGACCTTTATAAAGATAATCATAGCTATTTAAAATATTTACAATTTTATTTAAAGATTTTTAAATTTTCCAAGAAAAGACTCAAAGTCACTCAGATCCCAGGTTGATCCCGATTAAATATATATTCGGACCCAATATAGTCCAATCCTTCCTAAATATATCTTCTTTATGGGGTCGGAAATGTCCCCTGGGGTAAACGAGCATAGAAATTTGTAGAAGGTAAATTACGAAAATTTGACAAATAAACCCTATCTCTTGTTTTTTTTTAAATATTTCTGTCTCTTATTTTTTACTTGTTTAAACTGACTTGGTCTTAAATTATTTAAGCGATCGTGGGAAGCTCTACCAAATACGAAAACTGCTTATGAATATTCATGAGTTCCCACAATTATGTCGACTCCCGAAACTGGTCAAGCGAATGCTGACCAAAAAGTGAAACGTCATCGTCATCTGGTTTAGTAGAGCATCCTCCCCCCGGGAACTTTGGCTAATGATCTTCGCATAGCATCGCACGCAAACGCATTCCCATGCAGTCCACCTGAGTTCCAATTAAGAGTGGGTGAAGCCACCCCGATAACCTTAAAATTTTATAAAAACAGTGACAGCATCATCATCGAAAGCCCGTCGGGGGTTGATTAGTCCAATTAGAACGAGGAATACAACCCCCGGAGTGTGTTGATATCATGTCAAGCATTTTATTGATCAAGTTACGCATCCGAAATACGAATCGAAATATAATTGCGCCCTTCAAGTGTCTATCATATATCAAATGAAATTGCATTTGCATCTCCCTGCTGTGATGAGCACGTTTTCCTAGTCTGACTGTTCCCACGTTTGAGTGTTAGTTTTAGGAGGACTTCGAGGATCAGGATTGTATGTCCTTAGGCGTTTGGTGCGTAATCGCACCAGACTTGCGGGATCTTGCTTAACATTTATTAAGTACTCTGCGGATATTAAGTACTCTCAATGTGAAATGTCTGTTTCGTTTGAATTCGTTGATCCGCGATCCGTCAAAGAGAGGAAAGCTTGATCAGCTTGCCTTTTCCAGGCAGGGAGTGTTCAGCGATTTGTAATCTGCTTAAGCGGCACGCGATTAGTCCTAGGCCATCGAGGATTCGGTGGATCCTTCGAGAGGAGAGAGTGATTAGGGGCACTGGCCACTTGAGTCCGATGCCAAGCCGAGCTCAGCAGAATCAGCCGAAGGCTCTCAAAAGGCAACCCCTAAGCTGGCTTAGGCGGGGGAGTAGTTACAGTGGCTAGATCTACTGCTGGTGCTCCCAATTTTCTTAAGATATGTACTTATAATTCTAAAAATAATCTTAAAATTCTCTTGATCAAATTAATTTACGATTATCAAATTTTGGATATATAAAGAACATACATATGTACATATGTAGAACATACTAATTCGACAAAGACTTATAAGTTAAACGTATATAACACAAGATGTACTGTACTAAATTAACTAAATATTAAAAAATGTAATACTATATTCTATTTATAAAATGTGAGAAATAAGTTTAAAAATTCGGACTGTAGAAAAATAGTAATTTATAAAATTGGGCTAATTCATCATTTAAATATAAGAAAACGTTAGCGTGTTAAAAAAAAAAATTTCAAAAGTTTAATTATTTTTAACCTAATAAAAACGGTTATAATTTATTTTGTTTAATTAGCTTGAATTCTGAATCAGTTTTTATATATGAATAATACCGAAGAAATTATTTCTCAGAATAACGTGAGTATTTTGTTATAATATGGATCAGTGAACGTTGAAAAATTTTTGTCGAAATATACAGCATCTGCTTTAAGTCTAATCCAATAAAAGAATTTCTTACTACAAGTAAAAAAATTAAGACAAGGTTTTAATTTATGTTTATTAAGATGTACCAAGATGTAAGCCTAATTGAATTCATACTTTAGAGGCATTTCAAAATTTGGAAATTATCTCCAAACAAAAGTTTTATTTTGATATCTTTTAAACACGCATATGATTGCATCATAAAAACCTAATTATTGAATGGAAAACAATCAATAGTGCGCCTTCAACCCCTCCAGCTCGTCCTTTGCCACTCCAAAAAGGACTCGCGTGTGTGGAAAAACTAGAAGCGAACCCACAGGTACTTCACACAAATCACAAAGCGGCAATAATGGCAGCGCCATAAACCCCGGCCGGCCATGCAAGGATACGTTAAGGATAACCATGAATGTCCTCTTGGTTGTCTCTTCATTAACAACTGTCGCAAAGGGAGAGAGCAATCCTCTCCCCGAACGCAGCAGAGACGGTGAAAGGGTGGTGAAATGCCGGGAGAAACAGAGCAGGTAGAGAGTCCTGCGGAAAAGGACCATAAAATCCCAAATAAAAATTTGAATTGAGAATGAGCGACGGCTGCTGTGCTCAATGAATTTTCGCAATGGCAGCCTGCCAGGATCGAAGGATTCTCCCGGGGCGAGAGCGCAAGGGAGACAGGACGAGCGTTAGAAGCAACCCTTACCTGATTTCCAGCCAATGAACGTCGAGTTTCGCTACCTAAGGGTGATCGCTGGCTGGATGAATGGATTTGGGCTCGAGGACTATTAAAACAGCCGGAGTCCTGAGAGCAGACAACACAAACCGTTCTGATCTCAGCGTGTTCACATCCTCAATCGTAGCAAGTCGGGATAAAACAGCTAAAGCTGAAATCTAAAAGCAAGACTCAAAACCAATACAACGTTTAATCGCAAAGCAAACTAACGTGCCAAGTGCCGCAAAGTGAAATATTTTGTGTGAAACATTTAATAAAAAATCGTCAAAATTACGCCCCACATCAGTATGCAGTCGTCGGAAGGATCGCCAGAAATGATGGATCAGAAATACAACAGCGTGCGCTTGTCGCCAGCGGCTTCAAGTAAGTATAGTTTACAAATGTTGAAAAAAGTTCAAAATTAAAACAAAGACAAATGTTTTTAAATTGGACTATAAAAAGTATCAACTTTACTAACCAAAACTTTTCTTATTTTTACCATTTTAGGTCGCATTCTATACCATGTGCCTTGCAAAGTTTGTCGGGATCACAGCTCTGGCAAACACTATGGCATTTATGCCTGTGATGGCTGTGCTGGATTTTTCAAGCGCAGCATTCGCCGTTCTCGGCAATATGTCTGCAAGTCCCAAAAGCAAGGACTCTGTGTGGTGGACAAGACCCACAGGAATCAGTGCCGTGCCTGTCGCCTGAGGAAGTGCTTTGAGGTCGGCATGAACAAGGATGCAGTCCAGCATGAGCGCGGACCCCGGAACTCTACCCTCCGCCGCCACATGGCCATGTACAAGGACGCCATGATGGGTGCTGGGGAACTGCCGCAGATCCCAGCCGAAATCCTGATGAACACCGCTGCCTTGACCGGATTTCCTGGTGTGCCAATGCCCATTCCTGGCTTGCCACAACGTCTGCCCCCCCCGCCGCCGCAACACCATCATGCCGCCTTCCAGCCTCCACCGCCAACCGCCGCTGCCGTCTTGGACTTGTCCGTGCCACGAGTACCCCACCATCCGGTGCACCAGGGTCATCACCATGGCTTCTTCTCACCCACTGCTGCCTACATGAACGCCCTGGCCACCCGGGCCCTGCCACCCACTCCACCTCTAATGGCTGCCGAGCACATTAAGGAAACGGCCGCTGAGCATCTCTTCAAAAACGTCAACTGGATCAAGAGTGTTCGAGCCTTCACCGAGCTGCCCATGCCCGATCAGCTCATGCTGCTGGAAGAGTCCTGGAAGGAGTTCTTTATTCTGGCCATGGCCCAGTACCTCATGCCCATGAACTTTGCTCAACTGCTGTTCGTCTACGAGTCTGAGAACGCCAACCGCGAGATCATGGGCATGGTGACCCGTGAGGTGCATGCCTTCCAGGATGTCCTGAACCAGCTGTGCCATCTGAACATTGATAGCACCGAGTACGAGTGCCTGAGGGCCATCTCGCTCTTCCGCAAATCGCCGCCGGCAGCCAGCTCCACCGAGGATCTGGCCAACAGCTCTATTTTGACCGGCAGTGGAAGCCCCAACTCCTCGGCCTCCGCTGAGTCCAAGGGCTTGCTGGAGTCCGGAAAGGTTGCCGCCATGCACAACGATGCCAGGAGTGCCTTGCACAATTACATCCAACGCACCCATCCAGCGCAGCCACTGCGATTCCAAACCCTTTTGGGAGTGGTTCAGTTGATGCACAAGGTCTCCAGTTTTACCATTGAGGAGCTATTCTTCCGCAAAACCATCGGCGATATAACCATTGTGCGTCTCATCTCCGACATGTACAGCCAGCGGAAGATCTAATGTGTAACCTTAAAAATCCTTGAACTCCGTGCACTCGAAGTGCCTTCCTAGTGCTGGGAACTGTGATAATCTCGGGAGCGCTTTGGACTAAATATATATATCAATCAATAATTCAGTGAAGGAGTCAAGCCTTACAAAACACAAAAAAATGCCAACACCTCACCTACCTTATCTTAACTAAACTAAACTAATCATAGTTTTTTAGTCTTAAACCTTCCACGAAGTGTTTCAAATTGCATTCGTCAAAAGTTTCAACTTTGCCTGTTAAATACGTCAATCGTACCCTAGTTTATGTACTGTTAAAAACATTTAATTCTTAGTACATATCAACATATATTAAGCAATGAAAAAATATTAACACAATAAACCTAAAGGTTTTCGAAATGAACATTTTTTAATATTTTTATTTTGGGGTGAATGGGTTGACTTCTTTTTAATATAAGATTCTTTTTCAGTTTTCAGTTTCGGCTTTCGAATTTGTTAAAGATTTGCCTATTTTCTAAAACAAAAAAAAAAGTTTTTTTATACAAATTTTTAAATGATTTAAAATATTTTAATTTTTTTAGAATGAATTAGGAAATAATTAATTAACTTTTAACAGTTATATTCAATGTATATTCAACTATTTATATTCAAGTTTCTAGAAACCTTTTAAAGATCTTACATAGTAATATCACATACCCCTTTTGATCCTTATATCCTTTATCTACTCATACTTAAAACTTGTTCTTTAAAAAAACTTATGTGGATGAGATTGTTTTCTTTTAATTTATTGACTCAATGCTTTTGATTATTTATTTAACGTCTAATGCATTTGTAATTACTTCTTCCCATCGAAAAGTGTTATGACAAACACAGATTCATAAGATTATACCCAGCATTATCATATTGTTAAATTTTTTGCCATTTTGTGATGGTTTTTGCATCTTGCGAGACGTCTTTTAGTGGAAGAACCGCACAACCAACCCAGTTAATCGAAAATAAATTATGCAAATGCAGGAACAAAGAAATGCCAGATCGCAGAAGGAATCAAAGGACATTAGCATAGTTTTTCCGCATGAGCAGACCAAAGTCGGGATTAATTTGGAAACCTTGACGGTTTTGCAATGGCCGCTCCAGTTGCTAGATATCCTTTCGCTCCATCCTTTTCTTCCCCCGGAGTCGTCATTGAATTCAAAAAGTTAAAAAGTAAAATTCACTTTTGTGACTTTGTCGAGCGGCGTTGGATCATTGGACCGGGTCATGGGTCTGGGACTAGGTTGGTGGTGGTGCTGCTGCTGATGCAGGAGATCGCTGATCGGTATGCCCGAAAGGACAATGCCGGTAAACGAATCCTTTCACAATAGAGCACCCAGAGCAGACGGATGAAAATGAGTTTTCGCTGGCAAAGGCTGAACAAACAACTCGAGGTACACAACACAGTTGCCAAATTGTACAAATTGCGTTGGCCAAAGTAAACATAGATACGAGTGCGTGTGGAATATTCTACTGACACACATATCCTGGGTGAAGGATGTGCAAAAACCTACCCTAACCGAGTCCAGAATCCCGTAGCCGGAATCCAAGTCCCGAATCCAACCACGGCCCAGCACATCCTGCGGGGATTGGGATTTGGAATTAAGTATGCTTCGTTGGTGCTGCCATTTCGACTTTGGCAAGGACCTCGGGTTCATCAGGATGCTGTTGAACCCCGGGTAACAAATTCAGCTCGTCCGCTGCTGCGTCGCTGAGCCCTTTTAAGTCCTAATGGCCCTTTATTATCTGCCTTTAGACTTTTAATAGACTCAGGCACCAGGACAGCAATGGCAACAGCAACAGCAATAGCACCCTGCATTCAGAGAGTCCTTTCTCTCAACGCTAGGCTGTGCTGGCTTAATCCTCATCATTCTGTCATCAGTGACGTTTTTCTGCACATTGTTGTTTCGCCATTGTTTGTGTCTTAATTTGCCGTTTTCTCTTGTATTTTTTGCACTATCGCCGAGCAAAGGATTTTCACTTTTTCTTCACTTCTTGATTTTTATAATGTCTCTTGAAAAGTTAAGGACAATGGCCAAAAAATAGTACATTTTCGTAGAATGGGTCGGTTTTAACCAGGAGGAGAACTAAACAGGCTCTAAAACACAAGATACCATGGGTTATATTTTTCTCAAATTATAAATCTTGAAAACCTTTTTAAGTAATAGCACTAACAGTATACTTAACTAACCATATTTTGTATGGTTAGTGGAACCAATTATCTTACTTTAGTTTTCAAAAAATTTTAATAAATAGAGGTTGATTTCTTAATATTATGATGTTAAAAGTCCACCACGTCGTCCATTAAAATACCTAGCCCTTTTTTTTGCACTTATTGAAATATGTCAAATTCTAAATTAGAACTACATACATAAGAATGATTATGGAAACGAATTTGAATTTAAAGAAACGTGGTTCATCGACTTTATTTGGAATTATATAAATTAAGCTATAAAGATATTCGATTTTGATCCGATTTGTAGCACTACAGGGACTAACTTGTAGCTCACTTGAACTGCTTTAAATCTTAGAGCTTTAACCGGCCCGAGGGTCTGATTGTGGGTGGAAAGGGGCACTAAGCCAAGCTCAGACGGAAGGGAATCTCAAGTGGCCAGGGGACTAGTATTCTGGGGAAATTCACGATTCGCGGTGCGGAACAAGTGAGGGAAGCTGGTGGATTTTGGGTAACACGTTTAATTCATAGATTTTCGTTGATTAAGTAATCCCCAGAAGGGCTCAATGAAGGCGACCGCCGCCCGATTAGCGCAGTTCGCGTAAGCGGGTTCCTGGTTTTAGCCCAGGCAGGTGCCAAACAGGTTAAGGTTTCGCAAGCTTAACCCACTGAGCACTGAGTGTGTCTCACTAACACCACACCAGCCCTATGCCTGTCCCTCTCCCATTTCGTGGGTGATCCTTATCCAGGCGCAATTACCTAGCGAAACAAAAATATGAGTATGCAAATAGATTTTAATGGACAGGATTACCCTTTTGCTAAATGCTCAAATCCTGGCCGGGCGGTCTGCTCCTTGTTCGCAGGAGCATCTCTTCTAAAATATGTTTCCTTTGTTTTCAAATGTAATGAGAATGTCTCTAAGCCAAAATATTAAACATCCGTTTGAGCCTGGTCGACCGGAGAGCGAGAGGGAGCTAGAGGTTGCAAATCCGGCTTCCGATTGTCCTTGCACTCTGTTGTTGTACCTGAAGTCAGGACAAAGTCCTTGGTCCTGCGGCCAGCAAAAGTCAAAGCGGCAGCCCCGGCCCAGCGTTGTTTTTGTAAATTGAGTAGCTCGATTTATCGCCAGATCAATTTTCTATATCTGCCGCTCAGATAAGCGGGAACAGCACTGTGGTGTCCTGTGCCTTCAGATTGTTTTCTCTGGCTTATACACCGGTAACTAAGCCTGATTTTCGTCCTGGTCCGAGGTCTGAGCCTTGCTTAGTTACCTTAAGTTCAGCTTAACTTACTTTAGTGGGCAAATGGCAAATTTTCGTTGGAAAAATCATAGGAGTTCTTATTGTATTTTGCATACACATTGGCGGCGGTATTGTCTTTGACGCTTAGCCGCTTAATTTGTGAGACAAGCGGGCACAAATGGAGGGATGGGTACACTGTTAAAAACAATAGGAGAATGAAGTCAGTTAAAAAATTGTGCTAAATGTTTTTTATGGTTATTGTAAGGTTTTTAAAACTTTAATTATATTTTAAAAGGTTAAAATATAGACTCAAAAAAAGAGCATTTTTATAATTATCTTCCGAAGAGACCTTTAATCTTTTTTATTATTTACTAATGTAGAAGCTACTTTTAAAATGATAATAGCATGCCGAAATTAATTTCTAATTCCACTTCTGTAGACAGTCTTTGTCTTTAAAAAAAAGTGCTTCGCTGTTTTCTCGTTGTTGTCGGTTTAAAATATCCAAATCTATAAATATATTTGGTTCCTTTAAAGAATACATAAATGCAGAGAATTAATTTATAATTTAACATATATAAAAATTCCCCTTGTTGATGACTAGCCTTTCAAAAAAAAATTGTTTTTTTTCTTACATTTTTCCTTTAAAATGTCCTTTAAATAAAAAAAAAAAAACTTCTAAAAAACAAATTTCTTTTTTCATTACCTGTGAAATATATCCATGAATATTGTGTAAAAATTTGCTACTAATCAGTTTATTCATTTGCAACAAATCGATATCACCAACTTTGGAAAACTGTTTTGACAAAAACGCGGGCAAAGTTATCCTGCTCCATGTGTGGCACTCTGACCTGAGCATATAAATCAAAAGCTCCGAAAATATTTATCAGATTGAGCTAAAATTTTAAAAGGACATGCACATGTAGATTAAAATAAATGTAATGTAAAAAAAAATAATTTTTATATTTTCTGAAAATCCTAACTGCGTATAACACATTAAATAGAAGCTATATCCTCCTATATCCTACGTATAAAGATGTTTAAATCTAAAAATTGTAATCTTCTAATGTCGAAACTTTTAACTTTTTACAAAGGAAAGATTTTAAACTGAATAGATCGACTTATAAACCTCATTAGCCAAACACTTTGAATCCAACAGCTGCTTCTTTTTTAAAGAGTGAGTAAAATTGTTAACAATAAATTTCTTTTCACGTAGCTGTTGAAGATCACTATTATCAATGCCTGCTATCCGAAGCGATTAGGGCAAGGACATCATATTACAGGATCAGCGAAGCGTGTTCTACTTTCTGATACATTTTGCACTAGCCACCCCTCATCTCCTTTTTTGTGGGTCTTCCCTTTTTTATTATTTCGTGTCCCTAAGTACTTGATGCTGGAGTCTAAGTCTCTAGAAAATCTGTGCACATCCTTTTGATTGTTGCCATCTAAGGACGGGACAATGGCTTAAGGTCCTGGCGACGAGTGGACCTCCTGGAGGTGAGAAAAATATTAAGGGCAAATCCGCTGAGCCCTCGAAAATTTGAAGAGCAACTTGCGTTTAACCTCAAGAAAGTTGCAATTGCCCGCATTATTTTGTCGATCGATGGTTTCCTTTTGTTTCGGCTGAGTTCGTTGGAAATTCGGCTTACAGGGAATATCGACAGGCTAACAAGTGTTATACGATCTGCGACAGTTTTTTCTTTCAATTTTTCTGAGGGCCTCAGTTCAAGGACTTGCAATCAAAAGCTGGACCACCGCGAATGCATCATCTTGTGTGTCCTTAATTCACTTTGAATAGGGGTCGCCGCCTGAGAAACTTTCTGCAGCTGGAGGATCTACGTCTCTTCTGGGTTTTAATTTTTTCTTAATTCTATCAGCAGAGGTCGGAAGTGGTGGAAGCTGCATTTGTGGATTTGCCTTCGGGGCAGACTCATTGCGTAGCCTGGTAATTGAATTTGTTGCCTTTGCCCTTGCATTTGATGTTGTTTTTTGTCTTTAGCATAACAAAGCCAACCGCTCAGTGGCCTCAGGGTCCTTAAAAATGATTGCGTAGATATATGTCTAATTCGTGACGGGGTTGTGTCTTCCTAGAAATGAACAAAATATACACAAGCTAAAAATGGCGGACAACTGGCAACAGTGCCTATCATTTAATTAAGCTGTCACACGAAGCCAGCCGGAAAAGTTCGAAACTTTTCAACTTCCGGTCAAGAAAGCAGGTGGCCGGCCGGTCATCAGGTGCATCCCTGGAATATAGCCATTATTACGGGGTCACGCAATGCCAACGGCTAACGGTCCTGGGAACTTTTCGGACATGGAGTTGACCATCAACGGTGAAAAGTGAAAAGCCGTCGCGTCATCAATGTCGATGGGAGGCCATATGTCATCAAAATACTACCCGATCAACCCTAAATAGCTCACGGAATTAACGGTAACATCACGAATGCACTGAAAGATATTAAAGCATAGCTAAAAAACACTCGCGAAAATAGTTTCCAAAAATCTGTTTTTAAAATAAATAATTTTCAGTGAAAAAGGTGGACTTTTCAACCCCAAACTTGAATTCCGCAACAGTTTGGATGGATGAGTGTACGGCAAATATTGAAATAGCTCACAGGAAGAATGGTAAGAAAAATAAGAACTGCCAGGACGAAGGACTCGCTGGCCACTTGAAAAAATGTAACAAATCGACTTTGACAAAGCTCGACCTCAACCTCGCGACCTGGGAAATTGCAATCGTAAAATCACCAAACACAAACTGTCGCTTTCGGTTCTCGTCCGGGTTTGAGATTCGTTTGTTCTTGGCTCTTTGAAAGTTTTCAAGTGGCCACTTAACACTCGAAATTGGGAACGAGCTTGCTACACGTCACTCACACCATCACCTCATTAGAGTTTTATTTCGCTCCCAGGATATCGGGAATATGCAGGATATGAGGAGCGCCTAAAACAATGGGGTAGTTAGCCGATTTGAATACGCCGGGGAAACTGTTGCAAAAAATATACATAAAGAAAATATATGTACATATTGTAAAAAATTGTTGAACAAATGGAGTGTTCAAAGCTGAATCGGGATATTGGCAAACCCATTTTCGAGAGCTTTTGTTTCGCTGAACGACGCGAGTAAGCCACAAAGGATCAACAATGCTCGAAAATTATTTTGTAGAGCCAGCAAGCGAACCACTCAAGTCGGGGTCGCTATTCTCGGACCCGGATTGAAAATTAATTTTGCACCAAGGCAACTACTTTGTGGCACACAAAAAAGTAACTATAAGTAACAGAAGGTTCATAATAGTGGGGTGCAATATACTTTCAATAACCGTTGCATGCCCTAAAAACGATGGGAATGGAAATAAAGCAATATAATTTTATTTTATATTCCCGGATTAAAAACGGTTATATTTAAGAATTTCGAATAGACATTAGTATTTTTAAAAAACGTATAAAATTAGAAGACTTTGTAGAAACAAAATTTGAAAAATGCAATATACCCTCATAAAGGGCATGTCAAATTTTGGCGACAAATAATCAAGTGGTAGCCCGAAACATGGCTTAATTGAAAACACTTTTTGTTGCCAGCTGTCGATTGCAACCGAAACAAAATCAACTTCAATTTCGTTTTCAATCTCCAGATTTTCGTTTTTTTATCGAAGCCATTTTGTCAAATAAAAGGGATTTAGCCACTAATCCGCAAATGGGACCAGTCCGAAAAAAAACCAATAAAGGAGATGTCGGGGAGATTCTGTAGACGCCAGTGTATCTGCGGCTGCCTAACGAGCCCGCTGTCCAATTGGTTTCGATAAAAAAAGATATATAAAACCAAAATGAGGCACAAAACAGGGCTCCTGATTTCTGACATCACAATTGACAACGGGAGTGTTATGGAGGAACAGCTGCTTGGCGATAGAGCGACAGAGACGGGGAAACGCTTTCGAACTCCTGCCGCAGGAGATTAGAGACCCGGCCATGGAAGGGCGTCTCGTCACACTTTAAGCGCTTACATGGGAACTAATTTCTGAAGTGCCCTCGAACACTTTATAAAATATTTGCATCAGTTTGTGGCAAGCGGCAAGCGACAACGACAACCCGCTGCGGGGATTAGCACTAAAATAAACATGGCGACAGTCACGAACAAATAAAAAAGTATCTGACGGATCGCGTTTTGCGAGTCGAGCTGTGACTGACTTGCCGTGGCTTGTCAGCTTCCTTGCGACTGAGGTACAGTGGTTTGAAAAATAAAAGAAGTATTTAAAATACTTTTGCAGTTAGAAACTTTTAAAACTACATCTAAAAATAATGCGATTTCTTAAGGTTTTCGGCTGTATGTACATATGTAGGTTCCACTACTACTATTGTCTTTTACTCATTTTTTTCCCAATAAAAGTTTGTTTTTATAGTAAATAAATATTTTGAAATAAATGTATATTAAATGATTTGTATTGAATACATTTTTGTTGAAATAAATTATTTTTATTTCATATTTCTAACCACAGTACTAAGGATGTCACCGAGTTCACATCGCCTGCGCGTGCTCCTTTTTCTGAGCAGCTTAAAAAAGCCGTTGGTCGGACGGCTATGTTTACTGTACGGATCACACTCGAGGCAGTTGACAAAACAGTTAAGCCCTCGAATCGAAAGCGCCGGTCCATGACGTAGGAAGTCCTGGAACTAATGTCCCTGGCAGAAGAGGAATAGCATCCGGGCGGGGGCTGGCAATTATAATGTGACAATGTCACGTGAACAGCGTAGAATGGCCTACCACTAGTAGGTGGGTCATATTCCCGGACCAAAAACAACGAAAAAAATATTAAAATGGTAAAAAGGGTGTCTTGAAAGTCTATGCCGCCAGATCAACTTTTTGTTCGTTGGCTTGTTCAATTTTAATGAGCAAGGATGAGCCAGGATGGGAAACGAACTGGCCCAAGGTGCAACTGTTTCAACTGGTTATCCAGCTAGGGGTGGTTGCTTTCCCTACCCCTGCATGGCCTCTGTGCCCCTCGACAAGACTCATTTGCACCCCGCGATTTGTTTGTCTGCTATGTAAATTGTCACATTATTGTCATAATTTTCAGCCCTGGGAAATGGAAAAGCCATCAACGGGAAATGCTTATGACATAATTTGCGCTTTGTTGTGGTTAATTGTTGGGCTCAGATTTTGAGGGGCGTATGCCTGAAAGTAAGATTAAGTAGACCAGAATGGACAATAAAGGTCTTTAAAGTTGTGCAAGCTACTGGTCGATTTATTTTTATTTACAAATAAAAATGATGGAAGTTTGTTGGGCTAGGTTGCAAAGAGATTATTTACAAAAAGCTTACAGGTTCTTGAACCTCAGTTGTTTTGAAAACATTTTTTGGATGTTTAAACTATAAATTTCATTTCATTGTTTATCATTGTTTGCAACAGATTTGTACCAACCTGCATCAACATTCAGGATTTGATGAAAATGAAAAATTTTATTTTTACATTTTTTCTCTACTTTTATGGAAAATGCGTGGGACGGAGAGGCAGGAGACCTGATTAAAATATTCTTTATTCATTCTAAAAAAAAACAAATACAATTTTTAGTTTTAAAGTCATATTATTTCTCTTATTAAAATTCGTCAAATTTTAGATGAATAGGTAAATGCAATGTTTAGCATCAGTTATTCCCTTTAGAGCAGTATGTTGTAATTATTTGTAAGATAAATAAATAAAGATCTTCGCAAGAAATAATCAAAGTCCAATCATCTTTCATAACATAGAACCCGTATCCATTTCGTAGATCTTTAAGAACCGTTCGAGCCAATTAACTCGACGCCAATGATCTGTGAAATCGCGCAACGCAGAAGCCGCCGCCCGGATCCAGATACTCTTCAGGACTCTGATCCAGATACTGGCACAGATCCAAAGGACTGCGATCATCTGGTAGGATTCTGGACGTTGCTTTGGTCTCTGGTCGGTATCCAGAATAATTGAAACCAATTAGCTTGGAAAAACCTTTTAATTGTGTGTTCAATACCTGGGCATAAGTAAATATTTTCATAGGCGAAGGACAAAGGGACCGGGAAAAATGTGAGAACATGGCAATAACCAAAATAATCCTGCTCGCTCGAAGGATATTGTAATGCATTTTACCAGCGAAAACGGTGAAAGAAAATTGCCAAATAATTGCCAAGAAAAAAACAGCACAAAGGCAACGGGCCAAGAAAAAGAATCAAGACAAAAAAATCAACCGCAGGCTTTGTCCGTCGAAGAAAGAAAATTAAATCCCGGCCTTCTGGTCTTTGGTCTTCTTTTTACATGCATTTTTTCTTGGCAACTGTTCAACTGTCAAAACTCGTGTGGGTGAAGTCTATATTGTTGCCAAATATTGCATTGCACAGTGGCAGCAAATATTTACTGGCTCTCTATTCTCGTTGATTTATTTACTTTTTGATTCTAAACATCTTGGCAGCAGTTAATTGGCCTGTTGTTGTGTCAGTCAGGCTCAAGATCATCGCTAACATAAACAAATTTTCAGTGCATTATCCAGAGCATAAGATCAGGAGATTTTACGACTCCAAATTGCGACAGTTTCTCGTAATCAGGAAATGATTAGTTGTGGGAATTCTCTAAAGTCTTTATTCTTTTTTGCTTTGCTGGGGATTGGCATTTTTTTGTCTAGAGGGTAGAGTCTAGAGCTAATAAAAATGTTGAATTCCAACTCCATAATTAGCCAACTATTTGAAATGTTTCGGTTGCCAAATTCGTTGCTAATTCTAGTTTAAATGAAACCAATGAGCTGATCCGCTCTACATGCTGCTTAAGTTTTTTTGATTGGCATATCATTACTGCTTGGCGATTTCAGACTGAGGTTGAGCTATTTACACTTGGAAAAATTATTGATTTTTAAAAGAATAGATTTTAATAATAAAGGGTGAAAAATTATTTTCTATAAATATGTTAAAATGCGACCTACAAGTATCTTTTTTATAAATATAATAATATTTTACTACTGATTTATCACTATCCCACACTTAATAATCATTATTTTGTTCAGTTTTCAAGTGTCGGATTGTTTTTGAGAGTAGCGCGCCAAAAACTATGGCTACAACAATAAGTACGGTACAACAAACGGTAGGCTAATTAACCACTTTGAGCCAACGCCGCCGCCGACGTGGCCAACATCTAATCACCTGTGAAAAAGGAGGCGAGCAACTGGCCCAAACACTCAACTGAGTGGAGTGGGTTTCAGGTGAGTCGATCTGAGGTGAGGTCTAAATATCAAATCGATTACAAGTGCGCTCGTCAAGTGGACATGTTTATATTTATTTTTGTATTTTTTTCCCAGATATTTTTTCGATAATAATTTTAATGCCCTGTCATGAGAGCGGAACCTCAGACGCTGGCTGGAACTTGTTGTTGCTGCTTATTTGTCGAGTCTACCATATAACCCTCATAGCCATGGCTGCTGTTTGTTTATTAGCTGTCAAATTCTTGCACTTTGACGTTTGACATTGTCCACAAAAGAGTGGGTACAATCAACCGGAATTCAGTGCCCATTTTGAGGGGATTGTCGGGGCTGTTCCGATTTGTCCATTTGTCGCCGCTGCCAGTGCAATTAATCGTTCACTTGTTTGCATGTCACACCAAAATAAAGTGTACCTCATTCCGGTCAATCCGAACCTCCGGCCGAAGTGACATTGAAAATGCGATTATGCATGGAAATCATAAATTGGTTAATAGCGTTTTGTCAGCGCGAGTAATTAATGTGTAATGTGCGTTGAATCATGTTTCAGTTTCGCCAATGAATAGACGTCAACATCTACAGCTTTAATTGTCTCATTTATGATTTGACCTTCTTTCGATGGAATCACGTACCGTCATCTCATAAAATACCATATGATACTCGTATTTAAATTACTGCAGATTTTTCTTGGTCTTCGGATAAGTAGGCATTTTTCTGGGGAGTGGAAAAATTATCGTGAATTCTTGTGGCAGGTCTTGGGGTGCCAAGTATCAAAAAAACCGGAGGGTTCAATGGACCGTTTTTGCCACTGAAGGTCAACAATTTGGGTGGCTATGAAACAACTTTCGAAAATTGCACTGAATGCAACTGCTGGCCAGTTGCATGCCACATTTCAAGGACAAGGGCGATAAAATAATTTACTGTAAATGCAGGAAGCAAGATAATTTTTTGGCTTGAATCTTCCGCTTTTAATGCCAATTTAATCTCTTCCACAATAAGCCTTAAAATCCTTAAACTTTTTAAGCAATATTCTATATTTTTCGAATATTTTTTTTTTTTACCATTTTTTTGTATTACCACCAATAACTGTTATCCAAGATTTGACGTCACTTTTTGAAAAATTTGCATATTCGCACTCAAGTGCAAGCCCCCGAATGCGGAAGTCTGCGAAGTGCAACGCAAAAAACCGCTACGCATGCGTCTGTGTACAAACTTGTTTTCAGGCTGTATAGCCCCCGTTATCCCCGCCATGCCACGCCTCCTTCTTCGAGTGGCCCACCTTACACGCAACGTATATGGCACTCCCCTCTTGCCAAGAGTCTGGTTACAGGCCCCAATGACCTTGATATTGTAAGTGCGTGTGTGTGTGCGTGAGTGGAAACTGGTCCAGTGGCAATATAAACCACGTTAGTTATGCGGCATTTAAACGGCTTAAATGACCGTTTGACAAGTGATTTCAGATCTCAGTTTTCAGGGTAAGGTTGGGCCAAGGAAAAGTCAAATGGTGAGTGAAACTTTGGTCAGGAAAATGCGATGGGAAATTTCAGCAGATGCGCAATTAAGGGGCACTTACACCGGGGATTTAGGAATACGTTTCGAATTACAACCTCATACAAATAGAGATCGGAAATGGGATTGGGATAAGATACATACATTTATGAAGAGAATCACAGGAAAAAGTGAAGGTTATTTTTTGTAATAATTTAAAGGTTTAATTTTTATAAAGAAAAATTTATTTTAAAAGGGATACTACAATATATTCGAGACATTCGGGACAAGTTTTAAAATATATGAATTTTAAAGACTAGAGAAACATAGTATTATGTTAATATCATTATCATTAATTTTTAAACATATTTAAGTTAAAATGAAATATTAAAATAGATACTAAAATATAATAATGATGTAGTTTTTTTTGAAGTGCATAATATTGCCTGACTGACTTTTGAGGAGTCTAGAGAAGGGTCACCTATGAATCAGCCATCAAATCGTCCTTTGCCCATCTCTTTTTCCGGGAATAGTGGATCATATTTCCCAACAAGTTTAGCGGGTTTCGATTTTGACTTCTGAAATGGAAATGGAGATGGCGATGACGGCGGAGTTGATGATAGAACCGATAAGCATTTAACATTAAATTTTTGTTAACCTTCCGCGCCGAGAAGTTGACTTGCTCGATTTCAGAAAACGCTCGACTGCATCTTGAATTACAAATAATCGCAATTGTCTGTCCATATCTCTCCCTTATCCATTTACATTTTTTTCATTTTCATTTTCGCCAGGGCATTGTTCGGTGGTTGATTTTAGAATCTGACTCAGACGCCGTTCTGTGTTCGACAGAGCAGCTGAAATAATTGAGAGACAACGCGGAATTATGGCAGCAGGGATCTGGTAAAAGGCTCTTCTTTTTTTGCATATATGAGTATGCCCACCCTCCGCTGGGCATGATCAACCCTCATTATCTGTTGGGCGATTGTGATTAACTCGGCGAAAGTAAAAGCCTACTGACAAATGGAACTATTTATAGGGCCATCCCCCTCTAATAGAGTGAGTGAGACGGTGCAATCAAAATAACAACAAAGAAATAACAACAAAATCAACCTCCTGATATGCCGCCGCCTCCCTCCCTTAAGGATTTTCTGGGTGGCAGTATCGTCGGATCAGGCAAACGCCTCGAAATCGAAATGGAAATCAAAAAGGCATCAGCCCGGCGTCCAAGGAAGTGCGAACTGAGTACAGTGGTGTGTTTTTATGGGATATGTATTTTAAAATATATTAAATATATTTTTTGAATATATATTTTTTTATTGAATTCTTTTATAATTTTTTAATTTTTTTTTAAATATGTATGTAGTTTTTTTGAGTAAAAATATTGTAACCTCCTTGAAAAAAATGGGAATTCTAAAGCATAATGAATAAGCATATTTCGTTTATAATATTTAATCTTTTTATTCATATAAGTTTTGAATTACATAATGCCTTAAATTAAAAAAATAACCCTATAGGAATGGGGTAAAAATAATATCTGTTGAAACTATTTATTTAATACACCGACCAACAAAAATAATTTAATAATAAAATTCAATCATTTGTTTGACAGGAAAACTAGGAAAAGTGAAATAATAGCCACTTTCTTGCCATAAAAACTCCAATGACTAGGATATTTTTTTTTCGCAGTAACCACTGTATTTGGACCATTTCAACCCTCCGTGGGCACACCCTTCCCAAGCTAATCCGGCCATGCCCAACTTCACCTTGGGTCCGTTGCTCTTGCTCGGCTTCCTTGCCAGCTTGCCAGTTTAGCTCGGCCTGGCTGCTCGACTGCTTGTTGTTCTTTGTCAACTGATTTAATTTCCTCCTCCTACTTTTCCCAGCTCACACTTCCTGCTGCGAGAGGGCGTTCCCTGTTTTTGGCCACACAAACAAAACCGGCAATGATGAGGCGGATGATGACGATGTCGATGGCGACTACCAAAAGGGCAAAACAAATAGCGTTGTAAACGAGAGTGTTGCTACTCGAAATCCACGACCACATGCGGCTACTACGAGTGCATTATTTTCTAAACGACAGTGTGCCACTGCGAGTGTGTGGAAATGGCTCATTAAAATTATGGAAAACCGATTTGCATAGCTAAATGCTCTTATTCTGCTTGCTTGGCTGCTGGTATACTCCGAAAAGCGATGTTTAAGACCCGTGAAAAATCTTTGTTAAACAGGTTTGGAGAATTCTCAGAACAATTCTTAATTGAAAATTGTATTAGAAAGCTTATACGTAAATATATGTTACAATTCTCAGAATTAATTTCATACATATGTTCCAGTCTAAGTTGCAAATTTACAATCTTGGGAGGAGGTGGGGGCGTGTGAGTGGGCGTTGGGCATGTGGGTGGCAGCCAACTGTTGGCCATAAACAAGCCCAAAACAATGCCAGACATTTCAAACACAATAAATAATTGAAGCCAGCTCCAAGAGTCAACAAGTCAAACACATTGCAGCAACTCTTGCGATTGTATTCGCTTTGTTTTTTAACTCCAACTGTTGCCAACTGCTATTGGCCACACCACAAAGTCCAGCCCAGGGTGAGATCTAGATATAAATCAACTTGGCCATGCACATGCAGAATGCAAATCCAGCTTAAAGCCAGAAAACACAAACATTTAACAACTGCAATATGAAAATGAAGAGAGCTGAAAAATAATGACTTTTTGGCATAAGTTTCCCAAGTATTTTCCGAGGGCGGTCTAGTTATCCGTCAAAATCGACAGTTTCTTTTTTTGAGGATATAGGTTTCTGGTTTCTTTTGTTTTATTTTTATCGATGACCAAATTAAACAATTGCCATTAAAAATTACATCATTCAGTGCCAGAGCCTCAAAGCAGAACCAATTGATAATTCCAGGTTGGATCTTTGTAACACTGATCTGAAATTCCCCCCCACAGATGAGGACACTCGTACGAACTCTGGAGCGCTGGAAAACTTTTAAAATAATTAAAAAATAGTTTCGTCTTGGGCTTGGGCTTGGGCATGCTGGTTTTCTGCCTGAAATTGTGCATATAGAAAGCAAAAGTCGGCTCTTGGCTCCCAGCTCCCCAGAGCCAAGCGAAAGAGTTGGAAACTGGTATAACGACTTGGCAACACGACCGCGATACCCATACTGGCACAGAGTTGACTTATTGGAGCACTTAGCTTGATTCTTGTTATTGTTACGGCTGCTACGCTGTAGCCGCTTTAGCTGTTAATAGTACCAACACAATTACACGGCTTCGAGTGCCTAGGCGGAGTCGATCCGATCGGCGATCCAAGGTTCCCGCTCGGACTATAAAAAGCTTGGGCGGCTCCGTTGCGGAAGGCAGTTAATTCCACAAATCCGTTGCCGTCGGTCCCCTTTTAAAGCCACCGACTTGTAAGCGTAAAGGCGCGTGTGAATCCCCCTTAATAATATTCAAATTAAAGAGAGAAAACCAGAGTGCAGTTTACGCTTGACAAGGATATTCAAAAAGCATTCCCGTTTCCAAAATGTTCAGATTTGTGAGTTGTGTTTCAAAAACAATTTTAAAGCAACCTGAAACAAAATATATTTATCAAAAACTGAATTTAAAACTATTTAGTGAATCACTTTTTGTTTCTTGAAGATTATGCAATTTTTAAAGTAAAAAATTAGTTTTAATAACAATAATTCGTACATCGTTTAAAAATAAATGATAAATATTTCTATGAAAAATATGTAACCATCGATTTCATGTTTTAGCTTGCATTGACCACTTTGGTGGCTATGGCTTCGTGCCAAAATTATCACCAGGACCCCAAAACGGCGGCCATTATCAGTGAACAGCGTTACTTGTCCGGCGATGGCAAGTTTGGAGCTGCCTATGAGCAGGAAGATGGCATTAACTTCAAGGAGGAGACTGATGCTGACGGCACACGTCACGGCAGCTACAGCTACGTGGATCCCTCCGGCCAGAGGCGCACTATTTCCTACACAGCTGGCAAGAATGGGTAAGAATTTGGAAACAAACTATAAGAAAATTTTTTGTAAAATAACGGTATTTTTACAATTTTAATATAATTTTCTTCATTACAGTTTCCAGGCATCGGGCGATCACTTGCCCCAGGCCCCTCCTGCACCACCACAGCCTGTGCCCACCGCCGGATACCAACCACAGCAGCAGTACCAGCCACAGTCCTACCAGGCTCCTGCGCCTCAGCAGCCTGCCTTCCGTAGCAACGACTATGGCGATGATGGTTCTTACGATCCCCGCTACAATGATCCCTCCTTCGGGCAGAACCAGCAGACCTACCACCAGCCCGCTCCCCAGCCCCAGTACCGCCCTGCCCCGCAGCCCGCGTACAACCCGCAGCCGGCACCCCAGCCCCAGCAGCAGTACCAGCCACAGTACCAGCCTCAACCGCAGCAGGCGTACTACCCCACCACCACCCCCAACCCACACCGCTTTTCGCCACCCGGAAAATTGTCACTGAACCGCACGCCCGATGGCTTCACCTACTCCTTTAACAAGGTCTAAACCACCACTCAGACATGTTGCATCTTCTTCATCCTGTCTCCTTTACCCTCCCTATCTGCATATTTCTGTCTCTCTCTGATCTACCCTTCCGAACTTCTCTGCTATCTCACAACTTTAGATTTCCTTGACTCCATCAAAACTCTTGTGTGATATGTTTAAGAGCAAATTGTAACTCTGTATCGTACTTCCTATATGCGTACTGTTTGTTTGTAATTTATAATTCTACACAGAGAAAATGAAATAACAAATTGTGAATTAAAGTCTAGATTTTGTTTAAAACTGAAATTAGATTCTCTGTGTTTCCTTGAACAGATTTAAATACCCTATTTGATAAAAAATGTAAGAGAAGCGAAGCCAATAAACTTCAAAGATGTTAAATGATACATTTATAGTAATTTGGGCATCGGGACGTCTCAGCAATTTGTATAGAATATGATTAAGATGTCTAATATACATTACCATTTTGATGAAAAACCAAGTTTGTGTCTTAAGTCTTTTGTCTTGTCAGCGAAATCTTCTGGTCGCAAACAAGATTGTGTCCTAAGTATTTTGTTTGCCAACGATTTTTAATTTAATTTCAAACAGATTTATCTAAACACCTCGGGCAGTGAACGCCCACCGAATGCAACTCCCCCTCCTGCACCCCTAAATATATTGCATTACACAACCAACTTTCATAGATGCAAAACTAGTTTGTAGATCGACTCAGTTTCGGTTTCTGGTTGGCCGTTTCTGTTACGATTCTATGTGGCCAACAAGGAAAGGCCTCAAACTGGTTTCGCCCATTTGACAGTAATCTTGGCCAATTGTGCAAAAATTCCAATGAAAATGAAATCAACTTGGCGCCTTTTTCCCCTCGAGGGGCCGTTAGTATATTTTTAGGTGTAACTGTGTGTGGGTTGAGCCGGAAAACCATGTGCTACCTAAGTGGGGGTGTTACGATCGGAGGGGAGTGGTTCTGTTAATTGAAATGCCTAATGATAGTTCGATTTGTCAAGCTCTAGTTGTCTTACTTCAACTTAATTACATCCAAATATTTTGCTCAATTTCATGCCCCATCGAATGCTAAGAATGCCGGCTATTGTTAACTTATTGCGGGTTGCAAGAAAATAATATTCTAGTTTTTTTATGATGCAAGATTTAATAATGCTGAAAATTATTTTTACAGAGATTTTCTCTATTGATGGAAAATATTTAAAATTTATTTTTTTTTATTTTATCGTTAAATAGTCGTTAATTATGGAAATTGAACTAAAGATTTTAATGAAGTTAAATACATATAATTTGAATAAATACTACATTAAAAAAAATTATCATAAAATCTAAAAATCTAAATCTAAAAACGATAAGAGATAATAGAAGATAGATAGATTTAGAATACATTTTTATGAATAGAACATTAAATATACTAATACAAATCTTTTATTATGTATTTGGGCCCAAAAAAAAAAAATTTAAAATTTCCCTTTTAAAAAAAAAAAAAAAATAATATAATATAAATTAAAAATTTAAAAAAAAAATGTGTACGCTTTTAATAGTTTTTAAAAAGTTGTCTTAAAAATTGGATACTTCAATTTTCTCTATCTGTACTTTCCACATCCACAGTCTGGCATTCTTTTTCACCACCAATAGCAATAGTACCAACATTACAATAACAATAATATTAGCAACACTTTTCAGAGCTTAGCTTTCAAGGTCAGTTGTGTTGTGGACTCGAGTCCGGCTTGGGGTTTTGCTTTGGGCTCTGGCTTCTGTTGAATTTGCTCAGTCAATTAAGAAAATCAATTTTGTTTTGTTTTTTACATTTTAGTGCTTATTGTTTTTTTCTGATATTTTTTTGTTTTGCTTCACGTGCCTTTTTTCACCCACTTTGCGGCAATCGAATTGGATTGGTTTGAGTCAAGTGGCTTGCTCAATTGCGGATTTTGGTTCGGGCTTTGCGAAAGAGGTAAAAGTCAAGAATTTGCCTGACATGGGGTATCCGAACAGGTGTCATGGGTGTGTGGCAGTGAATCAAAGTGTTCTTATATGGGCTATTCATATGAATAATTATTTAAGATGGAATTGATTTATTTTTAAAATGCCAAACGGCGCCAGATTAAATCATTTGGATCCGTGGGTGTGAGGGATATAAAAATAAAATTAAAGAGCAATTGGAGATTTTTTTAATTAAAAAGATATAAATAAACCTACCTTTTTGCAAAACCGAAGTAGTCTTCCAGCAGCTGGAAGTTTTGCCACCATACCATAGATGGCGCTACAAACAAATGTATGCATCCCTGAAATGAGGTCGCTTTTCTTTTTTACATTTGACACGAATCTTACATTGATTTTACTTATTAGAAAAACATAAAAAATATAATATTAAATAAAAATTAAAAATATTAAATATAAAACAAATATTAAACAACGTTTTTCACATTTAGTACCGTACAATAAAGTGCCATTTTTCACGTTTTGGTGCCTTATTTATGGTAAAATGGCTGCTTTCTTTAATTATTGAAGTAAGTAAGTAATAAATTATTAGTAATTTCAGTAATTAGTAATTTTTAGATTATAAAATGTTCGTAATTTGTTTTTATTTTCCCCATAACGACTCTGTCAATTTTTGCTGCCTTGAAACAAATGAAAGTTGTAGAAAAAAATGTACAAAATAAAAGCCACATATTAAAAATATATTTTGGTTTTGTTTTTTAATAATTATAATTTAAAAATTCAACAAGTTTAACTAAAATTAAATGGTCTTTTATTATTTACAGCTCTACTGTACAACTAAACTACACTTTTATGAGCGGTGTTTAAATTAGTAAATTATCAAGGACTAAGTCATATGCTGCTCCTCCTCTACACATTGATGACCAATGCTGTGGATCGGTACTTCCGCTTGGGCTTGATGATGGGCTTGGATTTTGGTGGACGCTTGTGATCGCTGCCAGGAGGACGCCGACGTGTGCGAGATCCTTTTGGCGGGGGCGGGGGATGGTCAATGTATTTACTTCGCAGGGGACCGGGCCCAGAAAAGTTGGGAGGATAGGCCTCGAAGTCCTCGATCTCTAGATCCGGACGGGATGCGTGCTCCTGTTCCTCGGCCTGGGCCTTAAGGAATTTCTGAAGCTTTGGATTATTCAGGAGTTGCACTTTGATAGCCTCATCCAGGAGCTTTTGCTGGTCCTCCAAATAGGCCTCGATTTGTTTCTTGGAAGCAACATTCTTGTAGCGATCGTGACTCTTTGGACGCGGCACTGGCACTACTTCATAGTCATCATGTTCCGGTTCGTAGACACTATACGAATTGCTGGTAGAGGCAGCAGTGGCCTTTGGCGGTGGTACTAGATGAAAGGGATCCACTTCCGCATCGTACTGCACCGGATTCCACTTGGAGCGTTTCGGCGGAGGACCGATCTCTTCTGCGGAGGAGCCCACATGAACATCCGCGGCGTATCCAGTGGACTTGTATGGAATGGCTGTCACATATTTGGGCTGTTTTGAGTAAATGGAACCGGAATTGCTGGCCTTTTTGGGTACTGTGATCGGATGTTGGACACGAATTTGGGTGCCTATTGTATACTCCCGACTATCCTGGACAGATGATTCCCCAGAATACTCCGCCGAATTGTAGCGCTCTCCGGAATAGTCATCCTCTTCTTGCTAAAAAAATTAAAAAATAGAATATATATTATCATATTTTTAATCAAATATTAGAAAACTATTGAATTTCTTCCGCAAAAATTTTGATTGAAGGAAACATACCTTAAAGTGTTTGTAAAAGTTCACCAGAAATTGTAGTACAAAATGAAATATGCACATTTTAACCTACTATATTCCAGCCAAAGTTATATATGGTTGTAAAGTTAAAATAAATAATTTAGAAAAAATTTTGAACCGATTTTTGGTATTACTTTTTGTGTTTTAATTTTATTAAAAACATTCTCATTGGAGATCTTTAATCACAGTACTCGTCTTATTTTGCTTAGAGCCTTTTTGAATTTTTGGTATCCTTTTTTCGATTTTTTCACGTAGTAAATTTTGAACTTGGGGTTGGAGTAAGGGGATCCTTTTGGCCAACTCACCGATCCATAGGGCCTGTAGTGACTTTTTTTGGGATATTTCTTGATGGGACGGTGTTTGCTTTCGTTGGTCTGCAGATCGGTACGAAGATATCCAGAAGGACTGAGTCTGATGGGTCCTGGCACTGCACTAGATCCTGGAGCCACGGCACTGTAATAGCTCCTGCGGTAGTAGGACCTTGGGGATCGCAAGCCAGAAGCCATTGCAATTAGGAGCAATAGAGCCGCCAACTGCTGATAAGGTGTAATCCAAAGATTAAATTGTGAGAACTGTGAATTGTCAAAAACATTATCAGCCGCTTACATTCCAGCTTGGTCTCATTGTGCGTGGGGTTTTGGTTTTCGGGTGGATTTCCTGGAAGACTCTCTCTCGGCGTATCAACCACCAGCGTGGTGGCCCCAAACGAAACTGAAAGTTCGGCCAACGGACACAACAGTTTTATGGCAGCTTCCTCGTCAAAGCCGGGCCAAAGTCTCGAACCTGTTGCAACATGTTTTGCAATTGCAATTCGCAATTGAAACCTGCCAGGTGAGCCACCAGCCAACCAGCAGCAGCACCAGATCTAAATCTCTGCTTCACGCATGGACTTACAACTTATGGTACAGCTCACGGCTTACAAGTTGGAGGAAGCCGTTGCCGCAAAATGAAACTGAGGCATCATTTGCATTTCCAGTAGGAAATAGAGCGAATGCGAAGGGGCAGGGGCACAAATAAAATGTTTCTTTATGGCCGTAATTACACATAACGATGCCCATTTGCCACTAGGTAGTTGCTAAAATGGGAAGGGGATCGGGTAATAGTTTTTTCTCTGTGACTTAATAAGAAAGTACGAAAATTGCCAGACAAAAAACTAAAAATCATGTTAATGGCAACAAATTAAATCGATTCAGTTTATATAAAATATTATTTGAACCTGAAAAATGTTGAATTTGTTGAATAATATTTACTAACCAACAAAGGGGTTTTAATATCAAACCATAGAAGCTTGGGTAAATAAATAATTTGAAATATAATTTATGAGTATTTTAAGAGAGATAAATACTTTAATTTTTATATAGTATAATATATTTATACTATATTTTATTTCAAGTGTATAAAGGTTTACCGGCACGAGACACCCACTGCAAAAAGCAGAAGAGCGAGCCCCTTATCGAACTTTGTGAATCAGTTTCGTCTGCAAACGGGTTTCCACCAAACGAAGTATTGGCCTGGCCGATCAGTTACCCAATAAACAACCCCATCTGGCCCCCCTCCGTTTTCGGCCCCAAGTTCAGGTTCAGCAGGGGCCACAAACGAGCCAGGAAACGTTAGCCAGCTGGCACAACGTTTTGGCCTTTTTTGCCGGCACGCTTGGACTACTTTCTATGGCCAGGATGCGCGATCGAAATGCGGAAGATCAGTTTTGTGCGGAGGCAGTTTCTCTTGAGTTGAGTTGGTGGTCGGTGGAAGTGCCCGTGGATGTGGAAATGGAAATGGATATGTTGTAGAAATGTCCGTTTGGTCATGGACAGGGACTTGCATAACATTTCAACACGCTTCATTTGCACAATTATGTGGCACGTCTATCCTGTCCGTATGTTGTTTTTTGAGTTCCCATGTCAGATGGAGATTGCCGGCAATTAAATCGATGCTTTAATTAAATCCCCGACTAATACCTCGTTGCCAGCCGTAATTGCTGCAATTGTGGCAGGCTATCATGATGGACAATGGGTGGCAGTCCCAACTTTCTGCCAAGGTCAAGCTCAAGTTCAACACGCGTGACAATTGCTGCAATTGTTGCAGCTCAGCATAATTTCCCGCTTCCTTGTGAATCAAAAGGCGACCAGTCGCGACACGAGCTCGGACTTCAACTTGACGGCTAGCTGGTTAAGTTTCCGTTGGGTTTTTAACAATGCCAGGTAATGGTTTTTGCTTTTCGGCCAATTCACTGAAAGTTTTGTGAAAGGAGCTGCAAACGGGAATGGGAATGGCAATGAAAACGGGCATGGCCAGGTGAGCCGCCCAGAGCAATGACTTGATTGCCCAAAACTCACAAATTGCCGGGAATTTAAACGAGCACCACGAAATCGTACCTTAAATTAGATTATTATTAAAGAGCCGAGCCAGCCGATTCGTTTCGCTGCAAAATCAATCTATAATTTATAAAATTTTACACAATTCCCTTTTCAATTTATGTCTAATAAATATAAATTATATTTTATTATGCATAATTCAATGTCGTAGTGTCAATTGAATAAGAGTTCTTTTATAAATCAAGAGACAACCGAGAAGAAAGAAAACTATTGCCTACCTATTTATTCATTAATTAAAAAATAAATAGACTACCTTGTTTTTCTAGTAAGGCTTCTAATAACTTTTATTTTTAGAGATAGCTTTATATAATATTTAAAGCTTTAATAAAAAAATACGTTCAATATCCCACCCAAATTCCCTCTGGATTAAGATTTTGGCCTAATTGAATACAGCCCAAGAAGAAGTTCATTTGGTTATTCATCAGTTTATTAGCATATGTATCTCTATTATTATAATTAAAGATTATTTTGTGATAGCTTAAAAGGCTAAATTAATACATGTTCGGGTTGCACAAAGTCAACAATTCAGCCAACACACACTCTCGAATTAGTCAAGATCAAGGTTTGTTTATATATGCATATATTCAACCAACCAGCCATAATAAAAGCCGATCCATTCATTCGTCAGTGGGTGAAGTCAAAGTTAGGCAGATGATCATCAAAGTGAAACCTATGTATACGGCGGCTCGATGTGGCTGCCTCGCCTAGAGATGTTGCCACATTTGTTGCTGCTTTTTGTCTATTTCTTCTATCTCAGCTTTATTTGCGGCTGTTTATTTCAATTAACGTTGCAATCTGTGATGGTGTCAAATGCAATGCACTGAGAGAAAAATAATACTCATTTTAAGATGAGCTTTCATTTACTTGAGCAACAAAATGTATACCCTAATTACAGGTAGTAGATGGTATAACCTGAACTATAACTCTTAAAAAATATATTTTACTATTTTTCTCTCTGTGCACTTGCATTTAATAAACAAAAATATCTCAATCCGGCAGGCCCACGCTAATTCGCTGCCCGGCTGAGCTGCGACGCGCCAACGACTTCGCAGTCGTCGTCGACGCCGCTGCCGGGCCGCCCACCATCAGAGCGTCGCCGCTGAAGCAGAGGCTGCTGCGCAGGTGTTTACGGGGGTCAGCGGCAGGGGGAGAGGTTGCCTCATCACCGATCTGTGCTGTGGGACTCTCTGGCAATTTTGGCAAGATTTTCCTACCACTGGCACTGGCTTGGTAGTTGTTATTATTATTATTATTATTTAATGGCTTGGCTCGACTAGTTTCCATAAATGATCTCGGTGGCTGCTGACGTTGCTGCTGGTATTGCTGTTGTTGTTGCTGCTGCTGATGCCGACTTCCTGTCGACATATTTGGCTGCTGACGAGGGCGACTTTCAACGGCTTCGATGGATTCCGTATCCCCACGATCGTCAAAGTAGCCGTACTCCTCGGCCTCTTCGTTGTAGGTCACATGCTTCTTTTTGGGCAGACCAGGACTTCTGGTTAGTTGCAACCTCCTCACCCGATTGTCCACATAGTCCAACGGATCCTGATCCTGCACAGGCTGCTTCAGTATCTTTTTCGGCAGTGGCAGTGCCAGCGGCAGTGGTAGTGGGCGTATTCTCCGCCATTCCGGACTGTCGTTCAGGGGTTTCTTGACGACCTTCGGCTCCAGTTCCACACTCAAACTGCGCACATTTCTCTTCACCTGCAGCTTGGGACTGTTCTTCGAGTTGAGCTCGACTTCTCGCTTGTCGTTTAGGTCCATCTGTGGTCTCCTAACATTGTTTTGGGTGTCTTCTTCGTTGACAAAGTCGTAGAACTGAATTTTAGACGCATAGGCCTGCTGGCGTCGCTTCGAGGTATCCACCTCGTTGTTCTCCACCTCTTGGGCCTTGATTTCGGTGAGTTTTGGGGTCACCGAAGTGCGTACTCCTCTCCTCAGGGCCGGTCGATTGCCAGAATTGGATTGCAGATTATCGAAGAACTGAATGGAGGAGCTGGCGAACTCCTTGTGAAACATTCGACGCGTATCCACCTCACTGGGGCTATCCTGTACAGTGGTGATGCGAGGCAAGGGTTTCTCCATTTGCTGGCTGTTCCTGCGTCTAACCCGATTCTCCACCGCCGAGTCCAGGCCAGAATCGTCGGGCCAAAAGAAGTGGGACTCCTGACGATTGCACACCTTCACCGCCTGACGCTCCACCATTTTGGGCGGCAGGCCCGTGTAGAATTTTCCATTCAGCATCTTTTCCCCGGGGTGGTCAACTCGACTGATCGGCAAGTGATCCGAAAACCGACTGACACCAAAAAGAATCCAACGGAGGCCGAGAGCAAATGGCAGAGATGTTGGCGTCGCCATAGCCATAGCCACTGCCGTGAGCGTTGTCACTATCGTAGGCGTTCGAGTTCGAGTTTGTTCAGGTGATCAGCTCGGCTCGGGCCCAGACCAATTTGCGATTCTTGCGAAAAAAAAAACACCATGCGAAGTACTATGTTTGTATTCTAGATATGGTATATCCCACTAAGAAATACCCTAAATAAGAATTTGTTTCAATTTAATATCCGTAAAAGACATTCTTCTTTTTTAGGCGGTTTTATCAACAAAGTTCTGCACATATCAGTTATTATAATATGTAGTAGAAATTATCGCCATAATCATTTAATAATCATATAATCGCATAATCATATAATCGCCATCGCCATTTACCATAAAGGTAAAATAATATATAAATATGTAAATAAATGCTATTTTTTTGGATCATCTTCACAGAGCTTCTTTAACTTGTTGCATTATAGTTTCACAATTTCAATAACCCCAATGGACCCTATGTTGTTGGCTCAAATATTAACAACAAACGCAAACAGCATTCGAGCCAGAAATTTATTTGCTGCCAATGCAGCGTCGGCAGCAGCAGCGCAGCCGGCGTCGCAGCGACTGAGACGAGTTTCCATCTAAGGTCAAATGGCGGCATTTTTCATTTTATTTTTATTTTCAACGAAAAGTTGATTTTCGTGAGCTCAGCTTTGACCAAATGTTTTGGTTTTTACTCAACTTTTGGACCGGCCCGGGTCTTTGGACCAAAAAGCGAGAATGCCGCCAAAGTTGGCCAACGCAGAATAATAAATGACAACAACCGCCAATTAATGGGTGCCAGAATGGCTTTAATTCAGAACTTGGCTGAAAGTGAGTGTACGAACACTTGAATGATGCTCAGTATGGACAACATGGCGTATGCGTAATGTGCTGACAACTTGAGATGACTTGGATTTTGTTCGAATATCTACTATACTTACATGATATACTTATATATTAATTTATTCGACCCTTTGAAAAGTAATTCTCTTTATTTAATTAAATTAAATTTATTTTCGCTTGATCTTTACATGGTTTGCCATTGGAATCGAGTGGGGAGTTGTGGGAGAGCTTTGCTGATGGACACTACTACTGCTACTTTTCTTTTATAAATTTGCATTTTCATTTTTCCAATTTGTATTTATCCTGCTCCGATAGGTTGAAGACTTAAAGTGGAGTATGGTAATTAGCTTATTGTACAAACAACACATCAATATCATACACGCGGTGTCATTAAGGGGCTATTCCTGTTACTACTTGCTGCTGGGAACTAAATCGGAATGGGATCGAAACAATATATGGTTATATCTCAGTGTGGTGGCTGCCTTATGGATACTATGGATACTACTCTTCTGCGGGGGGATATGTTAGGTTGCTTAGTCTAGATTCGAGTGATGCACTGTTTACACTTTTGATTTCACATTGATGCTCGCTGACTTGGGGTCTATGAATATTATTTGACATTTACAAACTTGGTTTTAATGTTGCTGGTTAGGTTTTTTGTTTTTTTTTTTGTTTTTTTAAACATATACTTAGGTTTGCTCTTGGGCTGCTTAAGACTTTATTTACAATTTGTATTTATAGCTGAGAGCGAGGCTGTTGACCCGGCCTTTCTCTTTATCTTGGCTTACTGTTGTTGCTGCTGTTGCTGTTGCTGCTGCTGTGGGGGCAGTTGTAGTTGCATTGGCGACATTACAATTATGTTGGTGGGCGTGGCACCTCCAGCCTGGCCATATTCCAGCGGCTTCTGCATTGCCTCCACATCAAGATCCGAAGCCCTGGTGATCACGCAGTACTGATTCCCGTTGTAGGTGACGATCGGCACACCCGTGGCTGCCGTCGCTGCTGTTGCGGTCGCTGTGGCATGTTGCATGCTGCTGGCTTGCTCGGTCAGTTGCGCCTGCATGTATGTGGCCGCTGTCGGCGAGTTGGCAATGATGTGCGACACCGGTACCGCCGACACCTGCGTTCGCGGGAAAGGATAGAAACGGAAGGGTAACAGAATACGGATTACGGATTTGGATACTTTGTGATTGGTTTTTGTAATTTTTCTACAGTTTGGTGTTCAATGTTGCTGTTAGCTGTCGGTGTTGCTGTTTGTTGATGTTTATTCTGTTCTTGTTCTTGTTGTTGTTGTTAATAGGTAGTTACTTCTTGGCCCTGTTGGTTGTTGTTGTGGTTGCTGTTGCTACTACTATTGTCATTGTACATAGGCGCACTGGGTTGCTGTTGCTGTTGCAGATGCTGCAGGTGCTTTCTGGCCGCCTTTTTGCCATGGGCCACATGTTGCTGCTGTTGATGCTGATGTTGCGGTTGGGAGTGTTGCTGTTGTTGCTGCTGCTGTTGCTGTTGCTGTTGCTGCTGGTGGCTGGCATTGAGTATCATTTGATTTTGTATGATTATCTTTTGTTTGCGTGCTTGGGCCTCCATTTGAATCTGGTTCTGGTTGGCATCCATCTGATAACTGCGATTATTGTTGCTGCCGGCCTTGGCAATGACTCCTGCCGCTGCCACTGCTGCTACTGCTGGTTTTGTTGACTCTACGACTACCCGTTCCGACTGTCAATACTGTCGAGAAAACAAACATTCGAAACCCAGTTAAAACAGTTCTGAGAAATCAAAAAAGGAACACTCCGCCAGCCGGGAGGCTCTACCGACATTTTCTCACCTCCAGATGACTCTTGGCATGAATGGACCACTCGTCCCGACTCGAGAACATCCTTCCACACAGCTCGCACGTCCAGGACAACTGCTGCTGGTGGTGTGGAATAATGATACCAGGAATCGCCGTCGGCGCCCCTTGAGCCGATTGCACTATTATGTTCTGGGCGGCCACCTGAACCGCCTGTTGCTGCAACTGCAGCTCCAAGCTCTGCTTGTTGTCCTCCGGCGGCGGGTCAGGTTGCTCCTTTTTCTTCACCATGTTGTTGAGTCGCTTGCCAAGCGGGGCAATGTTCGTGGGGGTCACGTGCTTGAATTTGTTCATATGGATCACTAGTTTGTCCCGACGGGCGAAGGCCTTATTGCACACCTGCATGGTTGTGGGGGTGGTGGAAGAGAAAGGTATTAAGGGGTTAGAGATTTGGAAAGATGTCAAGTTGGCCAAAGGCCAGAGGCTCGAGGGCAGCATATACTTCACAAATATAGGGCTTCTCGCCAGTGTGGATACGCATGTGGATGGTGAGTTTGTCCTTGCGGGCTAGGCCCTTGCCGCAAACTGTGCATTCAAATGCCTTGTTGGTGGCTAAATTGTGAAAATGAATATCATTAAGTGGCTAATGATTTGTCTTTATTTTTGAAATACTCACACTTTGAGGGATTTGTTTTGCGCACCCCCGAGGATGCCTGCTGCACCTGTTGCAGCGCCTTGAGCCGGCTGGCGGGGTGCATGGAGCCCCCCTCGACGTACGGCTCTGTGAAGGGTATGAGGTTTGGCTTGGGTATGTTGTAGGTTAACTGCTCGGCGGCCGACCAGGTGCCCAGGCTTTGCAGCACCCTCACCCCGCCCTCGAAGCCCATGCCGTCGTCCGGGACGGTGAAGGTACTCTCACCCCCTCCACCGCCCGCCGCCGCAGCTGCTGCACTCGAGGAACTGATTTGCGGCACCTTGATTGTGGCCGCATAGTGTTGCTGTTGCTGCTGCTGTTGTTGCTGCTGCTGTTGCTGCTGCTGCTGTTGCATGTTGCCGTTGTTCTGGTTGTTATTGTTGTTGTTGGTCGTGGGAGAGCCCTGTTGCTGGGAGTTTTGTTGCTGCTTGAACTGTATCGCCGCCTGTGCCATCTGCTGTTGCACGGCCATGTGCGCCTCAAGATATGCGTTCTTTTGGGCCACCGTCATCTTATCCATGTTATCGGCGCCGCTTTGGAGGACGGAGCGCTTTAGCTTGAATAAGAATAAATGGAATAAATTATTAATTTTGTTAATAAACAATTAAATATAATTTTTTAACATAATTAACCTATTTTTTACATCGTATTCTGTCTTAATATTTTCCCTTTAAATGGGATAACTCTACTATTAAGGATAATATCAATATTAACTCTTTAACCTACTTATCTCTTTCAGAAATAAATGGATAGTTAGACCTCTTCCAGAAGGTCAATATCCCCTTCATGCAATTAGTCCCAAAACATTTCAGAAAAGGGTATTGTAACTTGACTTCCTGGATCTGATTTTCGTGCCATTCCCATTCCGTTCCCGGAACCCAAGAAATGCCACCCCTAACAACTGTAAGCCGAGTGGGGGAGTGTGTGCCATTGTGCGAGTGTTGCGAAATTTCGTCAGCGTCAAAGTCGACCGAGGCAGCGCCGCCGACTGCGACCGAGGTGTGTTAGCCACCCCCCGAGGAAAGCACTCCATTCGACTCGATTCGATGCTCGGCCTGCCCTTGCGCAAAAATTTGAGACTTGAGCTTTTGGCCACTCTGGCACACCATATCCCCCTTGGCCCCTCGACCCCTCGACCACCCATTGCCCCGCCACCCCTTTAATTTGTGGCTGTGTGTGTATGCCGGCCGCTTCTTCCTCTTCCGTTTCTTTGGGCTTCCTTTTCTGCTTCTTCTTTAAACTTGAGCCCGGGGTTTGGGGCTTTTCCGTGTCTGCCTGGATTTATTTTTAAGCGCGCTGATTTTTTCGCACACACACACAGTCTATCTGAGTTTTCCCACAATTTTTCGTCAACACTGCACCAACACATTTGGAGGATTTTTTGTAGGGGCTGTGGAATTTTTTTTACGGCACTTCCTCAACCCACCACCTCCCACTTTTCGTTCAAGTGGCTGCCTTGGCCATTGACATTTTCACTTCTCGGTTTTTTCACTGCCAGTTGGTGGGGTTTTCCATTCTGTATGGCTGCTTTGCTCCTCTGCTTACCACACTTAAAAATCAATACGAAATGGCCGCTGATTGCTGTTCTCCGCTAGTTTCCGATTTTCCGCTTTTCCTCGACGCGAATTCGGTGGAAATGCTGAGCCGCCAAGGATTCGTTGCTGTCTACTTCCCAGCGCCTATTGTTTGTGTATGTATTGCGAAACCGATTCACTTTGACGCCGCTGCTTACGTCGACGCGAACGCTGACGCTGGCGCTGGCGCTTACGCCGGTCGTGCCAAAAGCTTCCCCACCCACTCCACTCCACTCAGAGATATTTTGAGTAATTATTTGTTATTTTTGGCAAGACGCAGGACGAGCAGAGTGGCAGACAGATACCGACTAGTGCCGATTTTCCTTGGATGGCTGAAAGCGGAAAACAAAAAGCGTTGCATAGCGCACGGCGACCGGAGCTGAGATTCCCGTTCGTTTGGGCCACAGAGCTTTTGTGGGTTTTATTACCCGACCCACCCCACTGTCACCGTTCCGGTGGTGGTTGCCGGGAACGTGGAACGGTCTGGGAAAGGAACAGCCCCCGACACAACAACAATGGCCATTAAAATTGCTGCAGGTCCATCGAAGTTTATATTAAGCTTTTTAGCTAGCCTCTTTAGTAGTGCAAGATGGTTCCTTGACGTGATCCTTCCTAAAAGTGATCCGTTTTTTATCCTTTTAGGGTTCTTCCGAGTCACTGTGAGAATTTAATAGGAAAACACTACTATAAAAAACAATTAAATTTCAAAATGGTATTTTATTCCGATTCTATTAAACTGTACTCTTAATAATAATAATAATGTAATAAGCTTTTCAGAATGTATTATGGATTATAATTTTTTTAATTTTAGATAAGTTATTTTTTGAGTGTATTTTTGAGAGAGTACGGATACTAAGATTCCTTAGGCATTTGTTTGTTTAGCCTACTTGGTTAGGTCACTCACCTGGAATAAGTTCAAATCTTACGTCTACTGCCGAATTATTGAACTGTATGAAGGTAGTATGTATTATCTTACCCATAAAGATAATACGTAAGACACTATTACAAGAAAAGCATTACCTGATTTTCCGCATTTTCCTTCCGCATTTTCTTATTAAAGATTAGCTTTTTTAATTTATTTGCTATTTAAAAAATCAATGTTAAAGCAATTTGAGTAAATTGTTGAGTAATTGTCATTTAATGTTCTTGTGATTTCTTATTTTATACCCATTTCCCAAAGCCACTAAAGTATTGGCGGGAATTTGTTGCAGCTGTGCGAGTGCAACTTGCGGGGAAAAACTGCAGCATCCTTTACTGAGCCCACTTCTGCCGCTTTTTTGCGAATGCGCAATGTCCATCGTGAGGCGGCCCAATGTGGGGCTATCAGGTGGGAATACCGCAAAAAAAGCGCATTTCTTCACATTTTTTCTATGCTTCTAAAAAAAGCATGACCTACGTTGCAACAGGTGCATGCCGAACCTCTAATTCACGGTATCAGAGCTCGGTAAAGGGTCTGAAAGATAAAATTGAAGTATCTCAGCTTCTTAACCATTTTTTAATAGCTTTAATAGCTGCTACAAGTAATTTTAAGGCAGTCTCCTGCAAAAAACCAACAAAAAAAAAAAAACTTTTAAGCGTATTACTCTGCCGGAGGAGCCTCGGCTGGTGCTTCCGCAGCTGGTTCAGCAGCGGGCTCCGGAGGTGGTGGAGGCGCTGCATCTTCAGCTGGAGCCTCTGCCGCAGCATCTCCCTCTTCACTCGATTCCTCAGCCGGTGGAGGTGGTGGTGCTTCTTGGACACTTTTATCTGACTCCACATCCGAACCATCATCCTCTCCCTCGGCCTCGGCCTCGAGTTCCATTACTTCCTTGTCTTCCTGCTCCTCCTCCGGCTGAACTTCTTCGTAGACGATCACCTCCTTCCAGAGAATCTCCTCGTCCACGCAAACGGGCTCATCGTCATGTGGCTCCACGCGTTTGTTGAGGTCTATCTCCGAAATACCGGGCTCCGTCCTCTCAAATCCTCCACAGGTGACACAGGATGAGCTCGAGAGCAGCATTGAGGAGTGTGGCGAGGTGCTCGACAGCGGGGATGTGGTACTGTCTGTCTTCTTGGTCCTGGGTTGCACACCCGTTGCACTGGGCAGTGGAGCATAGGTCATGGCCGTCTGTTGCGACTTGTTCTGGATGCCAACATCCGGACGCTGCTGGCACTGGTTGCTAATCTGGGGAACCGCCGGATTGCTGCGCACCAGGTAGTCGGAAACGCGCACTTTCCAGTTGTCCTGACTGCAGTCAGTATTCTGTAGAATGTCGTAGATTTCCGAAAAAAGAGGTTTCAGCATGGGCCGAGTGCAGAAGTTGTTGCGATCGAACATATGAGTGGGTTCATGAATGTCTACAGGAGGATTGGTCCACGATTAATTTTAATTATTTAAAAGAGCTATAATATCTACTTACAATTTGGAAAAATAAAGTTTATTTCGCGGGCCACACAGGCAGCATTTTTTGTCACATGAACATTCCGTTCAAGATCCGAGGCTGAGCCACTGAAAAGGGATACAATTGAGACCCAAAGTAAGAGCCAGACCCTGGAAGGACTCACAAGTAACAAATCATAAGATTAAGCAGCTCCTGCACTGCATTCGTTTTGGTAACAATAAACGCCTCCGACACCCCCTTGGACAGCAGAATAACTTCCAACATGAAGCCCTTTTCATCGGCGTAGTCGGCGTAGAACTCGGCAGCCGTTTCTGGCGAGAAAGCCAGTCTTCGATTTCCTTGCAATTGGAATCCTTCGGACAGCAACTTGAGGAGCACAGGACGCCGTCTGTGCAGGTAGTCCGGCTTGATAATCATCAGCGTGTTCTCAAACATTCTGGTAAGCAAATATATAGTACAGATCCGGGGCACTATTCAAAATTTTCAACAAAACACTACTTTGTTTGATTTCTTTATAATTTATAAGATCAATGTTCTCGTATTTTACAGTTTTTTGATATCTTAAACTAGACACACTGCTCGGCTGACTCGGACAGGCTAGGATGTAGATACATAGTAAGTTGATTCCGGAAATATCTAACTCCTTGTTGAAAGTACGATTAAGATACATCTTAGTTTTAGTTTTAGTTTCATTTTCAGTTAAGTTTCACTTTTTCAGCCCGGTTCGAGAGCACTTTATAAAATCATTTTATCATCACAAATACCCCTAACAAATTTAGAGCCAGAACAGGGTGCGGGAACAGAAACGGTAAGTAATGGTCGTTCATTTACAGTAAATCGTTATAGAATGTAAACAGATATATTGTGTAAAAGTATATATATAAAGCATGGGGACGACGACTCCTTCCATCTCCTCTTTTTTCGTTTGCTACTCATTCTACTTCTCCTCCTCATGCCACATCACAACGAATCATACGGGATGATTTTAAACTACGAGAAAATAAATATATTATAATTGATTATAATATTCAGATAGTATTTCTGGCTCACCTGTAAGTCTGGCATAGGCCAATGCAGATTTCTCGCTCTCGAAGCACTTGCCGATTTCCGCGCAGACATGACCCTGATCGACATAGTCACGCGAGGCCAGATTGCTGATGCTCTTTCCATAGATGGAGATCATCTCAGAGCACTGAAAGAAGTCAGAAATTAAAACCATGTTTTCATATCCTCTTCGGTTAGGAACTTACAATCTTGTAGTACTTGGCCGGCAAGTTCTCGCAGCCCACAGAAGTCATCTGCTGGATGGTCACAGTCTCCTTCTGTTCGCGCAGGAACGGCACGAGAACCTGGGTGGCTCCATGACAGACGCCGCACTCGATGACCTCGTCGGTGATTGCCATGCTGAAGCAGAGCTGTAGCTTCTGGCACACTTCCTTGGGCGGCACCTTGCTCAGCAAATCAATCACGGCAGTGGCGTAGCCCTCGACAAAAGAGTCGCACTGCTTGCGAACGGTGCCAGGCATCTTGTTGCACACGGCCAGGATAGCACGCTTGATATCATCCTGCTCGGTTTTGTTCTTGAGGTCGTTTTCCAGCTTGGTCATGACGAACTCGCACAAAACGCAAGTGGGCGGCTCTTTGGGGGAAGAAGCTTCCAAACGAGCCAGCTTGTCGCCCTGCTGGGGAAGAGCAATCACGTCGTACTTTAGAGCCTCGTCCACTTCAACTGAAAGACATAAAATAATTATGGTAAGATGGTAAGTTTTAAGGGAGAATATTTTTAATGTTCCACTCACGGTCGTCAAGATCATGAGCCACTAGGCACAGTCCCAGCTCGGCGCAAATCAGTTTGGGGCTCATCTCCTTAAGCACCAGGTCAGCGATCTTATCACCGTACTTGTCAATGATCTTGTGGCACTTTCCAGCCACTGGCTTCTTTAACTTGTCGCAAGTCTGCTCCAGCACTTGTTTGATGCTGTCCCTGGTAGGGTGCTTGCCCAGTTTCTTCTCCAGTTCCTTGACCAACTCCTCGCAGATCAGGCAGTTGGGTCCAGCGTTGAATCCGTCGTCGAAGTCTAACTGCAGGGGCAGCTCCTCGAGAGACTCGATGTCGTTGGTGCTCTCCTCACTGCTCGACTTGTCGTCATCCTCCAGGCTGATCCCCAGGTCGGCCAGAGTGTCCTTCGACTTGGGGCAGAGTTTCAGTTGCACGCAAATCTCCTGCGGCTTGAAGTCGGTGATCAGCATGTCAATCAGTTCGTTGGAGTAGGTGTTCACAAAGTCGACGCACTCGACCTTCAGCTTGCCGGGCAGATGGGTGCACAAGCCATCCAGAACCTTCCTGATGTTGTCCTACAGATGCATTTTGGTTAGGACTCAGTATAAGGGCAGGTGTAACCCAAACTCACCTTGGACTTGTTGTCGCGGATCTTGATCTGGGCCTGCTCAACCGCAAATAGGCACAGCGGACAGGTGGGCTTATCCTGCTCGTCAGTGACCGGCACAGGGTGGAACACTTCAATGTCCTCCTTCTTCTCGTTTTTCGGGCACATCTGCAACTTGGGGCACACGTCACGAGGGTTCAAGCCCTGGATAAGCAGAGAAATCACGGCATCGCCATACATCTCGACAAAGTTGCGGCACTGTCCGGCCACTCCACTGGGCAGCTTGCCACAAACGGTCTCCACAGTATGCTTGATCTGGTCGTCGGTGGCGGGAGTGGCCAAGGTCTCCTGGATGAAGTGCAGCAGATACTCGCAGATGGTGCACAGCTCTCCGCCTTCAACCAACTCCTGGGGGTTAGCGGCACCCATCAGATGATCAATGGGCAGCTGCATGTCCAGAATCTCCTGCTGGCTGAACTTGGGTTCACTGGCGCCTAGCTTCTTCTTTTCGTGCTTCTCCAGCTTTTCGATGGTAACCTTGATCTGGGCGGGCTCGATCACGGGCAGAAGAGGCATAATTGGAGCGTCTTTCGTCGAAGAAGAACTCTGCTTCTGGCAGATGCCAATCATACAGCAGGCTCCGTTGGCATCCAGCTTGTTCACCAAGGTGTTGTAGATGACGGCGTAGTACTGGTCCACAATGCCGAGGCACTCGTCCTTGAAACCGCGGGACTGTTTGCAGAATCCTTCCAGCACCTGCTTGAACTCAGTTTCGGTCGTATTGGCCACCAGAACATCGCGCAAGTGCTTCACCAGCTGCTCGCAGAGCTCGCATGGGATGTCATCGCCAGCGTCCAAAGCAATCAGAGCCTCAGGCTGCTTCTCTTCCTCATGCTGGTGGTACCTCGAGGCGCACACTCCCGACACATGGCACACGGCGTCGGTGGCTAGGTGCTTGCTCATATGATCGTAGATGTCGTTGAAGTACGTCAACACAATGTTGGCGCAGGCATCGGAGAAGCTCGAGAGGTATCCGCACACATGCAGCAGGTTCTCCACCATGTCATCACGATCGGTGTTAGCGAACTTGTAGTGCATTATACTGGAGAGCTGATTACAGTTGCCGCAGGACAGCTGGTTGGGCTTGAGTATCACTTTGGTGTTCTCCTCTGAGCTGTCATCTTCGTCCTCGCTTAGTTTTCCCTCGAGGGCATCTTGATAGGCCTTCCTTAGCTTTTCGTCAATGGAAGCGCTGTTGCAAAGTCCGGCCACAGAGCAAACTTGCTGAAGGTTTGAGAAACATTGAAGGTCATTTAGATGTTAGATTAAATTCTTAAGTAGTACACGCAACTCACATCAGGGTTCATTTGGGAAGCCAAGGCCTCGACCAGTTCGGGGAGGAAGTCATCGGCCAACTTGATGCACTCCTTGGTAATGGGCTTGATGGGGATCAGCTTGCAGGAGCCCTCGAAGACCTCCTTGAGCTCCTCTTCGGTCTCGTTGCTCTTCAGCTGATCGCGGGCTTGGGTGACCATGTCCTTGCATATCTTGCAGATGGAATCGGTGTCCACCGGCACCTCCTGCTTCGTCCAGACTGCGTTGATACAATGGCGGGTGGCACGGCATTCTCGTGAATTACTGCGTGTATATAATCAGAAAAGTAAGCCGTGAGTAAAGCTCCAGAAATGTGCCTAACAATTAAAGATAAATATGTGACCAAGCGTGGTAAGCTGATCGCAGAAACCCCGAGAAGCGGATCAAGTAGCCCGCATTCATAATCGAGTGACCAAGTTGGAACTCACGAGTCAGCAAAGATCAGAGTCCATTGAAGGGGAAGAAACACCACAATTTTATTTTCTTTCCGCAGTTGAATGTACCCGCAGTGACCACATGACTATGTTTCAGTTTAGATAACTGCATAAGTAATGGCCATGCAATCGAGGGGATTAGTAAGCAGAATGATCAGTAATGGATACTAGAAACGCATTATTGTTAGTAACCCGCATATAAATTCAATATCCATTTATCTAAATAAATAAAATATATATATGTATATATATATTCATAATCCAAAATGTGCTAATTTCTATTAGCATCGAAAGATCGTCTGTGTTGGTAACACTCGGCATTCCAAACAAAGCGTCTAGAAAGCAAAGGAAAGAGCAATGATAAGCACGGAAATAACCAGACAAACATATATGTATATCTTGGCATATCCCACATTATATACTTATTACACAGCCGTCTTGGCGAAAACAGATATTGTTTTTTGAAAATTCAGCAATGGCGACGTTTATAATTTCGTGGCTCTGCAATTTTTGCCATTAATTGCCAAACAAAGAAACAGTTAAGAGGGCGGAGTGTGGATTTTCCTTGGCGTTTAAAAATAAATCAATCAATAAACAAAGGAATTATAGCTGCAGATAAGCAGTGCGGGCCTAACAAATGGTCTCAGTTGCTGGTCGATGGGCTGGGCTTTACAGCTTAAGTAATGCATCCGGAGGCTGTTTTACTGCATGAACTGGAAAACTAATATTTGTAAACGGAAAGTATCTGGAAATGCTAAGTTTTCTAGGCACAAGCTTATGTTTTTAATTTTGGAGAGCCCACCTGTGTGCATTGTTTGTATATGAGACCTATGGGATTGTTCAAGCCGCGTTGATAAAGAACAACTGTTGGTGTTTACAACACATTGCAGTGATGATAAACCCACCGCTTATACGCGTCATTTAGTGAAAGGGAAGATCGCCGCGAAGTGATCCGAACTTGGGATTAGTCATGCAAACACTCATACTGATTAAGTTTCCACCCTCTCGCGAACTAACTGTTTAGCTGTCGGCAAGTTTCCCCCGTATTCTGTTAATTTGATTTAAATGCCAACTGAAAACAAAGGGGATGCAGAAATAGGGATGGTGCAGTGCCCCACACCCGACCGATGTACACAGAAAAAAATAAACGTATTATTTGATTAGCTATCAGTTGGCTGATAAGAGTGGCGTAGTTCGAAATTGCAATTTGCCAAAATACGTCATTTTTAAAATAAAACTAATTGATAGACGAAAGTCTCAGCTTCTCATCACATAATTGGAAGATTAGCCTAATTATTTTCCCTACAAGAGAGAGAGCAATTAGAGCGTCACTAGTGTTAAGTTTGCAATAACAGGGGGTTAGGGTTATCGCATCATGGAGCTAAAAAATAGAGCGCAGTCCGACACTCCGATTGATAGTCTTATCTACAGGAAAACAACAACAAAAAACTTGGCAGAGCAAACAATGAAAGCAGAGACGAAACAACTGTAAGTGCAAAAGAGTGGGGTCAAAAAGGGGTAGCGGTTTCGGTTTTCCGCTGCTTCGCCCTCTTCGAGAACTTTTCGTCCGCCCCGTTTTGATGACCAAGCGACTTTTCGACTCACCTGAAATTGTCGCACCAGTACGAGGGGCCCCAGGTGCACGACTTGGCTCCTAGGAGTTTACCGCCTCCCTCGACGGGCGTGGCATCGGCAACGAAGCCTGCAAAAATGCAATAAAAGGCCACATAAAGCGAAAGGCAGGAAACAAATACGCAATAAGCGATGACTAAATAGTTGAACCCCCGCTCTTTGTCACCTTATTCCGCAACAAAAACACTCACCGCAGGCACAGAAAAGTGCCAAGATGGCCAGAAGGCCCATTCGCTGCATCTTGGTGTGTAAGGAAACTAATGTACAAACTAGGGGGAGTCCAGTGGTTGTGTTTACTGATATTTATCTGACTTTTCGATCCCGAATCTAACTGCAGAATGCGACGAAAATGGAGGAGCCTCAAAATAACAAATTAGCGTTAAAACAGTGTTGCCAGATTCCGATTTCGATTTTACCCTAAAATAATCGGTTAACCATGAAAATGCACTAAAAATCATCAATCTGTGATGAAAATTTAAAAACCATTCAATTCAGAGGAAACCCTTGAATCGAATAACACTGCTTCAAAAGTTAGTTTTGAAAAAAATATATTTTATCGAAATATAGTTTGGCTTCCTAGTGGCTGTATAATATACTTAGTAGATCTCTTTTTTACATACATCCTACCTTGACTTTTGACATACGCTTGAGTTACCATATCGTTTAAAAAAGTTCTCCCCGCGCTGCCAGCCTAACAAGGAAACTCTAAAAAGTTCTTATAGAAATAATTTAAATTTGTCTGTATTTTAATATTGTATTTTTTTTGAATTCTTGGCACAATCAAAACCTAACTTTCTTGGTATTTCAAGCACCATTATTAAAGATAAGCAAGCTTAAGACTATTTTAGTTTTAAAAAAGGTTTCATTTAAAATGGTACTAAATTTATACAAATACATACTTTATTAAATATAATATTGAATTATGATAGGTGATTTTTCTTGTTTTTACAATTAAATTTTGTTCTTTTTTTGTTTTTTTGTATTATTTGTTTTTTGTATTAATTTGGCTAAAATAACAACATAAACGCATTCTTTTCTAAATCATTAATATTAACTTTTAGTTTATGATTTATTCAAGTTGGATTTTCTCTACTCCCTCCCACAAGACTTTTCGTTTAAACCGGATTTGGCAGTAATCCATTCGAATGGCTAGAATGCGTAAGTAAGGCGTTTCGAGTAATACCAATCTATTAAATCATTCATTGACCAAACGAAACCTTCGACAGCGCGAATGTATGAAAACGTATTTATAATCGATTGCAATTCGCAGATTAAATTACATATTTCTGCGGCAAAAACTATGACAATAACCATCAGCGATGTTCTTGAACTTATAGTGGTTATTAATACGCCCATAAATGCTTAGAAACACCGCTTAACCCCCGTCGCCAAACCACCAGGTAGCCGCAGAGATGCTGAGCAAATGCTATGGTAATTGTGGGTTAATTGATATGACTCTGCCCAGATGTAAGGCTCATAGTGTCATGTAATGATTTGGGAGAATGCATCGTAATTGCCGGCAAACACATTTTCCCTCTGATGCCTATCGGCATGTAACTCACGGATCCGAGTGCGTATCACAATCTGTGTGAGAAACATCTCAAAGATACAATTAAAAGAATGCCAGACACATTCTCGGCGACTGACAATGAGTTATGCTCATTTACGAAGATTGAAAGTCGAGGCCATCCGGTGGCAGTTGGATGGCTGGCAGTCGATGGTTTGACTAGCGAAATGCCAAATGCATGCACCGATCCGGCCAATACGGCTATATCTGTGTCAAAACCAATGTTTTGGCTGACCAGGGGCTTAGAAGGAAACCTGAAACTAGACGCGTTGACCCTGGTTTCAGATGCCTGGCCTGCATTTTGGTTCTTTGATGGAACTTAACCCAATGTAACCAGATAAAAATACATAAATGTAAAAAATTAATAAATGTAAAAAAAAAATTAAAATATAATGTTATGCCATATAACTAATAAGAAATATTAAAATATCTTGTTTTTTAACAAGTTTCAGGTTTGTCACGTAGACATCATCTAGAGGGTTAATTGCAGCCACTCATTGCACTTGACCATTAACAGTGAAGTGTGTGGCCGAGACTAAGATTTGGCCAATTAAATGGACCCCCAAGAACAGCCAAGTTCACTGTGAAGTGAAAATCTCCAGCAGTTCACACGCTGGTAGGTAAATTCAAAGCGGTGAGGGGGAGGGGGCTTTTTGTTGCGTGACCCGAGGAGAGATTGTCAGTTAGTTACCAACAGTAATTGCCCCGATTGCGAAGACAGGCCGAAAGTGCGTCACATAAAGCCCGTCTAATGGCTAATTGTTTTATGGCCACTCCATCTGACCTCTTGTGCAATTTCCCTTCCCATGCCGGCAACTCCATTTACCGTAACAGTAGCTTTTGGCCCAAGAAATCGAACTGCCAAGCCTAGTATGCGGAAATGAACTTGACCTTATCGACGGACCCAGAGACCGCTAGCCAAAGCCGAGTCCAAAGCGAAACTTAAATGAGAGTTAATAAATTCAGCGCCGGAAAATACATGTTGCTGGCCATAATTTGTGAGTCAAATGCTAGCTGGCTGAGTTAATGGCAATAAACGAACGGAACACCGCGTTGCCAATAACAAAAGCCCCGTAGAAACAGAAACAGAAAGATTTGAAGTTATATTTTAAATCTACAACTCTTTTTATTGTCATCGTTTGGCGAAGGCTTCTTTCGCGACTTGCGATTTCTTCTTCCGCACGTAGTCAGTATAGATTTCATTTAGCCAGCACCCAGATCCACATCCAGATCAAGTTCAAGTATGGAAGACTCAAAACCTGAGAGACCTCAAACAAGATGCTGTTGCTTTGACCCATTGAACTGCTTAGAGAGAAGCCAATAAACATTTACCGACTAATCGAAACAAGTTTGCCACACGCTTACTTTTTTCATTGAATATGAATGAAAATGTTTGTTTTGAAATTTATTACTGATTCGGGACGGCGCGAACGCCATTCCCGGCTACCAAAAATTACACGCACGAGTTATTCACATTAGGAATAATCGCAGAGGTCAACTCAGCCGAGGTGCAATGGCCAAGCCTCACTCCGGAGGAACCGCCTTCGTGATCACGGTTAACCTCTACGCCAGGTAAGTATGCTTTCTCCGGCTCTCTGTAAGGGTTTCCCTGAGCTCGTAGCCAGAACTAGTTGGAAATTATATGGGACGGGAAAAGGAAAAGTAATGACACACATACCCTTACAACTACAAAACTACCCCGAAAGAAAGTGTTTGTATGTTACCCGTTTAGGGGTGAGGTTTTCTATCTCTTTGCAGCTAGAGGAAGCCTTAAAAATATACATGTTACATCAACTATTTAAATGTAGGTTAAACAATTTCACAGGAAACTATTTCGTTTATGACTTTAATCTTCACACCATTTAAAACTAATTCGGCCCAGTTAGCCTTCCATTCTTACTCCATTTAACACTGGTTTGAGCAGGAAGATAGACGCATACCGGTCTCATAACGACCTTGATCTTGAAAATAGTAGAGCTGGAGGATGGCCCTCCACATAAAGCCATTCAGAAACCGTCCGCTTATTAGCATCAATATGTGAGTTATCCGGAGATCTGTCTCGGATCCGCTGCAGATCAGTCATTGATCAACTGCACGTAGGCAAATTAACATGAATTTGTACACTCGTATAATCCAAACAAACCATAGACCAAAATAAAAATCAAAACAAAGAGGCCTACGAGTCAGCCAAAGGGGAAGCCCCCATACTTCACGGTTCGAGTGCTGAGTTCTTTGTGGAATTGCAGGCGTAACTATAAATGTACGTATAAAAAGCAAGCCCGCAGAATTGGATGATAAAATGGTTAAATGAAAACACAAGTGGTTTTGAGGAGTGACTCGACACTTTGGGCAATCCGCTTTTTCCCCCGCCAAGCTGAAGCTGATAATTCTTCTTTAATTAAAGAACCAGTCGCACGGCAGTCGGTTGCTTCCACTTCCTAGACATTATTCTCTGATCTAGCAGAGGTTTCGTAATCTCAATCAGACCACAATCGAATAGTATGTAATGATCCATTGATTCGGAAAAGAATTTGGCTTAAAAATGAATTTTTCCTATGTGGTCCCTGACCTTTTGTTTTGAACTCTTCGTTAGGCTGCTATTTTTAAAGAATATTTAAAATCCACAAGATGGGAGTCTGGGGTCCGGTTTTATAATTTATTTCACGTGCTAAATAAATAACAGAATTTCTTTTAGAGGATTATGTCACAATATTTCTGGAGTGGCTGGGAGATGCTATAAAATGTGTCTATAGTTTGCACCCGTAATACAAGGTTCTATCTCTTCCAAAAGAACAGGTTCCCCGGTCGGTGGCTTAACACAAAAAAAATTTAGAAAAAAAACGAAACCCAATACCCAAAAGTTGAAATAAAATTAATTTTGTTAACTAAGAACCCAAAACGAGTTACGCTGGTTTCGCCTCGATCATCATCAATAAGAACGGGCACGGGTTTTAATGGTGACGGGTGCGAGGAAACTTCCTCCTAACCTTGGGTTACATTTAACATGCGGCAGACAATTAGAAATCTTGATTTTGATCCGCATCTCAAGTCTCAATCGCTCGCTAATTGTCCAAGAATATTCTGCGTCTTGTTGACTCAGTCTGGCGAAGGCTGCAATCTAGCTTTTGGTTTCTGAACTGAAAACCCCTCGAATTAAACTCTCCCATTTTAAAGTGTCTACTAGCGGACATGACACTGCGTTTAAGTTCGTTTTAATTGCATTCGCGTAATGAAATCCGAACTTTTAGTTAATGGGCGATCGCAGAATCGAGCGGCTTCATCCCCATCTAAGCCCTCTTGCCAATTTCTGGCCAAGGTTAGTTGTATTTATAGGCGGAACTTGATCAGCTCCCAAATAATTTCAATGGGTTTTTGAAAAGGGTTGACATGGTGCCGCCCATTTTAACTGACTTTATATTCAGTGGTTTGTTTCTTTTAATATTTGAAGTTCGCTATTTCAGTACAAGGGCGCACTATTAAAATGCTAAAAAATAAGTACGCTTCAGTATACTTTTTAATAATACGACGACTTTATAATACTCTAAACTTTAGAGTCTAAAGGATAATCAAAAGGGATAAATTGATTTCAATGTCCAGTGTAAAATGTAGAAATCTTCAGAAAAATATTTTATTTTAAATATTTCAAGTTCAATGTTAATGGTTTTGATAGAACCATTGATATTTGCATAGAAACCAGTTGCAAACATGCACAACTTGAAGATCAAACCTGAATATTAACATGTACATATGTATATTATATCCCGCAAATACTTTCCCTTAACTCGGCAAACCTTAGAGTGATATAGATGTACCCTGCTCCGGAGTAAATTAATCACAAAACGTCACATATGAAATCGTACTGCAACTCTGACAATTTGTAGGTCCCATAAACAGCCAAAAAGCCCAGTCATCTAGGCAACAATGCGAATGCAGGCAGTTGTTTTGGCTTTTTTCCCCCATCTCTGTGTCTGTGTGTGCTACTATTTTTTTCTCGAGTCGAGCGGAGCCGGCTAACCGTTTGAGATACTCACTCACACAGGTGAAGACACAGATTCAGATACAAATGAGATACAAAGCCGAGCTCACGACGACAGCTCGAAACCCGAAACGCTTGGCCCGAAAATTTTAGCACTTCTTTTTAAATTTTTGTGCAATCTCGGGTTTTTTGTTAGTTGTCTATTGGAGTTCGCAGCGTTTGAATCGTTTGTTGACCGGGTCCGGTTCGATCTTCGTGTGATAAGGATATACATAATAAATTCGTGTAGAAAGTGGATCGTGCACTATCGGAGTCCACAGACACTAGAGACTCTTCAGAAAATGTCCTCGAAAGTGATTTCCTCTCTGATGGCCGAGAGCATCCTGCTCTCAAAAACGGCCCAAGTGATCTCCGGTTACTCCCCGATTACGATTTTCCTAGCAGCCTCCGTGATTATATTTTTGGTGGTCTATAACAAACGACGATCCCGTCTGGTTAAGCATATAGAAAAGATTCCTGGACCAGCTGCAATGCCCTTTCTGGGCAATGCCATTGAAATGAATGTAGATCATGACGGTGAGTTCTCAGTTCCCTCCAAAAATAAAAATATTAAAAAAGAACACAAATATTAAAAGTACTCTGTGGGTGCTCTAGTTAGTGCTATTGACCCTGAGTCACTTGGCGGGGTGTCTTATTAATACGACAAATAGTCGCGGATCCGACCAGGTGCTAATTTCTACGATCAGCTCCCAACGAGCCATCGCCCTCCTAACTTTTGGTAATATACTCGATCTCTTGGTTTCCAATTTAGTGTTAATGAACTTTACCCAACTAAATTCACTTTCGTTGCTGAAGACAACCCATCGAAGATTTTGGTCGAGTCCAAGTTCGGCACCCATAGATGTTAGTTGCTAATTGATTTATAGAACAGCCCAAATATTAGTCTGAAATGCAAAAACCTGTTGAAAATGAGACTGCAGTAAGCATGTGCTTTTTGTTTTTTAATCATAATTTAATTAACATATTTAGTATATTGGTTTGCACTTCAAAGCATCGTTGGTTGAAAGCAAACAAAACATGAATAAGTCGAATGTCAATTGAGCATGAAACGTTGGAAATTCTAATGAGTTGAAGTCACTGGAAAGCTTAAAAGTCTGGAGACATTCACCTTTGCCCCAGTGAAAGAAAATAATAACACCCGAAATTTACACGTGAAAGCATAATAAATACACTCCCGGTAATTAAAGGAAACAATTGTTGAAATTGATGTCAAATTATTATGAAAATTAGAGATGCCCCTTTTGATCTCAATAAAAGGCCGAATGTTTCAACTTTCACCTAACACAGGCAGTCCCAACTCCAAATTTCACGCAATTTACATGAATTCGTTTTCCGATCTCGAAACAATTACCAAATATGAAGTGTGGAGAAACAGCAGCCAGAAGTCACTCATAAATCACTGGCATAACAAGCCCAACAAATACTTGACTCGAGCCGAGTGATAAAAATAGCCATAAAATGCCAGCAGACTTGGCTCAGACTGTAACACTGGTCAAAAGAAAAAAAAAATACCTAACAAAATAGGCCCGAGGTGGAATTGGACTTGATCTTGACACTGAAGTCGAAGAATATCCATCACAATTGGACCCCCTGCTCAACGATTCTCAATCGACCAGGGGGCCTGATTAATTCGCACACAGCCAATCCGGCGTTTTGCAATTCAGTTCGGTGTTGGATGATCGAAAGAAAAAAATAAACAAAGCAAATTAACATATATTTTAATGCGGAAGCTGAAGAGATACACAAAATTCGGAGCCCCAAGAGTTTGCGGCGAAATCGTGTAGGAAATGGATTTGATGAAACGTATGAAAAATTGCTACTCATTCGATTGGTGCTAAACCCTCATGTCGATTCGTTTCCGTTTGGTTCTTTTCCTTTGTCTTCTGAGATCGTAAAGCCCCATATCCAGTTTGGTAATCTAGAGGGTTTTTGAGGGTATTATGATACCTATTTTTTTATCGATCAATTAACATTTACACTGACCATTTTCTAGGTGATAATCAAGTTAGGACATCTAAGTGATTTACTATTCGGCAACTTGCGCTAGAACCTTAATAACCTGTCCAGCAAACCACTCTATAAAATAATTTTAATGTTATTAATATTAATGGAAATTTTTTACAATTATACAACTTGAAGATCAAACCTGAATATTAACATGTATCCCGGCAATACTTAAAAGAGATATAGGTATAACCTGCACAAAAAAAATGTCTCCCGTCCCAAAAACGGCCCAAGTGATCTTGCACTCACTCAGTGATTATATTTTTGGTAGTCTAAAACAAACATCTGGGCTTAATTTCTTGACAATGAATTGAAATGAATTTAGATACTTTAAAAATATAAAAAAAAAACACAAATACTAATAGTACTCTGTGGAGAACAGATACTGCTATTGAAAAATTGGTACTCATTCGATTTATGCTAAACCCTCGAGTCGATTCGTTTCCGTTTTGTTCTTTTTTTTTGTCTTGCGAGATCGTAAAGCCCCATATCCAGTTTGGTAAACTTGAGGGTTCTTGAGGGTATTATGATACCTATTTTTTTTTATCGATCAATTAACATTTACACTGACCATTTTCTAGGTGATAATCAAGTTAGGGCATCTAAGTGATTTACTATTCGGCAACTTGCGCTAGAACCATAACAACCTGTCTAGCAAACCACTCTATAAAATAATTTCAATTTTATTAATATTAATAGAAACTAATTGTAAATTTTTTACAACTTATACAACCTGAAGATCAAATTGAATATTAACATGTATATTATATCCCGCAAATACTTAAGAGAGATATAGATCTATATAGATAGATATAGATAGATATAACCTGCACAAAAAAAAATCTCCCGTCCCAAAAACGGCCCAAGTGATTTGGCACTCCCCGATTACGATTTTTCTAGCAGCCTCCGTGATTATATTTTTGGTATCTTTAACAAAGATCTGGGCACAATTTCTTGACAATTCTATTGAAATGAATTTAGATCATATAAAAATATTAAAAATAACACTAATACTAATAGTACTCTGTGGAGCACACATACTGCTATTGAAGAATTGCTACTCATTCGATTGATGCTAAACCCCTTGAGTCGATTCGTTTCCGTTTGGTTATTGTTCTTTGTCTTGCGATATCTTAAACCCCAATATCTAGTTTGGTAATCTTGAGGGTTCTCAAAGGTATTATGATACCTATTTTTTACCGATCAATTAACATTTACATTGACCATTTACCAGGTGATAATCAAGTTTTGGCATTTAAATGATTTACAATTCGATTCGGGAACTCGAGCTAGAACCTTAGAAACCTGTCCATCAAACCACTCTATAAAACGAAAGAAGTGATTTGCTAATTCACGACATCCCCAACCAAAAATTTACGGAGCACTTTAAGGCCATGATAATTAAAAGACTTGTTCGAGTGCTTGCTAAATAAAAGAATATTTCTGCCAAGGCGAGCTAGGAGTTTGCATATAATTTATGGAGCGATTAGCAGCCAGTGGGGTTTTATTAATTCTTTTTATAATTTAATTTAAGAACGAATCTCGGAGCTATATGACTGTTTGTCTGCGCAATTACGAGGCTTTTGTTAGATGCTAAAAAAGCTTCAAATGAAAATGAAATATGATGTTGCAGTAAATGGTTGAATAGTTGTCCAAGGTCAAGCGGTTCTTGATAATATTTTTCCAAGCTGAAGAGGCAACTTGGCAGCTCTTGGATTTTTGTGGTTGTGGAGAGCAGAGTTGCCAAGGCTCAAACAGGTTTCCAGTTCTGAGTTCTAGCCCCATGAAAACTGAGGTCACGGCGCGATCCGCGGGATGTGGGTGGCTTCTGATCGGTAGTGTGGCATTGCCAATCTTTGGTAACTGCTTTTTAATGTGTGCCAGCCAATGTCAGCCGGGAAAATTATGCCAGTACATAAATAATTTCGAATTGCCAGCGTAATTTTACTATACGCAGCCACCATTCAGGTGACAAGCACCTGGCTACCTAGCCTTACAGTGGAAAAAATTGATTTAAATACACAGTAAAAATAAATGTTGTAAATAGAAATCATTACGAATAAAATCTGTGCTCTTCCAAATATATTTTTGATGAATATTATTAGTTGAAATATAAGGATTTTATTTTGTTTTAAATTTTGTCATATAGTTGTTACGGTGTATCGAAATACGAACGCAAAATGATAATGAAGGGACCCGCTGACCGGCAAGATATTGCATGAAAAGTGCTTTGTTTTGTTTTGTTTTGGAGAGTACGAAATTCGCTGGCCAACTTCCGACGAAGAGCTACCAACAGTCCAGCGGACCTAGAGCCAGCCGCCAAAAATCACCTGCCCCACCTGAGAAATGGTCGCGAAACTGCGGCAGCAGCGTCATCAGCCAGTTTGCTTGGAGTTACATAAAATCATTATTAGAGATCGCTGAATGGCCACGCATGGGTGTTTGTGTTGTGTGTTTCATCTTTTAATTAATGCAACACATTTGAAACCAATGCGATGGTCTTTAAACGATTGTATTTGGTATCTTGTATCTATGAGTAACGTGCCTTCGGTCAGGTATCTTCGGGCCAGCCATATTGAGGTGAGAAAATCCCGGCTTATATTTTTTTTGGGCCCTTAGAAAGCAATTGCGTCGACCTTCATGGGGGTAACAGCATCCAAAGAAAATTATTACTCTGATTGTAATCTTAATTGAAAACATGAGGCGGTTTTATAATGATTTCAGTTATTAAAGCAACCAAATTTAAATACTCTTTTCCATAAAAATTAGCTAAGCTAACTGGTTTGTGTGTTTTACTATGATTTTTGCAGAGCTCTTCAATCGCGTAATCGGTATGCAGAAATTGTGGGGCACGCGGATTGGTATCAATCGTGTTTGGCAAGGAACCGCCCCAAGAGTTCTTCTCTTCGAGCCCGAAACTGTGGAGGTAAGTTTGATTTTATCAATAAATGTCATACAATTTCAGTTAACTTAGTATCTGTTTTCCAGCCTATTCTAAACAGCCAGAAGTTTGTAAACAAGAGCCACGACTACGACTATCTGCATCCTTGGCTGGGTGAGGGTCTTCTGACTAGCACCGATCGCAAATGGCATTCCCGCAGGAAGGTAATGTAAAAATATTTTTATTTTTATCAAATTCTAATTAAGTTTTGCTCCTTTTCAGATTCTTACACCTGCATTCCACTTTAAAATCTTGGACGACTTCATTGATGTCTTCAATGAGCAGAGCGCAGTTTTGGCCAGAAAATTGGCCGTCGAGGTGGGCAGCGAGGCGTTCAACCTGTTCCCATACGTCACGCTATGCACTTTGGACATTGTCTGCGGTGAGTGCCAATGTCGCCCGAGCTCATATGCTTTTCCATTATCTGTGGCTCCGGTGACCATACTCAGATTTCCATGAGCCGTTGCTAATTGCATACGTCATCCATTTCCACAGAGACCGCCATGGGTCGCAGAATCTATGCCCAGAGCAACAGCGAGTCGGAATACGTAAAGGCGGTCTACGGGTAAGTCATTGATATTTGGATTACATTTTGAAATACCAAATTAGTTTGAGTATGACAACCATTTAGTTGGACAATTTTAAAATAATATCAGCTGGAATTGCCAGAAATTTATAAATAAATTAGTTTCGATCAATATCGTTCAAAATTGCTTATGGGTATTCAGAGCCATTTCCTTTTCATTTGCCAGCCAGTCCGATTTATTTGAAAATAGATTCAATTACAAAGTCATTCTCATAAAACTAACGCCTTATGGCAATTTCGTGCCGCACTTGTGTTGTTGATTAAAATGGAACAAAATTATTGGTTATTTGGGGGCATAAGACTTTTCTCCTGTTTTTTGGCCAACTACCAAATGACTTTTATGAACATGAAAAAAGATGAAGCTGTTGTACTGGGACCTAAATATTAGAAAATCAAAATTTGTTGATCAAAATTTCATTCAAAATTTGTTGATCAAAATTTCATTCAAAATTTTGAATCAAAATTTTTGTGTGTAAGGAAACAAGTTTAAAAGAAAGCATCCCCGAAAATATGCTTTGAATTTTTAGAAAACGCGGACATGTCTTCAAAACATTTGTATAGCATACCTAAAAGGGATTTTGATGTTACCAATTTCAACCCAATTTGGGGTAAATCAAAATTACTAAGCAGTAATTATTTTTTTCTGTCTACCTTGACAAAATTTATTATAAAATTTATTACCACTGGGAATTGTAGCATAAATGCCACCCGCAACTCTTCAACATTGGCAACGAGTTATCAGCTCTGTGGCAGCAGTTTAATATCGAAAGCTGTCAGAACAGCTGTCAGGGAATGAGACACCCCTTTAGATACACATGTCCTTCCAACACCTACCGCCCAGCTCCAGCATGTCCTTTGCGTCTCGGAATGGGAATGGGTGGTGAAGTGCGTCCAAGCGCAAAATATGCGAGATTAAGATGTCAATGGGATGCTTGAAGTGCTCCGGAGCTGATAACAGACAGCATCATCACCAATCTTACACTCCCAGTCCCCGGCCACGCCTCATAGAGCACACACCCATTGTACACATGACTAACTTTCAATTTAACGCAACACTTTCCCCGCCCCACACTCGTTTTTAATAACTTTATACACTGAAAATAATTTATGATATAAATTCTCATGAGGATATATATTAGAATTGGAGAATCAGTATATACAAATCTAAACGCCATGACATTAGAAGGAACAATTTATGATTCATAATAATTCAAATTTCTTCTCTGCAGGATCGGTTCCATTGTCCAGAGTCGGCAGGCAAAGATTTGGCTTCAAAGTGATCTCATTTTCCGGTTGACTTCGGACTATAAACTTCACCAGAGCTATATAAATACTCTACACGGATTTTCCAACATGGTCATCCGAGAACGTAAAGCTGAACTAGCCATTCTTCAGGAAAATAACAACAATAATAACAATGAAGCCCCCGACGCCTATGATGACTTGGGAAAAAAGAAGCGTCTGGCATTCCTCGACCTATTGATCGATGCCTCAAAGGAAGGCACTGTCCTCTCAAATGTAAGATAAATTTTCCTTATTATAATTCAAAATTATTAATTTATGTGATTTACTTTACAGGAAGACATTCGCGAGGAAGTGGATACCTTTATGTTCGAGGGACACGACACCACTTCAGCTGCCATTTCCTGGACCTTATTTTTGCTAGGCTGTCATCCGGAGTATCAAGAACGTGTGGTTGAAGAACTAGACTCGATCTTTGGCGATGACAAGGAGACTCCGGCCAGCATGAAAAATTTGCTGGACATGCGTTACTTAGAGTGCTGCATCAAGGACTCGCTTCGCCTTTTCCCCAGTGTGCCGATGATGGCTCGTATGGTCGGCGAGGATGTGAATATTGGTAAATTCTACAAGGATTAATCAGAAATTTTGGATTTTATTCTGTTAATGAATTATTTTTTAGGAGGCAAGCTTGTGCCAGCTGGAACACAGGCGATTATCATGACCTATGCCCTGCACCGCAACCCACGTGTCTTCCCTAAGCCAGAGCAGTTCAATCCGGACAACTTCCTGCCAGAGAACTGCGCCGGACGCCATCCCTTCGCCTATATTCCCTTCAGTGCCGGACCCCGGAACTGCATTGGTCAGAAGTTCGCCATCCTGGAGGAAAAGGCTGTGATCTCCACGGTGCTGCGGAAGTACAAGATCGAGGCCGTGGACCGACGGGAGGACCTTACGCTCCTGGGCGAACTCATCCTGCGGCCCAAGGACGGCCTCCGGGTGAAGATCACGCCCCGTGATTGAGAAACTTATCCCTGAGAACGGGACTTTATTCCCCTTCAATTCGATCCAAAGTGCATATAATGTAAATAATTAGAATTAACCGGATAGCATAGCAATAGAGACTAGTTTATGTTAAACTTTGTAACCGATGTAATATTCATAAGCTTAAGAACAAACTTGATTAAATAATTTTTTATACATATGATCAAACATTTTTTGTTTAAACGAATCAATAATATACAAGTGCATAAATATTGATAAATATTATAAGGAATTAAGTAAGTAAGAACCATGAATTATAAAGTAACAATGGAAACCCAGAATAACATCTCAATAAAGTCTGAAATAAACGCTTACAGTTGCCCGATTGATTCCTTTAATAAACCAATCTGTAAAGAATTGATACTCCCCCGAGGGAAAGACAAGAAGTTTGGAAAACTGATGATCTACGTGGCTGATGGGTAACTTATCCACAATGACATCGTGCTGTAATTGAAACTATTTAATAACACTTCACTTAAATGTAGGATTACTCAGCTGACATTATAAGGACAGGTGTGATTCAAGTTGGAGAAAGCATGGTAAAAACCATAAAAAAAAGCAAATACTTGATTTGCATTGGGATGTCGTAGAGATTTACAGGCGTCCACAGTAATATTGTACAAGAACGGCTTATATCCATTGAATTTCTTAAGTAAAGCAAATGTTACCTTAATTGAAAAATAAACGTGGATTACGAATTCATATAATTATTTTGGTCTGGGTCGTACTTTTACGTTTGAAACTGGCTTTTTGTACATAATCCCCTTTAATGACAGATATTTGTAGGTACGATTCACCGACTTCAGATAGCAATATTCAAAGCTGATATGTTCCAGATCGGGGGAAGTACACTTAATGTTGGTAAACTCTACCAAACACATTGCCTTAAAACATTTTAAATAAATTAAGTAATTCAGTAATATTCGTTAAGTAATATATACCGCCTTGATGAAAAACCAAATACAAAGTATTCGCCGAACCAAAATCATTCTTTGCGCTTGAATAAACGTTTAGCAATAGAAGTAAGTTTAAAACTGATATTTACGGATCCATAAAGCAGTTAATCCGAAACATACCACGGATCATTGAAAATATTAATAGTCTTAATATCAATTGCAATCTTTGATCAGGTTATTTCATACATTTCATTGAAAGGTCTATATAAGAAATAATAAAATGTTTATGGAAAGAATGGTATTGTGTCTTGGTTATATAAAGAGTAAACATATTAATTTAGAATTATTAAAGAGGCTATTGGTAGGACATAAATATATTTTAACGTAAGTTTGGTGGTATAAATTGTTTAAAAAATAAGAGCTATACAAAAATAAATCTGTATTTATTATCTAGGTGTATGATCGACATGGACCATTTGGTATAAACTTTGTTTGCGGTCCATTAAATATAACTTTTTCATTTTTCATTATATATGTGAAAGAAGAGTGTTGTTGAAGTAGATTTTGCTGTAGTTCTGTTTCTGGTTTAAGCTATTTTCGATTTTAAAAATTGAACTTTAAAAAAATATCGGGCTAATAGGGCTAATAGCGCAGGAAACAGTATTATTTCTATCTTCTAGGTGTTTCTCTGAACTCGAGGGTCAGAGTACCTAAGTATGTATGTTGGTTTATGATATTTTTTGTAGGAGTTCCCAAAGGTTATGGAGAGATCGATAATTTTAATAAAGTTTAAAGTAAAAATCAACTGTGGATCTAATGACTTCATAAGCGTACCATTCGGTGTGTATAAGGTATTCCCCTTTTGAAAATGGAAGGATATTGGTGTATTGATAGTTAATTTGATTTGTCGTAAGCTTATCAACAATTAAATCATGCTGAAATAAAAAAAAGAATTTAACTACCTACTATAAAATCAAAGAAGTTTTAAGATTTCTTACATCGTACGGGCAGGTGTGATTTAAGTTGGAGAAACATTTGAACGTGTTGAAGAAAAAACTGAAAATAGGACTCGATTTGGGATGTCGGAAAACTTTGCACCCATCCACGGTGATATTATATAAAAATGGCCTATATCCATTAAATTTTTTGAGCATTGAGAAATTAATCTAAAATAGATACACAAATTAAAGTCAAACATTATGTAAAAGTGATATAAGACTTAAGCAGACCTTTGTTTTCGTAATTGGAATTTTGTACATCTTTGCTTTGAGAGACATGTATTTATAGCTTCGATTTAATGACTTCAAAAAGCAGTATTCAAACTCGTTAAACTCTAAATCGTGGGATATGCACTTAACATTTGAAAATTCGACCAAAGGAGTTGTCTATAAAAATTGTCAAAAATGAATTCATTTTTCTAGAAAATAAATGAAATAATACTCACATTTTTAATAAATACCAACATTACAAAAAACTTTTTAAATAAAGTTTTCATTTTCACTTTAATACGAAGTTTATACCCAAAGCTTACATTGAAAACTAATATATATTTTCACATAAAAAGCAAGTTATTCATTAATAGACATGCGTCATTTACCATTTTAATAGTTTGATAAACTCGTTTCCTCTTTTTCGATTATCTTTTAAAAATGGGTTGAAAGGGTCGGACAATTATGTTCAAAATTTTCTATATATCAAAACATAGTATCCCATATTTAACTAAAATGGTATACGAGTGTAAACTTCAGGTGTCGCGCCTGTCCAAAGTTTGTCCAAAAATTTTGTCTTTTAATATGGTTGTTAGTAAAATTGCCAAGTGCAAATCGATACAATTGAATCTGAAACTCTTTTCAAATTTTACACTATAACAGATATAGTGCATTACACAGATATAATATTTTTTTTGAGTTTTTGTATAAGTGGTTTTCGATGCTTTAGCGGAATCACGCGGAAACATGGGAGCTATATTGTAGTTCGAAGGAGTATACTCAATAAAGCCGGTCAATCAACAATATTGTGTATAAAATCAATACCCAATGCTTCTATGAGAACATATATTAAACCCTTATACAATTTTAATAAAGATTAAAATAGACATCTACTGTTGCTCGATTGACATCGAACGCATACCATTCAGTGTGAAAAAGGTATTCTCCTTTGGAAAAGGAAAGCACTCTAGTAAATTGGTAATCCAAGTGATTTATAGTAACCTTATCAACAATAAGATCGTGCTGAAAATATATTTCTTTAAATGGTTCTTTTAAATAAATTAAAATTGTTCTTACATCGAACGGACAGGTGTGATTCATGTTGGAGAAACTCTTAAAGCTGTCATGAAAGTAAGCGAATATGGGACTCGATTTGGGATTTCGGAGAGTTTTGCAGGCATCCACCGTGATATTATATAGAAACGGTTTATATCCATTAAATTTTTTTAACAAAGAAAAATTAACCTGAAATACACTTATTGATTAATGCATCCATTAATTTAGATGTTCGACATGATATGACCTTCACTTTTGTAATTGGAATTTTGAACAGTTTCACTTTTAGGGACAAGTATTTGTAGCTTCGATTTACAGATTTTAAAAAGCAGTATTCAAATTCATCAAACTCAGAATCCAAGGAGTTACACTTAATATTTTTAAACTCCGCCAAACATGTTACCTTAAAAAAATATAGATATATATTATATTTAAAAGGTTAATTTAAACATTTACTGATTTAATAAAAAAGAACATCCAAAATAGGCGAAGAAATAAAGAAACCATTTTACTATAAAGTGTCTTTTGTAGCAAAGGTAAGCTTAAAAACTAATTCAAATTTTTGCAAAATTTTTATTTTTGCAAATAGCAATGGATCATTTCAAAAGTTATTAAGCTAAATATGCGGAAAATTATTATTTAAATGTATTTTTAATAACCCTAAAATTTTGAATACCAAAATTTACTTTTAACCCATTGTTTCAAAAAATATGTAAGGCAGAAATTGGACAAATACATATGTTTATCTTTGGCTATCAAGAAAATTATAAATCTATAACTATTTATAAGGGAAAACATTTTTTTTTAATTAGTAACAACTAAAAATATTTATAGAAAATGGCACATTAATTGTGCGTATTTGGATTATTTTGGTAGTACCTTTTCTAAAGGTTAAAAATCTTGGATAAAATATCATCGATAATAATCGGCGCCATTCATTTGGCTCTTTCCCTGAGTTCGCACACGTTTCCATATTTTCAAACATTTTTCTTGGATGATATTTATTTTTCTTTTTTTGCAAAATGGAGCGGCGCCAGAGCTTAAGGCACCTTAAGTATGCTTACGATTTGTAATGCACAAACAAATGCCCCTGGCTAACAAATGGGACAGTGGTTGGTCTGGTGTCGGTCGGCCATTGGTTATATATCTAAATGGATATTATGCGCATATTTCCCGTTAGATAACTCGAATCGGAGCGAAAGATAGGTAGATAACTAGATCGATAACCAGGGCGAAGATAAGCGAGTTACGAGTCCTCCCCGGAATGGGCAGACAATCAATTAGAATGGCGAAATCTTCGCAAATGCAATAAAAATCCACGAACGCAAAAGGGCTTAAAAGGTAATTCCCGACCAGTGACAAGAACTGGTACTATTGTAGAAACCAAATCGGGAAAGGGAATGACGATCACCAAAGGTAGAAAATATTGGCCCTGAAATCATGACGCTACCTATCAATATCAATGTCTGGTAGTTAAAAACTCACCCACTTACGAGCTGCGGCAATAAATCGATTGGCATAGCAATTGCAGTTGAAAACGCAGTTGCACTCTTATATATGAGTTTATTAATTTACAATGTCAGCGATTATTGTTTGTTCTAGTTTATGGCCAGACTTTAAAACCAATCGATCACAATTGGCCAGTGACCGTTGAGCAAAGTGTGTCATGTGAACGGATATCTTTGGCCGGAAACTTTTCCGGCGCATCTCTCCCCGAAGCATATGCTATCCGTAGCACTTGAGTAATTATGAAGACTCCCAACTATGCGGTCCCAATCCCCGGTTGTCACTTAAACGGATTGCTGGAGCGACATCAAAACAAATTTCACTCCCTTGCGGATAGATTAGAAAAACATTTACAATCGCAAATCGCAAGTTAGCAACGACGTTGGTCCGAAGGGCTGGTAGTGGGGGCGGGAGGATGGACCCACCCCTGACATAATTTGATGTGTGAACTTTTGCCGACCGAGGGGCGCTATGGGATGCGTCTAATTTGATTGACGTCAACGCGCAGGGAAATTGTGGGAACATCCAGGAAATACATTTAAAAAAAAAACTTTAAAACATAGGGAAACATAAAATCAATGTATTCAGTATTCAAAATATTAAATAAAAAGATGATCATCAGACGTAACGCTTTAAATAGTTACGATATTTTAAAAAAAACCGATGGAAAAATTTTAGTTTATGATTCCTAAAACAAATAATACAAATCTATTCTTTTCCTTTTCATTATTATTAACTTTTCTCAGTGCTTGGTAGAAACATACTGAAAGCGGGCCACAAGTGGCAGAAAACTCAATCCACATTTGTGGCAGGTAGCATCCGGAGGACTCATGCCGGTTTTTACTACGGACTTCCTACTCCAGGTCTCGGGTCGTGTCCTGGCCAGTGGAAATGATATCCAAACAAACTCAATTTGGTTTGCTGCCAACGCTTTGATAGATTAGCAGACAAAGCGAAAGAGGCGCGACTGCTGCGACACGTGACCAAAAAGGGCATGAGTTGGGGCGGACAGGATGCAGGAAGGAAGGACGTAAGCAAGGAAATTGGTAGTGGGTTGTGCTGCAAGGACATCGTCGCATTCGTATTCCATTTGGGTGAGCATACAAAATTGATTTGGTTGTAGCACAAGCAAAATATTTGCCAAAGGCAGCAGCCATTAAACAGCTGCTGTCGAAAGGCCTCCAAGTTCCTGATTTTCAACTGGTGCCTGGTGCTTGGTGTGCTCCTCATTCGGGCAAGGACACGTGCACTTGCCAACGCCAGTGTCACGTGCCACAGGCGGCAAATTAAACAAGGCGCAACATGGGAAGCAAAAGTTTAACAATGCAGAAAATTGAAAAACAATCAAAAAACCCAACCACAGGACGCAACGGAGATAGAAGGGCATGGAAAGTTAAGTGCTGGCATGCAACAGAGGATACAGGATATATACTGTTTGCTTAGAGCGCGCGTTTCGTTTCGTCTCACTTTATTTGGCCATAATTAGCTTAATGCGCGCAACAAACAAAAAGAACGAGTCTGGAAGCGATCGGTCCATGCATGTCCTTGCCTGGCATTTCGCCAGGACAATGGCAGTGGCAGAGCAAACAAATGTCCCAGCAACGTGAACCAGGAGCCATTCACTGAGTGCCAGAAAAAATTTAAGAAATTTTATTTTACTCCTCCATATAGAAAATGAGATGCTCTTTCTAAAAATATTTTCAAGTATTTTTAAAAGGTTTAATCTTGTCTTGTTTGGTCTTCTAATGCTCAAAAAATAAAAAATTCTTGTTGTATATATATATTTTAAGCAACTTGAAACCTCTTAAATGAAAACATTCTAGTTCATTCAATAAAACTTACAAAAACAAAAAAAAAGACCTGTACAATCAACAGGAAAATATTTTAATTAAAAGTGTTCAAAGTACAGTGGATTTATAAGTTAAGTCACTATGACAAAAATCGGCTTTAATATAATACACCTTCTTATGGAACTTTTTGTTCAATTCTGTCCCGGTTTTTTTTTTTGCAAAGTAAGTCATTAAGTTTATACGCCCCGATAGAGAAATGGTGGTAGAAAAACGGAAACGAGGCAAACAGAATGCACGGAAAAAATTAAAATCATTAATCCCCTTAAAAGGTTCTTAATCTGCGGCTGCTGCTGCTGAATTTTGTTGCTTCATTTGCCGTTGCCAAGTTTGCCAGCCATTCTGAATTGTTGCCCCTGCATTACTCATACGCAGCGTTGCCAAGTTGGAAGCCAGCACGTCCCCTCCGCAAGTGCCTCTATTTCCTATCTATTCGTTTGTACGTACATTTTTTTCTTTTTATGTACAAACACATATACATACAGGTATATTTTTTAAAGAGCTGTCAATGAAATGTCCGGGGCTGTCGTCGCCGTACGACATCATCATATGACCATGAATCAACTATGAAACCTTCCGACAATCAGTTGCCTAATTTGATTAGTACGAGGCTTCGAATGAGGGATATTCGACATCCGATCTTTGCCAAATCAATGACCCTGGCCAGTTTTGGAATCGGACGAAACAGTTGGCACCTCCACAGCCAACAAACAACAAGCGGCAACTGCGATCATAAATTGAGCAAACATTTGTGGCTGTTGCTCTTCTGTCGATTGCGTGCAATGCAATGCAACTTTTATGACACTCTCCAGGGCGCACTACAGATACAGATATATTATATACGTGTTCCCTATATATACACATATATCTGAGTACCAGGCGAGGGCAAACAGCTCGCTTTATGACAGGCAAACCTCCGAGCACTGGCAATGCAAAAACTGTCGCAATCAGCAAAATGTAAATAATTTCGCTGCGACCCAAACAGCGTCTGAAAAGTGACAAAACAAAAACGCAAACCTGACGCAAATAAAATAATAAATTTTATACAAAAATTGACAAGCTGGCTTAGCCGCAGTCGGTTACTGATAGCCACCCACTGGAAATCGAGGCAGCTAAAGAGAAATGGGCCCGAGGGCCTGTGGGCCCCTGTGAGGGGAGCTGCCAAATGCGATAGGCCATTCATGGACAGAAATGCAACAGGCCAATAATAAACAATAAACAGTGTGCATTTTAGCGCCCAGCATACAGTAGCCGGTTTGGCATTTGGTAGTTTGCAGCTGGCTTACCGCGGGCCGTAAAAGTTAAGCATTTAATTGCCAAATTAAAGACAGCCGAAGGAGGGATGGCCAGTGGGCGGTAATCAGCTGGGGATGCCAGCTGAAAATTGTAATAGAATCAGAACATGAGTCAATCGGAACATTATAAAAATAACATTTAAAATACTATAATACTTTTCAAATATACTACTTACTTTTGGGTTCTAATATGAATATGAATGGACTATATATTTCTTTCATGTTAAATTAATTAAAATGTAACTAATATCGTGTGGAAAACATATTTTTATGCAAAATGAGTTATTACGAAGACATCTAATTAATTTTGTCACCCCAAAAATTATGACAAGGGACAAAAGCCTCACCCTAGATAAAACCAGACGTAGTCGAAACAAAAACAAAAGAAGAACTTATGTTTTACTTCCATATACAATTGAACCTCCAACCACCACCCATCAGCAAGCATTCGAACAATAATAAAGCACTGCAAAAGAAAACAAAAATAAAACAACATGGAATTTAAATTGAAATTATTTATTTTTGCATTTTAAAAGCGTTAGCGCGTGTCGAGGATTTCTCACGCGCACCAGCCAACGATGATGACAAACCCCTGGCACCGGAGCAAGTACAATTTTGTCATCCGCCAGACAACCCCCTCGGATACACCTCCACCTCCTCCCAGCCTTTGTGGAGGAGCGCAAAAAAGAGCAGTATAGCGTCGTTGTGCCTTTGCTTTTTTAATTTAAAAATATAAAAATAACAAAACGCTCCTTTAACCATGTGGGGGGAAATAATTTGCTCTTGCTGTGGCTATCAAAGAATATCAAAGATTTTATAATATTTTTAATCTAAATTTAGTTACTAGATTCCTAAGTTAGATTCAGAGTCTATTACAAGTTAATGACAACTTATATATGACACCTCAAATGGGTCAAGGTTACTTGACAGAAAGGTCAGATGGAAAACCTGAGAACTTTATAGAACTGTTTTCATTGGGGATTATCACCTCAAACCCCGTATTTATGCTATGTCAACAGATAACTCGAAGTTCGAAGCAACAGCTGATCTGGCAACAACACTGTCCACACATTGAGGTTGGTTCGCTAGCGTGGGACACGAATACCCATTATCACCACCCCCAAATACCTGAATTTAAAGAAAAATCCCCCTCTAGAAAGCAGCAGTAGTTAACCCAAGACATCATCTTTTAATCCGTGAGCACACAAGCAAACCAAAGGAGCAGCCGTGAGAATGGGAAAACAGAGCCGGCACCTGCCTGTCCAAAATATGGAATATGGAATATGGTAAATGCCTCCGAGTGTGATGGATAAATCTTTAATCACACATTCTTACCGCTCCGCTACATCAACGTCGGAACTTCGTCGGGGGAAGCCGCCGTTTTGATCCACAGGGCTTATGCCGTTGAACCACCGGACTAAGGCAGTCCAATAATTCTCACGTTCCCCACCAAGCGGAGCGATTAATCGGACATATGGCCAAGGAAATCAGAATAGATCGGAAAATGTAGGGACGGCACTCAGAAAAAATGTTCTATTATGATATATTTTTATAAAAATACGCGTTTTTATTATTAGTAAATAGTTTAAGTTAGATTATAATTCAGAAATTAGTCCATTTAATTCTATAAAATCTTTTAAGAACACCTATTTATTTTTTCAAACTGAAACTTGACTTTAATCCTAACTTCATTTTTATGGTCAAGTGATTAAAAATCATATTTACATAATTCATCATTATTTTTCAGACGTATATCCAAGGCTTACAACATAAAAACGACATTAATCTTAACCATTTTGTAGTTTAAGTCTTGTTGCCTTATTGGTAGAGCCTCAGGATAAAAATGTGTCAATTCTTGTTTTGTTTTTGGATTTTTTTGTGTGTAGAAGTGTGTGGATCACTTATGTGACATCGGTTATGAATTCTACGGGTAAATATACTACGACACAGTCAGGCGACTCCTACTCACGCTCTCACTCCTGCTGTCAGTGGGACTCCCACACCCACACCCTCACCCACCCACCGCTCGGTGCCCACCACCCACTGCCAGTCAGGCTGCGACTGCGGCTGCTGTCTTTCGGCTGCTATAAATCATAAGCAAACATTTTGATATTGTAATCCCCATTTTAATCCATGCGCATAAAAAGCCAAAAATCAAACTTTTCGACATGGGCGGCGGTGTCTGTGATGTGCCTTCTGCATTTGCTTTGTTAGTTTTTCTCGCTCGTTCGTTTCGTTTTTTTCGCTCGTTTTCCAAAAAAAAATTGATGGATTACCTTGGCCCCGGGCCTCCGACCAGCTCCACCCCCTCGAACCAGGTGATAAGAAGTCTTCAGCCTCTGCCGATGATGTGGCAACTGTTGCTTTTGTTGTTTCGGCGGCATGATTTATTAATTAATTAAGTGCAGACGGAAACTGCGTCATTACGATGAAGAATCGATAAAATGGCTAATAGGGCGCGATAACTTCGATTCCATTACGCGGCCGAGATCATTTGTCGTCGGCCCTTTTGTTGAAGCAACTCGGCGGCAACATTTAAAAGAACGCCTACTTCCCCGCCACTCGGGGCTTCCGTATTTGAGGTGGAATTTTGGGGAAGCAGGCGGGCCAGTTAGTGGGTGGTTTGATCGGCTAGGATCACAGCACTTTGAAGTTCCACCGCCACAAGGTTGCGCAATGGAAAATAGGTACAAACTAAATAAATATTCATGGAATTGGGTTAGTTAATTCCGGAAATTGAGAACAAATATACCCAAACCTTAACTAACTTTCTCGTGAAGTGAATATTTAGGAGAATGGGAAATAGAAATAGAGAATTTTATTTTTAACAACATCCTAGCGACACATCCTTAAATCTTGACTTGAATGACTTTGTAATGAAAAACAACAACTATAATATTTGTTAAAATGTTGTTCAAAAAGAATATTAATAGTTTAATCAATACTTCAAATGGACCATTTTTAATTCTAATACTAATAAAATATTACAAAGTCAAGGTAATAAATTTAATTAATTTAAACAACTTTTGAACACAGGACCAAAATATTAATTACAAATACTTTTTAAACATGTAACACAAAAAATTCAAGTTAAAAAATTATAAATTTGAATCTTTCTTCTTGATTTTTTTTTTTTTACTCTCTCAAAGTACCTCTAATTGATTTTGTGAAGCTTACAATCCTCCGCATCCAATTTCCAACCAGAGTCCCCGAGAGTTTTTTTTGCCTCACCCTCCCTTATTGAACATATCTTTATAAACCCAAGACATAATTACCACGGAATCCACTGGCGAACAGCTGTTTTACCAACCCAAGTCCCAAGAACGTCCCAAAAATCGAGGAAATGCAACAGTCCTGAGGGGAAGTCCTTTCTCTACGCTATTCTCTCAATTGTCCTGGGGAAATGCGTATACGACGTGTGCGCATGTAACGGATTCTATTCCGTATCAGCCTGCCACGCCCTTTGGCCATGGCTCACAGTCGGAGGGCGGGGCCAAAAAGCAACGAGTGTTTGGAAAATGAGCCAATCGGAATACAGAAAATTATCAGCGAGTTTCCGAGTTGCAGCTCTAAATGGTTGCAGATAAGCGAGGAGGGGCAGGAAAATATTCGGCAGAGCAGAGTGCGTGAGTTTTCCGCTCCTGTTTTCCGAACCCGTTTTTCTCGTCCCGATTTTCCGCTCTTGTTTTCCACGTGCCGTGCATAAATCGGCCAGCAATCGATGTATCTTGTGCCCAGGACTCTCGGAACGGAACAGATGTCATCATATTTTTGCAGGTTCCAAAAAAAATTATGCGACACCTTTTCTGTGCGTCGATGTGTGTCCCTTAATTTGTTTTCCTGTCCCGTCCACCCTCCAAAACCTCTCTTCTGCCCTTTTCCCATTTCCTACTTCTTGTTTGATTTTTTCTCCCATTTGCCTCTGACTTGGTTACAAGTACTTTACGGTAATGGAGGATTTTCGCTTGAGCATCCTCTAACAGAAATTAATTTAAATCGATATGCGTCCAGAGTGCCAGTGTCTACGTGGGCCTGATTGTTGGAGTTGGGCTCTTTCATATCCTGTCTGGTCGCGGACGGCATCCTGGCCTTTATTAATTAGTAGCGTCATTTATTTTGGCGGTTTGATTGAGCTGTAGGTGACTGGTTGGGGCTCGCATTGCGAATATCCTTTGAATGTGTGACACTGCCCAATGGCAATGTCAACAAGGACATGTCACGAAAACTAATACTCTACACGGGGAAATTTTTTTACTTTATTTAAAAAGGGATTTTGGTGTTTTATTTCCCACATATTTTTTTGTGGAAATTTGAAAACAGTTCTTAGAGTTATCTTAGAGTTCTTAGTTATTTGTTCCTTTTAAGTTAAATGATCTTAAAGGACGGGAAGAATATGAAACTAAACATATCCCAGCATAAAAAATATCCTTAGAAATATGTCTAAATATATTTCTTTCAGTGCTTGTGTGTTTGTATAGTTTATTGACTGCTTGAAGGGAAGTGCTTTCCATAGAGAAACGAAGAGATTTTTCGCTTAGGAATGTAAGACTGGCCGCAAATCCTGAAAATTGACTTCGTCCTTAAGGACAGCGATGGGTGGCGAAAGGAGTGGCAGGGAGCTGCGTCAGGGGCGTGGGGAGTAGGGAAGGACATGAGGAGGCGGGAAATCAATGCCGCCATTTTGCGAAAGAGTTGCCAGAATCCGCTTTCGGCAACGCCACCCGCGTGGTTTTCCACCATCATCATAAGGCATACAAAATTAGTTCAGCCGACTGGGGATTGTGAGCCGGGGCCATGGCTGTGGCATTTGGCAGTGGGGCGGGAGTGATGGCAGTGGAAGACGTCTTTGTTGTTGTCGCATCTCCCTACGCACCATCGTATTTCATTTCGTCATGTTTCGGGATTAGGCCGGATTAGTTTGGCGACTGAGCAATGGCTCCGAATGCTCTGAACTTTTCAACTGCCGACTGGCGTTGCCTGTGAACTTTTTGGTAGTTGCTTAAAAAAACGGGGGAAAAAAATAAAATAAGATGACTGTCGGGTGTGGGGGTGGAGAATGTGACGGCGCGAATGTGTGCGGATGTAAATGTGAAAGGAGAGTGCGGCGATATAGGGGCGAGACATTTCTCCGAATCTGACACTTTCGCGCGCCTTGGCATTTCAATTTCTTGAGGTGCGTGCGACTGCTCGAATGTTCGGCATTAAGTTTTCCTGTTGCCAGCATCAAAGGATGATGAGTTTTCCCTGCTCTGCCCCCGCTCCTCTCAAATTTATTGTATATCCGACACTCAAGATGTACCCCATGGCATATAGTCACCCCAGCACGTAGCCTCCATCGATGAGAAAGTAAGAACGCCATTTTCTTTTTGGAGCCAATTCCCAGATAACAGTACTAGATACTGCGAATTTTTACCCACCCCTTAGATATCGGCTAGGAAAGTCTAATTTCGTTTTGCCCTTATAATTGAAATACGGCCTGTTTGGCGAATTCCCAGAGCTGTGGCCCAAAAATAACCATCGTGTCATCAATGGAAAAGTCAACCCCGATTATGGGGCTTTTCGTGGGGACACAGGACAACGCGTAATTACTTCACATCGCATCGCATAATCATAAACCGAAAAATTCCCAGGGGTCTGAAACCCTTTGAGCAGTGAAAGTTGTCCAAATTGAACCTTGGACCAGGGCAGGTGGAGAATCCACGCCAACGGCCACTCAGGTGGGTTCGGGCCTTGTGCCCTTTTTGAGTGGGTGGATCGCACGAGTGCCGCCCCTCGAACATTGTCCCACATTTATGTAACTGTCGGTGGGTAACGGCGAGTTCAAAGCGGAGAAAGCCGCCGTGGAAACTCAAGAAGGTCCGCGGGACTCGAGGGGCTTTAGTTTTTCGAGGGCCGCCGCTCAAGGCGATTATTACTAGAAGTATATCTGTAGTCTGGGTTATATCTGTCGCACGTTCTGAGAGCTACTCAATGGAACTGGGGTGACATGTGGGAAATTTATCTCAGACACGATGTCGCTTCAATAAAATTTATAAAGTCATTTCAACTAGGAAGTGTGTAATGGAAATCTAGAGTAAAATTACGCAATTTTAATTAGTTGTTTGTACCAAATTAGTCAAGTATTATTTATTTTGTATTTAAGATTAGAAATCGTATAAAAAATACATCAACTACTTCTGTTTAAAGTGGTCCTATCCTGAAAATTTGTTAATCAGAATTATGGAATTAAGTTGTTTTTTTAAATAAAAAGAATATCCAATTCATCGATAAGTCAGGGGAAACCTTTTCCTAATCAAAATTATGTTTTATTTGGATTTAGTAAGTTGGTATGTTATCTTTATCCCCCAAATCCTCGAGGGTTATAAGTTACGACTTTCGTGACCATTGAATATTACCTCTGATTAGTTTCTTGGCATATCAATTGTGAAATAAAAGGATATAAAGCTGGCATAATTTACATCCGCCTGCTGCTCCTGCCACCCAGGATGCCCCTGACCCTTTCTACCACTCAAGTCACGCAGCAGAGGCGCACAAGACAAGAGTGCTGGTAAGGGCAAGCAAATGCGAAATAAAAACGAAAATTATGAACTGCACAAAAGCTGTTGTGAATTTTAATAAATTTTGCTGCCTTGGCTGGTGCTGTGATGTTATTGTTGTTGTTGTTACTTTCGGCTGAGCGGGAAAGTATCTGTATCTGCCAACTGCGGCAGTGCGAACAAATCAAAAAGGGGGAAGTCATGGGAAGAAGATACACACGCACACAGGGCAGAACTCACTTGGAGATACAGATACAAAAGGGGAGAATACGTCAAAAGGAGCAGTTATTTATTTATTTGTGCGCAATCGAGTGACGGGTCGGAGGGGAGGGTGAAATACGCCCAAAAGGAACAACAATGGCGGGCTAACGCAGAATAATGGGATAACAAAACGCCCTTGACACCCAGTAAAAAGACAGCCAGCCCTCAAAAGTGGGCAAAGGCGAAAGAGAAGTAGCCTTATTATTATGAACACAGCACGTAGCAATTGTACAGGGGCGTCGGTAGGGGGGTTACTGAAAATGGGCTGGACGGGGTATGAGGGGATCGGGGGTGAGAGGTTTGGCAGCACACACAAAGGACCCACAAAAGTACAAATCAAACCCTCGAGAGCGGCCAAATAATAAACAAGAGAAGAGTAGCCTCCGTGCCGGGGGAGAAAGCGAGAGAGAAAGGAAGAGAAAGCTGCGCAATACCAGCAATGGCGCACTGCCAGCAAGCAGCGTTAGTAAAAGCGAGAGGGACTACCTTGGGGGTGTGTCTAACCCATCTCTTTCTCCCTCACACCCCCCCCCTCGCTACTCTGGGGGGGTGGTGGTGGGGCAGCCATCTCACTCACACCACGGATTCACTCCGGCGGTAGCTGGCACCACCGAAAAAGAGAGATAAGATAGTGCGGGAACGATACGATATTGTTGAGTTGGCGGTGCGTCGCACATTCCGGCGTTCTGTTTTCAGTGTCCGCGAGTTCTCGTCGCCAGCAGCACCACGTTTACCGTTAGCCAACCCACCAGCACCAACACCAGCACCAAAAGTGACACCACCACCACGGACAACGGTATCACACGCCACTCCTCCCCTCCAGCGACGGTGTCGCACTCGCTACACGCATCCAACAGATACTTTTGCGTACGCTTTCGAATTCGTTTTCAATTCAGCTACGTCCTGTTACGGGTGCAGACGCGTTGCTTCCGTTTGCAGTGCTCAGTGTCAGTCAGTGTGCTCAGATACAAGATAGAAACGCTGCAGATATAGATACTTAGCCTAATTACGCGGCGGATTAAATTATTAAAACACTAAGTTGCCGCAAAAGCCAGAGGCGGATTTTGACTCAGTCAGTCAGTCAGTCAGCCAGTCTCGGCAAAGAAAATAAAAATAAATCGAATTGAATCGGTTTGGATTGTATAGAATTGAATCAAATCATATCAGAGAAAGTGTCGCGAGTGCATTTCGAGTTTGTGTTTGTGAGCCAGATTTGAATGTGCGTGTGTTTGTTCGTGTGGGCCACATCAGCGAGAGTCGAGCATCGGGCATCAAAGGCGCATTAAAAACATATCCCCGAGTTACTTAAAATTAATCACTAACATAATCACTGTGATTTTTATTATTTGCCAACGATCTGCCAACGTCAACCGCGTGTGCGAAAACTATAAGCGGCTCTATTAAATAGCGCTACTTTGCCTTTGATTAGCAATCTGTTGCAACAACATTGGCGGCATTAAACTGAAGACCCAACGACAACAGATCTTGATCTGGATTCGATTCTGATTTCTGAGATTTATAGCCTCCGCCCACGCGACTTCTCCCAGGGATCACCGGAGATTTTTTCGTGTTAACTTGCCAATGCGATTGAAATGAAAGCATTCTGATTTATTGCCCTGTGCCCACGACATTCGCTCCTGAAGAAGCCCCAAAGTTCGACAGGGTCTGGGACTTTGATAATCCGGAATAGAGGAAACCGACGGAACTTTGTTTCGCTGCCGATCGAACGGCCCCCACCCAGTGGATTAATTTGATTTCCTTCCCAAACGAGAAGAGGTAAGAACCTACTATTACTATAGTTTTGACTTTCTAAAGGCATTACCTTCAATGGGGAAGACTGTATTCCTTATATATTTTAATAAAAAATGATTCATGGATAAAGAAATATATGTTTAGAAGGATTAGCGTGTGGGAAAGCCATTCATAATCTCTTGGAAATTTGAAGAATTTAGATGAAAATTATTAGGAAAATAATATGGGGCCTGTATTATTTAATAGGTGTTGAAAATTATCAAACAGATCTTAGAGCTTTTACAGAAAGAAAGTTTATAGTTTAAAAAGCTTAATTAGGCAAATACAAATATTAAGTACTTATGTTAAGGAAAGGAAGCGTTTAAATACTGATGCAACTTAAATATTAGACCAGGGCAAACAAAACGTTCCTGGTAAACACTTTTATAAAATGGTAATAACACTAATGACAATGTCAATTCCGTTGATGCTGGTTAAGCATGTTTTCCACTGTTGCTTCCCGGGAGGATCAGGATAGGTTCATGTCTCCAAGCCAGCTAATAAACGTATCCAATAAACTGATTGTTGGACAACGAATTAAGTTTACTGAGCACTTTTGTTCGCTCTCACGCCTCGCATAAATCACGGCGGAGTGAGACCCGGGTACGGGCCTGGGTACGGGTATGGAATTGCCGCCATAAAGAGTCAGCCGATTCTCGTAATCTCGTAAGGGGGCATCTCGTAAGGGGGCCTCTGGGCTTTTGGCCTAACCGGACTAGAATTTGGCCCAAAAAGTACAAATAACAACAAAAATCGGGGGGAAATCTCCAGGCAGCGCCAGTCATTGACGTCACCTAAACAATTAAGATGTGCGTTCTGTAGGGCAAACAAGGCATGGAAAAAACCTAAGTACACAGCTAACGAGAGTGGGTGGAGAGTTGGGCAAACCACTAAACTTGAATTTGTATAAAATAATCAAATTAAATAGAAATGAAAACATGTGGAAAGCCTTGGCAAAACATCGGAATCTTGGCACCTTCGCTTTGCCCGGCAATGAAGAAGCATAAAGCTGCTAGATCTCTGCGGCAATAAAGTGGCATAAAATAATTTCTGGCATTCTTTGTCTTAGGGAATCATTATGTAAATAAATTCTCACTTTTGAAATAAAATGACAAAGCAGAAATGCCACACGAAATAGACCAGAGACTAAAGACCAGAGACAAGAGTATTTTTGGTTTAGCGGTGGAAAGGAATGATGGAACAATGGCAATGACGGCTGGCACTTTGAACTGGGAACCAAATTATTTATTAGACACTGCGGCAGATAACTTAGCCAGAAATTATGCCGCAAGCAAGAGCAAATAACAATAACAGTGTTATAAATACTTGCGGCAATAAATGCAGAAACTTTTCATTTCAACGGCTGACCCATCAAAGAGTTGCCCATAAATTTAGATTCAAGTGAAATTATGTTTATCACTGCGACTGCTGCCGTTATTATTGTATTATTGTTGTTGAACAACCGCAAATGGATTTAATATTACAGCCGCACTAATCCAGTGGGGATCAAGTGGAGATCAAGCGGCATTATCAAGCATGAATTATCAACGAAACGAAATCGAAAGTGACAACTCAAGCCAAAGCATTCCAATTAAATTTAATTAAATTCACTTCAACTGCGAATTTATGCTGCCGCTAGATTTATGAAATGCCCATTATAGTTCTCGTTCTCGTTTCGCCTTTGAATGCCTTTAGTTTGTTGTGATTCAGATTAGATAACCATTTATTGCAACGTTTCGTTTCGATTCGATACGTTTGGGTTTCGTTTTGCCCCGTCCCCAGATAGCGTTATATAGACATATAACCGACGTATACATATATTTTTATATGTGTTATAGGAAGAGTTCCCCGATATCGGACCAGGGGAACCTGGAGAGGTGTTCTCCTTTTCGCTAATTGATTTACGATCGTTTATTGCTATTTTTGTGCTACTGTCATTGGGTTGTTTTTTATTTTCTTCGTTTTTTTGTATTTATTTTTAACGAATTTATTAGACGCAGCCCTGACAAAGTTTATCGCTCCCCCTTTTATTTTTTGCCTAGTTTCCAGTTGCCAAAATCGCTCAGTGTACTGGTAATAATAATAGCCAGGGGAAATGCTCGCAGAAATGTAAATATTTTACATCGATAAGACGGTTATCATCGCCCCTGATGCCTGATAGCGGTGTAGGCGGTTCGGTGGCTCGCTGGTTCAGCGGTGCGGTTGTCAACTCATTCCCCTCCCTTTCTGTTCCCCCTTCTAGCCGTGTGCACTCCAACAATTTACGACGCCAAGTGAAACAGCCCGATTGCCACTCCCTTGCCGGCGGCTCCAGCATCCGAGGCAGTGGTATTAACCCCTTGACGTGTTGGGTGTTAAGTTGCCATTCGGCTGGTGTTTGGGTTAAGCTTACTGTTTGCACTGGCGTTGAGGCGATAAAATAGGCAGTACCATAGTTGATTTGCCCAGCAGGTAGTCAAATGATAATTAAATTAAGCCTAGAAGAGAAGAGCGGGTCTGCAGATCGAGACTGGGCCTTACATGAGTAATTTACAAAGATCTATTGAAAAGGTGAATAGAGTTAAAATCAGAGGGCATTGATATTAAAATATTTAGAATACCTCTATATATCTTCCTGAACTAATAAAATAATACTTTTATTCTTTATTTTTAGCTCTTAGAGCTCTGGAAACGGCTGCATCTTGGATTTGCTCTCGCCACAGTTGGAAGATACCGGCCTCAAGACGACGACTTTCCTGCAGCACTTCAAGGACGTCGTCACGACGAAGTTCACCGGGCGGGACCACCATCTGCCGCCGCTGCACCCTGCACATCCCGCCCACATCCCGCACCAGCAGTCGGCGCTGCATCACCACCACCACCAGCCGCACCAGGCTGTTGCCCAGAGCTTCTCCACCATTTTCCCCACGTATCTTGGTATGGACCGCACCGCCGCCGGCGGTTGTGGTGCGGCGGGGGGTGGCGGTCTAGGTGTGGGCGTGGTCACTAGCTCGGCCACAGCCCTTGGCCCCGGCGGCATAGCCAATGGGGGTGGGGGCGTGGTCAGCGGAGCGCTGAATGGCCTGGAGGCCATGTCGGCCGAGTCCACGGGTCTGTGCCTGCAGGATCTAGTGAGCGCAGGAACGGCAAATGGAGCTGGCTCGGCGGGATCGGCGGAGAGCGCCACCACCACCAGCACAGCCCTGAGCAGCGGCAGCACCGGTAGCTCCACGGTTAATGGCGGCGGCAGCAGCACCTCGGGCACAGAGCACCTCCACAGCCACCACAGCCTCCACGACTCCAGTTCGTCCGTCAGCATCTCACCCGCCATCTCGAGCCTGATGCCCATTAGCAGCCTGAGTCACTTGCACCACTCTGCGGCCGCTGGCCAGGATCTGGTCGGTGGTTACTCCCAGCATCCGCACCACGGGGTGGTGCCGCCGCACACGCCCAAGCACGAGCCGCTCGAGAAACTCAGAAGTAAGTATCGAATAGAGGAGAAGATATTGAAAGTATTGATTGAATTTATGGTATAGCCTATAAAGTCAGAATATATTGCAAGGTCTTTAGATTCGAATTCAAATATTTTAGATACCATTTTCGAATTTCTTGTCTCTAATAGTTTAGAGTTACTTGCATAAATATATCAAAATATATTACTTTGTCTTATTTATGAAGTTTTAAATAATCAAATTTAAAATTTTTTTCAAATGATATTCCTGAAGGTCTTGCTCCTCCTTCTGTACCTTAATAATCAATAATTAATAGATTTTTTGTAAAGACTTCTGTCCAATCTATTATCATCTAAAAAAAAAACATTTCTTTAACATCTGAAAACGTTTCGTCTTGAGGTATAATAGCAGACAATTTCGTGGGCCATTTATAGTTAAATTTGTGAGAGGCATCTCTCGCATTGACAGCTAATTAGTGGGCTCATAACTCAGCCGAGGAGACATACTTTGGGGGGATATTGGTGAGGCGATGCCCTCCGATCCGAGCCATCAACAAGTGTCCACATTCTCATTGCTATTCATGGCACTTTTGTGGGTTTGCTGTATTTTTGTTCCTGTTTCTGTTTTTTTTGTGGTGCTTGCCTCTGTCAAAGGCAGCTGTTGTCATTTCAATATGCGATTCGTTTTGGCAATCATTCACGCTCCGGCCCGAAAGCTCACTCCCTGGCCACTTGTCGCTCTGTTTCGCCCTCATGCATATTCATAATCATTGTGCAATCATTAGCGCATAATCTCCGCCAAAGCGTTACAAAGGGAACAACCCGAAAAAAATTAGAGCCCACAGTCAGGAGTGAAAATAGGAAAGCGGATTGAAGATACGTCTAAACAAATTTCAATTTTGTGCGCATGTCACGGCTAATTGAGCACCCTTCTGGCGTAGTGCCGAAGGCAACACTCCCTTCTTGATTTTTTACTTCCCTTTGGAAGATCTCCAGGCGCGATTTTTGGTTATTCGATATGAGCACTAGAGTCAAGTGTTTGTTGTTCCGTTTGCTCTAATTGTTATGGGAATTTGGACACGGGGGAGATAGTGCAGAGGATTCTGGGATGGAGGGACAGCCAAGTGTCAATGCCGTAATTTTCAAGTGGCCAATATGACAACTCAATTGGTTACAGGAATGGAGTATTTTCTTTTTCAGAAAAATCTACAAATAGCTTGGCTTAGTGCCTCTTTAAAGAACAGACCCATCTCTTTTTCATAACTTCACTTGGGTGTCTTCTATTTCACCTCCTATTTTTCACCTGAGAACTTTACAAACTTATCCGTAGAACCTACCTCCGAAAATGTTCATTTGCATAACAGATTTGTCTGCCCTTGCCTAGAGATTTGTTGGCTGTCACCCCCGTACACACCACTCTGGCCCCGAGGTTAACAGCCCCTGCCAACTTTGCACTTGTCTGCACCAAACCGAACTGAACTGAACCGAGGTGAACCCAGTGCGTCCTGGCCACAGATGTCCTGCCATTTATTTGCGTGCCAAAACAATTTAGCACAAAAATTGTGTGCATTTAAAATATGCAGGACTGCAGGTATCCTTTGACACAACTCGTACACTCAGAAAAAGGCTGAAACAAAGCTCAACGATTTTAGCCACAAAATTTGGCTATTATTGGCAAGGATCTATTTAATCAAAAAATGTATTAAAAGTTGGTTCAAAACTCTGCTTTTAAAATATACAATTACTCGGTTAAAAACCAAATTGCGATTAGCTGTGACCAGAAAAGAGCTAAATTTTCAACACTTTCAGCCAGTCACGAGCATACTTGGCCACAAATTTTCACTCCTGTTGTTATCCTGTTGTTCCTGCCGTTGTCGTTATTGTTTACGCTCTTGTTTAAATAATGGCCACGCAACGTGATTCTGGTCCTGCTGTTTCAGGATTTTCATCACCACCCAGACCAGACTCCTCGCCTCAGGTTTCCACATTTCGACTGCAGTGTTGCAATTGGATTTTCAATTATTGGCCAATTTAATGGTCAGAAGCCACCCACTCAACTCCCGTTCGTATCTATATAAATGTATTTATGGGCATTTATATGTGCAGGGGTAATAATTTTTTACGATTGCACTTTTTTATGTGCTGTTCTCTCACCTTTTAGTTTCGACTCTTTTGTTTTATTTTTGGAAGATCATTTTATGACTTCGGTGCGTGTTTTTATTTGGCTGCCGGTGCTCAAAGGATTTCAAGTTCACGTTTTATACTAATTTAGCCCCACGGAGAAGATTTTTTATGGGAAATAGTAAATACTTAATGCGACAACAACTCTTTAATAGCTGGTAGAGCTGGTTGCCTCTGAATTATGTTGGCAGCAGCTGCTGGCCGGAGGATCGACCTTGTTCCTTGCCTTATTTTGGTTTTCATATTTCACCATCGCGGCAATTAGGGAATTATCTCTGGTATATCAGTGACTATATCCACAGATCCACACTGGAATCTATTTGCCGTGAACAAACCCGAAAGCAAACAGAAGACGAAACCGAATCTGAACCCCGAACCCTCTGAAACAAAACCAAAGTGAAAATGTGAACCAAATCAGAACAGTTTACATATCTTTTTTTTTGTTTTTGGTTACTCTGCAAATAATAGAATGGTGTCTCTATTTCTTGGTTTTTTGTTTTTATTTTTATTTCTGTTTTTTTTATTACCAGCTAGAGCAAGTCCTTAGCTTGTTTGCCAAGTTGTTGCCACAGATACGAGATTGAGAACTATTTGCCCATGACAATGTTTGTGGCTGATGCCGTTGATAAAATTATGAAATTACTAGAGTGCTTCGTGTTTTGAGTTTCTGGTGAAATCGGTGTTGTTATCTGTTTTGTCTACCCAGCACAACACACAAATATGTACATATATATTCTGCCACTAAGTGTTAATGGCACGTGCAGCCATCCAGGTTCTAAGCAGGGCCCAAAACAGAAAAAACATAAACAATGCCTCAGACAGAGGTTACCCATCCTCGCCAGAGAGTGTCTCCTTCCCCCAAAAATAGGATTTTTCCTCCCGTTCCAGGACCACCAGGCTACTTTAAATTCCACGCCATCGCTTGTATTTGTCAGGCCGGTCTTTATGAATATAAATACGTTTTATCGATTTTTGCTCTGGTCCTGGCCTGGCTATCTTAAAGCCTTAAAGGCTCACATCCAGTTTGGGAAGTTGCCAGTGCATTGTCCGCAAATCTCTGCGAAATTGCTCACATATGTCATCGCGTGCCAAGCAATAACAAAGATCACATCCGAATGGGCGTTGCAAGTACCATATAAATTGCACTGGCTGACCATTGCAAATCAGTGGTGATATTGTAGTAATTGGATGGTTAGAAATTAGAGGGTGATGCCAATAAAAATGTGTACTTTTAATAGAAATGATTAGTTTTGGAGATCAACAAAAGGTTATTTGATTTTAAAAATATATTTAAAATAAATATTTGAAATGTAAATGAAAATATTTGTAATTTTTATAAAAGGATAGTTGTTTCTGCCCCACGGTTAACCACTGTAACTACCACAAACTCTGCCATTTATCAATCCATCTGCTCAGCTCTATCTCTAGCCCATTCCTCTTGGCTCTGGCACTGATTTCGTTTATATAAATTATAATGTCATTATGGCAACCAGCCACAGCCACAACCCTCAATCACCGCCCCCAATTTCCCCCTCAAGCTCGTCCCGGCCTGAAGCAAAGCAATTACCTCGTTGCAGAAGTTCGTCGGGAAAACTTCATTGCGGATTGTCTCTCCGGCTCTCCAGCCATTCAGCTATACAGCTCTCCGGTTTTCCGGCTCTTTTCTCATTATCCGGGCATCGTGCAATTTCGTAAAAATGTCGCATTAGAGATTATCTGAGGAAACAAACTTGTCCGTCGGACAGGACGAAAAGGCAAGGACTATGGCTCCCTTGGCCGGTTTTTGTGAGCTGACCCAATGGCATCAGAGCCAGAATTCGAGCTGACAGTCGAGCAAATTACTAGCAGACCCATTGCAGTGGAAAACTACAAGCCAAGTGAAGCGAACTGGAGACAAAACATTTGGGGAAAATCTAGTCTGGACACAAAAACACATCCATGGGGAGATGGCTCCCTATCCTTTTGCCTTTTTCTGGACGGTGGTCTTCCCCTTTTTTGTCTTATCTGCAGACCAACTAATGAGTTTGCCTGGTTTTTGGCCAGGACTGGGGTTCGGTACGGTGCCATTTGGCCAAGGGTTGCTACTTATTTGGGCTTGGGGCATGTCAATGTGCTTTCCGAGATTTTTATGCCAGAGAAATCTGGTTGGTCAAGTGCCTGGAGCTCATTAGATGGCCATAACATATGTGCCGGCCATTGTCTGCCAAAGGAGCCAAAGGCTTAGGCCATTCGGGATATAAAAATTAACTCCCATTGCCGTTGCCTAATTTTCATGACTAGAATTAGCCTAATTTGTGCGAGGGTTGGATGCGAAGTTTTTGCGGCATATGGCCAACAATTTCCACGGACATCAACACCTTTCCCGAGAATGCCACCAAATGTAGCATGAAATTGGAAAAATGTTTATTTGCGGTGGAGGGATGTCCAAGTGTTTAACCCTTTGGTGGCCCACAAGCAGTCAGTGGTTTACAAAGAAAGCAACTCTCGTGTCAGGACTGTGGGTTACCAAAGGGTTTTCGTGCCACCAAAGGGCCCCGGCCACCAATTCCAATCTCAATTCCAATCCCGATTCCGATCCCAATCCCAATCCCCAATTCAACTGTCACATTAATCGTTTGTTTTTGGTCACCAAATTCAGCAACTAAACGTTGCTTATGCTTGACATTTTCCTTTTCCCATTTTCCTCCCTTTTTTCGGGGCGTAGGGCCATCCTTTGTCAGCTAGCCTGGGTTCGTCCTTTATTTCCAGTTGTGTTTGTTTGTTTTGGTCTGGTGAGGTTTTCCTGACTGGCAGTGGCCGGTGAGGTTTCCTCTGACAGTCTCCGTCTGCGTCTCCGGGTGCGGATAATTTATTGCTCCGGCTGCCGTGTCGTGTGTCAAAAGTTTTTATGTGGAAATCTGTCTATGAATGAATCGTGTGTGTGTGCAGGACGTTTTCTAAATCCAAAGAAAAAAAACCAAATCATTGCCAGAGCGAAAAATATACATTTCGAATTTTTGTGCAGTTTCATTCCGCAACCCCTCGCCCGATTGATTAATTGTAACCGCCTCCAGGGGAGTGTTTACTTTTGACTTTTGTTTGGGTAATCACAATAGTCGCCAAGTCAAATAAATATCCCATTGCCCGTTTATTTGTCCAGCCCGGCCAGAGAATCGGATAGTGCCACTGCAAAATGGCTGCCAAGGAAAATAGAAAATTCATAAAACCGAAAGTGACGCCGACACTTGTTGGTGTGACAAAACGCTTGACATGTGCAAAACGCTTAAAACAAGCGAACGCCCACAAGTATTGACACTTGCCACTCACTCACACTCTGTGAGCTGCGGATTCACATTCTCAGATACAGATACAAAATTCCCGTTCCCACTCACAAACCTTGAAAACATTGTAAAACTCAGGCGACAACTGGCCGACAAATGTCACCGCCAACTGACAGACGACGACAATTTTTCCGACCTGTCAGCCAGTGAAGAGCAACAAAAACACAAACAGACGCCGAATGCAGGAAAATCAAACTCAAATTAGTCGCTGGCCAAAAGCAAAATACACCACTTTGCTTCGAAATATTTAAACAAATAAAAATCGCCCTGCTACGTGATTTTTGCTGCGTTTTTTCCCAAATTCTCAGTCATTTCTTTCTTTTTTAGTTTGTGTGTTTTTAGAGCGTGTCGTTAGGAAAATATTTTTACGATACGAAAAATGGGCGATGACGACCCATTTAGCTCAGGTCGGGAATCGGATTTGGAATGGGACCAGTACCTATCTATTAAGATCCATTCAGCTGTGTCTCCACTCGAAAATTGCACTGAGGCGTTTATTAAAAAATGAAATTCGAAAATGGGAAAAAGATGCGCTGGAATTAGTGCGGAAAGTGTCGCATCGTATTTCTTTTTAAAATGGGAAACAGGCTTTTTAGAAGATGCTATAGTATTGATATATTGGCTTCATCAATTATGACAAAACAATCTCAATGAAAATTATAGATACTTTCATAAAAACAGCGACCTGTTTGTTTAGAAAATTTCCGCCCAACATCTACGAGACTCATAATAAACCAATGAAATTTTAATTACCCTAGAAAACACCTAATAGAGGCCATAAAAATACTTTCCACAGGAAAATTCGACTTTCGAACGGCATGTGAGGCTGTTGTCGGCGGCATAAATTATGCAACTCGCCATAAACTAATTGAGCCATGGGCCACTTCCGAGGGGCTGACATTTGTGACTCCTCGGGGTTCTCAGCTCCTTTCCCCAAAAATTCTGAAAAAGGAGCAGGCTAATTGTTTCAAAAATGTCGCCACGGGTGTTTTTCCGAGTCTTTGCCGTGCTTGGCACTTTAGAAACCACATTAAAATGACAGCATGCGAGAAGGGCATTAATTATCAGTCGGTATGCAAAGGAAGCGGGTCCAGAAGATTTAGGAGGAAGTCGGGACCCGGACACCCCGGGACCATATGGGTGCACACCTACATACTTCACCGAAAAACCCCCTGAAATCAATTGCCATGGTCATAAATCTGTGACGCGAAATCGAGTCCGGGGGGAATCATGTCAATGGCTGACTATTTAATATGAAAATAGGCGTGACTAACTACGGCAATTATTAAGTGGCGTTCCTTGACTCATTTAGCGCCGGTAGATTTATGGGCCAAAAGCGTATAAAAAGGCAATTCCCAAGATTAACTCCCCGGCATGGCAACCCTTTAAGCACGCACTGAAGTTTTATAATCTTGCCCCAGGGCACACTGCTCTCTTGCAACAATTAAGTTGGCCTTCTCCAGAAGCAATCCGCATTTTAATCGGGCTAACCAAGAGCCCATTTGAGGCTGCGGAGCCATAAATCCTTTTATGAGCTTTTTTATGGTCTCCTCTTTTCTGGTCTAGGACAAGAAAGGTTCGCTTTTTGTTACATTACAACTTTAAGCTTATATATCTTTGAAATTGTATAATTTTAACCTTTTTTCAAACATTGGTTTAAAACATAAATTTTTTTGTAATTTTCTCTTGCCCTGTGCTGGCTTGTTCTTTTCAGTTTGGGCCGAAACTGGGGATTTTCGTGATAGTCATAGCTCCATGACCGCCGTAGCAAATAGTTTGGATAGCACCCACTTGAACAACTTTCAGACGTCATCGACATCCTCGCTAACGAACCGGAATCGGGATCGCAAAGATGGTAAGTGCTCCGAGCTCCAGGCCCAGTCGAAACCGTAACCTCAACCCCCCAAAAATAATCGTTATCTGTACGGTCGCATCGATAAGAAACATAATTTATAATAATTTCGGAAAGCGTGGCCAACGATTCCACCTTTGTCGGCGAAATTTACTCACCAGAGTCCGTTTAGTTTTCGATTAGACTGCCTTTGATTTGCGACCTCACGACGGCAGCGACAGAAAAAGTGAGACGGGAGAGTCGTAGGAGAACTCTGATACTCCACGGGGGCAGCAGTAATTTAGTTTATTTGATTAAGTTTTCGGCAGTTGGGTTTCGGTTACAGTGTTTTCGCCTTCTGCTCGACGACAACACAGAAAGCATGCCGCATGATCGATGACAACGGGGGGAACATACATTAACTGGTTATAAATCTGTTCGCCGGCGGTCGGGCCTTTGAAGTTTTCGGCGGTGCCGGCTTGGGTTGGGGCGGTGGGAAGGTGGTGCTACTGGTGGGTGGGTGGTTTATGTTTGTAGTCGACGCCTGAAGGTTGCATGGCAATTAGTAACGGTGTTACGCCGATGACGCCAGAAATCAGAAAAGAAAGAGAAAAAACAGAAGCCGTTCAGGAGACATTTCCCTCGCGGGCTTATCAACTGTGTTAACCCGAGCAAACCCAGACGGACGGCATAAAATAGCTTAGCGCCTGCAACCGCTGAGCAAACACATTAGACAACAGTCTGCTAACACGATCCTAACCCACTATATCCACACGGGAAGAAGTACACGTTGTAATACATGTTGTAATAGATAGTCCTATTGATCAATGTGCACTTTTTAATGTTTATTCTTCGTCCGTCCAGGCAATCGCAGTGTAAACGAGACCACCATCAAGACGGAGAACATATCCAGCTCCGGGCATGACGAACCAATGACCACCAGTGGCGAGGAGCCAAAGAATGACAAGAAAAACAAACGCCAGAGGCGCCAGCGAACCCACTTCACCTCGCAGCAGCTGCAGGAACTGGAGCACACATTCAGCCGGAATCGGTATCCGGACATGTCCACACGCGAGGAGATCGCCATGTGGACCAACCTCACGGAGGCCAGAGTTAGGGTGAGTAAACACAAAAAATTATTTAAATGTGGTTAAGTCTAGAACTCTAATTTATAAATATAATTTAACCCCGCTCCCTAATTTTTCCGTCTGTTCAACATCATTATCGAAACTGAAGCGCAAATTAATTGCCAGCCAAGCCGCAAACAGCAAACGGCAAACAAATGCATCTCCAGCTGCCACATTATGTGGCCATTACCGTCCGGCCCCAATTATATTACGGGCCGCAGGAGTCGCGACCGCAATGCAGCCGCACAGACTCGTAAATATGTCGCCCCGTTTGGCAATGGCTTAAACCCCGATGGCCAATACACGTACTCGGCCCCAAAAAAAGTGGACGAAGAACCAATTTCCCAGCGCCTGTCTGGATTTATGGGTGGTTTCCCACAGAGGGCCTGTGTGGGGGCTGGAGGGGGTGTTGCCATAAATTGCCGCAGCTAAACTGCAGTTGGCAGCGTTTGCAGCATTTGTTGTTTGTAAACCACGGGCTTATCGAATGTCCGACCTCAACTGAACTGCATCGAACGCGTCGAATGGCGCGAAATCGAAGTGTTTGCTTAATATCCGTTCTATTGACATGGGCTCTGGCGTTTGTCCATGTTAGAGATACAAATGTATCTATCATGTGGCATACTTTTTATCACAGTGAGATCAGAGCGAGTGTAGTTGTCTAGAAAAGTAATTCAAGATATAAACTTACACCATTTTTAAAATTTCTTATTTTTTGTGTAGAAAGTATTTCCGATTTGGATATAACTTTCAAAAGACTTCAATACTTTTTAAGATTTTATTTAATTATATTTGTATGGTATCTGGTAGACTCTTCTAGTCTTACTTCACCTATATCTGATTATCTTCGCGTAATTGGGAAGGAAAGTACAAGTCGTACAAGATATCTTGCTCCTCACAACAGTTGTAATTGTTTGTAAACACGATAGTTAGTTCGGTAAACAATTTGAGTTGTGGCGCCAAGCGGCAAACACTCGCATGGTAGCCGAGCACGATATCGAAGATATCACCGGGTATATGTATCTGGGTGTATCTATTCCCATTTTCCCACTTCGCCAGGCTGACAATCGGGCCGACGAGGAAGCGACAGCGACAAGATATGATAGACAAATGATCGATGATCCCCGATCACCGATCGCTGATCGCTGATCATTGTCATTGGACGTATGGCGACAACAGCGTGGCATTAATTGTACAGTTAGAAGTGGCCCGGTTGAAACTGGAATGGGGGCTATCATTGCGGACATCTGCGAAGATAGAGCCTTGGCAAATAGCTCATGGTTTTTCTATGCAAATTTCCCGAACCCCGCATATGCCAAGAAAAAGTCTCCCAAACGGCACTTGACAGCATTTATAAAGAAATTAGCTGCGGCCCGAAATGAGTGGGCCTCCCCCTTGGAAGTTCGAAACGATGTCTATCTAAACATGTGTTCCTCGAATAAAGCAGCTAAATGCATAAAATATTGATACAGTTTGTTTTATGGTCCATTATATGATGATGACAAAACGGTTGGCTCGGCTTCCCTGCTTCCTGGTCGGCTTCATCCCTTCCAGAAATGCAAAACAATGCCTTGGACAATTTGTCATCGCGTCGAGCGAGGGTTGTTTAATGAATTAGAAAACCGCACAGGAATTAATGATGATCGTGATCATGCCTTTGCCGCCGCTTCCAGCTTCCAGGGGTGGCTCACATTTGACTTTGACTTCGACTTGGGATGCCCATTGTAATAGCGGAGGCAATAAAATTTATCAAATATACAAAAGGATTACAGAGCAGTGCAACTCCGGAGCCGTATAAATCTGGCCGGGCTTTAAACTGTCAAAAAAGAGCAGCCCCGTCGTCAGGGTGTGGCAGACTCACAAACTGTTTCTGAATGCGAGTCTGAATTGCAGGGGAGAGTCGTTTCTTCGGGCCCTGATAGCTACTAATCCCGGGATTTACATTCGCCGGCAATTATGGCAATATGTTCGTTCGCCCGTCTCATTGTCTCCTGTTTGCTCGTCTCTCTTTTATTTTTTAATGTGTCAAATAGAGCTCACTTTTTAATTCAATTACCAGCCAAGGACTGGCCAAAACAAGGCCCATAAAACCATTTGCCCGTTGCCCTCAATCCGAAATAGAATCGGCCTGGAATGAGTCTCTATGGGGTTAAACAGTTCATTTTTTGCTATCCCTGTCCCCGTTTATGGTCAGGTGTTGCCAATGGCCTGGAAACGGGAAACGACTCTTGCCAATCGCTGAAAGTGAATAAAAAAGCCATTGAAAGCGGCCACAAAGGAGCCACAATATGTTTGGTTGAATTGGCTGCAGTTCGAGTGGTTTTATTTGTGAAATAAAAAGGGAGTAGAAGGACAAAAGAGATGTCCTTAAAAAAACACTACTATATGATTTCGGAGAAAGCTAGTTAACTTTTAAATAAATCAATGTGTGGAGAAGTCAGGAGTATTATTTAGTTTTAATGTTCTGATTGTTTAAACCTTTTTAGTTAAACTTTTTTAGCGATTCTCCTGATATAAATGCGATTTTGTTGGCATATGTGACCTATATCTACCAGCTGTAGTCGAAAGTGAAACCACCAATTAATACTGACTATACAAACAGTCGCAAAGTTTACACAAGGAAACATTCGCTGCGTGGAGTAGTTCACGTATCGATGTTATCTGACCCTAACCAACCGATTTTCACGGGGACTATCAGCTGGGAGAGAAGAACCCCGGAAATGAAAACCCGGGCCATTTCACACAAGCAAATAAAAAACGTATTTAGCTGCAATTTGCGGCCATCAATCATGAGAGCTCGCAATAGACAAAAAAGGCCCTAACTTTTGCCACATGGCCACTTTTTGGCCACTCATATTCGAGGAGGTTGTTTTTTTCGTTTCATCCTTCAAAGTCCACAATTTACCTGATGAAGCGTTGCAGGAGCCGTCGAGTGTCATTGATGCTTTCATCAAAACCAATTAGGATTTTCTGCAGGACTCTGTGCCGTTGAGTGGAAAATTGCGCTGCTTTTTTCGCCACTCTCTCATATTTCACTTTTTCACTTTTGCGCAGTTCCCCCATTTTCCCTTCGTTTTTTTCCATCAACAGGACATCAATTTGCCATCATGCCAACCTCTTTTCCCCCCGTCAGAATTTTCCATTTTTTCGATTTGCCGATTTTTTTGTTCCTTCGTTTTTTGCAACTTTAGCAACTTGCTAAATGATACGTGAAAATGACAGCTGACGAGATCGATGACGTTAGTTTTGCATCCGTGATGTAGGAGATCCTTGAGCTCCTGATGATGCGATTCCTACCAGGATGCTGACTCTGCTGATGATGGGGCTGAGCGATGTACCTTGACAAATTGACACATTGCCTTCCTGATTTGATTTAAGGGGTTTCCGTTCTCACGTCCTGGGAAAAGTTTCCTTTTACTGTTCGACTCTACTGGTCCTGGCTCATACAATTTCAATTAACTGCCGCAGCTAATTAGATTAAGGCAATTGCCGTAATAAATTGTTTTGCTGGCACGCGGCCATAGTGTTCCGCCTGCTCACTTGTTAGTTGGCTCGAAATGTCTCAATTTGGCCTTTCCCAGGCGAAAACAAACATTTTTTGCATAGATCACCGCGTGTCGACTTTAGTCACGGCCGCACAGAAGGATATCGGCAGGATATACAAGCGCAGTAAAAGGATGTGAGGCAGGGGGTGCCAAGCTGCATTGGCCATAAATCTGCAACCCCGCAAGCTGGAAACCGGCGCGTTGATTTAGGGACAATGTGGCAATGCGGCAACAAGCCGATTGTTAGGACAATGTTTCCATGAAATTCCGATTTGAAGCTTTAATTGCCCCAACGAAGTGTGTCCGTATCCGTATCGGCATTTGTGTGAGAAAGTCACCGCGCGAATGTATCTCAAGTTGGCCTTAAAGCTCGAGAGCAAGAAACTCATCAAAATGCTGCCAACGTCTGCGCAGCTCTTTGTCATTTGTATCTCTGTATCTGAGTATCTTTGTCTGGGCCTCCTAACGCCTCCTCCCTCCGCCCAAAGACATCTCTATCTGTATCTGTGCAAACTTCAGCCATAAATTACAAAGTTGCCATTTTGTTTTTATCTTCTTTTTGGGTGCTCGCCTTGTTTTTTTTGTGCACTTTCTGTGTGCAAATAATTTTGATTTATTTTTACGCCCTCGCAACTTTTTTGCCCCCCCTCGGCCGCCTCGCTTTCGTTCCCGGACTTTTTGGTGGTGGCAAGCCGAGTTTATTTATATAAAGCTCTCCATTAAAAAAGGCAACAGCAGCAGCGGCCCGACTGGGAGTATTTATGTATATATTTGTATATTTATAATTACTGCACATGCGTATTTGGGGGAGTCGTTTTTTGGGGAAGTTTTCGCCTGCCTCTCGCCTGCCAGCCCAGATACATAAATTTTCAAGTAATAAATTATAAAAGAAAATGGCTGACTCTGCAGGTTGAATGCGCGGTGGGTTAACGCGAATTCCCAAATAAATATTTTAAGATAATTTAAACGAGCTTTACTCTTCAAAAGCACATAACCAAATGAGTTCTAGTGAAATCTTTGCCATGGCCTTTTTGTCTTGAGGATGCTGGGTTCTAATTTTCTTGGTAATACGATAAATTAGTTTAGGCACTTTATTTTTGTACTAAATATGCTTAATAAACTAATTTAAAATTTATTTTTTCTTCTCGTCCCCAGGTGTGGTTCAAGAACCGACGGGCCAAGTGGCGCAAACGGGAGCGGAACGCCATGAACGCGGCAGTGGCGGCGGCGGACTTCAAGTCTGGATTTGGAACCCAGTTCATGCAGCCATTCGCCGATGACTCGCTGTACAGCTCGTATCCGTACAACAACTGGACTAAGGTGCCATCGCCGCTGGGCACCAAGCCGTTCCCCTGGCCGGTCAATCCCCTTGGATCGATGGTGGCCGGTAATCACCATCAGAACTCGGTGAACTGCTTCAACACGGGGGCCAGCGGGGTGGCGGTGAGCATGAACAACGCCTCGATGCTGCCGGGATCGATGGGGTCGACGCTCTCCAACTCGACGAATGTGGGGGCGGTTGGCGCCCCCTGTCCGTACACCACCCCCGCCAATCCGTACATGTACCGGGCCGCGGCCGAGCCGTGCATGTCCTCCAGCATGTCCTCGAGCATTGCCACGCTCCGGCTGAAGGCCAAGCAACACGCCTCCGCCGGTTTCGGTAGCCCCTACTCCGCCCCCTCGCCGGTGTCGCGATCGAACTCCGCCGGACTCTCCGCCTGCCAGTACACGGGCGTGGGCGTGACGGACGTGGTCTGAGAAAACGCTCTGGGTGCCCTGCTCAACCAGCACCAGCACCACTTGCAGCACTTCTCGGGGGGATCCGGGGTCAATTCCGGAGTTTCGCACAACGGAATGCAGCAGCACGGCGGCAACATGTTGCAGCACAACAGCAATAGCGGCAGCCTCCTGCTGGATCACTCTGATCTGGGCCTGGGGGTGTCCGCCGTGTCCGTCGGCGGTAATCCGGACGAGGGCAACCACAACAGTCTGGAGGGTAACAACAAGTCCCCCCTGGACGCACACGGCACGCCCCTGGCCAACAGCAACGACAACGACGACGAGGACGTCATCGATTGAAGGATCTACTTAAATCAAACTAAAGGCAGAACCCCTAGACCTAAGCATTCATTAATAATTTAGATGTTACAATTAAATATTAAATTAATATAACAATTCGAGAAGGAGAGTAGGAGTAACCCCAACCCAAAGAGCAAATTTTTTGAGAACAATAATTAAATTAAACCAAACAAAAAAAGGAAGAGAAACGGATAATCGAGGTATTGAAATTCTGTTTTATTTGTGTTGAGATTAAATGCTAATTACGTTTTAAATACCCCAGCTGAGAGAAACCAAAACAGAAATTAAGTGTTTTTGTAAATAAAAGCAAATATGTAGTTATAGGGAGCCGCAGCCTAACTAATCAACCAAATAGCCAGCCCAAAGAACATACGAGTATAATCAACTGTCCTAGTTCCGATTTCAGTTCCCCATCTTATATCTTAAAATATATAAATATAAATATATATGCAAGAAACGTATCAAGAATGTAAACAAGCTAAAGCTGATAAGCCTAAAACTAAAAGAAAACTAAAACTATATCAAAGCAGTAGCAGTTTTTAAGGAGTTGTCTAGTCGTATTGAAATCCGCCGGAGTCGCGCCCGAAATGGCATATGGCATATATGTACTTGTCGGTCTGTATATGTATATGTAGATCCCCACTAAAGAGTCCCTTATAAATATAAACTATTTAATAATTGTACACTTAATATTACTAGTTATAGAAATTGAATCAAAAGAACAATAAAAATTATGAAAAAAAACTGTTTCCTGACGTCAATGAATGAATTACGAGGGCAAATTGCGGTCAACCGCTGGGATAACGAATGGCTTTGTTCCCAGTGGGGAAAATGGAAAAATTAAAAAATCAAATTGTAATTTACAGCCTCCAGGGGGGCGGACCACTGGGCGGGGGTGATATGCCAATCGTTTGTGTTTTTTGGGGGAGGAAGACCCAGAACTTAATTTAAGGAGAACTTCCACTGAAACTTTTCTACCCCCCCAATGGGTGGTGGCGGGCAAGTGTTTAATTCCAAGGTGGACCTGGTGCAAAAATATCCATCCATCAATTTATTCATTACAGGGAAATTATGTCGCATTTATATGCACCCCGCCGACCGCCAAGTGACAACCCCCCGGAAAATCACCGCACAATAAAAATAATAATAAAAGGACATCCTCGGTAGCGAAAGTTTGAGACTCGAGGGGTTGGTTTCCAGCTCCGTTCGGCCATCAAATTTGAATTTCATATGCTGCCCGCCTTGATTGAAGGCGGCTAATAAAGTGGCAGTCAGGCTGCAGAGGCGAGCGGGGGAACTGGGATTTCCCGCTGCGTTAAGCATCCATTAGGCGGATGGTGGGGGGTTGGGCGGTAAACTGTGACCCGGCGACCATTTGATTTATTTTATTCGCCTTTGCCCGCTGTTAATGTTTTAATAAGATTGATTTTATTGCCGCCCCCAACGATCTGCTCGGCGGTCAAAGGGTTAATAAGATGCCTCCAGCTGTTTTAGGAACTCTATTATTGTCTGAACCATAACCCCGTTCTGGGATAAACTCCACTCGCATTTTCAACAGTGCCAACTACAGGAATCGAGAGCGTGTATCTGTATCTGCATTTGCCAGTCGTATCTGCACACTCGCGTAATTAACTTTTCGGCGTAATTAATGCCGAGCCTAATTATTGTTAATCAAGCTCAGGCCGTCAACCAGCCAGCACAGGCCGCATAATGGATGAGCCGCAATTAAAATCAACTTCCTATATAGATGTGTGTCCGCGGAGGAGCGAAAGGGGATTGGCAGTCTATGTTTGAGATAGCTTCGTGAGTCACGAAATGCAATAACATATTTTAGAGTCTACTTTTAAATATAAAAGGACATAATATTCGTAGAACCATTTAGTAAAAATTTGTTATTTTTAAAATACACACTTCAGTAAGAATTAAATATTATACTTTAGCGCTTTTTGGGTAAACTTTATGTACGAAAGAACCAAAACACACTCCACGGTTTGGCAAAAAAATAGAATAAATGGAAGCTTATCTAATATAAAAGTTCCTATCTTCAGTTACCATTTCGTTATGTTTTTTTCTGAAGTATATAATTTTCTATGCCACTTGGAGACGTTTTCTTAGGAACTTCTTGGTTTGCCCGCGCAGAATGAAAGCGCCATCTTGAAACTGTCTTAAGACACGACGCATGCTGTCAGCCATTACTTGGTTAACTCCCCGCAGCCCTCTTCTAACCACTTCTGCAGACCCTTAACTGTAGAAACATACATATATATAATCAAAGAACCAGTCGAGCAACCAAGCAACTTGTTTCTACTTTCCCCCACCGCCTTGGCTGATTCCCCATCATTTACTTTGTCAGTATGCGGCAGCTCCATCATTATTATTGTGGGTCCGCCTCTTTGCTTTTGTTACATACAAACCCGTCATCGTAATCATCGTCATCATCATCTGTAGTCTTGGATGCTGTATTTTTCCCTTAGGTACTTGTCTTTCTTAACTCATTGCGTTGGCAATAAATCTTCGACGCTCTTATCTGCCAGGCACACTTTGGGTACGGACTTTCCGCCCACCACCGACCGCCCAGCTCCAGGCTGACTTTCACTTGGCCATATGTCAAGTGTTCTTTTTTTTGTTCCACCAGAGATCTATGACACCTGCTTAGCCAAAGGGTTTGCAGCTTAATGAGCTCCAGGTTTAATATTCAATTCCTGATGAGCTGATTTTACTGCAGCAGCTTTAAGGGACTGAAATATTAACTCGGAAAATCTGAATAATTGCCACCTTCACTTTGGATTTCCCAATGAACAGACACCGAGATAATACCACCGACTGTCCCAGCTGTTTCTCGGCCATTTATGGCCCAACACGAACAAAAACAGAAACAAAATCTTGGGCCAAAAGGCCGCCCATAAAACACATCTCATATTTGACTGGCCTTTATTTATTTCAAATTTACTTGTTGGCCATTTTATGATGCCAAATTTTGACCTAAAAATCATAAAAATTGTAATCAAAATGTTGGTCTGCTGCAGCACAGTTTATGGCCAGCTGGAAGACCTGGCCTGGCTGGCCTGGAATTGGTCAGGAGGAATTCTAATAACGTCTAAGCGCAAGTCCAGGGGAGAAGAAGCTGAAGGCTCAACGCTTATGGCTTTTTAATGGTGCCGTGTGTTGGTTTTGTGGCAAATAAAATGGCGCACATTAAAAGCAGGCCAGCAGGAAACGGAAGGGGATCACCAGGAGGGGAGGAGGAGGGGTCTTGGAGGAGTTCTGCCAATTGCAGTGGCCCCCGGGCTCAGGCCCCTCGACCTCCCCTTTATATTGGGGTCATGCATGGCAGCTCCGGGTAAATAAAAAATACATAAAAATATTTTACGAGCCAAGGCCCGGGAATAGAAGGAATAGAGACGGTGCCCAAGGAGCTGAAAATTATAGGATAGATTCAACCAGAAGGGGACAGCGCAGCGCGATTGCAATAAAAATGGCGGCAAATAAAATTGACAATATTGTCATGCGCGCGATTTCATGCCAGGCAGTGGCAATCCTTGGACTTGGCAACAAAATGAGTAAATTTTAATTTACTTGAAAGGCATAAATAAGCCCAACAAGGACGACAAGCAGAGGGGAAGGGGTGCTTTGATGGGCTGTCTAACGGCCGGGTGCCTACACATCGAAACAATAATTTCCTGAGGTTAACAAAAGGGTAATAATTTATGGGCTATAAATATAAAATATATAAATGCAATGAGCTATATTAAAGCTGTACATTTTTATTACTAGTTAACCTAGTATAGCAACTATTTTGCTTAAATTGAAACCTATTTAAATTGTAAGTTAATTTACAAACTAAATAAACTTTTGAATGAATTTATAAATTACTTTCTTGGTTTTTTTTTGTATTTTGGGATTATAAACATCTAAATAATAGCTCCTTATTTCTAAAATAATTTAACGTTAAGAAATAGTCTAGTCTAATCGACTGTCTTTGGATTTTATTATATTTATATTCTCACTTTCTATCTAATACATTAATTATTCTGTTTTATCTTGTGCACTAAATTTTTATAGAGCGCGTGAATGCTTAAGAACTACATTGTAGGAAAAGCCGGCGGCAAAACGTGGACGATTTTCCCTCTATCTGGAAAACCCATTCGGAAGTGCCCCCCACCAAATCCTGTGCCTTCGCGGGTTGTTTCTTTTAAGAGTGTGGAGCCAATGATTATTCCGGGTTTTGTCATTTCAATTCGCATTATCCTATGCACTTATTTTACTACTTTGTGCTCTGCTGCGTGTACTCGCCCCCAGCCCTTCTGCTCTGCCTTTCAAACTGAACGAAAAGGTCCTGGAAAAAGGAAGAGGAAAAGGATGAGGGTGTGTTTGTGTAATGGCGGGTTGCGGGTGCTCCTCACCCCCATTAAATCCCCCTCGCCCTCTCAGCCGTCGAGTAACTCGTATTGTCATTGTGCAAACAAAATATGTCACGAATCTCCCAACCCACCTTCCTCCCAGGATGTGCTTTTTGGGTCCACCCTGAAGGGAAGGAAAAAAGAAAGAAAACGATACACGCCCCCTGCTATGTGTGGTTGTGAGTGTTGGTGTGTATCTAACCTTTTGCGCCCATTCTAGTCCTTTGTACAGGATTCACACAATGAGAGCAAATGTTTTGGCTGCTTACGAACATAAAGAAATGAGAATCGCTTTTATATAAACTTGGATGAATGGGAATGGGCGGTTGATGTGGTTAAAGAGTCAGCTAGACCTGATTCAGGAGTACACAGCAAACAATTTCGATGCTTCCATTAAATATTTAATCATTCCATAGTATTCTCCACCCACATAACCACTTCCATCGCCGCTTGAAAATCAATTTATCACGAAACCCCTTCTATTGTCGGAATCCACAAGTGATCAAATCTAATTGGCCTTTATTTTTAGCCAGAAAACTCTTTCATTTTACCCTTTTCCGCCCTCCCAGAAATTCACAAAAACGCTTTTCACTTGACAAGCCAGGGAAATAAACAAACTACACGGAAAGCCAAATCTAAATCCATGATTTCAGCTGCCAAATCCTTTTCAAAGCTGCAACCAGGTGAAAAATAACGAAATATTGTATTTTTCATACATTTTTATAAAATATAAATACACGTTTGCGTGGGTGACTGGCTGTGTCTGTATGTGTGAGCCAGCCACTACAACACAAGTTTATAAAAGACACTCCCCTTTCTAGTTGGCTTTCCCCGTGGCCTTCTCTTTTCCTCCAACCTTTTGCCATTGAGTGCTTTTTGGCTAAATGCGAAATCGATTGGAAAACAATTTCCAATTTTTAAAGAATTATCGCCGCCATATTCGCGCATGCTGTTCTAAATCACACATAAGTAACCTCTAAATCTGCTACCCAGGACCCAAACACACTCACACACGCACATATGTTTGGCAGGGGGTCGCCGGCAGGGTGGGGGGGATGGTACAACCTTTTCGCAAGCTTTTCCTTTTTTGCTCGTTTATTTTCTTTTATTTTCCTTTTTTCTAGCTCCAACAATATTTTCCATTTCATTTTCTGCGCGGTTGGCAGCGCGTTTAGCTTCGGCTGCATGCCTGACTGACTTTTTGCTATACTAAAAAAAAATATATATTTTTATATATATCCACATATAAAGTGTACAGTGCCAGTCATAAAAATATATACATACGTATTAAACATGGAGTAATGTGTTGACTTTAAATAAAATTGTGTGAGGCCAAAAACAGTTCAACCCTTTTACTTATCAAAATTGTAGTATTTTTTGTTTTTCTAATTTCTGAGTCTATATTTTTGAACCGCACTGTGCTCTTATATGTGTTATCTCCACCGCAATAGCTATTGAATGCGATGGAGAAGGGGGTTTTGGGAACAGGGGGAGCTGCCAAGAAGAACCCGCAGCCATTTAGTTTTATGTGACCTGTTCGGTTGGGTTATTGCACCTTTGACTCGACTCGACATCTCCGGAATCTGAATTCGAGCTCCACCTTCGACTGGAGTTGTCACCCTGAGGGCATGCAGAAAGCATTTCACATGTGAGCCATTTATTATTATTTGCTTTCAACGGGCGGGCCCGAGCCCGAAAGCAAAAGCCCGGGCCAGAAGCAAGTATTTCCTAATCAGGTTTTAACTACTAATAGGATTTCCGAGGTGGCGAATCGTAATTTACATGGCTTTGCCCCGAGATACCCAAAGAATTGAATTGGAAGCCAGAGCAAAGCTGCCGCTAATGTATTGCAGATTATGGTAAATCCCTGAGGCACTTCCCTACACCCACTGGCCCATCCACTCCATCCGACCCGTCTAAAATCCGGGTTCGCACACGTGTTCTAACACTGAGTGGATCCAACGGAGCCGCCACTCAAGTCCCTGAAGCGTCTGAACCGGGCCATGCTCCTGCGGTGCATGAAGCGCTTCACCTCGTAGGCCACGTTGCACGCCACCAGAGCCAGCATCAGAGCGGTAATGATCCCGGCGAAGATCAGAAGAAACCAGTGGAAGTAACAAGACATGGTAACTGGTCGCTTCAGCCAGCTGCTCCACGAGTCCATGCACTGTTCTTGGACACACCTGCCCCGGTGATTCCGCACACAGCCCTTGGCACAGCATCCATTGGCACTGAATCTGCCGCAGGATGTCAGTACGGTCATCGGATTGGAACAGTTAGCAGCCGACTCCGGCTCCCAGTCATCTACACTACCTTCGGCGACCATGCTTAGAAGTTGGTTGAGAAGGCAAGCCACGGCCAGATGATCAGCACCCATTTTTTGCGATTTTTTTACTCTTTTTGCCTCTTGAAAAGCATCTCCAAACTCCGTAGAATTTTGAAACAACTCACTAACATTTAAGGATAGATCTGGGTCTACTTGATTTCATATGCTAACCCTTTTCATAGATTTCAAGACACTATCTATTGAAATTCCTAAGAAGCTTTAAGTTAGTTTGTTATAGTTTGTTTTTTTAATATTTTTGATACAAGTATAAAAACTTTGAAGCTTAAAATATATAAACTAACAAGTAAAAAAAAATAAAATAATATTTTCCTTAAACCCTAGTTTAATTTTTATTTTAAAACTATAGGTCAATCCGAAACAAAATGAATACTATTTTAAAGATTCGAGTATTGTAGAAATACATTTAAATACAAAACGTATTAGGCATTATGAACATTTCAAGCCAAATTATAAAAACTATTCACTGTAAACATTTTTTTCTTTTTTTCGATTTCTTATTTTTTGTTGGCTTCCAAAAAAGCCTTAGCCTTCCGAATCCGGTCCCTGTCTTCGCGTTCCAAGATCTCGCGTTCCTCAGGATCCACAGGAGGAATATATTCCGGAGGATTGTCCCCATTTGGGTTCGGGATAAAGGGGGCGTGGGGCCAAACAGTGGGTCTTGCCTGGAGGAGCCAAAGTTCATCCAACTGGCGCTGGAGTATGTCGACAGCCCTGTGAACGCGACTAACCATGAAGCTGATGGATCCTAACCAGACGAAGGATAGCAATATGGAGCATCCTATCACCAAGTAGTTTTGGGGAATTTGTTCCACCCAGCTGAAGAATCCCGCATTATGCGTGTTTAGGGCCATGTCACTACACTTTAGGCACTACGCGGCAGTTAACAAACTAAACCGAACTGGACCGTGCGGGCAGACTTTATAGCATTATTTTTATCGCTAGATGGAAATGAGTTGCACAAAAGAATTACTCCTTGGGGAGAATTTCAAACTTAGAAATCTCTAGAGACCATTATGAGTTTATTCAACAACATATGGAAATCGTTGTTTGTTTTTATAATTAAATTCTTAGACCGATGCGGAGAAGAAGCGATAAGCCACTAGTAGTAAGCCCAGTTCATAATTTTGAAATACTCCTCTCTAGAATCAAGCTTACGGAATCTTACACAAAAGGCTGATAAAAAAATATTTCAAAATAAGTACTAATGCTGATTATTTAACTTGAAAAGAGCTTTACTAATTCTGCCACATTGCCAAAGTCCGAGGCGGAACTTAGATCCCTTCTTGATTGAATATGCCACATCAGCTAAAGCATGGCAACGAATTCGAAATTCACTCGAACGATTTCAAAGAGACCGTAAACCAAATCGGCATAATAAAGTGATTCTAATGTAATTCGTGATTTTGCATAATTATAAAGTTAATAATTAAAATTGTTGCGTGCACAAAACCGAAATGAAAACATTAAATTTTAATGACGGTTTTCGTCTCTTTCGGCCAGGCCAGGTGCATTGGTTATTTGGCATTTACAGGGTGGCTTACGGGTGGGACTTGCGAATGCAGATGAGCCAGGCCCCCTTGCTCCCGAAATGGGCAAATAACTAATGCGTAAATATTAGCAAATACCTCCCACTTCGCCCCATAAATTTGAGACACATATGCATTGCAGTGCCGCTGTGTTTGTAATAAGCAATCAATTATTATTATTGAATTTCGGCCATGGTCGGGTGCAGCGGTGAGGCGTGGCGGGCGGGGCACTGGGGCTTTCACAGGCAGCTGGTCAGCGCCACTAATGCGTCTAATGAGAATTTAAGCACACTCCAGCCACACCTTCCCCCACCCGCCTCAAATTCTGCATGGATTTTCACTGGAGGAAACCAGGTACAGTTGTGTACGCGTCGAGTGCAAATATAATTACATTCGGAACCCATTTAGCAGTATTTTGGTTTTGGCTTTCATATTTTCCAATATCCAATTTGTTACCGTCGAAAGGCCCAAATCTGTGATTTGAGGGATAGCGAGGTAGCTTTTCAGACAGAGAGTCGAAAGTAAGCTGGATTTTGACCATCAAAATAATTTTAAAATATGTTACGGAATTTTGGTAATGATCCTCTAATTCTACGTGAAAAAGTCAAATGAAAAACTATTTCAAATGGACCCGTGTAAATCCAGGGAGAGGTATTAGCATTAAAATTAGTTTTTGGATACAGCAACTATTCTGAAAATAATCAACTGGTACTTATAATTTGAGAATCAGAATCTCCAATTTCTCTAAAATCTCCAATAACCAATAAATATAAATTATTTCAAAACTCAAAAAGGAAACGAGTTTAAAAGAAATTAAGTATGTATTTGGTTTTGAAATTGAAAACTTTAGTAAGTAGTTCCAAAAATATACCTATATTCCCCAGATTGACCACGCCCCCGTTTCGCTGGTGTTTCTGTGACTCTGCTAAGCCCACATCGTTAATGATAATTTAATTATGGCCCAGCATATCGGGCTTTGGCGATTTACGCACTTACGCCCTGGAAGCCTGCAAACGAGGGCCTGCGGCCTGGCTAATTGCAGCAAATCTGCTTGGGGTCAGTTAGTCGCTTAGTCGCGGCTCTTATTAACTGTTAATTGCAACAGAAGGAGGGGTGGTGGCGTGTTCGGCTGTGGAATTGGCAATCGCAATCAACTGGCTTTTCGCACAGGTGAACAGCATAAAACATAAAGCGGGCAAAGCCGCGAATATCGTCATCCATTTTCAAGATAGCACTCTGACAGTTCAGAAACACGATATGAACTTAATGGATTCGCAGGGGGAATTGTATTGTAATAATAAAACAAAAGTGTCAGGCAAAAGATATGCCCTTCGGATGTATGAAATCCATATTGAAAATTGATTTAAATTTTTAATAGGCATTGCCGTGGCTGCGCTTTGATAAAAATGCCATACACGCAGCAATCGAACAATCGCCGGCTTACGCCGGAGAAAGATATCCTGCATATATCCTGAAGCACTGACGGGGGCTCTAGTTAAATATGGAAACAATATCGAAATATGCCAAACTGCACTGAATCGATGCGATGAAACTTGCAAGTGAATTGAAAATTCCGCCAGTCGAACACGGATGCGATATGAATATCTATATGGGCATTCGCATCCGTGCATTTATATTTGTTTTCGAAGCTGTCAAATCATATTTTAATCTGTTTTGATTGCTGACTTTTGTGCAAGGGATTTGTGCCGACTGCAGCTGCCACAGCGCGTTCGGCTGAAATGCAGCGGAAAATATTGCATTTTATTTTATTTATGCAACAAAAAAGAGCAGGAAAATAAAAGCAGATTTTGTATGGAAAGCTCGTGCTTCCCTGTCCCGACTTTCATCTTGATTTCTGCTCGTGACTCCAGAGTCCTGAGTCTGGAATCCAAAATCCAGCGTGGATATGTGCGTTTTCCATTTGTTTCATTTGATGTGCCCCGAGTTAAGCAGTAAAATCCACTTTTTACGATTCCTCCATTGGCCAGGACCCCTCACCGCATCACCTACTCTGACCCTCCTTAAGAACTCCCCTGGGAGCTATGTGCCACCCGTATGCTCATAAGAAACACCAACATCTCGGGTCCAACCCAGAAATTTGTCAATAATATATTGCAAGCCAGAGGTGAGCCAAAAATTTTAAGAGTATAAAAATCGGTTTACCATATAGATATAATATAGGTTTCTGTATAAAATACACACCTAGTTTCAAAATAAAATACTAAGTTAGTTGGATAGTTTTTAGGTTTAGTGACTAGAAGGATCTCATCACTGGATCCTTTGCTTCACAACCGCCTCCTCCCCTCCTCGCGGCTTTGGCAGTGACTTAAATACGCATAACCGTAGATGGCGCCACTGGTGGGAGGATGGCTCCTCGTCCTTTTTCACATCCCTCTGCCCTGCCCATCGCCCATCCTGGCTAGATTGTCAACATATTAGCTTCAAATTGCTAAAGTTCTGCGACTTTTGCTGTTGCCTCATTTTCTCACGCACGCATAGCAGCAGCCACTTTCCCCGTCCCTCTCCACCGGCAGGAGTCCGTCTCTTTCGTTCCGCCAGGATGACATGGTTGTTTAATGTGGTGTTGCCAACTATTTCAGCCAAAAGCTCATACGGGTTGCCAGCGACGGCCGGGTGATTTGCTTGCTTAGCTTAACAGGCCCGGACTTTTTGGGGACATGCTGGGAGGAGGGAGAAGTCCGTCCGTGTGTCTATCCGCATTCGTGTCCGGCTATCTAGCTATCCGGCTGCCCACTCCCATCTCCGGCGGCGGAGATGCTTTCGCTTTTGGCGCCTGAAGCGTTCGGTTGACATTCGTAAAATCTCTTAAAATCCCGAAGGTCGTTGCCAGGGATTTTCTCAGATTTTGCTAGATTTAAATGAATTAGTTACTTTGGCCGGGCCGGCCTGGGCCTGGCCGATTGATTTTCTGACCTTTTCGCTATTTTTTTTCTGGCCCCCTCGCTCCTCTCAACGTTTGGGCCTTAAATCTGGAGCGAGTAGGCCAAAATGCAATTTGGCTTAGGAGCAATTGCAGCCATGACTCACCATTAACTGCAGTTGACCCCCGACCGTAATAATTTGCTGCCCAAATGAGTACAAATGGGTTGACTCCCCTCCTGATGGAGATGGCGCTAAATTAGACACGGCGAAATGGAAAAAAATGTCCACTGCATTCTGCAAGTAATTAAAATATGAGAAAACATTTTCCAGGCATCCTCATAAAATATGCCCGAGTCAACAAAGGATCCCGTTCTGCTCCTCCAGCATGCAGTGGGCTCTGCTCCTTGTGGTCCTTTTTCCACCGTTTGCTGGTCAGGCTGGTGGGCTTAAAAAAGCATCAAATTTCATATTCAAAATGGCACTTTACATGTTCAGCATAATTTATAAATGCACGCAGCAGCAGTAGCCGCAGGGGCATCGGCAGCAAAAGGAGCCCCAGGCTACAACAAACATGAAATGTGCTGCGGTGGCAATATTTTTGAAGCAACATTGTCGCCACTATGGAGAGTGCCGCAGAAGAGTGGGAGAGGAGAGAAACAGGACCATCGATGGCATCCTTGCTGTTGTCATTCAGCACACTTTCTCGCCGAAGGATACATTAACTATGAGTACTGTCAGCATTATTATGTAGAGCCTAATTTATAACTCCAAATATTTTCTTTCTAGATGGAAATAATGCTATATAAATCCTACATTTGAAGGTACCTATATATATTATTTTTTAAAATAAAAAAATTTTAAAAAAAATAAATTTTTTATAAATAAAAAATTAAACAAAGATACCGTTTTATTAAGTCATATTGAAGTCGATCTGTTTCCCTTCATGTTCAGTTTATCCTTGTGTGGACGTTGCAAACACGCCACAGTCCTGTTACCGCCTGCCCCGCCCACTTCACAGCGCACCCCCACCACTCCCCCCGTCCGCCGGTGGAGCCAGGAACCCTTTGTCCAAGGTGTGTGATGATTTTAATGGCCTCCAGCAGGGCCGAGCAGAGAGCCTGGCCAACATGTTGAAAGGATTGCTGCGAGTTACGCCATGACCAGGCCTACATCCTGTCCGCCCCTCCAACGAACCAGCCCCACCCTCCCTCTCGCTGTCCTCTGCAGAGCATTCCGGCCATGTCCTGCTACAGTTGATTGGCTGTTATTTTCGGTGTTGACGCAGCCGGAGGAGGCAACTGTTGAAATTTGCATATCAAAAACGGCCAGGACATAGCCTGTCCGTGTATATATATGTGTATGTTTCGTACATGTGGATGTGAATGTAATGGGCCAGCAAAGTCCTTTGCAGGATCTGGCTGTGCCAACGGCTCTATGAATTTATGAATATAATATAAATTTATTTTTGCAAACTTTTCATGTTTTTGTTTGGGCCACCAAAAATCTGCATGAGCGAGCCAAAGCCGCCCCTCCGCCTTCCAGGTCCTTTTTGTTCAACAGAACCAGGACAACAAAGGGATTGTTGTGTCAGTTTGGACCACACACACACACACTCGCCCATACACACAGACACCCGTACAAAAGGACTCGTCCATGTGCAACCGCTTGTATCTGGGTGTGCGTTGCATTCAACTGTGCTTTCGAGCACGTTCAAGTTTATTTATGCGTATGCAGAATACTTAATGAAAATTTAAATGTAAAAGTTACTCGTAGATTGCAGGCTCACAGAGCTGGGTGAATGGGAAAAGTGGAAGGCCCGGCTAGAGGCCACCCATGTAATCGGTCAAGCCAAGGAGCCACTGCACCTTCTGGGCGGCCACTTGTGTCATGTCATTCGAAATTCACAAACAGGGAGAGACTCTCCTTAAGCTGCTCCATTTCGAGTACAAAGAAATGCGTAAAAATATTTAAAATTAAATTGAAACGACAAGTATATGCATATATTTCTAAGCCATGGCTGATCCTCTGGGTCCGGCTTCGGCTGATTATGCTAATGCAATGCGACCGCACGCCCTGCAAAAATTCTCTTACTCCTTTTAATGGAACCGAGCATTCGATTTAGATGCAAATTCATCACAAAGCCGGACCCAAGAAAACAATAAAACTGACCAAAGCAGACATAATGCGCAGCAGTTAAACCGGGATATCCTCCGGGAGCAGACTCCATTTAAATTAGATTTTCCGAATGCAAACGCCCCGAGAAAACTTTTCGAAGGAGGATCCTTCCTCGTATAAAAACATAACTCACAAATCCAATTGCCATAAATAAAAAGCATGGCCAAAAAACTTTTGCCTGCATGCTGGCGGACCCAAGGATCAGGGAGTGGGCCTGGAAGGCCTGTAACTCCATCAAATGATGTACAAGTTAACACATTTGCTGAATAAATCTTGTTCAGAAAGTCTAAACGGCGCACGAAGTCGAGTTATTCAAAAATCGCTTCTAAATTGGCTACACTTTTCCAAGGCTTCCCCGTTTCATATTTTCCTTTTTGTATTTTGTTTGCGGTTTCAGAGCTTGTTTGTTGTTTTGACTGTTTTTTTGGTCGCTGTTGCCATGCAGCTTTCGATTCGTGGGTGTGTGTAGATTCCGTGCACATTTATCTTGGGGCAGCTTATGCGAAAAGTTATGAAATATGCGCACGGGCGCCGCACAAATTGTCGAGGGGTTCCGACAATGGGAGTGAGACAAGCTGTGGCGCTTCCCGGACTGTAGAAATCCGGCAAATCGGGCTGAAATCTACGATTGTCCGCGAATGCACTTGACACTGGTCGCAGGATAATCAAGTTTGTCCTCTGATCCACACCAAAGTGGCAAACAGAGAACCAATTTCCGAACACAAATTTTTCAACTACCCCAGAGAAAACGTCCCCAATCTACTTGGCATCTATTTATATGTGTGTATGTGTGTTAAAATTAAATAAAATAAAATTAAATGTATATAAAATTAGGTTAATGCTTTGGCAACAGCCACGGCAGGAGGAGCAGCCCCAGCGCCTTTTATTTTATTGCTATGTAGATGAACCAGCACAGTCAGGGGCGGAGTTGGGGAGTCCTGGGCGGGATGGACTTTCAAACACCCCAGTCACATACGTACACTGTAAATAATACTGCACAGCTCATAGGTGTTATTTTCCAAGCCAAGGCTTAAGCCATTATTGAGTAGATTAATTTGAATGGTTTATTTTATTTCCTAGTGTAAACATTTTTCAGAGTAATGGAATGATTTCGAAACCATAACATTGGACCCCCTTTTTTTAGTGTAAGTTCTGCGGCAGCGTTCCCCGCAAAACATGCGACTTAAACAGGACTTATGGTTATCTTCGCATTTTATGGATATTGCGCCCGGGCCGGTTTCCAATGTTTTGCAACGGGGGATGGCTGGCTCGAAATAAATGAAGTTACTCGCAGCCATATGTTTGCTAAATGCTGTATGTAAATGCCTCGGAGAAACACTTTAATTTCAGCAAGATGGACCAGAAACAGGAGTAGGGGGAGTAAGATGTCGTGGCAAGGACATTCGAGGCAGAGGCATTAACTTAATGGCGCGAATGAATGAAAGCGAGAGTAGCAGCAGGAAAAGCATGGAAAATCCACGCTGAACTTGAGACGAAATTAAGGGAAAATCAACTGCAGCCAATGCCGGGAATTATGGACTGGATGCAGTGGGAGAAAAAGTGCTCAACGCATTGGAATGAAAACGCCGCCAGCCAAAAATAAAATGCAGCAGCGAGTTAAGCCTACTTAAGCCCACGTTGCATGTTGCATGCCGCTTGCTGCATGCGGCAGTTGCAACTTAAAACATAAAACAGTTCCAGCACGGGCCACGGAACTCGTATCCGACGCGCTGCACATTTGTCGAGATGGCTAAGCCCACTTAAGCCCTAAAAAACAGAGCGGACAAAGACGGAGACAGCCGGAGCGACAGAGAGGGGGCGAGTAACAGAGATGGATGCTGGGGGATACACTTTGGGAGCGTCGCCGTTCGATTTGACTTATGGGTTCGTTTGCTCCGATGTCCGCTAATAATAGAAGCGCCCTCGCGTAATCCGTCCACCCTCTACTCCGTGCCCGAGTTCCTCCGGAGAAGATGCTGATCAAGTGGAGTGGATTGCCGGAGATGGCAGGTTCCACCGCAAGATGACACAACGATATTGTATAAAATCGTATCAGAAATACAATGTAATGAAGAAAATCATCCTTTCTGAGACATCTCGTAAATCAATCTCGTAACAATTTCGTCTAGCTATTAACTAATTAGGAACTACTTAAAATATCTTTACATACTTTAGTCATTTAGGAAGATGTTTCACTATTTCTGAATTACTCTTCTCTTAAAAACTAATATGTATATCTAAAGAAATTTTTGTGCCTTGGTGACCCCCGAGCTGGAAAGCATCCCCTACCCGATAATTGACTGCAATTTCACGCCCTGCCAGCGCACTCTTCTCCGCTCAATTGTTTCATTTGAAATACGATCGCCTTGCCACAAATAGACACGGGGGAAAATTTGAATTTCCTCGGTGATTTTTTCAATTTTTGGATAAAATTGAAGCGTGACATGGAGCAAATTGGGCCGCGAGTTGCTCCATTAGGCTCGTGAGTTGTTGGGTAATTAGAAAGCAGGAAGCTATTCCTTTCGGGATCCGGCAGGGATTAGGGATATTCAAATCACCGGGCTGGGCTGGGGATGGGTTGCAGGCACAACAAACAAACAAGAAATTAAATCGTGTCAATATTTTGTGCGTAGGACACGCTCCGGCGACTTGGAGGACGTGAGTGGCTCCGGCGAAGAGAATCAGAAACTGGGGAAATCTCGGCTGGGTCACGCCTCAGTGGCAGTTGCATGCCTGGAATATCTAAGCTAAGCTCAAGTTCCGGCTCCAGCAGATACAAATACATGGCCGGTTAAAGATACTTTGGCACTCGAAAGGTATGTGTCTTTAAGCAGGACTCGAGTGCCACCATTAAAATGCCATTGGGTGCGCCATTTTGCCAGTGCTCACCCCCTTCGGTGGCCCATCGAACAACCCCCATGGCGGCAGACCGAGAGGCGGGGATGGCTCCCCCCTTTAATTATGATTCAGTGCACACAAACTTTTGTTGCGTGCCTCTCGCTTTGTTGTCCTTGTTGCCGTTTGTTGTTGTTGTTGCTGTTGTTGGTGGTGCTGTTGCCATGCTTTGTGCTAACTTTTCAATTCCTAATTATAATTAGAGAATCGGTTGTGTTCATAAATATTAAAAAGGGTCGTTCCAACTCTGGCTGTCCCCATCTCTTTCCCTCCTATTGCCAGCGACATTGCATGAATAATTAACTCAAGTCGTTTTAGGGAAGGGCAGAGGGTGGAGTGGAGGTGGGGGAAGCTCCAACAACTTCCATTTGCCCTCTCCTGCCATCCGCCATTTTGTTTTGCCAAGAGGAATACCATGTAACAAGCAAAAACAAAGACAGGGGCGCTGAGTAAGGAGGACGAGAGCAGAAAGGGGGCGTCCCAGGGAAACGGCGACATGTCATGAATTTATGAATGTTTGCATTTTTAATGTAATTTGTGCGACGCAGCTTTCTTCGACGCTTGCAAAACATTCAAGTAACAGAAACATAAGGTCCCCAAAATATAATTTAAATTTGTCAGTTTCTTTTTGGTCTTACAAACAAAAACTTTTATTAAACTAACCGAGTTTTTTATAATTGTGGCTATAGAATTGATAAAATTGGATTCATTAATAAGAAAAGCGCGGTCGATTTCAAACTTTATTGTAAAACCGCTTTCCAATACTTAAACGCCAGCATTGCCAGAAATCTTAAGTAAAATTTCGGCTGAATATTTTGGGAAAAAATATCAAAAATGGAGATCCCACAAAAAATTGTTTTCTGGGCCGGGTAAACGCGTGGAACTAAAAAAAGCGCAAAAAAATTATTAAATGGGAGTGGAAGTTAGTGGCAACGATATTATGTAAATTCAAATATCTCTACCTAGCCAAGATACAAACCAACTCAAACACCGTGCATTAGCACGGGTGAAATAGTAACCTCGATGTGACATTTCTGTTGCTCCATCTATTGTTCAATATTTATTTATCCGTTTCTACTGGTTCCAGTTCGGAACTTTGGTTTGACGAGCGCCAGTGTTGAGCAACTTCGCGGGGAAATTCCACTTTTTGACGTTTTTCAACACTCAAGGTGCAGAAAGTCGCGTGCGTTTTTTAGCAGCGACTTTTTTTTTGGTTCGATTCGAACAGCGGGAAAAAACGCGCGGACTCCAACAGGTTAAAAAAAAAAATACTGTATATAAATACAATACAAACACTTTTAATAAAACTAACCGAGTTTTTTATAATTGTGGCTATAGAATTGATAAAATAGGATTCATTAACTGTATATAAATACAGTATTTTACTGTCAAAAAATGTATTTTTTACTGTATTTTATTGAAAAAAAAATTCATGGAGCTTCTCATTTCGGTTCTCAATTTTTTTTTTTATTTACCTTAAAAACAATAGAACTTTTTTTACGCTTTTAGGTTATAATTATAAATATAATTATCTTAGATATGACAATATTTATTTGCCATAGAAAGATGCCCTGTAATAATCTCTCTCCCAGCTTTGGTTTATATTTATATTATAAAGGTAATAGAAATCATTACAAGAAAATTATGATTTTGATTCGATTTAAATAAATTTAATTCGAATTTCTGTTTAATATTTAGACAAAATTCGATACTATATCTTAGCCATTTACATGAAATTCAAAGAGAAACTCTTCTTAAGAAGATTCTTATCACATAACTTAATAATAATAATAACATAACTAAATTTACCCTATAAAATTTGTTCCTTCATGAAAATATGTAATTTTTAAGAAGTTTAAATAGGACTTAGTATACTTAAATAGGAAATAGGAAAAAAAGGCGCAGAATTGCTTAGGCTGTTCATATTAGAAACGGTTATATATCTGTATATCCTTTGGGAAGGAATTTTTGGTAGAAAGTCCCTGATGTCTTCAAAAACATTAAGTTAACTCTCACACTTTAAAAACATCAGAACAATGGTGCATTCACTCAGTTGTACCGATCCCGGTCGACTCCTGTTATATATACATATGTATGTATTCTTCGTCGATCGGAAACAAAAGGAATGCAAAGTTTAAAGTCGATGGTACACAGGTATACCCACAATTTTAGGGGGACCCTGAGAGTACCCCTACAAAATTTAGCAATTGACCAGATGGCCAGATCTCTTCCATTTTGTATCCGATCTAGAAATAAAGTACCATTTAGTTATCAGCGAACCCAAAAGCGACTTTTCTCATTCAAACATTGCTTAAATAAAATTTTTTTATAATAAACAAAAAATAAAGAAAAATTAAAAAAAGCTAAAAAGGAAATAAAGGTTTTAAAGAAAACTCGCTCTCAAAATATGTAGATGGATGAATTTTCATCCAACAAAACAAACAATAGGAACAAACAATAAGAATAACAATAATAAAAAAACAATATTATCAGTGTATTTGTTTAATTTGATCAAATTGAGTATTCAGAGTTCTCTATACTTCGGAAATATAATAATATTTTTCAAAACGATTAAAATAAAAAATCTATATATATAAAAGAAAGTCGTGTTATATGTTACACCACTTATAAATCAAGAACGGAAGAACAGATTTGAGTGAAAATTGGTAGGGAGGTAGCTTAGCCAGCTCTTCTTCTAGAGCTGCGCGAGATAGAAGAATACGAGATCAGGAGAACAAATTTATAAAGGTAATGAAAAGGCGCGTGTAAGCATGGCGCAGTTACGTGAATCACAATCGAAAGATGCACGAGATGAACATAATCAACAATGACCACTTTTCAAAGAAGAGAAGCGCACAGATTAATAGTTAGAAGAAGAATTAACTAACAACGGCAACAAGTTTATCGAGGATTCACATCTGGGCAATTTCTTCGACTAGCATTCCAGAAAGAGCCTGATGTTGAAAATTCTGCTTATTCCAAAGTGATTATTGTGAACATTCAAAGTGAAAGTTCCAAAGTGAACATTCCTTATTTCGCTTCTTCCTGCCGAGTTACGATTTAAAAAAAATGGCAACGCATTGGCCATTGTATCTTCTGGCGTTGCAGCAACCTTATTAGATGAAGGCATAACAGCTCATTGAACATTCAAAATAATCCAGATGCAGTGTGCAACATAAAAACAATCGTCTATGGGCATAGTGCCCATAAGGACGTAAAAATTCACTTGGGGAATTGGATTGGTCATTTAGGGATATAAGGAACAATGATAAACTATTTTACGGCCCTTTGTTACGCCTTTCAGGTGTTCACGGTTAATGTACGCTGATGAATTCAATGCTTGCTTAAAATCATCGCAACTGTGGCGTAATGTTTAAAAAGAACTGACCAAGAATATGCGCGATCAAGTGCTTCAGGATCCATCCTTTCTCTAAACAACTGTTAGATATTGGCGAGGGGAATTTTGCTGTACGTGAAAATACTGGATGTACTTGAAATACTGAAAAACATTTATTAACCAAAATAAATGAAGAAAAAACAGCAAGCCCTTATAGAAAACAAAAAAAGGGCAAAACAACGTTTGACGGGGTCGCTAGTACAAAATAAATAATAAACCAATCTGCCCATTTAAACTGTGACACTGGTAATAATCTGGCAATCAAAAACAACATTTAACTTTATGTCTGACAAAAATGACTAAGAAACTATACTAGATAGCTATTGCAACCAAAGGATCTATCCAAATAAAAAAATTAATGAACAAAATAATGTTTTAAATATAAATCCGAGTATTTTCAATTTTCTAAATTCTCCGGACCTCCTTCTAGCTAAGAAGAATTCAAAAAATCCGGAAAACTAGAAAGTATTTTTTATTTTTGCAACCTAAAAGAAAAATTACATTATTCTAGAGAGCTGTTGCAACGGATCCCCAAAATTAAAAAATAAATTTGGAAAAATTCGAAAGAAGGAAGGAATTAATCTAGACGGAATGGAATCATTTAAAAAATATAATAATTAAAACATATAAGAAATAATTCAATTGAAAGAGAATTAGAAATAAAAATTAAATTGAAGTTCAAGCCCCAAATAACAACTGAAATATTCTAAGCATTAAATCTGTTTTTATTTATTTTTTCACACCCTCTGGTGTGACTTTATACCCCTAATTTTTGCACTAGTTTTTGTTACAAATAAATATGTACCATAGTCAAAAGTCACATTGATTTAATGGCAAGCGAAAGATCCTTTTATTTGAAGCCACCTTTAATATGCAACACCAAGTGGCTTTTGCTAAGCTTGTTAAAGTCGCTTCATAGTCAACTCAAAAACGGAGCGCCGTGATACGGGAATTGTTTCTGAAATTCAGGAATGCAAAAACACAGAAATTAATGACTCACCGAGCGGACAACCACATGAGACCCATAAACCAATAACCAAGAGTAACAAGTAAGTTAGCAAACACACAGGTGTGCCGAGAGGGCGGGTCAGGGAGTATTGTCTGTAGTATTGGCATGATGGCAGGGGTTCGGATGCAGTTGCCAAAGTGAAACTGAAGCTACTCGGTGCCTGTACACGCAACTGCACACCTGACCAGATCAGGGTCATAATCCGCTTGCCAAAAAAAAGGAAAGTCCCAAAAAAAGAGGCCAACACAATCAACTCGAGGACGAATGGGGAATCGTTCCGTGAAACTGGCATCAAGTGGGGTGGTCGATCCGGAATCTAGTTCCCGACAGGTGTATAGTTTGGCTGCTGCCTTTCGAATCGAGTCGGGGATTGGGCTGGGGCTAGAGCTGGGACTGGGGCTACAGCTGGGGCTGGGGATGGGACTTGGGTCTGGGAACACACCATGCCACGACCACAAATCGTACGCTAAAACCCATTTTGGCTTGACTCAATGCCTCCGGGAGATGGGAGCGGGCAGTGGCGTCTGCGGTCAGGGCAGGGCTACAAATTAGATTTCAACGCAGCTTACATTCTCCTCAGTTTCATATCTAGATACCTGGTACTTTATAAACTATTGGGTCAGCTAAATCTTATCTCAAATATAAAATAGGACGATTTACATCTCAAGAATGCAATTTTATTATGAATTATAAATGTATAATTTAATTAATGTGTAATAATATGTGGCTATGTATTGTCTTTATTGTTTACTTAGGCTTTGTTTTTTATTAGCGAAATTAGCACTTTTATACATAAATTTCAAACATAAATGGTGAAGAATGTAAGTCTGCACTTTAAGCTCTTTACCAGGTATCCTATAGTCCAGTTCTTTGTAACTGTCTTTGGTGCACGTTCTTTTAGTGTCCTTTTGCCTAGCATTGAGCCACTCAAAGGACGAGTTGGAGATGGAGGAAAGGAAAAGACAGGAGTTCCCAAAAGTCCAAAGTGACACTGGCTGCGCAGCACAGTTGAAACGTTTTAAAAGCATCTTCATCATAAATCCGTAAAATGAAAAACGATGCATGCCACACACGTACTCACGTATGTAAATGCGAGAGGGGACTGTATCTGTATCTATAGCGGAGTGTATCTGTCTATGTGTGTATCTGTGGGGTACAAATTTAGTTACACATTTTGCTTGTTTGTTCTGTGCCACCTCACTTCGCTTCCGCTTCTTGTGGCAGTGGCAAAGTGATATTGTCCCCCGGTGGCTTAACTTGTCATGTGACTGGGGCTCCCGATGTAGGTCCTTTTTGCATTCGAGGGCAGCTCACTAATACGGTTACACGACTAAGGAAGCCGAGCCGAGGACCTAGCAGGCCGCATTTTATGAATTATTCAAAATGATCATAATAAATTGCTGCAGCCTTTTACGGCAGCTGGGTACAAGGGGACTCGGATCGGGAATCCGAGGGGCCACAAAGTGGCTGCCCCTTATCGGCAGCCATAATTTTTCGTTAGCCAGTGCACTTTTGGTTAAAATGTTTTACCGTCTTTTTCGGCCCCGGCCATGAGCATGCAACATTGTTGGCTATGAACAGGAAGTTAAAGGAAAAGTATCCTTGCACAAGAGGAAAATGTTGAAAGCGGCTTGGAAAAAATATTATCAAAGGAAAGTTACAGCCTCAGATCACCATCAAATGGGTTTTAGTGCTTCGAGCACGTTTAAAAAAATAAGTACTAATATCTAATATAGACGAAATTTGTTTTCAACCGTTCATCCGCGAAATCTACAAAAAGAATAAAAATAGTAAGTAAGAGATAAATGCGAGTATTCCTTTGAATCCTCTAGTAAACACTTTTTAAAAAAACCATTGTCCGCTGATTAAAGTTTTGAGTTACAGTAACTCAAAGCCCTGTTCGATGAGACCATGAAAATTATCGGCCATCATTACAATAAAAAATAAGCACAATAAGCATCATTTTTATTACATTAAAAGTTGGATTTAAGGCTTAAAATATAGTACAAATTTTTTAGAAGTGCACAACCTTTTTTTCTAGAATTCCGAGCTCAAACAAGTACTGTGTCCTACTTTAAAACCATTGGCGTTTCTTTTGACACCAACTTATAACTTTCTCGTTCCGAGGGCCAAGTATAAAAATTAGACACAAATGCAAACTGAAGGTGAGCATCTTGGCAGCCAGTCAAATAGATCCCACCGCAATTTGCGTTTCAGTTTCAGGAGCGGTGAAAAACTGGCAGCGAATAAAGCCAGTGGCCTGCTGAAATCTTCTCAAAGTTTCACTCATTAAGTCCTTGAACAATGGAAGTGAAGCTTCGCAGTAAGTGCTCTTGAGTAGTTACTGTTCTTAAGAAAGCTGAAGCTGAGGCTGAACTTTGGCAACAAAATAAATCAATTTCTCAGGCGTTGCCGTATTCCCGACCCGCAAAAAGCAAACCCTTCATCAGCAGAGCTGTTTATTTGCCTACAAACTTTGGCGTTGATGCGGAAACACCTGAGAACGTGGATTCTTGTGGGAAAAGACGTTGGCTGGTCGAAGCCTCTTAAATGAATATTCGCCTGGTGGAAGATGTAGAGTTGTGTGGCCGAGCCAACATGCACATTGATTGATTATCGACACAGTTTGGCACTCAAAATCGCTTCCAGCCAAAGCATTGAGTAATGCCCTCCTACGCCAGCGTTTTGGCCAACTCGTCTAATGCCGCCGGTATCAATTGGACACGGTCCAAGGCCAAACCGGGAAGCGCCATGCTCCAGCGAATGCAATCTCAAAACCATCCAGCACCCATCTCCAGGCCCTGTATCTGTTTTTGGTTCCACCGCTGAGCCTGTTGGGTAGCCAATTCGTTTCACAGCTTTACACTTTGAGAAACTAAACAAATATATACATATTAATATGTGGCATTATAAGTCGTCGCCCATGGTCTATCCGGCATACCCGGGATAAGTTATCCCATCTTAAGAGCATTTTTATTTATTATCCTTCAATTTATGAACCAATTTCCTCAGTGACAAATACCTTTCACCTTTTAGGAGGAAGCCACTTGATTTCGGGTGTGGGTTCAATGCGCTGGCCATTTCTCGGGTTGGCTAGCCGAGGCTCTTTGGACTTCAGCCAGCAAAAAGAGTTTCGATGATTGGTGGTTTCCATCCACTTATATATATACTGGCCCAAAGGCTTTTAAGTCGCGAACTTGGCTGTAGGGCAGGCAATCGTCAAAATCACCGCCAATTAGTAGGCGCAAAACAGTATTAGGCGGCAACAGGACGGATGCGCAATGTGATTTGTGGGACTTGAGAAGAGGCCTGCTTTGCTTGGCTATTGCTAACCGCATGCCAGGATGCGGTCATCAGGAAGTCCGGTTTCCTGGGCACGCCCAATTAGTACCGATTAATGAGCCGGTTGGAAAAGACCATTGTTTCCACTCACCGCAATTTGCCATTGTGTTCGCATTTCAACTAATTAGTTGCACATTTCTGTACACAAGTGATATAAACACACAAAACAAAACTCCTTCTCCTTAAGCAGGTCAGCTTGAGCTTGCCTTTGGTATCCTTTTGTTCTTACATACATACATACTGCCCGTGCGTAGCTTTTTCTTTGGGTGCGCATTAAAAAATTAGTTCGTTTGTGCCGGGGGCTGGTCTTAAGAAATCAGAAAGGATTACATTGCGATTTAAGCCGAAACCTGCCCTCGGCAACAGGTAGCTACAGAAAACCAACAAAGGCTCGAAGGACACCGAAGCCCGGACCCCAACTAAATTAAAAGCAAATGAAATAACCTTCATCTGGTTAATACAAGTCCGCATCCTTTGTGGCTGCCATCATTGTGGCCCGTTCACAAAAGGAAACAGCGTCCTCTCGGTCCAGAAAGTCGATTAATGCAAGGCGCCGAAAATTGGGCGGGCCTTGGGGCAGATCTTCCCTGGATTCTTGCCTGGATTAGGTCACGCCCCTTGCCACCGCTCACTGCCAGCTGCGTGTGTGGCTACTTTGCTAAATTGAAATTGCCAGCACGTCAAACTCAAATTAGATTATGCTTCTTGTGAAGCTTCATTGTGAAGCGAAGCGACTCCTAGAGCAGATAATTTATTGGGATAATGCAGATATTTTGCGTGAAATGTCTCGGCTAGATTGGGCAAGTCTAGTAGTCTAGAGCTTAGTAAGGCTTATGCCTGCAGATTGAAAGACAGTGAACAATTGCATGAAAATCAATACTTCATTAAAGGTATTTTTGAGAGGGGCAGAATTGACTCAAATTGCTATGCAGATTTATGAAGAATCGATGTAAAACTCGCTTAAGGGTATGCGTCTCAGATACAGACACCACTGTGGGTCATACATTTTGTGTTAACCTTTATTTCCAACACCTTCATGTTAAGAAACATTGTTTCCAATTTCTGCCAGTGTCCGGCAGCATCGTTTACCTCGTTAGCATTCCTCTCACCACTCACCTCTCGCCTCTGGAAGTGTCATTAGCATCTCCCTGATGGATGCATTATTCAGGAAACCCTATTAACATTTACGAACGCCGGCCAGGACGTTGTCATGGCAGGTAAATGTTTAACGAAGTTCGCTTCGAAAAACTATAAAGCTCAATTAATAACAATTTGGCGAGCAAACTTTGTCCAATCTGGGCTGGGGTTCATTGTTTCTGCTGCTGACGCTCTGATGATTATGGAGGAGCTACGTCTTCATCTGCTGGAATTTTATGCCGTCTATGTGTATAGAGGTGACCACGTCGGAACGGCAGCTGGCTCTACTTCGATTTACCTTTGTGTTTTATTACGCCACTGGGAGCCATCCGGCAAAAAAGTAAAAGCCATTTAAAAGCCAAAACTTTGCCAGCAGCCCCCACTTCGCCATCATGTGGGTTCGTCCTTTGTATCCTTGTGCAGCGAAAAGTTTCAAGTGAAGCGCACACTTCCGCATTTATGGCAAATTTCAGTGCCGGACTTTTGTTTGTAGCAGAGTCGGGGACTCTACGTTGCATTAAACCGCAAACAAGTGAGGGAAGAGAGAGGGGCAGAGTGGTATAGAACAGGGGGTGTGTAGAGAGGCTTTTCCATCCATTTCACAGAAAACCAAGCAACTCATTTCGAATTCCGCGAGTGTCTGTCGTCCGTTTTGCTGTTTGTTCTGCTTACAGTTTCCTAGTCAGAAGCATAACTCTGCACTCAAGTGCACTCTGGGGCCAGATATAGCGGCAGTAGCCGCCATTAACCCCAGACTGCACACTGGCCTTAACCCCCTAGTGCCAGGCACGTCCGCTTACATTTCAATTACACCGCTTTTTGCTCCGTGCCGGCAGCTGCCCAACTGAATCAATAATCAATAAATTATTCGCAGCAATTAAGGGAACGGGAGTTGTTGCTATTGAATAATGAGCAATTGAAAAATGCATGAGCCCTAATTGATAAACAAATGCATACATGAATAATAGTAAAGCTGCCTTTTTTGTTACTCATTCGACACGACATGATGAAGCGATTTAAGATATTTAATTAGCATTTGCATCAACGAGCCGACTTAAGAGTGGCTTTAGCTATATTATTATCTGATTATAAATTAAATCATTTGTAGCTGAACAAATTAATTTATTTTAATTTTAATGCAGGCTAATAAGTTAGGATTTTTTTGATTATTTTAAACGCTTGCCATTAAAGCCCGTAAAGTAAATTAAATTTACGGATGCAATAGGGTACGAATAGTGGTATCATATTTCCCGCTAAACACTTTATTGGACAAATTTAATTATAAATACAAAACAAATTCATTGTTATTTTTAAACAAAATCAAACTCAAATTAATTAATTAACTTAAAATGGCAATCATTATTTGATGAGGACCAACAACTGATATGTGCCTAATTCATTTCAGATGATCCTTTTCACTTCTGTCATTAGGGGCCGTCGTTTCACATGTCTGGATAATTGAATTTGGCAGGCTTTGATTATCCACCAACGGGTCCAATCTAATTATTTCAGAGTCTACCCCAAATAATGTGTATAATCCGTTGGATGTTTCCTCGCATGTAGCGGACCAATAATGGGAAAGGTCCCAAAGCACATTATACACTGCGTCACATTTTAAAATCGACTGCAAGATGGGCTCGGGAATCGTGTCTTTTGTTACTCGACCAGACAAATGCTTTTAAGGACGGCACACATTTCGCCCGAGGACGTGTGTCCTTTTCTTGGGCCAACCATATTCCCTTCTCGGCATTAGCCAAAGGAAACCGAAAAAAGCCAGAGGAAAAGTATGTCGCCAAACTGGAAGAGGCGGACAAGAAAAAGGGGAACTCGCACAGGCATCCAACATTCTCGCAAGTTGGCCACTTCGTGTGACAGGGCATTTCATTGTGGCAACAATGTTGCTTTTATTGTCCAGACTCGGCGAACTCCTAACTCAGACTCCGACCACGCCTCCGGACACTTTCCAGCTGCGTGCCTCGAAAGTTTTTGTTAAATAAATATTTTGCAGGGTGTGTGTGTACGTTTGTGTCATTTTGGCACCGGGAAAAGGCTGAAGCAACTTCAAATGCATTAAAATAATGTAATATAAGTGCCATTTGCTGCAGTGGTCAAGGCAAAGTAAACACCTGGCGAACATACTCTATATACTTTGCCCGGGTTTCTGACTTACGTTCTAGTCTTTCTTAGTGCTGGGGCACAACAATGCAAACGTCACGTATACGCAACGTGTGCCAGGAAGGCGTTCAAGTGCAGCCAGCTCTAGTGTTTGTATTTGTGTTAGTTCACCAACGCCTGCTGCCGCTGGCTCTGTCACGTCACGAACCGGTGACCTTTTTAAAGCAGCACCTTCGCCGCCTGCAATTTAGCAAGGACTTCCGCTCGACGCTCTTGAGGTTTAGTTTTTCCGTCGGGATCCACGCACACAGTCGGCGCGTTCCGCAGAATGTTTGTCGCCCCTTTGTCACATACCGTAGGCCTCCTTCTCATCCCACTGATTTCTAACAAAAGAAATGAAACACTGCACCGAATTAAAGAAAATGTTTTAAATTGAATGTCCTTTTTAAAAGGCAAAAATAAGTTTCGAATTGTAAGTCTCTTCTTGAAAAGAGACGTAACCTTGTTTGCTATCTAAAATTGTCTTCAGACTTGGTCTATCATTTATTAAAATCCTTGAAGGGTCTCTACATTTTCTCTATGTGCACCCCTCTGTGATTGGGACTCTGACCCTTGGAACTCTTTTTTCCTTTTTCACTTGCAACTTTCCTCGCTGTCCGACAGAGTCGCCTATTTCCCTTTTTGCTACTCTGGTGCAGGCGCTTGAAATTCCTACTTTTGTGCTGGTAACTTGGTTACTCCGCCTGCAGTGCCATTTGCTCATCTGGGATAAGAGGATGTTCGGAGTAAGTGGGCGTATGCCGGACAAAAGCCCTCTGCCAGATGAATGGGTTGTTCAGTTCTCGAATAGTTCTGTTCCCCTGGCATTGATACCTGGCTGGAGAACACTACTCGACTTCCAACCTCGACCCAATAAATGCTTTCTAAGCATGTGTTTCACAAGGTATTTTAAATTCGTTGCATTTGCCAAAGGATTATTTTCTTGTTCTTACAAAGTAGCGAGTCTGCGGCAATCTTGGTTTTTATTTTATGTGTTTTTCCGAGTTAAGTTGTTTTCTGTTTTCCCCCATCTGGAATTTGCATGTCTGTTCGTTGACACTGGACTATTTTGCAGCAGCTGCGGCTTCTTTGTCAGCTTCTTGTTTATGTATCTGTATCTGTATCCCTGTCTGTAGCTGTATCTATTGTCCGAGCAAATGCAGTGGTTGTGGCTGTGGGTTGGGGGCATTTTAAAAAATGTTATGTAGAGAAGCCCCAGATCGCCAGCTCATTACAATGGACTGCAACCGCAGGAGCGAAATACCAAAAAAACAATTGCAAACGGGCCACATTAAGTGCAGTTCACGCAGTGCTGGTAATGAGCCACTTGGCACACCCGGACTCACTTCCTTCTAAGAGGCCACCACTCAACCACCCAGCGTTTATCTAACTTTCCACATTTTCGCATTTATAATGCTAATTCAGCAAGTTGATTACAAGCGGCAGCGGGTGCAGGGTGCCGGATTATAAAATACAACATTGTACAGTGGAAACGGAACAAAAAGCACGCAAAAACCCCGTACCCAGTAGTACTCTGATAGTTTTGGCCCTATCTCCCCGTCGGGAGGGATTTTCTGGGCCAGAGCGATGTGCTTTAATGTGCATTTGGTGGCAATTATGTGCGCATCACCAGCCGGACGGGGAGCACTTTTCGGGCAATCTTCTGCTCCTCCGCCGCCTGCCCTGCCACTTGCAATTTGCATGGCTGGCAAACATATTTTGTGGCAAAATGACCAACATTGGCTTTTATTTATGCTTTCATCTCCTAGATGAGTAGTTTTTCACAATTGCTAAATAAGCACAGGGTAGATGGGGTGTTCCCATAGACAGTTGAGCAAATGTTAAAATGTCTCAGTTGGAAACTCTTGTTTTAATTACCTTTCCCTAATGCGCTGAATGAAAAATGCAATTATAGATTTTTGTTAGTTAAAGTAGAATCTAATTTAGAGTCTAAAATTAATAATTTAATCGATTATGCTTCCTTTTTTTGGGCTTTACTTATTTGGTTTCGATTTAACTTGTAATTAAAATAGTTGGAGAACCGTTTCTGGTAACACGGTGGCCATCTCTTACCATTTTCAGCCTCATTATTCAATTTAGAACATTTCCCACACGGGGCTAGACAGTGCGGCAGTTGTGTTCTACGGCTAGTTTGTTTGCATTTCAAATTTGGCGTGCTGCATAATTTACAATTTGGATCCATCAGCAAAGGCCACCACTCCCCCGAACATCTAGCCAACCTGCATGCATATTTAGCCATCGCCTATGTTGTATTTTCGTTGGCCAGGATCCACCGCTACCATCTAATGTGCCAAAGAAAAGTACTAACTCGTCTCAAAAATGTATTACCCGTTTGGAAGTCACAATTATAAAATATTAAAAATAACAAAAAATTGTTGAATCTAAATTGTTAAATCCTAATTCTTTCCATTTAGTCAAAAAATACTTCAAACTTTATTCCTGTGTATGTTTTGGCACTAAGGCAACCTTCACCCCCCACCTGGCAAACTGCTGCATTTTTCATGTTTAATTTCAGTTAGTGCCGCCTGCCACTGCCACTGCCACTGCCAACTGCAAAACTCGATACCTTTTGGCGCCCGGCCAGGACGAGTGAGTGCCCAGAAAAGTGCGCGTTGGTGTTGGAGTTTTGGCGCTGCGTGGGTGTATTTGTTTGGCAAATGTTTTAGGAACTGTGTGTGAGTGTGTTTGCAGTTGTATTTGGGAAAACAAACCACCAAACGCGGACCTTTATTTGCCATGGTCGTGTCAGCTTGACGCTTCAGTCAATTGGCCCAAAACTATGCTCCGACATTTCAGTATTTCGTATGCTGTTGGTGATTGTCGGCAACCTGTGGACCAGAAGTCCTGCACTCCACTAAGCTTCATAGAGGTGTTCAAGTGCCATGGCTATCCAGTGGAGTATAATGGAAGTAGCCCTAATTGGTATTCGTTGCCAACTTTTTGCGACACCTCAACACTTTACCCAAGTTCACAAAAAACCCTCTTCAGGCAGAGAGCAGTTTATAATGAGTGGTAGAAATTTTACATAAACGTATCATATTCTAAACTGCAAACTTTCGGGGCTAAAGAGTTTCCTGCCAAAAGTTTCGGTCCATATGAATATTATTTCCCTGTGGAAAACAAAAAAATAATTCCCATGCCCCGAAGACAGAAAAAAAACCAGTCAGAACTTTGTTCAAGTGGCATTTGCCACCCACTCCCATGCCCGGCCATATAAATAAGCAAGCATGAGCTGCCTTTAAGTGAAATTCAATAACGCATAAAATATCAAGACACAAAGACCTTCCCAAACACACTCACTATATTTGCGGTAAACTGGGGGTTTTGGGAGGTTTATGAGTGTATAGTTCACTGCCATATGAAACTCAAAGGAGTGCATGGATATTTTGCATATTACTTTTGGCATTATTGCTGGCCCACAGTCGGTGAGTTGGCTTCGGAATTGTCGAGCTGGCGTATAAATTTTTCACTAACTCGGTTATGAATTTCCATTTACTTGGCCATGCATTAAATCCTTACCTAAATATGCAAAACGCATTTGGCAGCTGAAAATTAAAGGCGGGAAACCGAAAGTAAAATGGAAACTTTGGCTCCATAAGTCAACAAGTCGTTGACGCAGCTCTTGGCCTAAGACAAATTAAATTTATAAACAAATGGCGAACAGCAAACACACAAACTTCAGCGGGAAAAACAAAAAAAAAAAACCAAAAAAAAAGTTAAGCATCGTGCATTTGCTCAAGCCCCGGGGTCCCAGGACACAGAACAAAAAAATAAATAAAAGTAAAAACACAAATGTAAAAGCACAACAACCACAGGATCTGAGGATCACAGGAAGGGAAAATGGCAACAAGCTGGCTCAGAGCAAATGCCAGTTATTATTCTTTCACCCGCTAAAGTACTGGCGGGGTTTCCTCTTTTTCATGTTTGGGGTTTTTTCGCATTAACCGAACGAAAACTGTTGAGCTGGGGGTTCCGCCTTTAAAAATGTTTCACTTAAGCAGGAAGCCTTCTCTGGAGCCCCAATAAAAACAAAATGTGTATACACGACAAACAAACATAAAGTTAGAAGCTCGTTAAATTACGCCAAGGGGTAAAAAAAATATGTACAGGAAAATATATGCCCCGCAATGCGTACATGCTTTCATTTTTACAACGTCTCTGTATCTGTATCTGAATAATGCCAAGTTGTCAAGAGCTACAAACACGTGCTGAGCAACAGTTTTTTTTTGCCAATTTCAATACGCATCCCGTTATCTCCTAGCCAAATTCATTCATTTCTAGATAAGTTAAGTGGCCCGCCAGCTATTCCTAAACATACTCCCACTTTATAATCCCAGCTCCAGTCGGTGTTCGCACGTGACGCCATAAAGCCAGACGTCGGTGGAGGAACCCTGCGACTTACCATAAGCCCGGCTTGCGGCTTATACCAGTCGGCGGCAAGCCCTGTCCCTCCGCACCCCCCGGCCGACTCAACGTGGGTGGATAGGTGAAAGGTCGACCAAGATGCGGAATCAGTGAAGCGCAAATTGTTAAGGAAAACAGCGAACGCGTTCGGGCGCGAAAATCTGATTTAAGAACGGACCAAGCCGCAAAACCCAAAGTCAACCAAAAATAAATTTATGTCAAATATCATAGGAATCCCTTGGAATGTTCCTCATTTCAAGGTTTGTTTAATTTAAATATAGGCTGTAGTGAAAGTGATTATTTTATTATGTTATTTTCGACCAAGATATAAGCACAAATATAACTGCAATTTTTATGAAATTACACCTCCAACTAAAACGCTTGATAGAAAAGTAACCAACAATAAAAGAAAAGCTCAATGATTGATGGAGTGCCCAAGTTTGCGAAGGACGAGTATGTTCCATAAATAAACGAAACTGATGGCAGAAGTAGTAATTGCAACTCGAACAGTTGGATTAATCGCTTTCCCCCTTTTCCGAGCAAAGTTTATCAATTTCAGAGCCAAAAATAAAAAAAAGAAAGCTCCCATGCCCCCATGAACAGCGCGATATTAAAAAGTGCCCCAATTCATTTGTGTGTACATATTTTTTGGGACGACATCAATAACCGATGAACTGCCATAAATCCAGGGGCATTCGTTTTATGAGAGACGTTCCCTTGAAAGGGGGAAAAGTTTAATGGTTACGGTTACTGGTAACTATAACAATTTTGGCAACCCCTGAAACCTGGTCACGCAATCCACAAAAATGGCAAAGGAAAAAGATGTCACAGCCTTTTCTGGCCCAAAGAACCACTTTAATTTCCTTGATATATGCCTGATGCGATAAGTTCCACCTGACAATGGGAGCATATCTATTATTAAGATCTGGCACCCACTAGGCATAGAAAAAAGGAAGTATAGGAGCTGGGAAAGCCGGGCACAATGAGCATAAACACATGCCAATCGCCGTGCTGGGACGGAAGAAGGAAGGAGCTCCTAAGCCTGTTCGGGTCATTAACATAAACAACACTGCAGGCGTTGGCCACGTGTCGAGGCTGCCGCAAGACCTATCCTAACCTAACCAGAGCAAAACCAAAACAGAAAAAAATAGGGCTTCCCGAAAAAAGGGCAAAACTAGCAGAAAACAAACAAACACACACTTCGCACACGCACACTCAAAGCCAAGACAAAAGGACTCGTGGCCAAAAGATGCTGGCGGAGAAAGGCGATGCATAAATCATGGGGACCTGCCAGCTACCGAAATGGAACCCAAACCATAAACAGAAACAGAAAGCAAGGAGGGATCACGATGTCAGCAAATGGCAAGACTGTCATTTTCTAAAGAATTTAATTGACAGTGGAAAGTCATAAATTATATGGCATATCAAAGATGCCGGCTGGACGAATAGCAGTACGACGAACCCTCGAGCATTAGGGCTAATTGTGGGGACCAGCATCCTGGCGACTGGGAACTGGGTCCTGGGACGGTAGGTGAGCACGTGTGTGCGTCCGGGCGTGCGTGAAGGCAAAAACATTCCTATTTGGTTTGCTAATAAATTAATGATACACTCGTAACAGTTTCGCCTCCTCCAAAAATCTCGGCGCCCCAAAAAGAATAGGACACCGAAATGGAAGATTTGCAGGATGGCAACTTGTGACAAACACTTTGGCGACACTCGCACGCGATGACAATTTATAGCATTTCGGACTAAAACACACACACACATACTTGAGCTGGCAGGACCCACGTAAAGGAGCCGGGCCAGCAGCCGTGTGACGAATTTGGGATTTCTAGGCGTCACTTGGACGGGCAGCGAAATGTCGGACTGCCGGCCCAAATCATTTATCTTTGGCCAATGCACGAGTTCTTACCAAATTCTGTGAGATTTAAGCACTTCTGGAATCAGCCACTAAGATAGGTTATAGGAAGACATGAACTGGTTAAGTAAAAACATTGTTATTGGAAAGAGTTATTAACTCAAAAAATATTGCACATTCCAGCTGCTGAAGCCAATCCTGCTATTTCTTCCAGCTAAGAATAAGTTTCACTTAATACGCCAACCTTAGCTCGAGGACATGCACAAGGAAGCCTTTTTTTTATCTTGAAAGTAATACAAAAAACAGTTTGATTTGTTTAGAAGGTTCATCCCTTGATAATCAAAGGACTTGATCAATAAGGACTTAGGCGAAATGGTTAAGCTTTAAAATGAGATTAAAAACTAAAAAATAAAAATAGTTTAAAGCCCTTTGACAAAATCTCTCTTATTTTCAGGGCAAAACGCTTTATTTTCAAAATCTCTTATTCCAAGAATAAACGACAGAAAATTAGGACACACTAATAGGAAGATTACCCCACAGAATGAGAATAAATAAACGTAGTATTTTCTTAAACGGAATATAAAACTTATTTTACAAAAATATCTTTGAAAAAATTGTCAATATTGACGGTTTGATTACAAGTTCAATGACATCTTTGATGTATGTAGTGTTAATTCTCGCACCCAAAATTTATTTATACACTGATTACAAAATTATTTCCTTTTTGCGCCACACAACGGCTTTGATGACTATTACAATTTTTTGAGCTAAATTCAAATCAAAATGCGTCTACCTCCTCAAGAAACCCATGTTGGTAGCTACAGCCAAAGGACCCAGCGTCTGATCCAAGGGTTGCCGAGCTGGTACCGCGGTCTGTCTTTGGCCCAAATGGAGGCTGCCGACAAGATGGCCACCGCTCTCAGAGATGACATGGATCAGAACACGGCCACCAGGGTAGTGAAGCTGGTGCAGCAATTGGGGATGCACCCGAAAGCCACCTGGGATAATGTGGTAACTGCAATGAAACTGAGTAGGGGCAACGACCTGGCTTTTCTTTGGTTTCTAATGGAATTGTGCTACAAAACACCAAATCACGGACGCACCTACAGTGTGAACGAACAGATCATATTGTCGGCTATTTTTTGGATCGACCTATTTCCCACCCTGAAGGAACTGGATCGCTGGCTGCCCTTGCCGCATGTCTCGCAGGCTGAACGAGATCGGCTTGAGGCACGACGACAGAAACGCTTAAAGTTAAGAAAAAAGCGGGAGCAAGAGCGGCAGGAGAAAGAGCTGGCCAGAAAGGGAAACCCATCAAAACTTGCTCCCTATTTCGAGGAGCCTTTCCAAAGAAAAAGGCCAGTCCGCAAGATGCTGTCCGACTATCCAGATCGCCCTGCTTTTCTCTATCAAATTCCCGATGAGGAGAAAATGTCACCTCTCTGGACGCGCTGGTTTGGGGAGTACGAACTGAGTGATGCACGTCGAGTGGCACGGACGGTTATAAATGAGGAAATCAACACTATCTTCTACAACTTTAAGGACATAGCCCCCCTCAGCGGGGCCCATAGTGTGGCAAGGTCCATTGTAAACGAGGAGATCAGCAACATCTTTGAGACCTTTCAGGCCGCCTCTTTGCCAGTCAGTGATGTGGAGTCCTTGTGTGCCCACCATCGCTATTTGCGCGAAATGGAGAAGTCCCTAAAGGATCAGTTGGAGGTTCTGAAACGCAAAAAGTACGAGGAGCTAATCGAGGGAAAATCGAAAGCCGAGGAGCGAAGAAAAAAACTGGTAATACAAGAGCTGGAGGAAATGAGTGCCAGTTATTTGAAACGATTCCAAGAAATGGCAGCCCGCACTCGATTGGCCTCCACGAGAACCAAACTCTTCGGAGGCGGTGATGTCCAGGGCTATACGTTCGGCTGTCCCAAAGTTGACAAGTGCGTTGAGCAGACGGAAGACTGCTGTCAACCCTGTGAGAAGATCGTTACTACAGAAGCGGTCTTTAGAAAATTGGAACCTGTTGAAAAATTCCAGATGCGCAAACCACAAAGCAGTCTGAGGCTCAAGGGCGGAGCTGTTTCAAAATCCAAAAGAAAAAATCAAAGCAAGAAAAAACGATCTCGTTCGAAAGCCAAAAAGCGCGGAAGTAGTACCAAATCTGTCGATTTCGATCTAGTTTCTACACTAGAACCACAAAAGCCCAAAAGTACAACCGACATAGAGGTAAAGCTGTTAAAGGGTGAAAGACCCATTGTGCCAGGATGTCCCGACTTTCGGCCCGAAATCGCCGATGCTGCCAAGGTACAGACATACGATTCTTATGTCGGGTTGCCTCAGCGGAAAGCCCAAAACCTGAAACAGCGTCCCAGCAGCTTGATGCAGTTCCTTAATCGATGCGGAAGTGAACAGGACGAGGAGAAGGAGCCACAGAATAGCACTCCTTCTGCTCGAGCTGCTCAATCCCGCAAGATTTTCGAACTGGGACCCGGAGGTACAAGTGTCGTCAAGTTTAACTACCGGGAGATTTTCGGGTCCTTGCAAACGACTCGTTTGGACGATGAGAGGATGCGTCTGAAGGAGGCTTTTGTGAGGGCCATCGATGACGATGTGCAGTATCTGAGTGCAGCACTGACTGGCGAGGAGGAGGGCTCCATTAACGCCATGGTGGACAGAGCTGCCAAGCGGGTTTTTGACGATGATGTGAAAACATTCCACCAGGAGCTTGAGAGACTAAGACTAAAAAAAGAAGCCGAAATGGCGAAAAGAAGAGACATCCGCTTGGACTTTGGCCAGAAGTACTACGATCCCGAAAATCTGCCCCTAATGAAGGAGATGCTGCGGCTTGGCCTAGAGAAAGTGGGCGAGGACAAGCGATTCGTCCTGCCCACGCTACCCAATGTCCATATGGTGCCATACCTACTCGAATGGATCTGCTTTCGCTACGGAAAACTATACTCCCAAGAAGCCAGGGAGAAGAGTTATTCCGAAGACAAGCCGGTCATAGAGCACATGGTCCGGATTATGAGACGAAGCTTAGTTAAGCTGCCTCCGCGCCGAGAGGCCGAAAAGAATGAAAGAGACCCCAGAATGATTCGGAAGATGGCCCATTGCCGCAAGGAGCAGCAATATAAAAAGTTCCTGGATTCCATAATGCGAATCAGTCGAGTTTTCTACACGGCAATGAGGCCACAGCTCTGTAGTTCCGCCACGGAGTCCACTTTTTACGCCTACATGCCCGCGCACATTTATGACCTTGGATACAGCATTAACAGAAACAATATTATCTGACTTTCTAGTAATCTCCTAGTAGTTTTGCCTTTCTGGGAACTAAGTTTTGGGAGCTTAATGAACGGATTCTTGGCCACAAAGCTATTTGTTTAGCTTTAGTTCCACAAGGTTCTGCAGGTCCACAAGCCTCAATAAACACAAATGTAAATCAATTAGCCCTGATTATTTCTCAGAGCCACGCCTAATAATTTTCCTTTAAATAAGCAACTCGCCTAATCAACAACGAAGGCTATGTTCAGCTACGTAAGCTATGCCTACTTCAGTACTAAACGGGAATCTCTTTCATTAAATTAGTGCATTAGTATCGCATAGTTTGTATGCAAAATAGTTTCGGCATCAGAACCACCTTAACCAATTCAGTTTTCGTTGGTGAAATATTTCATTAAATTACCTCACAGACTTTGGTGAATGGCCAAGTTTGTCTTTAGCTCAGTTTGCCTGCCCGAATTTTATGCATCGATGCATTTCCGCTTCCGCTCCTGGCCAGGACTCGAGTCGTCAGGGAATTGCTGGCGACCTGCTGCAAGACACACATGTAGCAGCGTTGGTTTATTATTAAAGCCGCATTCGCCTTGACCAGACCTGGTGCTCTGGGCAATTCTGACTCCGGCAGCTTACTGGCAACGGAGCGTGGAAATGCCGAATAGCATTATCCGCTTGGAAAACGGCGTAAAGTCAGCTTATTAAAATATTAATTGAAATTGGAAGCCCCGATAACTGGCCGCGGCCAGACATCCGACAACAATGGACAACATTTCCATTTCCGTTTCGTTCCCAGGTCCAGGCCAGCGTTTCATGTTGTGTTTTCATGTTTCCCCAAAAGGTAAACACGGCGCTGGTTTATCGCCCTCATAATTACGGCGTAATGAAAGTGCCAGACACGGTCAAATAAACGGCGGCAGCATCCTTGGCTTTCACCTGAGAATTCTGTATATTATCCGTATACGGTTCTGTTCGTATGTATGTGCAATGCAAAACTGGCAGGTGAAGAAAAATGTGGGCACTCTCGTAAATGCGGGTGGGCCATAAAAAGCCAGAAACAAAAATATCCGAATATCGCGTAAAAATATACTGACTAAACAAGAATAAACATAGGTAACTTTCAGATACGCTTAATGTGCTAAGATAAGCATTTTCTTTTATTTTATGCTGGTCCGGGTATAGTGATGCTGCGAATAAGGTTGTCTTTACCTGGTTGTCTTTAACTGGTTGTCTTTTGGTTCGTTGTCTTTTTGCAATAGATTTTGTCTCAAAGGTGGGTTGTACTTGCAGTATTCAAATATTATTTGGTTAGAAACTCCTTTAAAACCCACTTTCAATATTTTATTATACATTAAAATCTTAAACAAGATAAATAATCAAAGGCCATTTTTTCAATTAAAAAAAAAAAAGAATTTCAAAATGCGAACACGGTCCAACAGTTAATATGGCTCAAATCCGTATGGCCCTGTTTTCCTACCATTCCAGATTGCGCATACGCCCCGTTGCTATGGGCACGCTACGCAACCGAAACTCTGCAGATGCCCCTTTAGTCCGCCAGAGGAAGATGCTGCATTTTACGAGCCATTACATTAACAATTAGGCCTGCGGCCCACGGCCGTTATGATTTTTACAACTCGCTTTAATTAGAAAAATACATTAGCAGGGAGAACTCCGTAGCTCGTCTCGTTTTGAGTCGTTTTTGGTCCGTTTCGGCCCAGTTTTCCAGCTCGTTTTTGCCCACGTTCAGTTGCAGTGCTCGTAGATGCGGGTGCTGAAGGCACAGAATATATAGTAGCCCACTCCGGCGCCCAGTAAAACAGCCACGCACAGCCACACGTTGAAGGTCATGAAGACAAGCATCAGCATAAAGGAGATGAATACCTGAACAACGTGGAGAAAAGTCTGCAATAGGTGCATCCTCGAGCACCACACCTTGTGCCACGGGAGCTTTGCGGGTGGCAATGGCTCCGGCTGGATGCGGCGACCTCTCCCTGGATGATGGCGGACCCGGCTGGGACTCGCGGGATGGTTAGAGATTGAGTGAGCTCCCGTATTGCCACTCTGCAACGGCGGCATCGATGGCGATCTGGGGCGGTTCGCATACACTTGCGACGGGTCTTGCAGCCGCGTGGGCTGGTTGTAGCTGTCCCGCCGGGAGCTCTTCCTTATTTCCATGCCCGCCGTCAGCCTTTTGCTTTGCTTGGCATACAACCACTCACGGAAAAACTTCAAAGCCTCATAGAAAACGGCCACCAAGAAAATTACTAGGCAGGACAGCGCTATCGCCAAAGCGGATTCAGTGCGCCAGAACTTGACCAGTATGGTCTCAGTGTGGCCGGTATGGAAAAACATCGACATGGACATATCGTGGTCGGTATGGTCACCTCCGTCCCCGTGGTGGGCATGGGGACCTCCAGCACTGTTTTCGTGAATGCCGTGCGACATTGAATCGGAGTGGTGGCCCTCGTGCGCGGGCATCGGAGGATGGTGGTGATTAGAGCCGGAATGCATGCCGTGATCCATCGTATCATGAGAGTTGTGACCATGACCAAGCCTGTTAGCAATTCTGGGAACCTCCGAAGTGGTGGCCGCATGCCCATGATGGAAAGTCGCTTCCGGGTTGACCATCAAACGTCAGTGCCAGTGAAATCGAACTGACGAATTATGTAAATTTTATCAACAACTAAATGACAGCTGTCGGTGAAAATTCAACAATTCTACGATATGATTTTTAACAAGCTTAACCATTTGAAAGCACTTACTCCAAGCTTGGCTTTCGATTTATTTTTGCCAATATATGCGGAAACTTTTTGCTATACCCACTAAATAGTTTCCAGTTCGTTAAATACTTTGGGTAATCCGCAAAAATTTCCCGGAATTTCAGTTGGCAAAAATTCCACTGCCTCTCTGTTGAACAGGAAAATCTCCTATTTTTTGCCCGATTTTTGTACAATATATTGAGGGGAGCTTCCGCCCGGGTCTAATGCCAATTCTGTTGAATCATTAACATAAATGACAGGCGGGTAAAACATGCCACGTGCTACAAAATCAATGCAGTTTCTGTCCGCTTTTCGTTGTCCTTTTCATTCCCATTTCACACAGCCAGGACAAGCCAGAAAATTTGCTGCCGCTAATGGAATCCATTTTTCACTTGCCTCTCCGATGATACGGATCCGGCAGAATCCTCCGCTTTCGGCCTCGACCATGCATATTAATAAAGATTTAAGCGCTCGCAACCGTCGAAATTAAGATCGTACACTGGCAGCTCAGCTCGGGCACTTTACTGCCAAGAATTGCTCACGAGCTGGCCATTAGATTGTGTAATACTAAATATTAATCATACGCAGCGTGGTGCGCGCCGTGTTAATTTATGGGCCGGTCTGCTGATTGCCGAACAAGATTTTTGAGCCAGACGTGCTGCAATCTTTCCGTGCCTCTTTAGGAGCGAAAAGAAGTACGTGTCGAGTCGACTGGAAGTCCAGAGTAAGGGAAAAACAAAATGAAGCCACTAGCTGTCGGTGGGAACGCCTCACTGACCGCCCATTAATGCTGCTGTGCTGGTGCTTTGTGCAGGAGCACATTAATCATTTCGAATGCTTGCAGCATCCATCGCAGCATGGCTCCACAGTAATTTTTTGTCCGCCTTTGAAATTTTGGTTTTTTTGTTTTTGTTTTATTTTCCTGGCTGGGAAAAAACAAAGGACCTCTAGGAAGCCGGCAACAAAGTGAGTCCTGCACTAAATGCTTTTCTTTCTTTGGCCGCTCGAGCATTTCCGTTTTCATTCAGCTTTCTCGACCTAAGTCGTTGCATTGAGAGAAAAGTGGAAAAAATCCTGCAATTGAAGAATCGTGATTTCACTAGAAAATATATTTTTAACATAAACAGAAATATCCATTTAAATCTCTAAAAAATGTATGTCTTATTCGAACAAAAAATAAGATATAAGTGTTAAGTGTAAAAAATAAGTGTTCTCAGCCACAAAAAATAAGGTTATCTTAAACCAACGAAAAATAAAAACAAAAAGTGAGTTAATCCTTAAAGGTCCATTTACTTAATTTAGGCCTTATACCCTTTCGCTGTCCGTCGACTAAGCTGCAGTTCTCTATTGTTTGCAGTCCCGGGCTGCCGGTCGATTTTAATTCCCTTTGATGCCCGACACGGCTTAAAGCTCCATTCCATTCTTTATCAATTGTCTTGTAGAGCAAAGCGTTAATCATGCAGCATTTAACGAGACCAAAGCCGACTGCTCCCCTGGGACCGAGATTTCAATGGTCAAAGTTTTGCCAGGACGATGCTCACTTTTTGTGCTCTATGCCGCCAGCTCGATAGGGCGACAGCCATGAATTCCGAGAAGGAATGAAAAATGTTTGCCAAATGTGTGTGGGTGTTGTTGGTATTGTTGTCGGGAAACCCGTAAAGAAAAGCGGTCCGCACGCAGAGAACATTTTTGAGACCCGACAAACGAGGGCAGGCAGCGTTGCGTGTAATCGCGCTGCTAAGTCCATTTAATCAACTTAATTTTGTACAAATTCTCAGACATTTCGGTTCACTTTTCCACCGTGCTTTCTTCATTTTTGGGAAAGTGACGCAAGACCCGCAGGACGGCATTTAATAAAACATTTTCCACAATTATAACAATGCAGGAATGAGATGCGAAAGCGGGCCTCCAGCTGCAGATTCCTATCGCGTTGAAATGTTGAAATGGAGTTGTTAGCGCTGGAAATAATTTACATAATTCGTTTTGAATACATTTTGACAATGGCGAGGTGTGCGTGTTGCATACTTTTGGGCCGCCTTGCAGACTGCCTACCCATCTGGCGTATACGCAATATTTGCTTACACCTCGAGTACACAATGCAAAGGCAAGCAAGGCAAGTTTAATGAAAACCACACACATCCAAATCCCTGACGAAAATTCGTTTTGCTCCTGCGGTTATTTTGTCACAAAAGTCAGCAAAGTAAATAAAATGTCGTACCCTACAACTGTAACTTGATTAAATTTTATATTTCCAGTGCTCCTTGAGCCATTTAATACCCACACAAAATATTAAATTCCCATTTCGCAGAGATGCTGCTTTGATATTTATTAAATTTAACATCCGCCATCTTAGGGTAGTCATCATCAGAAACAGCAGCGGCCGCCATTCCACGGACTGAAAGTCATTTGCCACACTTACAGCTGAAACTTGAGCTCATTTCTTAGGGCAAAATACATTTGGAAATTTGTCGTATTACCTTGCAGCATTGACATTTGGATCCCGGCCCGTGGTGGGATGGGTCATCGATTTTCGATTGCGATATCGAAACAAATCTAGTCGCTCGTAAGTAGTCACTTTGGCGGCCTTTTTGCAGGCATCCTAAAACGAGCCAAAAAAACATAGAAAAGGCAAAAAGAAAACCCTAGAATTAAGAGGGCCACTCACAGGAAATTGAGCTCAATTGGGGTTTTTTGTTACGTGCCGCTACTACTGCTACTGCTTTTGCTTTTATTGTTTTTTTCAGGGGACCCGGGACTGCCCAGAAAAGGTTCTTCCTGGACGCCGTCTCTCCTGCTGTCAGTTGATTTATGTGGCGAGTGCTTGTTAACACTTCATAGCTACCAGCCTGACAACTGCAGGCATTTTCAACAAACGTATTCTTTTTTTTCCTTTATAAAAGTGGCCAATTCGCCCCTGGACCCTGAAACTTTCCAGGGTCTTCTCCCTCAGCTCTGCCGACTCGCTCCCGCCGATTGGAGATGTTTCATAAACGTCGCATTAGTGTCACGAAAAATACTAATAGAAAAAGTGCTCGTAAAATTGCAGACTTTACTGCTTGCGATACGATAAATTTTACGCTCACTGGTTGCAGCAGCAAATTCGCTGCAGTCGTCAGCTCTTTTTTCATTTTGCGACATCGTTGCTATTTGAATACAAAAATCCGCTTAACCGAAGAGCCAAAGCGGACCCAAAAACACATATCCCCGTCCACATCCGAGGCGGAAGGCGTGGCTTTGTGCTACGGTGGGGGGGTGCTGCGCCTTTGTGTGTGCTAGTTTCTTTCCACTTTTTTTTTGACTGCCTCATAAAGTGGCATCCTAGCATGTACCGAGTAGCTTGTAGTGGAAAGAAACGGGCGTAAAATCATCATTTATCAGCAAGCAGCCAGGATCTGTAATGGCACAGTGGGAAAATCAAACAAATATATATTGAAATGTCATCTGCATTTTATTACACATTTTTTTATACCCACCAAACATATTTTTCAATTGTAAAATAATGCCGGAAATTTCTTTCTGCAAATATGCCAAACAAATTTTTCATATTTTTTAAAAATTGATTTTTTTTGTGTCAAAGCTTTATTAAATGTTTGGTGGCGCAAATATTTATTAAATCAGTTACAAGTAAAAATCTAAATCTCAGTAATAATTCATATCTTTAAATAAAACCGCGTCAAATTTTGACAGTTATATAATAATAGTAAATATTTGAATGTTTAACAGAAATATTTACTTATCCTCTTTACCATACCATATAATTTTCTAAAAATGGCTCACCATGTACCATTTATACAAAAGAATAACTCAAAATCATGTTAACCATCCACTTGGGTATTTTTAAAAACTAAAAGATATTTTCCCCCAGTGTAAATTTGCTGAAAAACTACCGAATTGTTGAACAATTCGGGTGCCATTTGTGTGAGTACGCCTGTGGCAGTGGTTCTGCTGCTGGCGCCGTCAGATCCGCATCACTTTGTCATTGTCATACCCTTTTTTGAGTGTCTTACACTTCCTGGAATCTCGACCAACTGCTTAGGAACCCATGCCTCGAAGCCTCGTGCCTTGTTTATGTCTGAGCTTTCCACCAGCAAAAAAGGAGCGTGGCAAGCGAAAAAAAGAATAGAAATGGAAGGGAATCAGAGGAGGTGGCTGAAATTTGCATACAGAAACGCACATTTCGTGAGCTTCCGCCGCAGATGTTTGTTGGTTCTGTTTGCCTTTTGCCATTTTGATATGCACGCCATGTTGGCGTCGCATTCGCCTCTCGCTTCAACTTCCGTTTCCGTGCATTTTGCACGTTTGCCCAACTTGTCACTCCCAATGAGCAGAATGCACTGGTAGTCCTCCTAGCTTATAAATATATATAATTTTTGTTTTGCCGCCAAAGCCACTCGCAGTCTGTTGAATTGCGCACCGAGTTTTCCACCAGATGCTGCAACTAGCTTTTTGCTGGATTTGAATTCAATTCAACTCCTGGATGGAATGCTTTGGTCATTTTTCAAAAGATGAATGCCTGAAAGGACCCCCATCGACAAAAAACCCCAATGAAAAACCAAATCAATTCAGGTAAATTACATTTATACGATTTGCCTTTTATTTATGCCTTAATTTTTGCATGATTTCAATTTTTTTCGGAAACAGTTTTCAAATGCAGTTTTGTAAGCTTCACTCGGAAAGTGTTTTTTAATCCTTACTTGGGTTTGTTTAGTGGTTTTAGTTGTTACATCCATTACTTTTGTTTAGTAATAATATTTGATGTTTATTTTTGAAATGAACTTTAGTTCGGGTTGCGTATAATTAGCTGCGCTTAGTTTTGTCATGCTCGTTTGCCATTTTGTTTGTTTTTCATTTTAATTTTCATTTTGAATTTCAATTTCATTCTCATCTTCATGTGGCGATGTATGCGAGTGTGGGTATGGGGTTATGGGTGGGTCGGGGTTATGTAAATAGTTTCATAGCTTATCCCTCGCTTGTGTCTGCGTTTCAATTTAAACACCAAGTTTTTAATTTTTCATTATCGTTTGTCGGTCAGTTTGCGGCGCGAATATCATATTGCACTTTTCGGAGTGCTTACATACATAAACATACAATAAAAACATGCACACTTAGTAGATACTATTTCTATATGTTTAGGTTTGTATGTGTTTTACGTTTGATGCAGCTTCATTCTAAACATAAAAGTAATGCTTAATGTTTGGTATCACAGAGAGGCGTGACTTTTCATACAAAATACAACAAAAGACTAATGCAGAAAGTTACAAAATACAATTTAGTTCACTTCTTAGTTCACTTGAGCTCGAGCTGCACAGTGTACACGTACTACATATGTATAGGCTACTCTTCTTGTATATTTATATATATATATTGTATATTTATATTTGCATGTATCTTAATAGACAGAGCTGGGTATTTACAGTGGATAGCACAAACGTAATTTTAATCGTATCTAGACTTAGTGTCTGCATCTGCAGCTTGTAAATTTAATTTTTGGCTCAGGTTGAGTATCGCAAATCAACTAACTACTCTGGCAAACATTTCTTCCTGTTTGTTTCAGGTTAGGGGAAGTGGACTAGGGTTGGGGCTAGACAGATTGGTTTGCGGGGGAGGGGATATCAATAGATTCGATAACGATTGTGTTCCATATTCGGTGCTGATTGTTTTCGAAACATAAAAGGAACCGTAGAAACCTGTCACAGTTACAACCGCGTGTGTGTGTTTGATGGTTTTTTTGTGAGTGTGTGTGGGTGGGTGTGTGGCTGGACCACACTGATTGCTTAGTTCTACGTTTAAAATTACAACAACAAGTTACATTTAGAGGAGTCGTCCGCGAGGTCGCACTTGCGCGAATGTAAGGGGCGGTGCACATATACAGAGATACGCACTACTAACACTACTACATACAAATATCCATGTGTGGGTATGGGTGTGGAAAGTAATCTCGAACTTCTTCTCTCTGGAAACTCAATTTTCGAAAACAACATATCATATATACTTTGGTAAATTATAGCTTCAGATTGAGTAGTTTTTTTCTAAAATGTACAATTTTATAATTTAAGAGTTTCTGTTTTTCAATATTTAGTTTTACCAGAAAAGCAGCTCTTCCAGGATTACTTTCCGTGACTTTACAAGTTTAATGTTATTATTATAGAAATCCTCCCAGTATTTGAGTGTTTCGAGCCTTTTTTGAAAATCCTTTAGAAGATTTCCCGAACTGCATCGATGTGCCTAACCATTCAGCTTTGACAAGCTTCCATTTACAATTTCTAGAGAAAGCTTTCCCGGGCCCCATGTCTCTCATCGCCGAGCATTACCCTTTGGGATGGCGGCTCTCCATATTGATCCTGGTAGTAGTTCTCACGCATCATCGTGTTTAGGCTGGAGCAGCGGAAGTAGAGGATCTCTTGGAACGGCTTGCGGAAGTCTCGGTTCAGAGTGGCATATATGATGGGGTTCAGAAGCGAGTTGGCGTAGCCCAGCCAGAGAAAGAGAGAGGAGAGGGAGGCGGGCACGTGCATAGTTTCGAAAGGACGAATCAAAGCCAGGATGAAGAACGGTAGCCAGCAGATGGTAAAGGCCGACATGATAATGCCCAGGGTGGTTGATGCTTTCTTTTCCTTGGCCAGCTGAAACCGCAGCTTTTTATGGTGCGGGGAACCAAGTAAACCAGTGGATCCGCTGACACCACCGCCGCTGCCGTGGTGGCCACCTCCCAGACCCACTCCTAGGGTTCCTCCACCACCTCCTCCACTGCTCAGGCCACCGCAGGTAGAGTACGTTAGAGAGGTGTTTCCAACACTGCTGTGCCGCTGACCATTTCCTCCAAGTTCCGTGTGACCCAGAGGTGGGGCCTGCGGGGCTGTAGGAGATCCGGTTCCGTTCAACGCTTGCTGCAAGTGGGTCTGGGCCCTCTTCTCCTCCAGCACAATGCGCCTCGCCGCCCTGAAGATCTGGTAATAGACGAACAGCATCACCGACAGCGGTATGTAAAACGATCCCAAGGTGGCGTAAATCTGATATGCAAAGTTCTGGCACACTGTGCATATAGGCTGGCCATCCTCATCCTCGTGCTCGTTGCCCAAAATCAGCAGAGGCGGCAGCGAGATGCAGGCAGCCGCCAGCCAAACAATTCCCACGCAGAGCATCATCCTGCGTGGTGTCCTCTTCACGCCGTACTCCAAGGGCTTAGTAATGGCTAAATAGCGATCCACGGATATGGCACATAGATTCAGGATCGAGGCTGTGCAACAGAGCACATCGAAGGACACCCATATGTCGCACAGCAGCGGACCAAAGTTCCACTTCTCCAGGACCTCATACAGCAAAGCCATTGGCATTACCAACAGGGCCACGCACAAGTCGGAGAGCGCCAGTGATACCAGGAGATAATTACAAGGTCTTCGCAGTTTCCGGACCATGCACACGGCGATGCAGACCAGGACATTGCCCACCACGGTTCCCAGAATGACAATGAGCAGGACAATGCTCACGAAAATAGATTGCAATGGTGGAAGGACAAACTCCCCTGCAGCGAACTCCTCCAGGAGCAGGGGAGTATCCGACAGGGGCACTAGGGTGGTGTTACTATCCCCCAAATAACTACTGGTAATTCCCTGGTACGTTACTATGGCTACTGGACTGCTGTTCATGGGCGGAGTGCCACTTAAGGACGTAACCGAAGATGCAGCCGACGCGGAGGCCACAGCGCCCAGGAAGGCGCTACTGCTGTTGGCAAAGTCCGGCGCTGACGGCTCCGTCTCACTTTCCAGGAGCGGAGCGGCCGCCGTCGCCTTGGCCGCTGCATAGGCTATCCAGCTGCTCAGGAATAAGATGAAGAGCGTCAGTGTGGCGGTGGAGATTAGTTTCCGTTGACGGTGACCGGTTGCAGCCATCAATTTTGTGTAATTTTGATTTCTTTTATTAAACGCTACTTCCACGGGCCAACGCGGCGTATGAGCAACCCACAGCTAACCTGCTGCCTCGCATCTCGCTTTCGATTAGCCAAAGGTTCATTGCGCAACTCGAGTCACTTTCCCGCCCAGCGCAGCTCAGCACTGGCCATTAATCATAATAATTTCAATAAAAATAAGTCCTCTTATTAGTTTCGCCTCGGGCGCGTCTTGATTACTAATTTATGTGGGGGCGTATGCTTAATAAAAACGCTGCTTGCGGCTTCCAGTTGATGTGGTCATTGACTTTTATGCCTTGTACTTGTGGGTTATCTCGTTCAATAAATCTTTTCCTCTGCTGTTCAGTGCCTTCTTGTGGTCTGTCTGATTGTCGCCTGGAAATAGAAAATGCGAGAAAATCATTACTCAGTCTCGTGCTTATAAAGTGCGAATGTCAGTGGCTTAAATTCTGTATTTAAATTCTCATAAAGTTCAAGGTGCTGGGTGAAAAACCTCTTGCCTCATTCTATACCGCTATATCTCTGTTTATTTCCATTTTTTCTCACTCTGGGCTCGGGTTCGTTACTCCTCCAAGCTCACAAAAGACCTTACCACACGCACATGTCGCCCTAATGATGGTCACAGTTGTTACAATTTCCAAGGAAAATTCTTTAAACAATGAAACAATGAGGAAAAAAAGGAAAATAAAAAGGCGAAAAAAGAGAAACAACCGCCAACGTTTTCATGGCCCGGCGGCCATGTGCTCTTGCTAAGAATTTTCCACAGTTTTCCGCGAGTAACGAGTCTGGATGAATCATTCGACGGAAAAGTGAAAAGGGAGAGTGACCGCAGTCTCTTCGACGCTGGCGCGGTCCTTTTGTATTAATTTTCATACTTCTTTTGATTATTGAATTGCTGTTGAGCCAAGCCACCGCCAACCGGCCCAAACCACAGCCACATCCAGCACCACGCCTACGCCGCCTTAGCCACAGCCACCACCCACTGGCACTTGCCGAAACAAATAAACAAAGGGCGGCTAAAAGGCGGTGGCGCCTCCGCCATTGTTGTGGCCATTTTCATTTGGCAGCTTCCGTTTCGCATCTTTATTTATTTCGCGTTTCACCGCTCCTGTCCCGAAATCCACGCATTTATTTTTATTTTCGTGGTCAGAGCTAGAAGAAGCAGTCGAAGTACAATTTATACATTTCTCCCTAATTGAATTTCTTTACAAAACACCGAAAGTGTCGTCGACCGCTTTAAAAAAGCATTTGCCTTTCTGCGCATTCGTTTCTCATGTGTCGACTCTGTGCGATTTATTGAATGCGGCCAAGTGGCAATTGTGCCGGGGAAGGTGGAGGAGCAGGGCCGATTGAGAGGCGTCTAGACGACCAGACGCTGCCACACCTGTGCGGCAGGTAAGCGGCACTCTCGGCACTTCAAAATTGAGTGAAATTTGAAACAAAGCCCTTGGGGCAATCGCTTTTTCTAAGTAGATGCCCAGCATCATTAAAAAACTATTCCCAGGACGCACGATGACATACAACATTGGAAAATAAATCAAAAGGAATATAAAAGTATTTGAAATATTAACTACCTATTTAAAAATATATACATCGCATTGTAGTATATTATGTAATCTTAAGTTGAAAATTTATATTTGTAATTTTAAGATAATCTTGAGAAAAAGCCGTATAAACTTTAAATGTGAAAGAAGTCTATCCTAAAAATATTTCTAGATACACCATTTTATGCTTTAAAGTATGGTAGTTGCAAAAAAAATAGAAAACCAATTTAACAAGTACTATATAAACACCAAAATATTCTTTTATGTGTTCCAATTTTGTAGAACTTACTCTTTTGGGAAATTAGCTGACAATTTGAGTTTTGTATACGCACGAGTTCGCTTTCCCATTGTGTCAATGAATGCACTTGAATCAAAACAAATCGATTGTAGTAGATTCGAATGATATTTGGCAGCCGATTGCGCTCGAGCGACTTTCGGTGTTAATTATCCCAACCAAGGGGACAAGATGGCCTGAAAACACAGCACCATTTGCAATTATCTGGTCAGCAAACAATAAACTCTAAGCCATTTTAAGCTTCAGGCAGGACGATTCTGTCCTGTTCTGTCCCGTCCGGACGAATTCTCCTGGCAACGGGACATAAATAATGTAATTTAATTATGAATCGTTCGGGGGCGTGATGGGGAACGATTTCGCAGCTAAATCTTCAAAAAACCTCCGCTTTCTGTGTGGCCTTATTTGTATTATTGCCAAAGCCGACAGGGGGACGTAAATATTCATAGGTTTTAATATTTATGTCCTTCGTCCTGCATGAGCAACTTTCAGCCAGCTCTGGCTTTGGTTTCCCTTGCCTCTCGTCCTGGTATTTGGTATTCGGAATAAGGAGGCACAACTTTTCAAATATTTGGCAGTTTCTCTGGCTTCTGCGGCAGCGTCTTGAGGTCTGCCGCAGTGGCTCGACTTGGCTGTGCTGTGCTGACAGGACTCGTTCTGTGCGCATCCGAGAGTTGTTCTGCAAAGCAACTATTAGCTTAGTTGAGCCACTTTGTTGTAAATAAGAAATAGTTTACTGCGGCGCATTGGCGGAGATTTCAATTTAGATTTACGCCACCCCTTCTGCCTTATTAAGTGCTGTATAGGATTTACTGGCTTGCCTTTCAGTTAACACAAAATATATTTTATGGCTGCGCTGACGCTTGCAAATCCTTAAGTTTTGCCCAACCCCAACTTCTCAATAAGCCAGGAAAGCAGATAAAATAAATACGGGGATAAGGGGGCTAGAACAGGGAGCTGCAAGCATAAAGTGCTTTTTAAAATCAGCGAGCGTAAACTTAATTTTTGCAGATATCCCAAGCAATTGTTTCAAGCAGCTCCGTTGAGTATCCCCCACAGCAGCCACTCGACAGAGAATGCAATGCAGTTGATGGTTGCAGTTTATGGTCTGCTGCGAACCGCACTTCAACTGCCCCTGCCCCTGTGCCGGCCCGCCCTCTTTTGTGTCTATCCGCCCCCTTTTTTTATGCGGCTTGCCTTGGCGCCGGCACTTTGAAGCATTAAGCTCTCCTTTCGCCTTTTTTACCAGACAGCATTTTTAAAGCTGATCAGATTTGTGGCTGAGAACCGAAAGTCACGAGCCAAGTGACTCACAGAAAAATAGAGAAGGCTCTAGGGGAGGTACACATAATAAATTCCCAAAAAAAATAAAATGAAAACGGCAACAGAGATAACTCAAAGACATTTTATTAAAAAATAAAGCTACCATTCAAACTTAATAGCTATGAGTAAGTGAACGAATTCGCCACTAAAAATAGAAATGGAAAATTTAATAGAAGGAAATAAAAGTAACATAAAGAGATTTTTCTTTCATTACAATTTTCACCTTCAAGGCATTGAAAACATACGGAAAATAAAACGTAATAAGTCCCGAAAAATGTAAGAGACAACTGATGGTAAGTCCTGTAAGCCTCAGGAGATTAAGGAAAGATTGAAATCTGTGTAGCCAACCGGGCGTATGCGTAATGGCCAACACCGCCCACTCATTTCATATGCTCGCGAGCGCATTTCAATTACAAAGTCATAAAATTTGATTTCTCATGCAGGCAGGCTCTTCACATTCCAATTTTTTGCTTCTCTTCGTTTTTTGCTTATTTATGTGTTATCCTTGGAGCATTTGCCATTTGCCAAGTGCCTGCCGCCCGCCGATGTAATTTTAACCTGACACATCACACGAGGGACACCACTGGCACACTCGCACACTGTCTGACACACGGCTCAAGAGCTCACAAAATTGCTGTAAATGGATGCGAGTTAAAAAGCCAGCAATTTTAAATTGCCGCTGTCGACATTGGCGCCCCTTTCGGTGGCAGTTCCTTTTTCCTTTTTTTGGGAAGGCGAGTTAAAGAGGGGACCTGGCTCTTTTAGTAGAAATCCATCCATCCAGCCGACGGGAGGGTGGAATTCTTGCGCACTTGATGTTTATGTGTCAAGCTGCTCTTGGTTTACATTGCCTTACACTTTTTTTTCGTCTCGTCTCGGCGTTGGCATGGTTGTAAATAATGAATGCGTTGATTTCGAATCATATATTTATGCCAGACCGACAACACAGAACTACAAAATATGGGAAGCAATCAGTGGATGACAGCAATCGTTACAGAAGAGAACAATATTGGGAAACAATTCTTTCATTTTTATAGTTTATGAGGCTCTAACTTAAAGTCTCTTTCCCTCTCAGAAATATTTAATATTTTCTGCCTGCAAGCTTGATGTATTTCAGCTTGAAACGAGTGGCATTTTCGGTAATCCTTTAGCCTGAATGAAATATTTAAGAACGCTTATGCTTTACCTCTCAAGGCCAAGGGCAGGCAGCAAAGTGCTCGTTTTTGCCAATAATTTTGTTTGAGAGTGTTCCTCAACAGAAACAGTTTGGGTAAAATGCCAGGCATATGTAAGTATCTGGGGATGTGAGTGTGTTCTTGTTTGTTTATTTGTGTGAATAATAAAATTTGCGCACAAAACATGTGTAGAGGAGAAAGCGAGTGAAAACATTTGCTTATCTTTAGGAATTCTCGTCCTGTAGCTGCTGGGCTGACATTTTCACTGGTGTTTCATTTTTGATAATGTTTTTGCATTTAAAGTTCACGTGGGCGTATGAGTGATATGATTTGCATATATAGGCAGGCCACTCACAGGCCCAAACACACATCCCGGGCACATTTCTTTTATTTATGTGTGCGTGTATGATGTAATAAAGCATTGAATTTTACATAAATTGCGGGCACGGCCCTGCGTCGTCTTCCTTTTTCAGGAAACAGCACGAAATACGCTTTGCTTTAGCCATTACCAGTGGGCAACAAAAAGCCTAAACAGAAAAAGGAAAACAACAGACATTTGCATATTTGGTTGTTGCGCCTTATAGTCTTTTGTTATTTTCATTTGATTATTTATGGTGGCCACCCAGGGTGTACGAAACAGTACATCGATGATTCCCGCCGGTGGAATTTATGCGCTCTTCTCCTGATACGTTACATAAATGCCCGTTTTGTCAAGTCAAATATTTGTTGTCGGTTTTATGGCTCATTCTGTTGTTGTCGCTTGTCGGCTGTCGGATGTTTTTTTTACAATTTATTGGTTTTAAAATTATTTCTCTGGCGCGCTCTGACATCACCATAAAAAATGTGATTTCGCCTTTATTCACGGAAATATTTCTGTCGAAGTGCTCCCTTTGTACCAGCCCATTTTCCTGGCCATTGTTTCGGGTCTACGGGCGTGTCTACAAAACTGCTAATTGTTCTCAAATTGCCAACTTGTTGGCTTTTGGTGAAACACAAACTATTCTTTGTCTTCAATCAACGTAATGACTCGCCACTGCCTGGCCAGTTTCCATTGATTTGATTTTTTTCCAATGACCTAAAGAATTCAGCCTGATTGCAGCACAAAGCGACGGACATCTGATGCGATGGCTCTAATGCAATCTAATCCTCTCGAAAAGAATCTCCATCTGCAGTTTCTGAAGAACTGATGCACCAGCTGCTGCTGATGCAACAAAGTGCATGGCTGGCCCAACAATTTTCCACTCAATATACTCGCGCTGACTTTTATGAGGATGCCGGCCAGCGTGAGCGTCCGTGGAATGCCTCATCCTGTATCCAGAATCTTCTCCGATGAGAGAGTCATAAAATCTTTTTATATGGCTGCCGGATAACTTTGTCTCTTAGCTGCCACTAATTGAATTGTTTTCCAAGGGCCGAGCGTGCTCTTCAGAATGCATTCCCTGTCCTGCCATAACGTTAAAATTAAATTCCTTCCGAAGGTTAAGCAAGCTACTAAAAAATGTGCTTTGAGCAGGGAAATTATATTTATTTCAAAGGGAAATAATCCAAAACCCTAAATAGTACATTAAGCAATATTGTCCTTCTGCCTTATCTTTGGCTCACATAGCACCTTGAATATTGTGGAGTGTCAAGCTCATATTCTAATTTAATCATCTCTTTAAAACATTACATAATCTTTTTTAATTTACTCCCTGCTAATCTGGCACAAGGACTGTCTGCACTTTTGAATCCGCGAACGCCTGTCTAGAGTCAGGACCTACCTTTCTCCCGCGTCTCCGTCTCTTTCGTTTTGCTGTAGCTGTCTCCCTCTTTGGCTTAGACACTCTTCAGACGTCGGGAGCGCGTGTAGCTGCAATGAATGAGATAAGTGATGAGGTGTATGTAAGTAATTAAAGGACCCCAACACATAATGGGAGTCAAGCGTGTGCAAGTAATGGTGTTGGTATTGGTGCTAGTGTCCTTCGTGTAAACGCTCCAGTTTATGTTTATGTGGCTGTAAGGGTGTCGGGATACTCCATCAAGGCGTCAGAAAGAAAGGAAACCGAACACGGCACCCACTCCCGCTGGCAAGATTTGTTTTTTATGTAAATATCATAAGCTTCTGTCTGCAGCCGCGTGTTTGGTGCGAGAGTGTGTGCTGGGTATCTGCTTGAGACGGCATCAATCATACGCCACGATGTGCTGCGCTGAACTGTGGCTAAACAGGCGGAAACGCCAAGGAGCACACACGCACGCGAGTTGCAAAATTGAAAATTTATCGTCTAGAACACTGACAAACCCGCACACGCAAACGCAACCACAACATGAACAACGCTCGCTAACAACGAATTGTCAGCAACCTAGCACAGCGGCGTCAGAACATCAGCAACCTGCCACGCTTCGAAACCTTCAACTAAGTTGAGCTGTTGCATGCGCTTCATCAACGTCATGCTTAGCCGCATTTGCGACATTGTAGGCATTGCATTTGAACAGAGTGGGCCTGAATGGGGCAACAGTGGGTAGGGGCAACAACTGCAAGTATACAGTGCTGGAGTATAGAATGTGTGTCTCAATCATTTCGCACGGAGAGACTTTGTTTGCTTTATTCGGAATTTAGATGAAGTCAAGCCAAGAATACATTCTTCTTTCTCTTAAAATAGAATTCAAAAACTTTCCCCCATACCACACCCATTTACTTTCAAAACTGTGTAATCTATAAATAAATTAATACCTCGTTTGAAAACCAAACTTCATTCGCTATAACTATTTTCATACAAAAACTAATGAATATTAAACAAAAGCAGGACAACCAAAGACTAAATCATTTATGAGATCTAACTAATCAGTGTTGTACTTAGCATTTGGAGAGCTGTATGTATTTAGTTACACGGCTAATTTATGAATGGAACTGCATTTAAAATCCAATTAAGTTGCCGGTTGGCACGGAAACAGGAAAATATAAATTGCAAGCCATAATGGAGGAGATTCCAGGGGCTTCCCAGCAAAACCATTTGCATGCCCTGTTAACTGTGGCAAGAAAAAAACCAGAATAGCTAGGATGCGGAACTGTGGCAGCGGGAAAAAACTCACATGAGAGACATGTGAGTGTGTTTTTCTGACACTGGATGAAGATAATCAACTTCAGTCATCTGGCGAAATGCGGCGTGGCGGCAACAGCTCGACAGTTTTTAATTGAGTTTACGCTCCGCGTGCAGCGTGTTTGTTGGGGCCTGTTTGCGGATGAAGGCGCATTATTCGCACTCAGCTGGAATTGACTCGCTTTGCGGTTCTTGCACTTGCACTTCCACATCCGCCACCCCCACCTCTTGCACTCGCCGCCCTGTCGTGAACCCATATTCGCCATTTTCAAAGCTCAAGTTTCTCTGTGTCCCGGCAAGATTTTTAATTAAGTTAATGAAGTGCATCGTGTGGTTTTTGGTCACAACCCGTGCCAGAGCTTATTAATAAGGACATTGCGGGATATCCAGCCCATTGTGGCTGCTCTATCTTCTACTATTCATACTCATTTATTTACTTCTGGCCACATGGAAAAGCAATAAAGGCATCTCGGCGGCATTACAAGGATAAATGTGCACAGATCTCGACCGTGCTCGACGGGGCTGGGATAGGTAGTATAAAAAATGAAGCTCTGCTCGGACTCTTTTGGCTGCTGGCGAAAGTAAACATTAAATATTTATGACGATGCACAAAAAATGCAATCAAAAACGTTAGAAAAGTTTCTATTGCATATTTATGTGCGCAGCGAGCGGAAAGCGCATCAAACGAAAAAATTCTGCACAAAAGCTGTGCACAAAATTCCGAGTTGACTTTGTAATGCTCTCATCGAGTGTGAGGAATAAGCGGATTAAATGCAGTTCATGAAATCGTGAAAGGTTGTTCATTTACTCGGGAAAATAATTTCGATAGTCATGTATTTGCTTTACAGAAACACGTCAAACGGTTAGTCATGAGCTAATAAACGCCTTTACAAAAATGATGTTATTAAAATCGTGGCTGTTTGCATTGGCAAATAGTACGAGCTCTAACGCTTTGAATATAATTCATCTGTTAATGGTTATAAACGCATCACTGATTCAGTAAATGAATCAATTATATTCATTCCAATTTCAAAGGAAAATATGAACTATATTGAATTCAATACCAGCAGATAATTACCAAGCTCTTGATAAAGTCTAGTCCTCCCTTCGAATTGAAGGGCCACAATAGATCGCCCGGTTCTCTATAAAATGTAATGAATATAAAAGTGTTGCCAGCTATGGAGGTAGAACGGCGAGCTCTGGAGAACGCTGCACCAAAATGGTTTTCAATTTAGTTAATTTATGGTGCGCATTGTTGGCTCTGGAATCGCACTGGCACACAATGGGCATATTTATAGCCGTTTTATTTTCCCATTTCAATGCAATTACCCCAAGCCCACGCCCCCACACAAACAAAAATATATATATATGCTTATAAATGGTATATTTTTGAATGTACATTTTGGGGAGGTGGTGGAGAAAAGGCAGATGCGACAGCTTTAACTGCAGCCCGGCTTTGAAAAGGGAATGAGACGGCAGAAAAAGTGCCGAGCTAAGGAGATGGCCCCGAAAAATATCTGCCGATGTCCATTGTGGGGAGCCCAGCTGTCCGAAAATGCGAGAAAGCGGCACTTATCCAATTTCAGAAGCCACAATGCCGAAGAAACGGGCCAAAACGAGCAGAGAGCGGGCCAAAACCGTCAGAGCCGTAAATTCCGGCCTGCCAGGTTGGAGCATATTAGAACATATGTCTGCTGGTGCTCCTCCTCGTCCTCCTGCAGCTACTCCAAGTCCCCTCCCTCTGCCATCTGTTGTTAAGTGCAAAGTTTTAAGGCTGGTTAGCAGCTGCTAATTAGCATAAAGTTGGCTCAACTTTCGCGCCACTCTGGCACACATTCACATGGCAAAAAAACGTTTTATCTTTCAGGAAAAAAAGTAGATTAGTTTTTTTCTGCATTAGAATATGTATAATGATTAGGTTGTTACATTTTTTTGAAAGAATCTTTTATTGTAATAGTTGCTTTTAAACATTTTGATGGTTCAACTCATTCTATTTTAAAAGTCTCTTTAAAAGTACAACCTTAGTATTTTTGTTATTTTTTAATTTTTTGTTTCAGTGTTTGGCAAAACAGCAAGAGTCCATTCATTCCGCTTTTTGACAGCGTCACTTTCTTTAGTCCTCGGTGACGCTGCAGCATCTGACTCGCATTCATTCCAGCCCCAGCTCATCCTGCACATCCTGCACATGCCGGGCATCCTGCTCAAACGGCTCAAGCCGCTCAACCATGTCCTGCCGTCTCAGTGTCCCAGAATCCTGATGTCCTGGCCCATTCCTCATTTCTCCTCGAATGGCGCCGGCTTTCGCTGTCGCCTTTGTTTAGCTTGAAGCACGTCTCGCTCATCTCTTTGATAAATATTAGTTTAATTCGTTTTCAGGCGGCTCTGACTCTGCTCTGTGCTTTTCGCCAAGTAGCTCCAACTTCAAGGCTGCCATCTTTAGTGGCTCGTCTTCGCATTTTCTACAATTATTCGGTTTCCTTTATTGCCTCGTCGCATTTTGTGTCCTTTGTTTGGTATTTCATTTCGCTCGCTTGGCCAAGTGAAAAATGTAAATATTTTCCTTTGACTGAAATCCGAGAATCGGAGAATTGCAGATGGGTCCATGGAAACTGGTAACTTGATCGGCTTCAATTGATGGCCTTGCCGGATATTCAAGTTGATTAATAGAGGAGTGCAGTAACAATAGAATTCACTTTGACTTTAAGTGCTTTTTGAAAACATTTAATGTTTAAAAAATCAGAAGAATTGTAATGTGGTTAGAGTTTAGATTACCCCTTTTTCTTTTAAGAACTTTGCTTTTCGAACGCTGTAAAATAATTGAAATATTTGTATCTTTGCCAAAACAAAACATGATCGTAAATTCACTTTTCATTTTCATTTCAATTACCAAAAATTGTCTCTTTGTCAGCAATCTATGGGACAATCATTTAAAGTAGAAACCTAACAAAATGGTTCCAGCTTATTTCGATGTACCATGACAGAAATCCGACAAAATCTCTGACTCTATTAGGTGGACTGCAATTTCGGCCATTCAAGAAAATGTTGTCCATTCAATCGGCTACTCACATACGATGCCATCTGCTAAGTTCTTTTTCGGCTTTGCCATTTGCTATTGATTTGCTTTCGCTTTGCCGAAACACAACCATGATGCATTCAGGTCTTCCGTTCTCGTTCATTGAGGGAAAACTGCTGAGTGGGTCGATTCATTCATGAGATACAGATACACAGATCCCGCATTCACGTTTGCCTTTTTTGACAGTCTGTCTGACATTTGCCAGATTTTCGAAGGCCGTCCGACACGTTTCTGGCATGGAACATCAACTTCGCATATGGCAGTGAAAATATGATTTCGATGGCAGAGCAGTGTGACGTTTAAATTGAATTTTGGATTTTTAGCATTTTCATCTCACACACGCCACGCTCCGACCTGCCTCATTTTGTCCATCCGAAGAGAATCCTAAATTTAGCGGGAAACTTCCGCTGACATTGATGTATGTATACACGCCACCGATCTGAGGGCAAAGTGGATTCGAGGGGCAGGTGCAAATGTCAGTGGCGGGTCGAGCAATTTGTCGGTAAAGTTTAGAGCTTGTCAGCGTCCGCAAACTTTTCCCACTTGTCACGCTGACCCTTCTTTGAAAAGCGAGTGTTTGTCCACTGGAGCACCAAAAACATTTGCAATTAACTGAAATATTTATCTGAAGTTAACTTGATGATTCATAAATAATTATGTTGTATTTATCAAATATTATTGTTCAGCTTTATATTTAATGAATCAGACAAGCAGGGCATGGGCATGAGCTATGGGGATTTTAAAATATATATTTCAGCCCCTGCCAAGAGTATTTGTATTCATTTCTGAAGGAAAATAAAATTAATGCAAGAAGTATACAAAATATGACCTGCTGTTAATGGGTTTTCCAACTTGTTTTCCATGCAACCCGTTTAATTGGGGAAGCGAAAAAGCAACATTGACTCGCTTGAGGCGGTTTACCATAAAAATGCAAACAGCAGCCGCAAAACCAGAAGCAACAGTTGCCACCCCAAGAAGTCCCCAACCAAAACAGACGCAAACAGACACTTGTTGCGGCAAGGATGAAGCGAAAGGATGTGACGTCCGGATTGTAGCTGGCGAGGGAATGCGGGCAGGGACGAGGACGAGGACGAAAGTGAAGTCTACGGCCGACTCGTCGCCTCCTGTTGCAACTGCTCTGAGCATCCGGAGTCCGGGGATAACCCAATGAGAAGCTCAAGGCCCAGGGCAAATAGTCGTCAGGAAATAAGAGAAGGAAGAAATATACAATTTAAACGTTTCCAAATTGATTCCGAAGGCTGAGAGGTCCTGCAATCTCATTTTGCAATGCGGATTTCAGAGAATATTGCACGGGATATTTACCAGAGATTTAAAAGGCTTACCTCCGAGGAAGCTCATTCGGAAGAAATCAAAAATTGCACAAAAAAACCAAGTCTCATTTAATTGCGTTAATTTTCACACAAATTGTTATTCTCACAGCTAATAGTAAGTGAAAACTTTTGCATTTTTTCAGCTGGTGAGCCTGAGGTATACAAAACTTTTGTGGAAATGCGAGTTCGATGAAGTAAAAAGTTTCAAGCCTCTGCAATATCAAAGCATTGAGCACTGAGCACTGAGAATAATCACCAATTAAAGCAGAGTCTTTGCTGCATTTGTGTGGCAACTTAAGTTTCTTCTCGGCAACTTATTTTCCATTTTTCGAGCAGTGCTTCTGGCCGAAACTTCTTAACAGTATAAAAATAGCTTTTTTACTACTTTATGCAAACTTGTCGCCAAACTGAACTCTTTGTTGCTGCGGCCAAAGACAACAACAAGTGGCCTGGCTCCCGGCCTGGTAGGGGAATTTAATTAAAAGTTTTTATGCGTTCCACCAGAGCCGCAACATCGCCGAACAGCAGAAACAACAACAGAAGTGCCGGCTTGTCAACAGAACACCAAAAGCTACAACAAAAAGCCTGAGACTTTTGCGCCTATTTTGTGAGAGGACTTCTAGGACATCCTCACCCGCTCCTCAAAAAAATGTCCTTGTTTGCCGCTGAACGCCGCATAGTTGCAGCTGCAAAAGTCGAAAAAAAACTTTGTAGCCTTTTTTAGTGGCATGTAAATTTGTAAATTCATATTTATGCGAGGCCCCAGCAAAAATAGTTAGGCAAAGAAGCTGAAATGATGCAGCAATTTCGCAAAGTTATGCTCTGCGAACTCAAAGTTCTGCACATTTTTGGCACTTAAAATTCTGAATACCTCATCAAATGTTAAACGTTGCGTATACGCCCCTTTGGCAGTCGAGGCTCATTTGGAGAAAATGTCGAGTTCACAGGAGGATAAAACCGAACAAGTGATGGTTAAATTTTTGCTAGACATTTTGTATTTACTGTTTACTGAAGGCTATTCTATCCTTTATAGTAGCAGTAGCATTATCTTATGGACTAAAATTACAGTTTTATGATACCATTTTTGTAGGTTTAAGTTTGACAGCTTGTGATATCTAAGGCTGACCTAACAATGCCCTGAACAAAAAGCAAACCTGAACTATAGTACTTCACTATCCTCCCAACCTCAGGCTATTGAGGGCCAGTCCAATTGAGCTTCCACTATTTGAATTGAAGGACCAATTAGCTGAGGTTGCCGGTTTTTGTTAGCCAACAAGTGCTCAGCTTTGTGGGGAACTCCGACCGGAATTGTCTCAGCCAAAAGAGGATCAGACTTCAGTTCGGGTTGGTTGGCTTAATTCCCTGCCGCGGAAAGTGCATTTGCGGTTGAGTTTTTCCACTAATTTTCGCCAAAGAAAAGCCTGCAATTTGCCCATTGGACCAGGGCTAATTTACTCGACCGTCCGAACGGAAGTGGGCGCTAATTGAAGCGCTCTGCCTCTTGTCTTTACTCTGTACTTTTTTTATCCTTGTAGATAAGTTTTCAAACATTGTATCTGTCGGGGCCAAAGTCACTCAGCCCCGACGATAACTGTCTGGAACAATTCTGAACAATTCCGTCGGTTCAATCGCATTACCACAAATTATGTCACGTATTAGCGCAGTCAGAAACTTTTCAAGAGCTTAACTTTTATCGCATAATTGAACTATGCGTCGGTTAAGTTTTCGGTTTCGGTTTCGCACCATCAGAGTTTTGGCAAGAGCAAAGTTTTTAATGTCAACATAAACACAATCGGTGCAGCTGATGGAAAACAGAAAAGCACTTTTCCAGCCACCCAGAGGGCAACAGTGGGGATTAGGGCAATGGAGACATATCCATGCATGCGTCGCTGAATCGCCAATCAACATCATCGTCAACGACGGCAGCGACTATAACCGCAGCCATCACAAATGCCATTAGAGAGGCGCAGACCAGACGAGTTGGTTTCGGCCCCCAGCAAGGACATGCCACCCTCACATCCTGGAAATCACACTAAAATAAAACTGGTTTGAAATATATTTAAAAGATTATACCTAACTATAAAAGAAACTAAGCTTTTAGCTTCAAATCTATGCTTAATATTTTTTTTTTTAAATCGGCTTTTCAAATACCCGCTGATTTGTTAGATTTTTAAAAGATGGCTTGATTTTTTCTTAGTGCCCCGCTCCACTCAGTCAACATTGTCCTTGCGGCATTAGTTACTAACGCCGCCTTCCCGGAAACCCGGGGATGGGAGCAGCTCAACTAACGCATCGTAAATTGAGATTTCTATTTATTGTCGACGACCAGAGCAGCGGCAATGGCAGTGCCAGAAGCAGTGGCAGCGGCCCATCAAGTCCATACTATATACATTTGTGGGTTCAGTTCGGTTCAGTGGGGTTTTATTCAGTTTTATTCAGTCCAGTCACCCGCATTCACATTCACACCCACTGCCACTTCGACCTCCGACCTCCACATCTGCATCCAAATCCACACCCCTTGGCTGTCACCGAGTAGACGCGGTCTGGCGACTTTAGAAAGTCGCTTAAGCATTTTTAATGGACTTTTAAGTTTGCTTTTATTGTTTTGTTCACATTGCTTCTATGTTGGCTTCTATACATACCCTTGGATCTACAATTTATTCTAAAAAACCTTACAAATATCGTATGAATTTAACTTTAAAAGCCACTTCCACATTCAAGCCTACACTACACTTTTTTCTGAAACAACCACACCAGAATATTCAGCTTTCTTTAATCGAATAAAGTAATTGTTATTCTTCCACTCAACTGATTTTCGTAACCGAGTTGGCACTTATTTACACTACAATCAACTGAATTTTCTACCCTAATCAGGAGCAAACAAGCTGAATTTTATGCGAAAGATACTTTTCCTTCATCCCTTCAGGCGCTGAAAGCTTAGTAAATACAATTAACAATAGTTGGGCGCTTATTTCCCTACTAAAATTTCCATATCTATTAATAAGTGTTTGATGCATATTTGATATACTTATTTCAATCAATGTTCTGTCAACTACTTTTCGGGGACTCCCCCATTCTTGGCTGCTAAACAAACTGTCAATCATAGAGAAAATCCCCCGGGGGTCCTAGCATAAATTCATCGTCAGCTACTGCCGTGGACTGCCACCGCTTTTTTTATTTTCAGAAGGAAGGAGCTGTCTTTATTATGGAAATTAAATTGATATTTAAGTGACACATCGCGTCGCAGGGTGAGCAAGATAAATTTGGGCTGACGGCAAATTGTTTGGCCAAAACAGCATTGTTAAGATGAAATTAAATTTTTATGGGCTTAAACCGGGCTCAGTTGCCTTGAAAATATGCCACGCCATCTAATGAAGCAGCCAGCCAGATGTGTGTGGTATTGTGTGTATGGTCAGCTTATGTGTTTTTGGCCTGGCCCTGGAATTTTTGACCTTTTAGCTTTGGGGCTGGCAACCGCCTTTCGGCTGTAAGGTTTAATTAATATGCAAATGGACAAAGGGCAGCGCAAAGGAGTGGCCGGTCGTCTGCCGGCAATTTAAATTTAGTTTCGGTCCCTCTCTTTAATGAACTCCGAGTGCTCCCGGTACTTGTACCGAGAAGTTGTACTTGTGAAATATTTATTAAATGCCAAGAGTTGCACCGCAACTTCGTCCACATATTACTTTGTGCCCAAGGCAATTTTCCTGGCTAAACTGTGCATATTCATAAGGGTCCTTTCCAAATGGAACAGGCAGGGTGCCGTTGGAGGGGGACAGTGGGTCAGCTGGCGCCATTTGCAATTCAAGAGCAGCAGTACATTTCCGGTTTTCGGAAATACATTTCCGCTTCCGCCAGTTCCGCCCGTCATCTCTGTGATTTCTGTTCCTCGCTCCTTGCCCAGCTGGCTGCACATCAATTTGATATTTGACAGATTCGCACAAAACATCCCGCCGACTAATGCACTTACTGGCCATTCAACCAATTTGGTTACACGACTCTGATGCAATTTATTGCATTGCACGCCCCACTGCCCGGCCGACCGCTTTTCAAATTGATTTGATTTTTATTAGCATTTTATAGGATTTTCCGAAGGGTCCATAAACCGTTCCACCAATATCCATTGATGGTCTTTGGAAAACCGACGGAATTAAATTAAACACGTTCAGGTCGGATATTTGCTTGCTTGCCGGGTTGGTAGGTCGTCTGACCAAGTGTGTACACTTTTGTGTGGCCGGGAGAGCAGGTGGACCGGCCATTTCTCATTGTTTGCCCGCAGCAGGTTGCCCTCGCCTTTCCTTCCTTTCCAGGCAAACATAACTACACAATGAAAAATCGCTGCTTATACTTCAAAAACTGTAATCTAATTAGTATTTTATCAAGAAATCAAAGAGAATCTGGGCAACAAAAATATTTTATTTTATTGAAAAATCATAAACTTTAAAACCATTACTTTTTTAATGTGCATTGTATGCTTGTGCTATCGAATTTCACACTTTCCCGCCCACTTTAGTGGAAAAACGAACAAAGGAAACCGGAAAACTCAGCGGGCAACAAAAAGAGGCAATCAATAAAGCAGTTTTTTTGTGCATTCGTCACCTGCCACACACGGTAGCTGGAACTGAAAATCCATCTGTATCTGCATGTGCCTCTTTGTTTGTATCTGTATCTGTATCTGCATCTGGCCTATATTTGTTTTCATCGCTCTTAATGTGTTTTCACGCTTTTTGCCTGTCGATTTCCACCTCAGATATGGTTGAAGTCCTCTTTGTTAATGACAGAAAAAAGGATATACATCCTACAAAGTAATTTAATTCAAATAAAAGATATTTAAAGGGTTTTGGTGGATTATTTTCTACATTTTCCCAATATTTGAAATTCCTTTTGCATCAAAGTCACAGTAGGTTGATTGAAAGGTAGAACCTCAAATTCAAAGCCTCTTAATTGGTCATAATTATGGGCCGAATTGACTGCCGCTCCTGGCCATGTCACATCCAAAGTGCATTTGGTCAACACTCCAAATCCCATTCTCATGAAAATGACCGCAGCTGGGAGTATTTGTTGACAGGGCCAGCATTCGGCCTGGCTGTGTCAGTTTAGTGCGATACAGGACCTCCCGATGGGGATATATGCGAGCCTGGGAAATTTGAGCACATAATAAATATTTATTAGGCTCGCTGTTGCTTGCCAAAAAATTAAATTTGTTTTCATTAAGCCTGACAAAGTGTTTAAGGCAGCAGCAAATATACAGTTTTTATTCGATAAAATTAAAATAAAATTATAAATAAAATTGCCTTTAATTCTTAAGGACTTTCTTGCTTTAATACCAAAAAGCCTTAATTATTTCCTGCTTCATTTTATTAAAACTGTTCAAACTAACAAGAATTAAGAAAATCCTATCTCCAAGTTCTTTCATAATTGTTTCACTGTACTTTGTCTCATGGTTTTCTCAAAGGATCTGGTGCTGCAAAAATATGCCAGAAATTAAAAAGGGTATTCTCTCTGGGGTCCTCAATGTCAACGTTGTCGTCTTCGTCGCCTTGACGTGGCCGAAACATTTCGCTGGCTTAATTGTGCACAAGCCAGGCAGATAAAAAAACGAAATGAAAAAGTTTGAGTCCCACAAAAAAGTTCAACAAAAAATTGAGAAAAAACTGAAACGCGAAAATGCGAAACAAAAGCGCTCAAAGCGAGGAGAAAGGCGCGTTCAACGCTAAAATCGGTGAAAGTTGGTAGGCAGGTTGGCTGGATGGCTGGCAGGATGGCTCTTTGGATTGCCGGTTGGTCTGGGGAGTGGGTCGAAGTAAAGTAACAAAACAAAATTAAAGTAAATATGCGCCCGGGCTCACAGACAAAGTAGAAAGGCAAACAATGCCCGAGACCCAGACCCAGGCAAGGGGTCGAGTCAACGGAGAGACAAGGATGTCAGTAAACAAAATCACAATTAACTGAAAATGACAAAAAATAACAGCGCCAAAGGAGCAGCGAGCATATGACAATGGGTTTCAATCCAGCGGCTGGCTTTAAAGTGTTAAAAAAAAGAGCACAAAAAATAAACGCCCGACCCAAGGACCTGTCATAAAGCATTTTAATTGTGTACCCACATCGCCTGAAATTGATTTGGGATCCCTGAGATCCATGGAAATGAGACACCATAACAAAGGACCAAAATTAACGATTGGAGGAATGGTTTTAGTGGTTTGAGTCTGAACCATCTCCTTTTATGGAACTAATTTTAATTTTAAAACCAAAACATTCGATAGTCTATGACTTATGAATACAATGCAACTATTCGAATTTATTATGCCCAACAATCTGTTAGAGGCAACTGATTACAGATTACTTGAAAATATTTATCCGCCCTACAAATTGTAATGATGATGACAGTTGCGGACAGCATCATTGAACTCCTTGCACACATTCAAATCGGCGTTCTCCTCGGTGCACTTGAGGAACTGTTTCATCTCGAAGGCGCAAGGACCCTCTTGAACAAGGTCGCTGTGCTTGACTTGGCTCTTGGGGCCGTGGAACAAACCTATTATGCCAGCGCCCACGGCATGACCTACGGCCGAGCCGGCTGCCACGCCCGCAGCATGGGCGGCCACATCCTTGAAGGCGCCGCCAGTGCTTCTCACCACCGAGTCCTTTTTGGTGGGCTGCACCACCGGCAGATGGCTGGCGGAGTGTGCCTTGGCCGAGGTGCTCTTGTTTCTTCGTGGCATCCTATCAATTCTTTGAGTTTTGACTCCTTAATTTGGAGATGTGTTGGTGTTAAAAACAAACTGTATTGTATTTTGACTTGCTTCAACTGGGAGAACAGAATTTCAAATGCCTCATACGACTAGAACATGGCAGCTCGTAGAATGGAGACCTCCCCCGAGAAATCCTTTGGCAGCTAATTCATATTGCATTGCCTGAAAGCTAATTGCCAAGTGCACGCCAGAGCGTCACCTGGCTAACAGTCTGGCTGAGGGTCTAAAAAACTATATATAATCGTACATATATGGAAAAAATGGACTATTTCTCATTTGTTTTCCCTCCCGCGCTTTGCGTTTGCTTTTCCCATTTCCCGCACTAATTACGAACACATAATGAATTTGTCGGCAATCGCGAAAGGTATGAAAGCAAAACAAATACAAACTCCAGCTGGGTTTCCTTTGAATATTTTCCCAGGAGATGTGGAAGGGCAGAGGATGGAGCTGGTAGCTTACAGCTTTTTGAAGGGTTTGTGCACCAGGAAAAATTGTATTTATCAAAAATTTCTTCATTGATTTAAATATTTTATTTTAAAACTAAGATATCAATAATAGCATGGATATTTTTTTAATGCCAATCATACTCCAGAAAACATGAGGATAGTAGTTGGTAGAGTATTTCAAATCGCTAAATACTTCCATTGCACCTGCTTGTAATGAAAGCACTTCGCTTTTCTTTTAGCCTTGTGCAACGGAAATACTTTAATTGGCCACGAACATGCAAAAGTTCACTGCGTTGACTATTTTTGGCTTTTGGGAACAAAATGAAAACACAGCGGCGGCAATTAGCCGAGCTGCCAGCCAAAGTTTAGGCATAATTCGAATTTGGCTTTGCTCTCCACATGCAGCGAGTTCATGCGGCAAACACAATATTTCATTAAATTATTGCAAACCGCATAACAACGACAAGGCAGAGGGAAACGGAAAACTGAAAGCTGAAAACAGAAAACTGAAAACTGAAAACCGAAAACGACCCGACTGCCACTGTTACTGCTGCAAATGCCACTTGATTGATGCTGTACGCTTTGCGGAAAATTTAGAGTACCGGGTTCCGCGTCCCGGGAAATTCAAAACCTACCCACGCATCCAGCCCCAAACCACACCCGCACCCACACCATGTTAATCAGCCGTATACAATTTCCACTCAGTCTGTTATGAATATTTAAGCAAATTATATTTGCTCGCTGAAAATTTCAGTGAATAGATGTGACAGCAGCTGATGCCACATCTGCAAAACCACAGAGACTCTTAATAAAAATAAAATGAAAAAACGGCAAGAAAAGAGTCGGAATGCTAATTTCATTTTGTTTATTGTTTTGGCTACAACTTAATTGGCCCGTTCTCCAGCTTGGGGCCCGCAAAATGTTTATAAATCAATCAACATCAATAATGTTTCGGCATCTAAGATGGATGGCCCAAAATTCTGGCAAAGGAGATGAGTTCATGTTGATGGCGGCCCGCATAATGCCAATTAATTTGCTTTCAGCCCCAAGACGGCTTTTGGCGGGCGATTGTTAGGAATGTTTAATAAAAAAACAACTTTAATATGAAAAAAAGCTTTTTATATACTATTTGATATATGATACAAAACAAAAATTAAGGGTGATACTTTAATAATTACTGAAGTTAATGTAAATTATATATGTATTTAATTATTTCATTAGTATTTAAAATGTGTTTATTTCTCAAATTTATGATTTGATTTTTAGAACATATCCTCGAAAGAGCCAAGATGTTATAGAGTTCTACACCAATTTCCAAACAATCTCTTTTAGTTTAAACCATATCTTAGCAATGTGTTATAATCGTATTTTCACAATTTTGATAATGGATCGTCGCAACTTTGAACCTAAAGTCTCACACATTGTAGCGCCGTCGGCACTGCTGCATCGCCTCGTTGAACTCCTTGCAGACGGAGATATCACTGTTCTCCTCAGTGCACTTGAGGAATTGTCTGAGTTCGAAGGCGCACGGACCCTCTTCCACAAGTTCATTGCGTTTGGCTATAGGTGCCCCGCCCTCCGCCTGTGAGGCCGGAGCCTGGGCTTGGCTCTTCCCACTGAACATGCCAGTAATGCCAGCGCCCACGGCATGACCCACAGCCGATCCCGCGGCCACTCCCGCCGCCGTAGTAGCCATGTCCTTGAACATGTCCCCAGTGCTCCGTCCCTTGGAGTCTGCGGCAGGAGGAGCTGCTGCCTGCGGGGGAGCCGCCGCCTTTGGAGGAGCTGGAGCTGGAGCGGTTTCCTTCTTGGGCTGCTGCACCGCCGGCAAGTTTTTGCTGCTGCCTCGGGAGGACTTGGTTGCAAAGATGCTGCTGCTGCTGTTGTTGCGACTAGGTTGGCGGCGCATTGACCCACTGGATCGGCTATCGGATCCTTGGCGTGGCATCTTAACTGCCCAAAATCAAAATCAAAAATTCGAGGAAAATACGGCTATGCACTTGCTTCTATCTAGAAACCGGAATTTGGAATGTAGTGGGGTAGGTTTAAACGTGACTAAGCAGAGTGACGCAGCCTACTGAGCATTCGTCATGTCTGCTTACATTATATCTTCGAGATATAATAGTTTGATATTTTCATACTAAAATATTATATTTACAAGCCAGCAGTATTACCAACATGTTCCTCAGATCTTCATCATTGGGAATGTTTCCGCTGCGCTTTCATTACTTTTGATAGCCACTCACTTGCCGCCCAGCAGCTGTTCCACATTTTGTGGCAAACTTATTGCACACTGCCGTGATCTAGTGCCAGATATGTGCCAGAGATATGCGAATTTCATTTGCATTCTGACAGAACTTCGGGCTATTTGCTAGGCGGGCTGCTGTTTGCTAATCTCCGACAGCCCATGCTGGCACGCTTTCAATTTGCAACTGCAACTTGCCTGCCACTCAAGTGTGCAATATTGCATAGCTGTGCTGATTGCACTTCGAGTGAATTAAGCAACGGCTCTCGTGGCGGCCGCAGTGCGTATGATTAATATGGGCTAGATGGAGGCGAGAGCTGATTCCCAGCCCTCATTTACATGTCTGGCTGTTGTTCAGAGGCTAATTCATGGCTGGCAAGTGGCTCTCAATTGCTTTTACACCCGCATAGAGCCCACCTCCGATATCCGTTCGCCAAATATAATGCATACACGCCTCAATTACTTTGGCGATTTTCGCCAAAAAAACAAACTGCAAGCTGAAAAACATAATTTCAGTTCGCCATACACCAAAGTCCACTAGGATATCTGCATTCATAACTCCAAGGGTGAATAGGAATGGGTCATGTGGGGAACGGGAATGGAAAACATTTCAAATGCGGTAAATTACAGCTAACGATTTTGTAGCACAGCAATTTGCTTTATCTACAGACTTCTATCGGCGGTTTGTAAATGTATTTCCACGTAGTAGCCACTGCCACTGCCACTGCTACTTCGGCTGCTTTTCTTTCCCCGACAATGGCGTTTGTTTTGCATGTCAGCCGCTGGTGTTATCCGGGCTAGACCGCCACCTTTTCCACTGGTCATTGGCCAGGACGAAAGCCAAACCATTGAGGCCAGCATGTCCGAGTGTGCCGGCACTGAAAACAATAAAGTCCTGAGTCTATTGGGTCCTCTGGTGCAAGAAACTAAAGTCCAGAATCATTATGCCAAAAATAATGCTAAAAGGAACCATTTTTTCCAGTGCTCAGTTGCGGCTAACAAATGTAGAAAGAACGCCATAAAGGTGTTGAAATAACTGCTGCCGTGTTGGGGCGCCCCTTTTCGTTTTTCGTTTCTTGGGCTCTCAATTGTTACTGCGTTTTATGGTTATTGTGTTGGGGGCGCAATCCAAATTGCTGCCACATAATTATGTCGCAGACAAAGAACGGAATATCCGTACAGTAATTCTAGTTAAACCCAAAGTTCCAGTTAACAACGACAGAAAAATAAGGTAGATGTTTATGCAATTGCCAGAAAAAGTTGCGGATCTCACACCTGGATAAGCTCAACTTTCCATGTCTAATTAGCAAGCGACAGCGACAGCTCCAGTTTCATTTCCATTTTCAGTTTCAGTGGCAGGAAACTAATTTATACAAAAACTCACTTCGTCCAGGCAATCAAATAATGGAAAGGAGAACTTTTAATTTGCCAACACTCTGACAACGCACGCAATGCAAAAACCACTGTAAAGTCCCAAAGGAACACCAAAGGACACGGCAAAAAAGAAACTGGAGCCAACTGCAAGGGACTCTCACCGAGGCTAAATCAGTTACTAATTGCAGGGAAATGATGATGGCAGGGCGATAAGAAAGCAATTTCAATCTACATTCATCGATTGTTTTAAGCTTTTTTGCAGAACACTGAAAGAAATGGATTTGTTGGGATATGACATGCTTCTATAGTAGTTAAAACGCATTCAATAAAACACGATTTTAAATAATAGAGCATTTTAACAATTCCAATACCATGTTCTAGTTGAAACCCCTTCCTGATTCGTAGTACCCCATTTTGTTTTCATCAAGTGTCAGGAGGCAATTCCTGTTCCTTGACTAATGATCGCGTGCCAATGGAATGGCCAATGCAATCGGCCACTGCAATAGTGCTACTTCACGCACGTATATTTCCCCGAGGACGGGCTAGTAAATGAATTTAGATTCTAGGGTTCTCCGATTGGAGCAGAGGTCAACACTTTCCAGTCATTTTTTTGGCTTAGCAAACAGGGTCTTAATTATGTACGCGAAAGTGTAAAATATGTATAAACATTTTTTTGCTTATTAGCTGGAACCCGAAACTAAGCTGGAAATTAAAGACTGCAGTTGGGAGTTGGAGGCGAAAGGATGCAAGGACTTCATTGTGAAAGCTTCAGAACTTGGCCAGATTAAATTTTGCGCCTGTTCTTTCTTGCTGACTTTTCCACTTTTCTGCCTTATGAAGAGCAGAACGCGAAAAGTTTGTGGCTTCGAGGGGTGAGTTCAATGTTTAAGTAGCCGCGAAAGAAGTTTTTAATGAAAATAAATCATGCGCACACTCGACTGCCTACAAAGGCCCCGGCCAGGGCTCCGCGCCAGGACTTATCGCAAGGGAATAAGCCAAGACTAAGCCAGTGTCCCTTATGCGACGCTGCCACGCAAGGCGGTTTCACAGCAAAAAAATTTATGGACTTGCTCCAGTTGACATTCAATATAAATCAGGGCGATGCAATTAGGAACAGAGCTAAATTAGACCAGATCACGAGACACTGTCCCAGGACTATCATCATTTTCAAGCCCCAACTCCCACTGACTAAAATACACCCCCCGGACACACGCCTCCCATGTGCCGTCCATGTGTACATAGCTGAAATACCTCTGGCCACAGGTGTTTATTTAATTAATTTACATAAATCAACTGGCACATATGTACACTCAAACGAAATAGGCATGCACATGTGCACATGGGCTGGATTACCCTGGCATTTAATAAGTAATTAATTTTAAATCAGCTTATTGACCCGGCCTAAAAACTGTTTACACTAATTAAATGACAGGCCTGCAGAGAAAAATAGAGTTAAGCTTTCATATATTTATAATGCGGTGCCCACGCGGCGTATTCGCAATGTTGACTATGAAGTCGGATTATGGCATAAAGTAAATCAGGCAGATAATTATGCAAATTATTTTCCGATTCTATAAAACCGACAGCTGAGCACCTTCCTAAAAACACTTTTTAAGCTTAAATGTTGCCAAGACTTAGGAATAAGGCTCCTTTCAGACCGGTAACTAATTGCCGATGTCAGCTACAAATTCCTTGCTCGATTGTCTGCAGAATTTCACAAGAAATAAATTGCTCCAAGACAAATAAATAATGCATGGTTAAAGCAAGTGGGGGACATGCAAATAATGGCGGTCTCTTTCTACCTGGCAAATCACTTTGAGTTATTGTATTTAGCCTTCAACGCGGCCCGGCCAAAGAGCTAAGTAAAATAAATATTTTAAAGCCTGAACACACTCCGGCCAAGGTGTCTAACGGGCACGCACTTTGGTCGATGATTGATATGGTATGGTATGGTATCCATGGGCGTAACATCGAAGGGGCGCCCAGTCACAAAGTTTGCCTTCACAGCCCCCTCAGCCACCCCCCTGTTCCACAGCCTTTGCCAAACACAGAAAACGTCGAGTGTCAAAGTTTTTGTGCGCGCTTAGCGCATTTGATGAATTGTTAAAAGAAAATCGCGCGTATGTGTAAACATTTTGGTCTATTCCGGGGATAGGACAAAGGAATTCGTGACAGCCTTACACGGAAACAAAATATTGAGCTTAAAATTATAAATATTTGACCTGAAATGATTGTTTTTCAATAAGGATATTTTAAAGGAATTGTTTAAAACCCCTATTTAAATGAAATTACGATTCATAAACTTATTTAGATATGAATAAAGATATATATACGTTAAGATCCTAATATTATACTACAAAGATCTTTTTTTTTTCTATCGGAAAAAAAATTTGAAGAAAAAACGAACTAAAAAACTAACAATTTAATAAATATCAAAGTAAAAAGCACAAAGATGGCTATATTAAATTTCTCGACTTTACGATATCCGGTACTCCGATATCTTTTACACTCACATCTTTTTCTTCTGCCAATTTGATTTTATAATTATTTGTTTATTATATTATGGTTTTTGGTTTAGATTGGCTTCAAAACATTTTTAAAATACATTCCCTGGTGCTACAGACTGGTGCTTAACACTAATAATACCTAATACACCTAACATCTATGGGTGTATCGGGATATAAATAGTTTTTAAAGATCAATTAGCCATAAAATCACACTTAAAGGTAAAGAAAGCTTCATCTAACTCATTTATATAAGCAAAAAATTGGTGAAATTGAGCCTATATTTTTCTCTGTGCATAATTTCGTACTTTTATATGTATGTGTGAAAATCAACAGCACCAGCCGAGGGAAAAGAACGTGCGAAGCTGTTTGAAGCCGCCGACTAACGCTCGGCGGAAGCTCAAGCAGCTGCTGATGATGATGGCGGTTGCTGTCGGTAAACAGAAAAGAACTCAACTGAGGGAAAACGAACTGAGGAAGTCGCAGCGGTTCGAAAAACATTGACTAGTTAATACCCTTTAGCACAGAGCCCTCGATATCGGAGATAAAGGTATTTATCAATGAGCCACAGAACTTTAATTAAAAAGTGAATGAAAAGAATTCTACCCTTCAAGTTTGAATGAAAGAATTATGAAAATAAAGCTTCATAAACGTCAAAGAATTATACAAAAGAAAATCCATTGAGGTAGTATTAATACAAAAGAAAATGCTAAAAGTCATGTGACTATACGGTCTGCAATTCAAACTAATTTTGGGGTAATTTGCTGAATGAATCACTTGCCCAAATATCCATGTGAATCATACATATGCTAATGTTCCGGATGCTAAAATTAGCAGGAAAAAGTCTATTTATTTAATGTTTAATGCCCGTCTAGTCACTATATTTTTCCTGTAAGGGTATACCCATTCAGACTCTGGATGGGCGGAAAACTTTTTGCAGGCTCTTCACTTTTAATCTGTCTTAGAGCAACTAATACACGCACATAAGTACACAGCCCAGCACACACACTCTCACACCGACTTGTGCAAATATATGCATATGTGAGCTGTCATTCCGCATCCCCTGGACGAAGAAACCCCAGAATTCCGGGTATCTGGTATTTATTCGGATTCTGCGTAGGCACCTAATCCTTGTCAGAGAAGCCACATTCGGTGGGTAAGCGGAGGAAATGGAACGACACTAATACAAGCACACGCTTTCTCCAACAAAGCCACACACACTCCCATACATCTGGTATATACATATGGCAGGGACACTCATCACATCAAATCATCAATCACATGCCTTGGTGATTCATTGATAAGCTTTTCCTTTCTGCTCTTCAGATCCAGCCGTTGGAGGACTCGGCTCTCTGGTGGGGGTCCTGGCGGCAATCATGTTAATAATGCCGCAAGATGTTGGCCACGTTCGCATACCAGCCATTAGCCTGGCCATTAGGCTTTCCAGCCCACCTCTGCTCTGCCCTTTCTGGCCGGGCAATTAATTTAAAGAGCTTTAAAGCAACTCAAATCGCCAAAAACATAACAACTCCAAAAGAGAAAATTTAAAATTAAATGAAATGAAACAGCAAAGTGAATTTGTTTATTTTGATTTTTGGAAAATCAATTTTGAATTCGTTGTTTATTTTTGATGTGGTTATCCGGCCAGCATCCATGGCCGTGTAAACAAATCGACCAATTTTTTCGCAGATGCCACAAACAGACACGCACACTGAATTCTCCCTGTCAGCATTAGCTGTTTTTTTTGTTCCCTCTCAAAAAATATATTTGTATATATCTTGTATATAGAATAAATGCGCAGAGGCAGGGCTGCAAAAAATTCAATATATAAAGTGGTGTGGCGCGAGGTGTGTGTTGCTGTTTTTGTGCCATTAGTGTCACAAGTGTAATTGTTTTTTAATCGCATTGATAGCACCCGCCAGAAACAAATTCCACACACGAAATTATTTCGAGAGTGTGCTGAAACCACTTGAAAAACGCCAAGAGCTTTGAAAGTGACCCAAAAAAACAAAAACAAGCGAGAGTGCTCTTAGGCGAGTGGGTGTGCGCTAATGCCCACAAACAAACAAAGGCAAAGGGCAAAGGCATCCGACTCGAGCCCCCGCCCGCAAAACTATGAAATGCTGCTGCACATCAAAATGGCGATAAAAAATTTACATAATGCCTGCACCACACACACACACGCATCCACAAAAAGAGGAAAATGGTAGAAATCGTGTAAACGAGGAGACCACATAAGTGACTGGCAAATGGCAAGTGACACTTGAAAGTGAAAAACCCAGAGGTGCAATGGAGGAAATGGACTGACTGAAAATTATCCGACAGATAAACTAAAGTACTTTAATCCGAATTAAATTTTCATTTGAATTCCAAGTTAGAATGGGCTGTCGAGCACCGATCTGTAATCGAATTCGCCTCCAATGGCTTCGGTTACCATTGTTTCAGTTCAGAGCTAATGGGGCTTGGATATCTGGCTTTCCACCAAATATGGGGAACTGTTGCAAAATGCATTATATCCATTTCGCCTTCGGCCACCACCTCATTCATATACAATATCCTTGGATAAGGACGTCTTCACTATACATTTATGCACACATATACTCTGAAATACAGTATATACTGGTTGGGAGAACTGCCCCGAGCTGGGTTTTAATAAACCAACCAATAGGATGACCATCAGTAGGAAACGTGCCACAAGCACCACAATGTAAGATTTGATAAAAAGCCATAAAAGGCAACACAGCAAAACTTAAGGCCAAGACTATAAAATAATAATGAAGTCAATTTCAATGATGTTCCTATGGCCAGAAGAGCACAACACAGCTTAACTCGATCCATCCCACCGCCCTTAACCCTGGAGAACGCTTCTGTATGTTGTGTTATTTGCTTGTTTTTTATTTTGTTGTTTGTTATTGTTGTTATCGCTCCTGTTTTGGACAGCAAAGGGCGGCTAAGGCAACAAAAAAATGTAAGTAAATGAAACCAAAACAAAAGCCTCACGTCACATCATTTCCTGCAGCGATTTTCGTGTCTTGCCTTTGACGTCCGCCCCTAAAAGGTTGTGCTTAAAATTTTCCGCTTTTTATGGCAATTAGCTTATGATTTTCATTGTTATTGTTATTGTAAGGCAATAACAACCGAGCCACACACAAACAAACAAACAGCCAGCCTGGCACACCCATTCCGGATAGTTTATTTAACGGCACACGTATGTAATTTACGACAATTTAAAGTAAACAACTCTCCCATTAAATCGGTAATGGGTGGTCAAGGCGAAAAGACTAGCCGGATAATGGGAAGAGGAAAAGGAAGAGCGGGCCAAATGGAAAAAAGTTGGCTAATTGTATAGCCTCAGCTGTCATGTTTCGTAGACTTTGCAGAAAATTCTGCGTAAGTTACCCAAAGCCACTTAAAACTTGATCATTTAAAAGTTTCACAGACCCACCCCTGAGAACCACCTCTTGAATAATTCACTCCATCCCCAAGGGACGACAACGACCTGTTGGCCCATTAACAACTGTCGTGTAATACCTTGGCTCAGTACAATTACAATAACTAATTCGGAGCTAATCCGGCCGCATGTTTCCGACCTAATTGGTCAGTGTTTTCCTGGGGAACTGGAGCGGGTTAAATGCTCTTTTTGTGCATCTTTCGGGCCAAATCAAAACACGCTCTGCGAGTGCCTAAGCGTGTTAGTGTCAAGCGGCTTATCTATTATCATTTCGATGAATTTTGAATGGGCTGGGTAACAGCAAAGTAAACCTTTGTCTGCTTTCACGTCTGGGGCTTCATTACGCTTGATTTCTTGTGCCCCCCAAAAAAACGGAAAAACACACACAGCAACCCAGCCACAAAGAAACAGAGAGAGAAAGGCCTTTCTTTAGAAGATAGGACCTCCAAGTCCTGGCATTATAATGCTTAGGATACTTGGGAAGTCTTACAAATCTTGCACTGTGGGGAAAAATAGTACAAATTGACAATCTTCAAGGAAGAGTTATATTTTGTGTTTTAAATTAAAGATTTTCAATACATTTAGGGGTCAACAATATAGGAAAATAATAAGCAACATAATGTAATTTTAATATGGTAAAAAAAAAACAATTATTTGTAAAACCATTGTTTTCTCTCAAGTGTATTGACTCACATGATGAGGCTGTGAAATGCGTTTTTCTTTCGTCGCACGCCATTTCTGCCACACGACTGGCATGCCGTCGACAGGATGTGGTCACAGGATGCGAGCTTCCTTGTCCAAGGACTTGGAGCTGCAGTCGAGTGACCAACCCAATGACTGACATCACTGTAAACAGCCGGAGGGACCGAAACGAGAGTCCTATGTAAACAGTCCCGGCCACATAATGAACTGACTGTTGGGACTTCACACTCTTGGACCTCGCACTCAGCACCTGGGCCGCTTTTCCTTAACCACTCCCCCCGCTGTGACCACCAACACGGCACCTGTTGATGGAAAAGTCGTTTCGCTGCTCGCTCGGCCCGTCGCACAAAAGCGAGCAACACTTTTTGCCCATTTACCAAGTTTATGTAATTTACACAAGCCCGTCAACAGTCACACGTCTCGTTGGCCACACCACCCAGACCCAGACCCACGCCCACGCCCACTTGCTAACCCCACACGATCCCTTTCTAGATCCCCCCCCTTAAGCCATTTAAATGCCCTACTTCCCTGGCCATTCTGCTGCTGCCTTTATGCACACACTGCGCTAACCGCAAGCGTTTCGGTCTGAATAATTGACCAACAGACAAAAGCACCAACAAAAACTGCTCTACTTATATATACAACATTTACACAGGTATGGGGAAAAAAAATAATGGAAAAAACCGAGCTAGTACCACAGCAAAGCAACAAACGGAACCGGCAAGGAAGCAAAACAAATGAATAAACAAAATTTATGAAGCGCAACCGCAAAGTTAAGCGTTGTCCAGTTTGTGATTTAATCTCGGGCACCGGGTATCGGTGAGGTCCTAGGGAACAGTCCCTTCATATATCACAGAGAACAGTAGGGAAGTTTCACAACCACATGTCCTAACAGGACTCGTCAAATTTGTCCAACAAGGTGTAACAAAAATTTGGTCAGCGTTTTCATGACAAACGACAAGTGTAAATCAAAAATACAAAAATGGTGCAGCCCTTTAAGAATTGAAATATTCCTTGGATAATCCAAATTGAAAAGCGAAAAAATAAGATTTATCTCCACCCACCTTTTCAATACAAAAATCATCAAATTTGTCCATCAAGGTGTACAAATATTTAGCCAGAGCTGTTTGTATCTCATATTCGAAATGTTGATAACAAATACTCGATGGAGGGACGTGGACCAGGCACGTAACTAATTTATTTATGTATTTCTTAGTCGCCGCATTCACACAAAAGACCCTCGAATTGCCACGTTTTTTGTTATCCTGCCCACAGGCACATTAGCCGCAACGGATGTTGGCCTTTTCATGCTCAGTTGGGCACAAAGAAGGTTAGAGGCGGTTGCTTGCCCAGAAAGACCAAGAAATGTTTTATTCTCCTCCGCCTGTATTTTTTTTTGTGTGTTGGCCAAACAAGTGGACCTTCGAACTGACCAACTGAACAGAAATGTCAATAAATTCATATGAAGTTATCTCTTCCAGACAGCTTAATGCGAATTTTTATGGCCTAATCTAGAGTCAAATTTTTCTGGCGCTCCGCTCGAGTGGAATGCTCTCCACTCTGTGTGTGTTTCAAATCCCAAATGGCTTCGTAGTCAAATTCACAGACTCACCTCGTTACCTCGTTCAGTGTCGTTCAATCTGCAACGAAAGCAGAGAAAAAATATGGAAATGTGAGTATGTGAGTATGGCTCCTTTAGTCATTGGATTATTAGAAAGTGCTTCAGTGAGTATCCCAAACCGGCAAACATTATCCCCACTTCCCGAGAGTATCTATGGCAACTATCGACTAACAGAGTCCCCACATATGCTGCCTGTTGGCTCTGGCTGTCGGCCATTTGATGAACCCAATAAAGCCAACACGAAGTGCCACTCAGGCCCAAATGACAACCGAAATGTTAAATAAAATTGAAGGGCCTCCTTCTTCATCCCGTCTCAGTCTGCGCGTCTCTGTTTGTCTCCCTCTTCGGAGCCAGTCAAAAGTATCTTATATTGAATCTCTGCGACCCAGGATGGTACTGCACATAAAAAAGATTAACGCTCGTTCAGGAGCCGGGCTAGAAATGGGTCAGAGTGCCATGTTTGCCGTCTGACAGCAGTCAATGACATGGATGTGGGTAAAAGTTAAGGGGTACATTTTATATATAAACGAGTCCAATCCTCACCTGCCTAAAAGTGATGGGATATTTATTTTTTGTCTACGGGAAACCAGAGAAATGACTTGTTCTGTATCCATATAAATGTTTTGTTTAACAAAGCCCATAGAGCCTGACCCAGAATTTATTTAAAACTCAACTTTAAATATCTATTCACTGCCGCAATCGTATTGCATTTCGGCTTCTGCATTATTTATAGTTTGTTGTGCTTTCCCTGGATTTTTTTATGCCCCGGCATACGTGATTTTGCATAAATTGCATGGCACAGCACACCTCTGGCTGCACCCGGCCCGCCCGTTTTTCCGTCATCCCCAGTAGGGGGCGCAGACTTTTCAGCTTAGCTTCCGCTTTTCTTTTCGCACTTGTACCGGTTTTTCCGAAAATATTTTCCCACTGAGCATTTGCATTCGCCGTGCCGGGCACGCCGGCTTCAAAGTTGTTATATTATTTATGCGTCGACTGCCACAGCAGACAAAATTGTTGGAATAAATGTACCGAAAGCGAAAGGCGATAATAAATAAATGTAAACCTCAATAAAGATTGAACGATACAGGCCGAGTAGTACTATCGAAGGGCCAACTTTAACCCATTAAGCGCCGGATCGCATGTGCAATCTGCAAGGTATGCATCCGGAATGCTTAAACGACAAAAAAATGGATATATTTATATTTATGATGGTGGAATCTGGTAGAGAAAAACGAATGAGTTTCAAATGAATAAATAATCATTGGGTGATTTATTGAAATGTTTATGTATTACACATCACAGTCATATATTGCACACAATAATTTATCTCTATTTTAAAAATATGACATAGATAAGCCACTCTGCCCCCAATGCTTTATTTTTAGGCACTTTTAATATCTGATACCTATATCTGATTGTTTTGGTTCCTGACAGAAAAAGTTTATTGAATTCTTTTATCTTTGTTTGAATATTTCACTCTAGTTAGGGCTTTATCACGACCCGAGCAATGAATGAACTTGGTGGAAACTTTTGCTAGTGCCTCATCAATATTAATAGTCTTTCATGTTGATTTCAAAAAATTGTTTGCTCTCTTTTTAAATCAGCTTTGTGACCTTTTCTGATGAGCTCGAGCAAGAGGACAAATCAGATTCGTAAATCGGTCGAGGGTTAAGCCGTTTATCCAGTGCTCACTACCCGAAGTCTGTGGGCAGGTGCTGTGGCAACATTTTCAGGTGTTGCTCGGGCTAAATTGAATAACATACGCAGGACTTAAGCGCCCAGGACATGGAGAGGTTAGGGGTGTTGAGTTAGTGGGGCGTCAGTGGGCGTGACGGGACTGCCTCCCATGTTTATCAGCGCATAAATACAATAGCAAATGTACTGTTAACTCGTATTTTTGCCACAAAGTGTGAATGGAAATACGTGCACCGACCGTGTGTGAATTTATTTGTTTGTTTTCAACAACCACAACCGCATCGAATAGGTCTCTAGACTCTGGAGTAGCTTTTAGATGGAAGATACAAAAAGTGCTCAAGAGCTCGCATTATGTAACCTGAAGCGCGACCGAAAAGTAAAGGTGAGCTGGCTGCTGGCGGTTTAACTGGAAAATTGTGTAAATAAACAGTATTACATTTTCCGCTTGACGACCAATAGAATGGCGGACGGACACGCAGCCCCAGTTGTTGCCGCAGAATATCGATTCCGCCGGAGTCAGTGCCGGAGTCCAAAGAGCCTTCGAGCCAAACTCTCAAGGGTGGCCCAGAAGTGCCAGATGATAGAGCTGAACTCGACTTCTAACTAAATTTACAACAACTTGAGCCATAAAAATTGAGACGATAGCCGTAAAAATGAGGCTATATTTGTGCAGTGCACAGGGAGAAAAATAAAACTGTTTATTTTAAATTAAATATTTTTCAGAACATTAGAGGGAGTCGATTTATTTTTTTACTTAAAGTAATTAAAAAATAAGATGAAATAAATGTGAATTTTTTTTCTGTGAAACCAGGCTCTTCCCTTCTGTACTTTTCATATAAATTCTTTTCTTCCAGCTCGCTATCTTCCACCCAGCAGGCAGGCCATGAGACGTCGAAATGAATAGGGAGGCGGGAGTCGTGGAACCTAAAAGTTCAGGGCGTGGCAATTGCTGATGCTGCGTCTTGGCTGGGCGCCACTTAACGCCACCGTCAGCGGCCCCACCAGCCAGCTTTCATTCCCATGCAAAAAGTTCAATTCGGGGCCACCGGTTTTTCTTTTCCTTTCGGATTTTGCCCGATTCTATTCCGCCAAGGGGCCTGCCATTTGGATAACTTGCATGGCACGGAGCACGGAGCAGACAAAAAGTTTTCCTCTGTGTGGCTACGAGGTCGTGTAGCCAGATGAGGCAAGAACTCTTCTATGTATATCTGTTAAAACTTCTACCCGTACTTCTAAAAGAATTAATTCATAATTCTTAATTTCCGTCTTAATTTTCCGCAAAAGCTTAAAAACACGACACTGTACTGGAAATTTCGGTAAACAATATACGGGGTGCTTTGAAGGAAGCTGATGATTAAAACTTTGATGATTCACCTCCACTCGGGCACTGAAAGAGCTGTGCTTTTTTCATTCAGAATTTTTCTTTAAATTTCCATTCACTGCGGCACATAATTTAAAGCCGGCCCAATTTCGCAGCCTGCTTTTGGGCGCACACTTGGCAACCATACACACGCATACATGGCCAGCATCCTTGGTGGCTCTCGCCCCTACCCCCACCCTGGCAACGCCTCGCTTCCAACGGCCAAGCTCTTCAGACACGCATATGTAGGGACTTAGTTTTAACCCGGGGCTATGAAATCTTGTAGCTGACATTTATGCGAGTCTAAGTTCTATTAACGTACTCGCAACTCGTCCTCCCACCAAAATCACTTTCCCGGCCCGAATATATTTATATGTGTGGGTGGGAGGGTGTAAGTGTGCTCATATCCTTTGCGACTCGTTCATGTGAGTGTGTGCTAAGGAGAGTGTGCGTGTTGACATTGATTGCGTGCGTGCTGCTGACAGTTGTCTGTACAAGCTTAATGGCAGTGCGATTTTAATTGAATAATATGCAGCCCCCTGAGCTGGGTGCTGGCACCCCAACCCTGACCAGAGCCTTATGGGTCAGATCCTTGTCCTTGCCTGGTATTTCCTGCCCTCAAAGACAAACAAACAAAGACGAACCCAGGCGACTGGAGCTCATGCATATGACATGGGCCATGTTTGCTTTGACTCAGACACAGAAAAACCAGCGCCCCCGCCCCGGCCTCTGGCTTTCTTCTCAGCCTTTACTAGCCAGGTCTCGGCTGGCCAAGATTTAGTAGCGCCATAATTGTCAATGGGCCATTAGGACGATGTTCTGGTCCCCCGCCGAGATCCCCTGCGGTCATGTCAATCACTCAGCCGTAAGCCTCAGAGATGACAACGTGATGGAAATTATTGTTATAACTTTAGTACACAGAGATCAATTATAGGTGCATTGGTAATTCAATAGGTATTGAAACACAATACTCCTCAGAGAATATTTAAATAGGTTAATCAACCAAAATTGGAGTTCTGAAATCTCCCCAATAAGCCTTTCTTATGTTATACATAATTCCCCAACTAAGCCACATAAATATCCTGACCAAGCTAGACCGACAACAAAATTAACTTTCTGACTATTTGAATAATTCATTTTTGTACAATTCGTCAGACCAGATGGGCAGCTGCCCCGTCTCAATAATTTCATTCGAATCACAACTTTTGCCTCGGTCACGCACTCATCTTTGATTCCTCGATGATTATGAAGTTGGCCGGACAGCCGGACAGATGGGGCCACATATTTTTATTGACATCGAAGGCAAACAAAGCGGAAGTCATCTTGGCCCCCATCTCCGACTCCCGAAGACATTATGAGTTTGCGGATGCGTGCAGGAATTATGCTCGTATGAAAAATCAATAAATTATTGTATTTAGTGTATACATAACTCGTATTATTGTGAATTACTGCCGCTCGACTGGCCCTGATCTGACAGGTCATGCGTTAAAGTTGACTTTGATGCCCGGACAGAGGCATTCCAATTAAAGCTCACCTCCTGAGCAAATGTTTGTGTTATGCGTGCGTTGCCATAAATTAAATTATATTTCAATTAGATGCTTGGCCACATATAAATAACAAAAACCATCAAGTTTCATGCCTAATTGTGCGTCAAGGCTAGTGACCCTTCGAACTCCTCGGGTCCCTTAAGCCAACCGGATCAGAGGCCAGGAAATTAATTTCAAGCCAGATCCTTGGCACACAAAGCAAAGAGGTTTTTCTCCCCCATTTTTTCGCAAAAGACAGACTGATGCAGTTGCAGCTTCTCGAATGCCATGAGACAGCAGAAATGTCATACGGAAAACTGCTCAAAATATGCAAAAATAAAATAAGAAAATCCGGCGGGCGACGACGGCATGGGCGGTCGGACGTCGGAGGTCGGCGGTCGGAGTCCGGAGTCCGGAGGGTGGGAGCGCAACAACTACAACGCAAGCATGTAAAAAGAAATTGAAAACGGAAGGAAGCACAAAACGAAGAAAACAGGAGCAAAAAACAAACAAGCGCATGACATGCAAAACAGGCAAACAAGGAACGAGGCTCGAGGGAAGAACTGCTCGGAAAAGTGGGTGGCCCCTGGGCTGGTAAGGATACAGACCGTACAGGGGGCCAGGGAGTGGGCGGCTAGGGGCCGGGGCTACCGCACAACTGAAGGAACAACTGAAAATGCGCTGATAAGCGAGGCGTGCTCACCGGAAGCAGCAGCGAAATACACGAGAAAAAAGGGGGGTAGCACGTCTCCGCCGAGAACCGGTGGAATGAGGGATGTACAGAGACATTTTGAAAGAGGGAGCTGACAAAAAATTGAGCAAAGTGCCCATCGTCTGGGCTTATACCCTGCACTCGTCATGGCCAGCTACCAGGATACAGGTTCAGGCCAAGGGGGCTACTCACAGTCAGCTTAGCATAAGTTACTCTTGAGAAATATTATCCCAGGATTTTCTCAACCCATTGCCAAGACATATCAATAATTTTATTAGGATCTAGAAAATCTGAAAGTTTATGCTTGAAAGTACATAATTGAAACCAATTATGTGTATTAATTCAGATTTAAATGCCAACTAATACTCAAAAATTTATTCATAGAGTTTAATCCCAAATCCTTCTCTCAAAGGAATAGCTTTTTACGAAAAATATCTAATCTTTTGATGATGTATTTCTCTGAAGCTTTATCAGTTTATCTGTAGCATTTTTTTTACCACTATAAAATAAATTATATATTAAAGACATTGCCTCCCTACACTTTTCACGTCAATACCCTCCGCCCCTTTAGGAATCAAATGGAGGCCACTTTGGCGCCAATTTGCCAGCTAATTTCACCCAAACAGCCACGGCGAGTAATTAGACCCTGATTTTGTGCAGAGCATTGCGAGTGAGGAGAAGATTAAACTGCGCGAATTCCTAAATAGCAGCAAGTGACGAAGGACATGCAGTTGTATGTGCAGTTGGTGGGGCCAAGCAGGGGCTAAAGACGAGAGGGTGGTTCCATCTAGAGAGTGGGAGGCTCGAAACGAGGACGGCAGCCCCAAGCTAAATGTCAGCACAAGTGCGAGTGCAGCTAGCCCAGGTAAGTCCAGGTGTCCTCCTACCCGTGTTGCTGGTTTTTAGGAGCGTTGGCTGGCACGCGCCAATTGATGCGATGAATGCTCATAACGAGTGCCATGCACTGCGACAAATTTACCAATTATGGGAATGATTTTTATGTAGCCTAACTAAGATTCCAAGACAATTATTTATTTTATTCGATCAGGATTTAAAGCTCTTCTCGTGAATCTTTAAAAAATAAACTCATAAAATACTTCTTCTAAAATTTTTCTCGCAGTTCTTGGTGGCAGGTGTAGCCCTTGGGGCAGGTGGCACAGTGCGAGGGTGATGCCGAAACAATGCTAAAAATCAATAAAAACCATTAAAATGCAGCCAAGGCTGGCGACGCCTTGCCAAGAAATGCGAAGTTCAAGCACCAAGGTTCCCCAACGGCGGAGCGAGCTCAGGGAGTGGGAATCCCTTTCAGGTTGCATGCAGGTTGCGTGATTGGAGTTGCCCCTGGAGTTGCCTCCTTTTTTTATAAATAGATTCCAATGGCATAATTGCCGACGACTGCGACGACGACGACGAACCGATTTGCCTAACAAATCGATGCCAAAACGCTGCAGACTGCCGAGAACAAGGTCGAGGACAAAACGGTGTTGAAATTTTGGAAAAAAACGCACCAGAAAATACATTAAATTTATGGCTTCAGCCAAGTGGTGGCGGAGAGCGCTTGTCGGGCTGCATGAATTATGTGCCAGGCGACACAAATGCAAATCGCCAACTAAATTCGGCATGAGATTTATGTGCCACACGCCGTGGCGTGCAGAACCCACAAAAATAAAAGTAAAGATGGTCAAAATATATTTTGGGAGTTTACAAAATTTAAATTTCTTTGAATTCTGACTACACCACATGCCTTAAATATTTTTTTGGAAAACTTATCAAGTCACTTCCTGTGGCGAAAATTAAATATTTGCCAAACCGAAAGAAAAAAGAAAGTGCAAACTCATTTTTGCTGAACATTTCATTTCATATATTTGCACTGACCACAAAATGCATTCGATTAATAAATAAAGCCAATTTGCATACATGGAGCTAGGATATATGCAAATGCCATTCCCGGTCCAAAATTTCATATCTGTGTCTGTGTCCGTAGCTGGGCAGCACAGAGCTCATCAATCATGCAGAATGTTTTGGGAATTCGCATGCACCAGCCACACCAGGACATATTCGTGTTTGCCCGGAATATTTGGCAGATACTCCGGACTGGCTCGGTCTGGACGGCCTACTGACTTTTATCTGGCCCACTTGAATTCCACTCTATCTAGTTCTGGCGCTTAAATTAATTGAAGGAATAAATATCGGATATGTGGGCCAAACCATGTATAAAGATTATTTTCGATTGATAAACGCTCCAGACTGCAAACAAAAGCCAATGATTGCGCCAATACAGATAGCTTTTGCTTTCCCATTTCCATTGAAGACATTACCTGGACAGGATACAGCTGGAAACTCAAGTTTGGAAAGTTTGCCATTACCAAATTTAAATTGAAAAACACCCAAATGTGCTCATAGTGGGATAAAAAATTTGTTATGCACAAATAATGGCAACAATATCACCATTTTATGAGGCAGAATAAATGCCTTCGCACTCTGTGTATTTATACGATTTCACCATTAAATGATTGAATGGGTTAATGGATTCTCAGTCAGCACCGGTAAACAATGCCCAGGGGTCAGAACTTTTCCACATCAACACTGATGGAAATGCCATTTTAATAAATCATTCCCTGCCAAATAATAATATTGTGCTTTTATGGTTGGCGATGGCGGGGCATCTACAATAAACAGCGAAACAAATGCCAATTATAATTCGCATGATATATTTATAAATAGTTATTTATTTATTTTTGGAGCAGTGTCGTTGACTTTTTATCCAACCCGTTGGCAACCAGAAACGAATTGCGTTTGCCGGTTTTTATTGTTCGCCCGCCGATATAACGCATACGCAGTGGTGAGCACAGGCGATAAATAAGTAATTAAAGCGCCTAAATAAATAATTAGTCGGACATTAGAGCTGACTGTGGGCGTTGTCTGCATACCAACAGCAGCCAATCTGCAATATTATCCCCATTAACCCGCATCAAAACAACAAAAATTATTCGATTCGGAAAGGAATGCCTGATACCCTGACCCGAGTACAATGATAATTAAATTTAATTTACGAGAGCATTGAAAAGCAAATATTCCATTAACAAAATTATACATTTTTTGTGGAGAAAATGCCTAGAAAAGTATAACACTAGTCAGCAATACAAGCACTATCTTCGGCCGGACACGAATTAAACACATAGGGAAATCTCGCACTTAAGGCCAAAAAAATCACAAAGCCATTAATTTTTATTAACAAAATCTCGGCTGAGCAGTCCCGAAAGTCAAGAGCCAAGCGCCAAGAGTTGTCCAGCCAAGAAGCCAAAAACAAATTCAACATTTGGGCCCTGATATGGACGCTAAGCCAAATGAAGGCGAACAGTACAAAATACAAATAGGAGGAAAAAAACGTTAGAACTGGTCGTGGCGAACTCCGTCCAAAAAAGTGGGCTTATCAGTAACGTAATTAAGCAGCGATAAAGTACCCGCCACGCCCCCTCTAGCCCCGTTTCCGATTTTTTCGGCGCCCGTCCACCCACCGAGTCAGTATTGGTGGTTCTTTTGGTTTTTTCGGGGAGTGATGAGTGTGGGACGAGCGATAAGCACGGGCCTTCTTTTCTGCTTTTATTTATTTTTTTGTTTAGCCTCAATGAGCATAGTTTATATCAATTTAGATTTGAATTTAATTTATTTACACAGCCCCATGTGTGAGCGGGGGTGCTACGGCGGTCAGTAGATAGAATCGTTAGTCACACAAAAGATGACAAAGAGGGGAATATTCCAGTGGGCTTGCAATAAATCTGGTGATAAAAAAGTATACAGTAGAAAAAGAGCTCCTCCTCTAGTGCTGGCACAAAAGTTCAAAAAATTGCATTCTTTCCAAAGAAATGTTCTCGATCAAACCCTTGAAATGTGAAACTAATGGTAAGCTACGGCTGATCGATGGAATGCCATTTCTTACCCCCTGGCCATTAATTAACTGAGCCAATTAGTTGAGCGCTGCATTAGTGGGGATTACGTATACGCCAAGTGCGCCAAGCGATGTGGAAACGCACTTAATCGCATTGTTTCGGGATATCCCGCAGCTGCCACACATTACCATTCACGTTCCGGCAATGCCCGATATTTTCCGAACATAACTGCAGTTTGGCATCCAATTCTTTTCATCTCAACTCGACTAAACCCGACTACTCGATGATTATCGCATAATAATAACGAAAGCAGATCTGCAATTTGTGTGCACAAGTGGCGAGTGTGGAAAGAGCAAAGCTTTTAATTGCACATCGCGCTTGATTACCTTCTTGTTTACTGGCCAGAGTTTTCAATTAGCAGTTTATAATAATATTAAACCATACGGAAAAGAGTAAATATGGGTTAGACCAGACTAGTGCGAGTGCAGAGATCAACTAGTCAGGAAATGACATTTATTTTACACTAAAGAAAATTATTTTTGACCAAAAATCGACCTTCACTAATCTACAATATACGAGACTACCTTAAAGTTATTGTATCACGATACAAACACGTCTTCTGTAATATATTAAACATATTAAAAAAGCCAGAACTAACATTTATTTATTTCTGTGTTGCTATTGAACTGCAATCATTTTCCATTTTTCATCTCACTTTTAATTCGTTCCAACAGCGCTATTCAATTTGCGAACAAAGTTGATTACAATTCAATTAGCGTTTATAGCAAGTTCTTTGCAATTGTCTGGCCAACATACAATCAGGTTGTGGAAGATGCCTACAATTACAAGCTCCGACCGGAACCGGATTGCCATGTATGCAATTAGCCATCAAAGTGTAGTGGCCAAACACTCGCGGCCGTCTTGCCAGACATTGGCCTTGATTAATGGCCCCAAAACATAATTGCCCACACATAATGCACCCTCGAGACAGGAACAATTCGCCACTTAGGCCTGCGAGAATGGACTGGAAGGCACTCGTTCTCTTTCTCGAGGGTCTCGGGCACTTAACCCAAACATGTTTTCGGTTTTCGGTTTCCAGCCCTTGGACTCGGTCTCGGCCTTGGGCTGTGCTCTTCGCCTAATGCCTAATCAAAACATAAACAATCCAAGACCTGACTGGCAATTTAATTAATGAAAAGCCAAAACACTTGAACATCTCTCCGTCGGTCGAAGGACCTTTGCCCTGACTTATGCTGAGTGACTTCTGCGGCAGCCCGAACTGGCCCGAGTTGGCTCCTGAAGTGTGTACAATTTGGCTAATAATATATACAACGTGTCTGATTTGAAGAGGCGATAGGATGGGTTTTTTAGTCCCTGATTTAGTCTAATATTTTCGAAAATAAAAAGTTTCTCAACCACTTTCTAATCTGTCCCCCAACCACTCACGTGTTAGCCTCTAATCAATTTGTTTTGCCGGTTTCATCGGTTTAATTACTGGTCATTAATCATAATTGAAACGGGAGGCGTGCAAACAAAAGCCCACAAAGCATTTTCCGGCAAGGCCAAAGTTCTCTGTTTCTGACCGCCTTCTTATGCAAATTTCTCTGGTCAAACTTTTTCAAGCTGACTGTGCAAAAGGATGGCGGCAGATGACGGTTAACGATGCGAGTGCCAAGAGCAGGCCGCAGCTGATCCAGTTGATTGAAGCAGCCAAGTCTCGGGGCTTAAATTCGCAATTATGTCGTTTTAATAAACAGCGCCCGACGAGCCGTAATTGCCCAGATGCTGGGCCAGTCCCTGGGTAAAGTATATGCCGGCTACAGCAGGAGCTGTAACTGAGCCCCAAGAAACTCAAGCCGAAACGATTGAGCCTGCCTATCAATAATGTGCGTGACACAATGTTGCCAAAGGCTCTGTCTCTCGTTCCTTTAGCTCTGTTCGGCCGTCCCACGCGGCGTATACGCAATGCGGCATGAGATGGATAGCAGGATCAAATGGTATTTCCCAGCATGTTAAGTGGATTGTTTACGTCTCCTAGTGGGCGTGCACAGGCGGTACGTTTATATGTGGAGCGTGACAATTACGCCAAGGTGGAAAACGAAAACAACCACGGAAACTCAACTTAATTGCAGGCATTAATTATGCGCAAAATTAAAATATATTGTGCAGTGTTCTTAACGACGGTTGTTATTACTATTAGCCTTAACCGAAAATGCAATTCGAATTAATTTTTGTTCGCATTCAAGCCGGCTTAATTAGTTTTTCATGATTCGCACAAGCTATTGATTATATGTCGATACTGAATTATAAAGTGCAGTTCCCAGTCAACGTGAAGTCAGTAATTAATCTTCTTTCAAGCGACCGCAGGCAGTGCAACAAGAGTTGATTTTAATGAAATTATACCCAGCTGAATGGGAATGCAGTTCGGTTCTCCCTTTCGGTTCGATCCAATCTGATCCGTGCTTCTGGCATTTTCAATATGCTCGAATATTAACGCACGAATATTGCACCAAGCTAATTAAGCTTTAAATTATTTTACGGCTTAAGGCCATAAAATCTATAATTTTAATGAAAGCTTCTGCGTTGAATTGAATTCATAAAGGGATTTTAATAAAATTCAAGGACATTGAACGATTAAGGGAAAATGAGTTGCGAAAAATGGAAATTATTCAGTTTTATTGTAAGTGTATAAGTGAAAAAGTCCTTTCCATAAATAGTCATCCATAATAGTCCAGACACAAGTTTCTGGTATTGAATATCCGAAAATGACATCCCCAGTACTATGTGATTTGAAAATAGAAACTGGAATTGTTTCCTTTGCGTTCGTGTGGCACAAAGGGAGAATGTGAATTATTTGCCGTCTGTGAGAGTCTCTGCTTCCACTGCTTCTCAATTATTGTTACGTATTATTTATTTATGCAATATTCCGAATGCATTCCTTGCAGCAAGCTGTTGCACTGTTGTGAGTCGCTCATCTGGCAAATAAATGCAATTTTATGAATCAAAGGGTCTCAGAAGTCTGGCCGAAACAGCGGGGAAATTGAATTCTCATTGTGTGGCAAGGCCCGGGGCATTGTGAAATTGACTTTCAAGTTGGGAATCTGCTTGGGTAAATTTGACATCATAAATCAACAAGGCTAGATTGGAGCGGAAGGTGGATAATCAGGAAAAGATTTCAGTTCCCGTCAGTCCCTGTGGCCCGCTTTAAACTCGTCTTATCGGGGTCTGCAAATCCTTGCGATTCCCCATTAGCCGTGCAGCTAATTAACATAAGTAATTTGCTTAATGGCCTTTCAAAAACAACCCTCGCTTCCCTCCCCCGAAAAATACCTCAACTTCTTGGATACCTGTTTGGCCTCGTTTGTCAGATCCAAAAAGAAGGAAAATGGCAAACAAATAACGGAATAGACAGGGCGAACAAACACCAGAAGCGAAACAAACAAAGACACATGCAACTGAAACTGAGAAATCCCTGGCTTACCTGATGGATTTCCCAATGGCGGGCATGAACTAATATTTTGTAAATAAAAACCTGGCGCTTCGTTTTGTCGACTTTGTGTTGATGTTGGTGGTGCCTGTGCTGTTCCACTGATAGCGCTCGGGGACGGAAATTAAATTTGGCCACGTTAATTGCCTCGATTAGAACTTTTCGGCCATTACGATAAGCGTGGGCAGCAATGGGAAGCCGAGACAATGGGAAAATGACAAACCCAGCTGCTGACCTCTCGGCCCGAAATGATGAGCTAGCCGTAGTGATTAATTATTAATTAATTAAAAGCTTATTACCGCTTGCTGCCAGGCAGTCAGCCAGTAGCGTTGGTGAGTTTTTTGTCTCCTACCAGGCGTATGCGCAATGTACCTAGCCAAGTAGTGTCTACAAAGAGCACAAAAATAAACACTAGTCACAAACTCTGACGCAATCCTCGCAGACAATAGTTTACTTTATATTTCCGCGATGCCTGCTGGCATTTTCTACTCCATTGTTGTGGATTGTCGCCTTTGATTTGAGCGATCTGTTTGTTTCTAGCCGCCGCCACTGCTGCAGCCACCCCGGCGTATGAGCAATATTCCTGAACAATGCACCCCATACAAGCATGTGTGCCTTTGTGTGGGAGTGCAACAAACAGAGGAGCAGCAAACTGTCAACCATATTACGCATACGACCCATTGTACCAGGCATTCTTCTCCGGCCACAGTCGAGAGTCAATTTACAATAGATGAAAGAGCATCAGACACGGAAAAGTGTGTCAGCCAGCCAGGCTGGCAACTTTGCTTAAATTCTTAAAGCAGACACCGTGCCACGTAAAGCGCACCACGTGCCACATCCATGGCCATGACTCACTGCCATTCTATACGTTTTGGCCATTTTGGCAGCGGAAACACCATCAGTAGCAGCGGCAGCGGGAGCGCCTTAGTTTAAGTGACGTCTGCTGTAATTAGTGTAAGTGCCCACATGAATTGTCCCGACATCTTTTGGCAGCACTCTCTTATTTTACTTTTCATGTTCAAGGATGCGAGCAGCATTTGTTGCAAATGCTAAGAAATAATTTTAAACAATTAGTAAGGATGTGGTTGCTTTTTTTGAGGAGCACTCGCCTGGGCTTGTGTTTCAAATTTCTCGGAAGTTTTCATTTGTTTAAAGGAAATTGTCTGCCCAGCGACTTGACCTTTAAAAATTAATTAGCAATTATAGCATTATTTCGGCGAAGAGGAGCATTACGATTGTAATTAATTTCTAAGGCATACCAGGAAGTATTTAAATGGTCTTCAGAACACAACCACAAAATATATTATAAATATTTTATTACTCTACTCATTTCGAGGCTTAAAAAGAGTCTTTAAAGTGCGGCTCAGAGCTTGGCCACGACAACGCCTTTTCCATGGACCATAGACTCTGGCAGTCAGTCAGCTTCCCTGGCAAGCCGAGTTTTATTTGGTTTCGGGCAATTAAGCCTGTTGTTTTGCAGTTAAGTGTAAATTTATACACAAAAGCCGCTCCACCTTCCCGCACCCGCACTCGGGTGCACATCTGTGTGCCTCCCTTTCGAAGGTAATTTGGCCAACTTTAAAGATAAAACTGCTGCATTCGCCCGGAAGCAGGCAGGCCAGAATCAGCAGCATCTGCGGCCTGGCACATGCTTCAAATCGCGCCATGAAACAGAATTATTAAATCAAGCGGTGTATGACTTTGTAATTTGATTAGGCATGCCCGGAGCTGAAGTGCCTGTGCATATCAGTAGCTACTTAACCGAGTTTGAGGAATTTCCCACTACTCACCTGGCAAGCACCCGGCAAGCACCTCGTAAGAGCACTCAAAGCACCCTCAGAGGGTGAAAGCAACAAAAACAAAAAATCACACACTCCCTGGCACACTCGCCATGAAGGGTGAACATCACTTAGTGGACACTTGCCACTACAATGTCTGTTATTATTTCCCCTTGGTCAGGGTCAATCCTCAAAGCCAGGGTTCAACTGCCGAGATTGGCCGAGTAATCAAAATAACGCCCGCCTCCAGTGTATCTAAATATAAGTCTCTGACAAACACTCGCGATAACAAAGATCGTCCGCGAATGGGTGTTAAGGTGTTAGACTCGCGGGTCTAGTCTACCGTGGCGGTGGGATAAACAAAACAAACCAAGAATATGATATTGGTTTAAAGACTTACATATTACCGGTCAACGACACACTCTCGCTTTCGTTGGATCTGATCGGATCGGATCTGCTTTCTTCTCGGGGTCGTTTGCATAAATTGTGTTTTCCAAAAAGTTGTCAAACAGGTGGCAAGTGTCGCACAAATTACTTTAATAATAGCACTCGCACGGGGTTTGGAAAATATCTAAAGAAAACTGCACAAGTTTGTCCAAGCGCCTGGTCGGTCGGTGGCTATCTCTGGCTGCCCAATGTTTCGACTTCTGGCCTATTTACGCTCGAGCACTTTCCCATTCATATTCATTTGATTTTCCATCTGCAGACCCCGACAGATTCTGGCGGATATATTATTAAATTTTTTCTTTGCACACACTAATAGAATTGAATATTTTTGCTTATTTTTTTTTTATTCAAGTAGCCCAAGCACATTATTTCTGTGCTTGTATTTTCATTGGAATAATTCCTCAAAATATTTTCACTTATTTATTTTTTCTTCGGCCAGTCGCTGGCAATTGGATTTTTCACGCACGTTTGTGTAAGGGGGGGGGCATTTGATATTTTACGATTGAAACTAAATATTTTTGTTTTTCATATTCAATGATAATTTCGATTTCGAGCGCGTTGAAAACTGCGGGCACGACGCTTGATTTTGAAGACCCGCCCGTCCGCCTGTTCGCAGCTCGCTGCCCTGGTGCACGGTAAAAATTTAACTGGAAACGGGACCGAGCGACCTGCCGACCGACCTCCGAACATAACGGAACGGAAGGCAGCGAACAGCAGCCGAGCGGACGGCTGATGGCGGAGAGAGTGCTCGGCCCCGTACCTGTGCGGCCTTAACAGCACTCTCTCCCACCATCACGCACACCAGTGCGGTCTGTTATCAGTGGCCAGTGTGTCAGTGGGTCTGTCGAGCAATGATGCGCTCTCTCTCCCAGGTTGCCCTGCAAGAGGGGAAATTCAGCGGGCCGCCCCAGTAAGGAAGGGAGAGAGCCAGCGCCAGACAGTTCTGCTACTGTTAACACCACCCACTGGGGCGGGAAATTCTCGCATGCGAGAGGATATAGCTCCATGAAGAACGCTTGGAAAGTGAAACACTGCAAGCGACTTGGCTTATAATAAATATTTACTAAGCCTGCTTGATTGGGCAAATATTGTTTCTCCACGATAAAAACGCATCTAAAATTTGTAAAAACACTTTTTGCATTTAATTAGTGGGAAAGCTCATTATTGGTTTCTCCACGTACAACTAGAAACAAGAGTTTTGGTAAACAAGGTTTTAGGTTGTCATCAATCAATGAAAGCCAATCGTACATAGGTTCAATAGTCAATGTTGGCTATTTAGTAATTACAACATTCCGGGAAATGCGCTTAATCATAGTCAATCAAATGAAGAGAAAAATCGGCAGACATTGCAATTCATTTTCCAAAATGCTTAGTAAGCAATAAAAATAAAACAATTCTGTAAACAATGTTTGTTTGCTAATTAAAACTATCCTAACAACCAGCTACCATAATACAACAATATCAAAACTTTACGCTATTTATTTCTGTAAGAAATTCAAATATACCGCCAAAACTTAAAAGTTAACAGTGGGCAGCTAGGGAAAAACAAACACACCCAGAAAGAGAAATTCAGCAAATCTAACAGACGAAAACTCACAGCCAGGCGGTTAACAGCACCGCATCGGGAAAAGCCAACAGATAAGAATGATGCGCTTCTTCAGGAGATTCTGACCCGAAAACGTCATGGCAAAACCAGATGAAAATACCCTTCCAAAAGATTATTTTTAATGCCCCAATAATCACAATTCATCATCTGAGCACTCTGGGTAAACAGTTTCCACAGAGCCAATTATCGTCAGAGAAAACCCAATAGTCCGGCAACAAGTTTATGGACATGATAATAAGCAGTAATCAAAACAAAATAAATTAAAGCTTTATAAGCCAACATTAGCTGTCAGGCGGCCAAAGACCATAAATCGAAACAGGAGCACCGCAGTTCACTCGAATAAAATGCCAAAAATTATTATTATCTAAACAAAAGCGAGGGAAGCTCATACGCCGTCGCTCAAAAGCACTTTGCCGGCGAGATTCTGTGGATCGAGATGGCTGGAACAGATGGCAGGGGTGCCTACACCACCCAGCCCGCCCCGTCATCGGTTCTTTTCGGTTTTTCAAATTGAAAAACATGAAAAGAAATATTTCCAATCAATTGGCAAACAGAAAACGAATAAAAATTCATACACGAGAACAGAAGCGAACTGAACAGAACAGAAAAGAGCCGAACAGACACAGAAAAAAAACCCAAAACCCACAATAAAACAAACGGCAACAAGAGCAATGTTGTTCATTCATTAAATACAAAAATTCATTAAACAGGCGGGCGATCAGAAATACATATCTTGAAGTGCAGTCCACACAAAAGTATGTTGGTGTAAAATATAAAAAAAGGAAAATTGTTGTTTACTTTCGAAACAGAAGCACCAACATGGCCATAACAACTACAACTACACACAAACATCGACGTAACAAGCTCTCGGAGTGCGATAAAATATGTTTTTTTAATGCAGGTCCGTGTTCAATAAAAGTGCCACAAATCCAAATAGAAAGCCAAGGGGTGTGCAGAACTTTCCAGACTCGACTTGTTCATACCAACAGCCGGTTCATAAAAAATATCTCTCCAAATTCCTTTGAAATAAGTTCCTAGTCCTATATACCCATCGATTGGCAATGACCATTCGAAAGTGAAAAGTGAACAGACCAAAACGAAAGAAAAATGTTCGAACAAGGGCAGAAATTGAAAAGGAATTAAGGTGTGGATAAAAAATATGAATATGTGGGAAAACATTTACATGATTGCATAACTCAAAGATTAAATAAAAAAATCGTATTCCACATAAAAATATGTATCATAAAATGAACCTTCTCCTCAATTTCTTCTATAGAATGATTAAAACCCAAGCCATTTCCATGTTTTCTTAATGACCTCTGCATATCATTGACCCTTTGCTAAAAATAAAAGTAAAAAAGCAAAGGCCAGTCAAAGTTGAAAGAAATTTATTGTTCAACTAATAGATGATGACTACTAGATATTTCGCATTCAGAGTGCCTCGGCAAAAGTGTCGAGTAATTTGTGCAAATGGACAAGAGGCACAAAGGTAGTACGGGCCACGGATGTTCCCAGCCATTTCGAGTGGTTGGCCGCATTTATCACTTTGACCAATGGCCCTCTTCACTCTTGAGGCCACAGTCCCTATACGTCAAGGAATTGATAATGTCATGCCAGTCGTGTAAGTTACTGGCGATTGGCTGTCACTCAGCCCGCTGTTCCATTTTTACCTGCATTACAATCCTCAACTCAATATTGAAATTATGGGGCGTGGGAGGATGTTATGGGAAACAATGATTGATCCAAAGGACGGGGGAAATCAGAAATCAACAATCGATGCCGAGGCGGAAGAGCTGTCAGATAGAGACAAAACAAATTCGCAAGTCAACTGGAAAAGAATCATAAATAAAATATGCGCGCCAAGCAAACACATCAGCAAACCCACGGAAACCCAAAACCCGGCAATCCCTACTGGGATGCAGCCAGGCGGAGGCGGAGGCGGAGGCGGGTTGTTTAAGGAGAATTCAATTTGATTTATGATAAATACATCATGATTTATGCCCTCTGCCCCGGCTTGTGTCCAGAGTCTAAGCCGCCGATACGCATCAGTTCAGCTGGCGACCGCAAAATCATCGTATTTTCGCAGCGAGTTTTTTTCAATTTTTCATTTCGCTAAAACTCTTTTGGGTTTTCCACGCGAGATGCCCAGCAGTCGTTTGGGAATATTGGGGTACAATGGAATATTCAATGGGATGGAGATGGGCTGAAAAGATAAACAAGTGGGACATGCCAGATAGCAGCTCTTTAGACGAAATTTTGTATACTTTTATTTATTGAAAAACAAATAATCAAGTTTTGGAACAAATTATATAGTTTTTGCCTTCTCACTTCATATTAAAAAATTTCCTGGCATGAGTAGCCATTGTTCGTATATTTATCCTTCCCCATTTATTACAAAGGACTTTTCTGTTTTCAATTTATTGCCGATTCGATTCAATTCGCTTTACAATCATTTTTTTCGTGCATATAAATTGGCTGCGTCACGCGTTTAAAATTTTGCAGCATACTTTTGTGGGCGACTGTGTTCTGTGTTTGTTTCATTATTTGCATTTCGAGTTTGTGGTATACCGTGTGTTTGTTATTTATTTGGCTGAGAGTATATAAGGTAAGCTGGTTTGTTTGTATTTTTGCCTTGTAAAGCAAATTCTTGTAGTTGGGGAAACAATCAGAAATGATTGTATTTATCATTTCTAAATGATAAATGCCCAGACTGGATGGCAAATTGTATTGATAATCGCTGCCAGAACTTTTGGCGCCTCTACAACGCTTATGGTGCTTAAATTTATGCTCGTTTTTATTGCCAACATGTACGTAGGGCAATCTGTAAACTCCTCGTTCTCCGATCCCTGTTCAAAGTATTTCGAAAACCAATTTTATGTCTGTATCCGGACCCCTTGTTCCCAACTATTACAGTCACGCACTCGGCAAGCCAAAAGTAAAACAAAAACAAAAATTCAATTAACTTTTGCCTTTGGCACAAAGAAGGATTCGCCGGCTTAGGAATAGGTTCGATGCGTGGCAGTAACTTAAAAACCCACACCCTTATCACATCTCTCATTTCAGCCTAATTAAATGTACATTTTGACAGCTGACGTGTGAGTTCGAGTCTATTTGTGTGGCCAAGTCCCTTCCTACGGTTTTAATTTACTTCAAATTGAAGGTCGCATCAAGCTGACAATGTTAATTGAAACGCGGCCAGTGTGAGAACCAGTGTTGAAATATAAAAAAAAACTCCCAAAAGTGGAAAAAAGCTGGCGGGCAATAAAAGCACACTTTCGTATTACGTATACGCAACGTGTAGCGCGCGAGCCTGAGATGGTGACAGCGAAAATAAAACTTTATTGCTAATTTATTTGATTAAATTTCACGCCGGCACTGATGCTCTGTCGTAGCTCTGAAATTTTCGTGAGTTCAAATGTATTTTTGTTACACTGGCTTATTTATTTTTTTTACTTTTAGCTGTTGTTATTGTCGTCGTATTGTCGGTGTGATCTGCTGACATTTGCTGACACCAGACTTCAGATTCAGAGTCCCTGATTCCCGGCAAATTGATACAAAAAACACACCCGGCCGGCTGGCTGATTATCAGACGCCGGAGATCAAAGCAGGTGTTTTCGCGCCTCGTTTCGCTTAAAGATTTAAATTTCTTCCCAGCCTGCCGTTGACCTCCGAAGTCAAAGCAATTCAATTAGAACGCGAGTTGCCGTTGACAGGTATGGCAGACAACGCGGCGTATGATTAACATTTGGCTCAGTGGCCCGCTCAAAAGTATGCAAAGCAAGACGTGACACGCTCACAAGAAATGCAAATGTCAAACACAAGGAGACAATAAATGAAAAATAAATGAACGAAATGCATAAATAAGACGTATAAAAAGCCAAGTGCCAAATGTAAAAAAAACCCTATTATCCCACATGCACGCGCACACACGCTTAAGGACCACACACCTCTGAGCCAGCTGAAGGGAGACAATTAAAGCACCCGAATAGGGAAAATAGGATAAAGCGCAAGAGGAGTAACTCAAAGCTAAAACCATTGCGAGTTTCCGCAACGCTGACATTTCCATTTAAATGCGTTACACACTCGCACTTTGAACAAATGCGCTTCGAAATGAGCAAGGGAAAGGGGCGCGCCTGGAATAATGTCCTTAATTTGAATGACGCTTTTTATGCTCTCAACGTTCATTTGGCTGCCTTTGCAATTTCACTGCCAGCGAACTGCGGGCCATAAAAAACTTTCGCCAAGCCAGCAAACTTTAAGGCCAGCGGCACGTGGTCTAGTTTCCCCTCGGAATTCTTTACCGAAAAATTCCAACATGACCGTCATACATTTTTCCGGGCTCTACTACAAATAGCAAGACGGGAAATTGCAAATCTAATAAAAATATATAAATACAACATGAGGCAAAAATCCAACTAATCAAGGGTCTTGCCATGCATTTAAAGAAAGGGTACTATGATTTATTTTATTCATAAAAAAAAAATTTCGGCTTTAGGGAAACTTGAATTATAATAAATAATTTCACTACTGGCTCCGATTTCTAAAAAAAAACATTATACGCTGTTTCCTCTTTACAACTATTTACTTCCCGGTGTACAAGGTTGAAATATCCTGGCGCTGGTAATGTCCTGCTTCTAACGATTTTATCGATGCCAGTATATAACAAATATCGAGGCAATAAAAAACTGTAACTAAACAGGCCAAAGAAAACACAAATTGCAGCGACCACAACACAGATTGAATTTCCACGCACCACTGACGGCAATGGCAGAAAAGTAGCGCCCATAATAGGCCTCGTCAAATGGCCAGTGAATCCTGCAGGCATTACACAGGATCTCAGTGTGTGTGCGTTGTTGTGTATAGGCGTCCTTGCGAATGTTTGCGAACTTGTGCATGTGTTTGTGCCAAACAAATCGAATTGACATAAATTGACGGTATTTATGGGAGCTCTAGATCGAAAGGAGGCTTTAACTACGCTCGCTTCGACCCCGATGGTCCGCCAATAATTTATGGCCAAAAAATTTACATAGTCCGAATTAAATTGGGGAAATACATAAAACACAAAGCTTGTGATTCGATCTAAGCCATCTGGATATTTAAGGCTAACATTAACGACCAAAGCCAAGGCAAACATTTCTTGAAACTCATTCAGGCAATCAAATTATTTCAAGGTATTCCAATGTCATAGTGAGTTGCCTTTAATCAGCAGCATAATTAGCCTGGCAAAGTGCTGACCAATCGTAATTTGACTTTAAGAATCAGCTTGTGGACAATTGAAACGAACTGGCCAATGGGAAGGGATATGCAGATAATTGAATTGGTCGAAAACCAAACACAACGCAAATGTGATTTGCGAGAAACATAATTTCTTGTCCCAGAGACAAGCGAACACCGAGCAGCACAGAAGGGACCCAGAGTCGAATTCATGAAATATGACACTCACATATGCATGCGATGCCGGGACACGACAACGACAACACACACGACCACTGACATCGGAATGCTCAACAATCCTTGGCATCTCCTGCTGAAATTCCCCAGAAAATGTAAATGAAAAAATTCCAATTTAAATGTTGTTTGTCTTTCACCCACCAGCATGCTTGCTTTATTAGGCACCAGCCACCAGCGATGAAAATGTCCGACTCAATAGAGTCGGTGGGGCGAAAAAATCGGTGGAAAAGAAATCAGTTAACGTACGATAATGATCCAGTCAATTAATCTCCATAAATGGGGAATGCATTAGCCTGCATATTAAGCGGATGCGATAAAAGTGTGCGAAGCGCATCATAATCAATATTAATTAAGTGACCGTTCCTGGATCCTGGTCCAGGGAGCAGTTTGCCGTAATTAAAGCATACCCGGGGGGTGTCCGGCTAGGCACGGATTGGAAAATTAAACCGAAAACAAATTGAAATTGCCAGCTACATAGCAAATCAATTCGAATGCAATAAATAGTCGTTTATTTTTACATGCAAATGCAACATGCAAATGAACAGACACAGTCTTCGGCCGCAGTGATGGCAAGTAACGATTTAAATTGAATTAAATATTAAAAACATTGTATAATATACATTAAATATATAGCTTGAATTTTTATAACTATAATTACATTTCCATTAGTTTTTTTTATATATTAAAAGAAAACAAGATGCCCAACACTATGACCTGCAATATTGCGTGTACTATGGGTTAACCCAGAAACCAGAGCCACCAACTGGCCGGCAAGTGACAAATTGGATGACCCCGGCTATCGTCTTTCTCGGCCAGGCTGTAAAATTTGATTACTTTGCGGTCGAGCTGGACTATTTGCCCAACGGCTCCGAGCTGAGCCTGAAATCCAGGTAGAATCAGATGTTAGCCCCTTGCCTTCCAAGACTGTGTGCATTGTGCTTTTGCAGCACTGTGCAAATAATAAAGAACCGGTCTTCCATTCGAATTGCATTCATGGGACCTATGTCAATATTTACCTAACTTTACACGAGCCAAACTTTCCAATCAAATCAAACTACGTATTTAATTAGTTTTGTAACGAAGTGACCAGACCTTCCAAGCCTAACTAAATATTTGCAAAAATTCAGGCCCAAAACCAAGGGGAAAACTTTTCCTCAGATCCCCAATGGACTGAATCTTTTTTTCTGGAAACACATGTTCAACTTGTAGTTAATTAAGTATACGCACTGAGGCCTATACAATTTAGCATGAGCCCATTGCCTAGCTCCTGCTGACTTTGCATAATTTTCGAGTAGCTTTTTTGGCTTTTCGCTTTCACTTTCGGTCCGCAAATGGAGTCGGTCGACTGGTAAATATTCTCGGTTAAATATGGCCAAAGTAGTCTCCCAATCTCCCCATATGCAAATTCAAAAGGAATTTTTGTGCACACATAGTTACTTGCCAGAAGTTGCCTATTTAAATATGCACAACATTCATTTAGGGACTGGTTACCAGTACTTAATTAGAAGTCTAATTTATTTAAACATTAAAAAACTTATAAAAAGAATGACCACTAAGTTTTAATATTAAAAGGTTTTTGAAAATATTTCTTATAAAGTTAGTTGTATATTTCATGAGTCAGACAATGAGTCTTTAAAGTTTTAATTAAAAGAAAGCCACTCAGATAATCCGCGTAAAAAATGAACACAACCATTTGACCATTTTAACAAAAACTTTTCAATTTGGAGGAGGCAACTGTCTATAAGTTTCAAAAGGAAACAAATTCTCTAATTAATCTCGAAAGTATTTATAACTTTTGTTTCGGCGCTCTTGTTGTTCTTCAATTTGAAACAATTGTGAATAATTAATGCACCATTATACTCAATTTACCGAAAAACCTGCATATAAAATCCCCCAAGGATCCGAAAGCAAAAGTCAAAAGTTTTACAAGTTGCAGCTGTTGAGGGAAGTTTTTCGTTTGGAAACGGGTTGTGTAGAAGGGTCATTCCCGAGTTGAAACTAGACGGACTAGGACTTTAAACGTTTTCACATCCTGCGGTTCCTAGGACATTAAAGTTGCATTAGAGCCAAGTCCAAGCTCACGTATATGATTTCATGTTTGAAGTTAAAAGTTTGAAGAACATTTTTTGGATTCGGTCTACGTTTTTTGGAAACAAGTCTACGAAAGAAAATAGATAAAATATAAACGTATCTGGCAGAGGGTAGGTGGATCATTTAAAATCGATCTTTCCTGCTTGATTTTCATGAGGGACTATTAAAAAAAAGTGTTATTTTTAAACCCGAAAACGTAACACAAGAATAATTTTTATCAACGAACAAAAGCAAAATTTATCCCCAAAACTTCTTGATTCTTCACTTCTAACAAAACTTAGCAAGTTGCAATATTCGCCCACAAAAAAAAAATAAAAGAGCGAAATAAAATGCAAATGCTTTAGGTTGCAATTTGATGTAAAAGGGCGGTAGGGCAATCAACTACAATTTGCATTATTGCAGCTGGGCAACCCGGGGTGCAACCTACGCAGCGGTGCCGCAAGCCCCAAAGCCAACCGCAAAAAGCAACAGCAACAACATCATCAGGCAACAATACTGGCAACAAAAATGGCCACAATACCAAAAGAGGGCGGAAGATGAAGGGCGGCAACAACAGCAGCAACTATGCGACTCATTCCTGGCGACATTGTATAAACAACAATTTTAGCGGATATTAAAAACAATGTTGCTGCTCTCGGGGCTTTTCCTCTTTTTACCAGGAGGGGGAAAGTGGCAAGTAGGAAAATGGAAAAGTGACGAGATGGGGGGAGAGCGAAAAAGCGGCAGGATGAGGGTGGATGAGATGACTGCTCCACCACTAACTTTCTGAGAATGTCAAATTTCAAGTCGTGTTTTGTCATTTTCCATTCAACTGTCAGCTGAGCGGCGGCTTTTCAGTTTGTTTCGTTTTGTTTGCGCATTTTCCATGGCAGTTTGCGGCCCAGTTTGGAGGTATTGGCACTTTTATTGTTCCCTCGGATTGTGCACCATTCGCCATTGAACAGCGGCCGGATATCCGGTTGCCGCATTTAAACACAATCTGCCAAGTGTCCCATTGTCGTCGTCTAGCCATCTTGTCCTGTTGCGGAAGTGCCACTGCCTCGGACTCGTTTTGGGCTTAATTAAGCCTTTGAATCCGTTTCACAGATTCTTCAACAGAATCCTGCGCCCATTCGAGTTGATTAAAATTTCATTAACACCCCAGTGTAGAGATTTACCAAAAATTTTCGCAGCTAAACTTAATGAATTTTCCTCTTGTTCGATATAAATAAAATATTATTCAATTTTTACTTTAAATTCCAACAAAATTAACAACAAAGGATACATTAAGGATAACATTTATTATTAGGAATATTCATTTTTGTCAATATTATAAAGGAATTCTCAATTAAAACCCGTTTCTATTAATTAGAACAAGTGCTAATTGGCGAACACAAGCCCTCAAAATTGTCTTTTTGTTTGCGTAGGCTTTCGTTGGCCCTGATGGTGACATAAATTAGACACCGATTGGGTGTTAATGGGAAAACATCAGCCATGGCATTAGCAACACCATCAGCATTCAAATCAAATCGATTGCTGTTCCAGTGTGTTAATTAAATACATTCAATTTAAATTTAAACGGCTAGAGCACAGGGGGCCAACAGAGATTTGTCTCAATTGGAATTCCATCAGCCAGTGGCATATCTTGGCCCATTTATCCGGCCCGGCGATGGCATCAAGGGTTTCAGGTGTTTTACGGCTCTAATTGGCACGTGTTATCGCGTGTCTGAGCCCTTCGGTTATCTTGGCTAATCAAAGGCCACTCCCTCTTGACGTCGACGCCCCTTCGGCCTTTGTTCAGTGTCAGTGACATTTGGCCAATTCGAACATGGCCCAAACGTTTGTCTATCATTAACTGCTCAGCAATTTGTGCAACTGTGCCATATAAGCCCGCAGAAGCCATTGACATCCATCGAGGCACGTCCCCTTATGCGCTTTTGATGGTGTGTCGGTTAGTGCCTGGCATGGCTTAATCAAGTTACGACTAAACAAAAGCACATATAAATTATTTAATTAATCCTTTGGGTTTATTTGCACCGCAGCCGCTGTGCCCAAGTGTGTCTAAGTGTGCGTGTGGGCAATCAATGTCATAAACGAGCACAGTCGCCCACACAGCCGCAAGGTGCGAAGCAACTGCCTTCCTGCCATGATTGTGATTTCCAATTAATTTTTGTTGCCCGAAGAGAGAAAAATATGTTGCCTTCGTTGGGGGTTCGATGAAACTCAAAGATGGAGGCTGCAAAAAGATCCACGGGTTTTGTTGCAGGCTGAGCATCATCATTTCGAGGCAAAAGGTTGAGGAAAGGTTAATGGAGTTGAACAGACTTGGCTAAATTGACAAACTCTTGTGATGGAGTAGGGTCTTAGAGAAAATTATATCAATTAAATTAAATATTTTTTTTAAAGATGAAAAGACTTTTTGAAAGGAATTAAATAATGACTAGTGTAATAAATGAGGACAATAAATATCTCAAATAATAACAAATTTTCATAACTAGTATTATTTTATTATTCATAATATTTAGCAAACATCCTCATTTTTTTTTTCATTTGGCAAAGGTACTAATGATTTCTGCCCAATTGAAGTCGAAATGCTTGGAAAATCCATTCAAATAGTTGAGAGCTACAGTTCTGGGGCACACCTGCACCTTCGCCATTTGAAACCTCCATGGATATCCATTCAAGTCCCATAAATATTCATTGCCTGGCCAACGGCATGGGCTTAAATTTCGGAACCGAATTGGGCAAAGATGCTAAGACGGCCATGCAAGGCAAGGAAACTCGGAGGAGTATCATTGTAACCCCAGTGGCACCCGCGTACCCCGGAAATTTAACCGAGTTGCTGCAACAATACATCTGCAGAGAATCCAAGTTCATGCCGACACGCACTAAATCTTTGCTTTCATGTTTGCGTTTTTGTTTGAAACGGAAAGCGGACGAGAAACTAAACCCTTGCCCGGGCCAAGTTTTCCCTCGGCCAAATCCACACACCCAAGCCAAGGCACACATGGAACTGAGAGCCGAAAAACCTATATTGTAGTGGATATAAATCCCTGCCACATGCCTTTATGCAAAGTTTGGATTAAGTTTTAGCGTAGAGGGAGCCCGGCAAGCCAGGGGTCGATGGCAAGGTCCTGAGATCCTGCGCCTGCCAAGGACCGGCTGCTTCTGCATGACTGCCCAAATTTGTAAACAATCAGAAAATGTGTCAACTTATTTTTGCCCCCAAAAAATAGAGGGTCGGCCAAGGAGAGAGGGCTTTTGAACAACAATGGCAACACAATCTGATGCCTGATGCCTTAAGTAAATACATAGTTTGAAATTTGTTCAGAGTGTTGTTGCTGTTGGGGCTGCTTTTTGGCCCAAGCAGTTGGAAAATTCAGTTAAGCCGCTTACTGGAGATTCGTGCTAACAATAATAGCATCATAATAGGAAGCGATTTCAACTTTTAAACGCTAAACGCATTTAAATTGCATAGGGCAGGAGTGACTGAGTATTTGCATAAGTCCGATATCCTTTATGGCCTTATCTGAGCGAGCTCTGTCAGAGCGGAAGGAAGATTGTTTTTTGGCCAATTGTAGTTGGCAGACCGTAAAATGAAGTTTCCAGTGCAGCAGCATCTGAAGTTTCGATGAAAACCAAACACACTGCCCCCGAAAAGACTGCACACACATGCTGGCAGCTAGGTAGTCGGGCAGTGAGGCTATTTATATTGATCCCTTTTTAGCAGGACATTGTCAGGCGAGTAAATTGGATTTTGTATTCTTTGACATTCCGATTTGTCTTTTGGTCTGCTAACATTTAATTTTACCGACTATTTGTAAAGTGGCTGGAGACAAAAGCTTTCCGCTGACATGACTTCCCTGGGAGAGATTGCCAAATAGGACTGGCCAGACAATTGAATCCACACAATTAGTAAACCAATACCAGACACATGCCAACAGCAAAACCAACAGTCTTGGTGTGGGCCATCGATACTGCTTCCATTTCAAAGGCCATTTAAATCAATCGATTGACAACACTTTCCCGACACAAAAAAACCAACATGAATTCGATACGACCCCAGAACAATGGCCAAAATAATTCCGTTTGCATCTAATCATATCTGTTTACCAATTTTTATTTGTCTAACAAATGCAGAAAAGCATGACTCTTTAAGCTGAATTACGTTGGTTTATCCAGTAAATTAATTAAAATTTTAGTCATATTTTACAGAATATTTATGGTAATAATCCTAATATGCTAATAAACTTTTAGCAACTCTTTAACCATTACTGAAAACTAATCTCAAATTGCAAGCAAAGTTGAAACCTGTTTTATCGCTTCTTTGGCCGACGTAAAGTTTTCGAACAAGTACCAACTTCTAGTTCATGATCTTGCAGGCGCATAAACTAAGGGATTCCTGACTAGGATGCTGGCGCTATAAATAAACTCGGCAAATGTGTAAAGTTCCTCCACTCCAAAAAGGCAAACAGGCAGTGGCGCAGGGAATCCAGGGGATGCTGGTTGGAAGGACTCGTTTTGAATATGTTTGTCATTGTTGGCAGCGGCATTGCGGCAAGCGATACTGTTGTACTTGCAACACCGCCGCCAATGACAACGCACGTGTGTTCCCATACTCGTCCCGTGATCCTTTGTCTTTCCCTCCTATACTCTACCTTCTCATGCCCCGCAAAACGGGACCAAATTTCCCCAGTGACGGACGGACAAATTTAACATTTTGTGTCAAAATGCTGCTGCTAGTAGTCGCAGGAGCTATAACAGGACACATTCAATTGCGGCAACCGCAATACAGACACTCAATGCGGTGAGGAATGGAAGGAAGAGAGGGATGAGGCAGTTGACAGGATATGGTTTGAGGAGAAAACCAAAATGTTTATACCCTTTTTAGGTATTTGAAAAGAGGGCATATTTTTTTAGAAACAAAATAAATTAAACAAAGTCTCAACATTCATAAATTTTCAAATGATTTAATAGTCAGAAATGCAAGAAAAGTTATTTATTTTCCTGCTAATGAAAGCATCCCATAATGAGTATTATATAGTCGGTACACTCTGTCAAAACCTTTCAACTTATTTTGCATATATTGGGAAACAATAAATTTTACAGTAATGTGGCAAGCTGTGTGGGTGTCACTCGATTTGCGCACATGTATGGTGGTGCGAGGGCATGGTGGTGTGATAGCCTGGTGGTGTGATGGCGTGGTGGGACGATGGTATGTGTACCCACGTCCGACAGAAGCTGACCTTCGACATTGCCGACATAACGGAGAAAGAAAGCAAATCCAAAGACAAAGGGGCCCCAAATCGCCAGACTGTGACAGCTGCGAGGCATGGATAACTTAAATGGGTTAAAAGGATATGTTTCTGGCTCAAACCGTGGCCGGATTGTTCCTCGTTTCCATTTCCAACCTCGTCAACCTAAAAACGAAAAACAAAAAGAAAAGCTTATTAAACGCATGAGTTGACGAAATTGAATTTTCCCTTGACCAAAAATAAGCAGGCGGAGCTCTATACGGAATCAGAATTGAATACCGACGTCAACATCTCACCCCATGCCACCAAACAAATCCCAGATCTAGGGGGATTTGTGGGAATAACTTCAAATGTCGACTTTGGAAAACAATTTACAATTATAATGATAATCAATTTTACATTTAGCATTGCGCCGCTTCCCCCTTTTTGCATTGCAAATTGTTTCCTTCATCAGGCAGAAAGTAATGCCCAAGTATTTTAATGCAGGAAAGTGGGGAAAACGGTGAAAAAATTGGAGAAAAAACGTGGAAGAAGCCAAGAGGGAAACAACATTAGTGACTTGGCAGCAAAAAGTTTATCCTCGACTAGCTCTTGCTTTCTACGTCCATTCAAACAATTTTTTCATTAAAAAGCAAGACCTAACTTTCGGCGCAAACAATTTTAATAAACATTCGCAAAAATTTAATTATATGCATGGGCATTCTCATGATCGGACGAAATAGAGCCATTCAGTGAGGCGCCAAAGCAAACATGGCCAGATGCAAAGTCAAAGATAACCGGGCCAACACCCACAAACACACACATAGTCTTATGCTCGGCAACCAAAACAGGAAGAGACCTTAACCCGGCTGCTAAGCTGAAATTTAATATTGGAAGGCAATGAGCCGGCGCGCAATAAAAGCCAAAACCCCAATGGGATTGAGATTGCCGAGTGGCAATTGGCAGGGGCAGCGGTGGCACAGAAGCCCTATACCTAGGAGGGATAGTCGGAGCCCTTATTTATTTAAGGGCCGGATATCGGGTATAGGGGGATTGGTATGTAGGGGCCATCGGCCTCTCATGTGCCGCATGGTAATGAAGACTCGTTGCCCCGCCCCAAACTTCGACTCTATTTTCACTGCCTCTGTTCTAGCAGCCAATAAAGTACTGCTGCAGCCAAGATACAACAAAGCACTGATAAAAATTATGAAATATTTAAAATTTATTCATATTTTATCATTTTAATGTTTAAACGCGATCAAATTAGTCCATTGGACCAACAAATTATTAGTGGTTGCAAATCTAAAGGATACGATAGAAGACCAGGAAACTTTAAATTTTTTAAAATATATAAACTTTCTATATTAGTGAAAATTACTTTTTTTGGAGTGTAAAACAAGGACAGACTTGCCATTAGTCGATCGACAGCCATTGGGGGTGTGGAATGGCTAAAATTGTGGAAACGGCAACGGTAAGCGTTCTGCTCTGCTCTGTTCCGGGCTTTGTTACATAATAGGTGAAGTTTTATTGTCGAAAGCTATTAAACTTTTCCCATCAAAAGTGTACGCTACTGCCACATGGAAAAGGTGTAGAGCATTAAAGTTGCAGCAGTCGAGAAGCCGAGAACCGGGAAACACAAACTTAAGGAAATGACTCTCATAATAATGATTATATTGCTGGTCATTGCTGGTGGGACTTAGTTACGATTTATTAAAGTTTATTTTGTATTCAATAATACCCATATCATATCCCACAAGGAATAACTGTCAGTATCCTGAAAAAAATCAATATTATTGCTATTAAAAATATTTAGAAGTTAGTATTTAATAGTTATTAGAATAGTTTAGAAGCATTCATAATATCTATTTTTAGATCATAAATAATATTTCTACAACCATAAGGCGCTTAAAGTAATTGATGCTGGAATTACTATTCAAATAAATCAATTCCTATACTCGAATTGTGCTTTTTGTGAAACTAATTTAATCCGAAACTGATAGGCTTATGAAATTGTCGGGAGAGCCTGATGGTCTTCGATAAATTTGTGACAATGATGTCTTGGCCAGAGTCGCAGCCCAAAGGGACTAAAAACAATTGACTGTGTGGAAACTTTGTTTTTTGTTCGTTTTTGTAGCCGACTGTTGGCATTCCACTCCATCTTCGATTTGTGTTTTTCCTCCCATGCAATCGGGGCACGCATTGCGCATAAAATTGCTTTCACATCGGAGGAGGAATTCGAGGGACTCGGCGGACAGAAGCCCTTTCGGGGGCCAAAAGGTTTCAGCCATAGAAGCTCCACTTTATTTGGGCCACTTGTTTCGGGTGCGGTTGATGTCTACATTTTCAGAATGTTGGTTAAGCACTCGGCAAGTTTGCTTGTTTTTCTGCTTTCCGCGCATTCTGGCCTTTACAGCTCCAGCTCTAGCTCCTGCTCAACTGTATCCACCATTATTTTTCCCCTGAAATTGAAAAAGTTTATGAGCAATTTTAAAAGTGAGTTTCCTACTTGCCCACACAGATTGGGTTAATTCGCATTTCGCTTCGAATGGTGCTAATGAATTGGCTCGTTTGCACTCGGTGGGTGGCGGCACGGTTGCAATTTCACAAAAACACGCCTCTTGTTTCTACGGGGAGCGTTCAGCACTTGAAATGCAATTAATCATAGTAGAAGGAAAACAGCAAGAGTTTTTGTTTGAAATATCAGGAAGAAAACGCATTGAATACCTCAAGTCAAACAAATACAAGGACATTTATGAATGTTACCATTTCTTTCTTCTGATTGGATTGACCTCTGGTTCATGTGCGTTCGATATTCGAAAAAGGTTTTATGCTTTGAATTAGGTTACTATTCAGGAAGGTTAAAAGACACAAATGTGATATGAAGTAACCAATTTAATAAAAGTTGTCTTATTTTCATCTTGTGGCTATAAAATTAATTTTACAGATGTGCCTAAGTAGCTTACAAATTTTATTTTCTACCGATTGCTTTCCACCGTAGAATTGTTTTTCTCTTTTTTATGTGGTACACGTGTCGTATGAGTTATATTGTTTTTTTGGCTCTAAACCATTTTATTTAGTATCTGATAAAGATAAAATGTTCTTTTAGCTTTATTTTAATGAATTTTAACTTTCAACCTTCCCAATCGTGACTGACATAGGTCCGTTGGCCGATACTGTATTAACACTTTCACACTTACCCGTTGCTTGAAACCACAACTTGGCTTATTGTAGGCGCCTATCTGCATATATCTTCATTCAGCATGGGTCATGGGTCGACCACATATTCCGATACTTGGCCGATCCTTTGTAATCGAGCCAGTCTTGGTCTATGGTCTATACTCTTTTTTGTATGGGATGTGAATTTTCTTCACATTTCTTCGATTTTTCTTCTTCCTTATGAAATCTTGAGATTTCTACTGTTTGTTTATTTCCCCCAATCCTAAAAAAAGGAGATGTTAGTTACTGAAAATACAAACAGTTACTGAAAATACAAACAGGATAGTAAGGGAATTGGTGTATAAATGTCTATATATCGGCACTTGCAAGAAAAACTAAATAAAACACAGACACGTGACGATATACCTATATTGCATTTTTTCATCACAAAAATTGATATTATATAGTTTTTGTGTGACTTGTGGGTTCGTCACCTGTATTTTACCTCATCAAGGATTTTCATTCCCTTATAGAGGGTATTATAATTTTGTTCAAAAGTGTGCAACGCAGTGAAGAAGTCATCTCCGACTCTACTAAGTATATAGATTCTGAATCGGGATCACCACCTGAGTTGATATGAGCATGTCCGTCTGCCTGTTTCTACAGAAACTAGTCTCTTAGTTTTAAAGCTATCGACTTGAAACTTTGCCACACCTTTATTTCCTTTGCACGCTTTTTGTATATAATTCGGAACGGGCGGGATCGGCCGACTATATCTTATAGCTGCCATATAACTGTTTAATCGGAAATGGTATAACTTTGGTGTTTTTAAAGTTAGAGAGTCGGATTTTGCATGCATGCTATTTTTGGCAAAATAAAACGACCCATCAAACTTCATAAGGATTCGCCGACTATATTCTATAGCTTCCATATAACTGAACAATTGGAAATGACCCAACTTTCGTGTTTTTGAAGATAGAAAGCTGGAAGTTCGTACAGATTCGGTTTTTAGTCAATTTATCCGACTTACCAAATTTCATAACGATCAGCCGACTACTTTTATCTTATAGTTCCCATATAACTTAACGATCAGAAATGGTATTTGGTAACAATACCAACTTTGGTGTTTTTGAAGATGGGACTTTTTTTGAGATTTTTTATTGTAATAAATTTGATTTATTATGATATTTTCATAAGGGCCGACCAACTATATCCGATGTATCCGATATATTGTATATCCGGTTTTAACTGCAAGAGTATATCAACTTCGGCTCCGCCCGAATTTAGGTTTCATTTCTTGTTTTTTTTTTTTAATATTTTAAATATGTCATTTCATTTCATGGTTTTGCATGTGGTTTCATGGAATATAGATTCCATTATACCATAGTTATTTTAATGGCAAAATTTGCTGCTATTTAGAATCTATTAATCGCACCTATGAATCAAAAATCACTTAAAGTTAACTTATTCGAGAAGCCGATAAAAAAGTCAAAGTGGTTGATAATTGAAAAATAAAGCGTTTGATGAAAAATTATTTTAGATAAAAGTGTCTCTATTTAAACGATTTATTGGTTAGAGGCCTTTCATGTTCAATAGAAGAGTATATGCCGGCCATTTCCTAAAAATATTAAATCGAATTTAACAGCTAAATACTTTTACAACATATTCAAATATGAATCATTCTTGTCCATATGATGTAATTACTATTCAATATTTTCTTAAAAAATAAATGTCAGAAGTTTTGTAAGTTGTATGCGAAATGCGAAAAATTGTATGTCTTATTTTTTTCAAAAGCTAAAAAATTAAACTATTGAAAAATTACGGAAATTTTAAAATCAGTTTAAAATTAGGCGTTTAAGAATTTTTAACCACAAAAAATTACCGAAATACTTATTTTTAATCAAGATTTGTAGGGTGTTACAAATATTTAAGACGCGGTTTTGTACTATATTCGACCTAATAAAAATTCCTATTTTTTAATTTAAAAGTTCAAAATCACTCTTGCACTGTGCTATTAAAAAAATGGTCACGTTATTATAAGCGCGAGAAACAATTAAAAAGTTAAATTGTTAAATGGTTTAATGGATTTTCGCGGAATTTTAAAATCAGTTTAAAATTAGGCGTTTAGGAATTTTTAAACACAAAAAATTACCGAAATACTTATTTTTAATAAAGGTTTTTAGGGTGTTACAAATATTTAAAACGCGGTTTTGTGCTATATTCGACCTAATAAAAATTCATACTATTTAACTTTAAAAGTTTAAAATCACTGTTGCATTAAAAAAATGTGCTATTAAAAAAATGGTCATGTTATTATAAGCGCGAGGAACAATTAAAAAGTTAAATTGTAAAATGGTATAATGGATTTTCGCTGAAAATTGTTACTTAATTATGTTACTAATGGTACCTGTATACGTGGTATCTCCTTAGACCTGCTATTAAATATCCAAAAAATGTAATAAGAGTGTTATCATAAACTGGGTGATATTTGAATTAATATCAGATGGCACAGTTAGTTCCGATAGCTTCGTTGGACTACCAGGATGATTGTGAAACTGGTTCTGCTATGGCTTTTGTGTGTTGTGTCAGAGGTTGTTGGAAAACATTCAATCGCGGAAAAGATTTAATGGTTACATTTTAGATTTCCTGCAAATATGAGTTCACCAATGTCAAGTGTAAGACTTTGGATGAAAAATTCTCTGGTTTTGATTATTGTTATTTGAAATCTGTGAATCGGACCTATAAGTACCTCTCCATAAAAGTGAATTTGTTCAAAATTCCTGTTACAAAAATGAAGGTAACTAATAAATAAATAAGAAATAACTTTGAACTTCAACCCTTTATTGCAGGTTAATGCTGCAGTATATAAACGCTTTAATGGCTATAGACCTTTTATGTATAATATTACAATAGATGGTTGCAATTTTTTGAAAAACCCTAAATCAAATGCTATAATAAATTACTTCTATGGGATTTTTAAAAGTTTTTCAAATGTAAATCACTCCTGCCCCTTTGACGTAAGTAAATGAAAACAAATTTATTAATCGAGATTCTAATATACATTTTCATAATTAAGCATGATATTATAGTAGACAAGGTTGATATAAACGTGGTTAATCACCACGTCACCAAAGTTCTCCCAGTTCCAGAGGGCGATTATCTCTTTGAAACTCGTTGGTTCGCTTACGACATACTTCGAGCGATTGTGAAAATTTATTCTACTATTTCCTAGATAAGTAATAAATACTTGTACCAATACGCAGGCTCCGATTTCCACTTTCACATTTTACAAAACGTCTATTTTCAGAAATACTTCAGTATATTTTCCGATCTCTCTGTTATACGACATCTTTGGATATATTCGACAGGTCCCTTCTGACTTATATATGGAGTTAAAAAAAAGGGTGTGTGAAAAGTTCTATGTATTTTAAACTTAAACTTCGAGTCGGAGAGGCTAATTTGCGTAGAAACACACGGATATGCTTATATAAACTTAGGAGGTGAACCTGATCAAGAATATATATTCTTCATAGGGTCGGAATAGTCTCCTTCACTTTTCGCCAAAAAATTAATACCCTCTTAAGGATATAATAATTTTTAATAAATAAGCTATTTGAAACACACTGCCCTTTCGAAATTTTTGTGATTACACCAATACAAACAAAATATAAATATAAAAAAATATAAAAAAATATAATAAAAATAGGATTAAAACAATATGTTTTTTTATCGGTACCAAGTAAAATTTTACTGCAAACAATTTTTTAATTTAGACAAGTACTTATACATATCGTCTTTTTTCATAATCCATTATTTGATTTCTAAAATGGCACTAATACTTGATAAAATATATCCAAAAACGTCTTAGAAAAGTGCACTTGGATGAAAAATATACAAAAACACATTTTATAGCAAACACCCACGCGCACACTTGGTCGAAAAGTCGAAGAAGATATAATGTTGATGCAATAACATGCAACTTTGACACCAGAAAGGGCAAAGGACTACCCGAAGGGCTCCCCTTGAACGAGTGTGGGCGTGAAGCCGTGTCTGTGTGAGTTACATGCACTTAACGTTGATTTGTGCATCGACCGTAGGATCTCAAGTCAGCTCAGAGCCACTCGGATGACCTGCTTACCCGACACAGTACATCCAGCAGTAGCAGTGGCCACTGGCAACGGCAGTCCCCCTCCAGATCGACCCACTTGGGTTTACTTCAGCTCTGCTTAGCTAAGTTTCATTTGCAATTTTCATCTGCAGCTGTTACACGAGTGCCCGGCAAACAAGCCAAAACACACGCACTCAGACAAGACTGGCCCAGAAGAATACACATATCCAGGATATATGTGTGTGTACATATAGGGAATATGGAATCGGTAAAGCAAAAGTTAAATTTGTAATCGAAATGCCAAGAGTCACTCATACTCTTGCTAAATATCTGATATATGAGTATCAAAATTGGGGCTAAAAATATTTAATGGATATACTGTGTTTCTGGATAATATATTACGGGAAGATATATGTACAATCTCAGGATGGATTAGAAATTAATTTTACCATATTTTCCTTATATTATTTTATGGAAAGAGTAAACCATAAGTAGCCTTCAGCCATAACAATTTCTTGCTTTTGAGATGCAATACCGTTTGTTAGACAAGCCACAAAGAAGCTCGTCGGTTTCTTGCCTGTTTCCACCTGGCCAATGCAATTAGTATTAATAAATAAATTGGATTTGGAAACTTGTGCAATACGCGAGATATTCCTTAGGAAATGCAGAAAGATGGGACTATTAAATTTATCACGGAACCGAGGCGCCCCGGAGTCAAAATGAAATTAATACAGGACGCTATTAAATTATTTTTAATTGGCCTCCCGCTGTATTGCGCTGGTCTCAGTGGGAAATTGAATCACAACGCTGAAAACCACTCAGAATACCACATTCTCGGGGCTAAAACCAAAAGCAAAGGCCGAGCCAAAGTCCAAGGTCAGGGTTCGTAATTACTCGATATTTGCGGTTGTGGCTGTCCTTATGGCACATTAAGTGCAGGACCAAGGAGGCCGAAAGGAACGCCAGCCCTGACAGCTGGCAATTGCTACAACTTCACTTCCAGTTGTCGTTGCCAATGTCCGAATAGTTGACGATTTGAACGATGGGTTCGGTAATTATGACAACCGCAAACATCGGCTCAGAATTCATTCCAATGCCCAAGCTGAAAGCATACCCTAATGGTTAATTAATTGATGTGTTGACAGTTTAAAAACCACAAGAACTCCCCAAGCGAGTGTCCTTTATATGTAGGCTCCATTCAATTAAACCCAAGGGCTTTTGCATAACAAAATTTGATTTAATTTTCTGCATATGGGAAGTTAGAAGAATTTTAATCTTTTTATGTTAATCTTCTTTAAAGCAAAGTCCTAAATCATAATCAAGCAAACCCAAGTCTCTTCAAAGGCAGCAAAACATATCTTCGTGGGCTTGAGAAGCAATAAAAATTATATTGCCTGTCAAGGAAAGCCGAGGTGCAGCGGAAAATCAATTAAATGCATTTTTCAAAGACTCATCTCATTTTTTGCTTCCGGTCTTCTTCATCTCTTCCTTTATATATATTTTTGTCTTTTGCTCGTTTACCTAAAGCTTTAAGTTGTTATAATTTATGGCGTCTATAATTGCAGCAATTTGCAGCAAAGGGGCAAGGTGTGCCACACCCACTCATCGCCCCCACTCAGACGTGCTTGTATTTGAGCTGGGGCTTATATACAACATGCTACACATGCCCTTGAAACACTGATGAAAATGCTAAATAAATGCGAATTAACTTTAGAGGTGATTCGTTTTCAATTTTCTCATAAGAAATATTATTTTTGTGTCAATTATTATTTGATTTTCAGGTATTATTATAATATGTTTATAAAGGTTTACTATTAAAAATGCTTAACTAATTCTAAGACATTTTAAGTTCATGTTATATAAATCTAAGAAATATCTACAAAAAAACTATTTTAAACATTTTTCAATATATCATTTTTTCCATATTCCATATTACATTTTTTCTCTCAGCTATCCATCTTCTTTCTGGGAATTGCTTTCGCTGCCTTCTCCTATTTTTGTCGTCTAGGTTGCAGGCAAAATGTCAGCATCGTTCAGGACCTGATGCTCTGCTTTTCGTCTCTTTCACCAGCCGTGAGCCCTCTCTTTCCAGCTGCGGTCCTTGCTGCTGCTTGATTGCACTTTTAATTAACTTTTTTGCGAGCTGGTCTTGCTATTTCGCTTCAGCAACAGATCCTGCTTCCGTTCCTGCTCCTGCTCCTGTCTTAGCAGCTGCCTTTGCCACTGCCAATTGTCGGCACTTTGTGCTTTTTACTTTCGCCTCGTCATTAACAAAGGCAAACAAGTCGCGCATGGGGCCATAAATAATTGAAGTGCCGCCCCCACGCCCTCACGTTAAATTATTTGGATACAATTTAAGCCACACAGCGAGCCATCATAATTCCGCCCGCCGGCCAATATGTTAATTCAATTGGGTTCATTGTAATCAGCGGCAGGTGAAAGCGAAACGCTTCCAATCAAGCTGTGACTTCCCCAAATGTTTGCCACTGTTTACGGGTTTTCCCCAATCGTTGCCCCGAAAGCCATACCTGAACGGATTCTATTTTCCACAGGTATACTGGTGGATGACGAGCTGGCAGGTGAGCATTTTGCAGTGCGGGCACGCGTAATGTTATGATTGGAAAATGAAAATCATTTACGTGAGCAACCAATTTGCAGCTCATATAAAGCAAATCTAGCGGCAAGCTGCAGTACCCACAGCAACCCAAAGCGGCGAGAGGACGAGGTGTTTGCTGGGCTATCATGTGTGCAAATTAATGCGGCCAACGTGATGAGCATAACGAGATATCCGAAATCCGGAAAATATATTGCCAAGGGCGTCGTGCTGCCCAGACGTATTCGATAGGGAATTTTTCTTTTATTCTGTTTGTTAAACAATGAATTTTTACTTAAATTCTAGTTCCATTAAAACTATACATTAACTGATATTGACAATCACTTCATTAAAGAACTCTTTGATACACTTAAAAATGCATTAAAAACGAAATTTATAAAAATCTTTTTAATTGTTGAAAAATGAGCTTATGAAAAAAAGATTAAATATTTCCATTACCGAATCAATTAAACAACAGTTTTTGTAAAATAGTCGTGTTTTCAGGATGTATTTCCGCCCATTGTTGTTAGCCTTTTTAATGACATTTATAATTCTAATTACAGAGGTAATATGGTTATATCAACCCCTCAATTTTAAATTATTTTTTTAAATCTTTTAGACCGAATCCAAGTTTGAGTTTACCAATTTTATTTGCAAGTCTCATGATAAGAAGTTTGGTGAATTCGAATATTGCATCTTAAAGTCTGTGAATCGTACCTACAACTATATATCTGCGAAATGGAAACTCTACAAGCTGCCTATAACAAATTTAAAGGTAAATAGATTTTAACATTAAAACTTGAGCCCCCCAAATATATGTATTTACATGAAAGGTTAACTTGGCTCTCTGGAAAAAATTCAATGGATTTAGGCCATTCCTTTACAATTTAACATTCGAAGCATGTTCATTCATCGATAACCCAAAATCAAACCCAGTGGCCAACTTTGTGTATGAATCGTTTATGACTTACTCGAATATTAACCACTCTTGTCCCATTACTGTAAGTTTAATCATATATAGTATATGAATTAATTCTAACTAATGATATAATTTTTTAAGACTGATGCTATTTTGGAGAAGCTCCCAGCCGAATTTGTTGATTATCGATTTTCAAAAGTACTTCCATTTCCAGAGGGCGATTATTTTATTGAAGTTATTTGGATGCGCTCCAGAAAACTTGTGGCATCCTTCAAGGTGTATGGAACTCTTTCCTAAATACTTCATTCTTTTTGAAGGGTTTTTAAAAGTTAAATAAAAACTAATTTTTTACGCTCTGACGGATATTACATTTGTCAATACTTTGCTTTTTTCGGCTCATTTCAGCTCTTAAACGGTTTCGTTTTCAATTTATAAACCATAATATCATTTAGCATTCTCATTTTAATAGTGAATATTCAATGTCCATTTAATTGTTACACTTTGTAAGCATTTACATATGTTAGTATTCGTTTAACAACTCAACGGCTTTGAAACGATGTGCGCAAAAACTTTTGCCATTTTACACCTGATTTTCTTGCTGACTTTACCCAATCAAGTAGTATACTTCAAAAATTTTAACGATAAATTATTTACCTAAAACACTTACTAAATAGTATCAAGGTTGGAGTTTACCAACTTGGTGTGCAATTCTTTTGATAAGAAGTATGTCGAGCCCGAGTACTGCATTTTGAAGTCTGTTAATAGGAGCTACAAATATGTGTCTGGGAAGTTCAATATATACCAACTTCCTCTTAGAGTAATGAAGGTATGGAGTATTACTCTAATAATTACTTTTAAGAATAAAAGCAATAATATAATATAAAATTAACCTTTAAAATATAAGATAAACATATCGCTCTGGCGACGTTCAAATGGCTACCAGCCCTTCCTCTTTAATCGCACATACGACGTCTGCAAATTTTTGAAACACAGAAAATCGAATCCAAAAATAAATTTCATTCATGAATCGTACGTAGGCTACTCGAATTTGAATACCTCATGCCCTATTAATGTGAGTATATTAGGATACTGAATTTAAATTCATTGGTTAATTATGGAAATTATTTTTAGCATAATATTATTTTGGAAAAGTTTCCGGCCTCCATCCTTAATCATCGACTGACAAAGGTGCTTCCTTATCCGGATGGCCACTACCGTGTTGAGGTTCGATGGATGAATGTTGATGCTCTAGCCATACTGGCTAAAATTTCTTTTTCTTACTCATAAAAATGCTTTTGGTTGTTTTCTTAGAACATAAATGAAAAACATTTAAAAATATCGGGTGTAGTTTTTCGATCAATAAAACTTTTGGGTAGCGGGTTAAAGCAGCGGATTTGTGAGAAAATCCTTGAATTCTTTTTTTTTTATTTATATTTTCTCCAATAAAAAAAATTAATGAAAAATCGATTGAAAAATCGATCGCATATTCGCATATTTTACTTGATATTCAGTTCCTTATACTAGAAGTTAATCCCACTCTGGAATAGGCAGGACCTTCCTGCCTAAAACTGTGTAAAAGTCTGTATTCAGCTTTTTCATGGAGATATCCTAAAACAATCTTATATTACATATATAGGTTGAATATAGGTTCATTTACTTGCGTCGAAACAATACGTATGTACGTATGCAGGCATTAACTGTTTCATTAAACATAGAAGGCCGTCACATCGTTTGTAAATTATAGTTTAAAAATATTCAAATAAAGGTGCACATTGAATATCTGGACGTTTTAATTATGCTTTTTGTGACAGTTCTTTTCATGGATCGGTACGTATTTATGGTCCTCTACCTCTTCTACCTTCTACCTCTGTGGAAGGTAGTCCATGGGTAACGAATCCAGCAAGCTTAACACTATATATAGCAGAAAAATGGAGCATTTACATCAGGGTCATTTATTCGGCTAGCGTTCTACTTCGAGCCTAATTTTGATGGAATCAATGCTTGCTTTAAATCATAATTCTGGGTAATTTTGAAAAGTAAAATGCCTCTGGATGTCAGCCGTCGAAACATTTTCTAAATAACTTTCCTAGATAAAAAATTATAAAATTACATACGGACTTCTGCACAATCATCGACTCGCAAAATACTCTCATCAATCACATATTTCTCGATTTACACATACAATATTGAAATCATAAGTGTTAGGAAAAAAGAGCGATTGTGCAGCAAAAAATGAATGACAATGGATTAAATTTTAAGGTACGAAAGTTTTTGGGGTTTTAAATTGCAATTGAGTTTTTAAATTCATTGGATTTGCCACATCACATCATTTACAATTGAAGGTTAGAGCTCCAATCATTTTACTTCGTAAGTTGAACCCATTGCTATTCGCTGTGACGATCAATAAGTCGATAACTTAGGTTTGGAGACACCGTACTTTTTCCACGGACAACTATATATGAAATGTTCACACCAGGAAAAACCATCCTGTTTATTTGTGCTGGATAAAGACGGTCCAACCAAGAATATTGTACTTTCCAATGCGCTGATTATTCTTCCTTATTTCTCATAAGAACTCTCATCCAATATATTCATAAATGTATCATAGAATAATTGAGAAACATAAATAAAATAAACTTTAATTATTTGAACCGCCTTTGATTATAAGTACATCCCCGAACACCTAACAAATATAGTCCATATGTATGTAATTTTATTGGACTAAAAAAATTTTTTCTAAAAAAAGGACTAAGCAACGTTTGCTAAACAAATATATATTGAAATAATAGTGTTTCATTTAATTATTTTTATTCCAATGAATTAATACAAAATCAATATGGTAACTTTTTTATTGGGAAAATTGTACAACCGCCCTTTCTATGTCATAAGCAATCCAATGCACTTCCAAAAGGTAATCGCCCTCCGGTACAGGAAGAACCTTTGTAACTTGGTAATTCATAAAGTTGGCATCAAGTTTTTCTATTAAGAGGTCATGCTGAAATAATATATATTACTTATTCTTTCTTTTGCATATAATTCATTTTTCCACACCAACTTACATCATAAGGACACGTATGATTAATATTGGAATAGGTGCTAATAAAATTATAGAAGTAATTAGCGATAGGATTTTTATTGGCTCCACTCATAAGTCTACAGAAATCCACAGTCAAATTGTACAAGAATGGCCGATAACCATTAAACCTTTTAAAAACTATTCCAGTAACCTGAGAAAAAAGTCAAAATGTAAACATATTTTAATAGAATGTCCTTGTGCATACTTTAATTTTTGTAATAGGCGTTTTGAACAAGTTCACTTTTATGGACAGGTACTTATAGCTCCGATTCACAGACTTCAAATAACAATACTCGAAGTCATCAAAACTCTTATCCACGGAATTACACTTAATATTGGTGAATTCAAACTTTCCAGAAATCTACAAAAAATGTATTAAATTTATCTTGTTCACGTTTAAAATTTCATTAACAACCTTTAGAACTTTTAGAAAAAATATCAAGAACAACACCAGCTTCACCCTCATCTTCGGTTACAAATGAAAGAATAGATTCGAATTTTGTATAGCTTTTGCAGTTTCCTATAGAAATAATTACAGCGTTTTTTTTTATAATCGCGCAGAAATAAATGCATAATTGGTACATAGACACTTAAACGTTTTCCACACTGAAATTTTAAATCTAAATAGTTAAATAAGTTATTTTTTTAATACATTTTTATAGAAGCCATTGACCGGAAAAATACCTTTTACCGTATATACCGAATAGCTTTTCCACAGTTCCATCGATATTGTACATTGTGGGCAATCCAAAAAATTTCCAAAAAGAAATATTCTTTACCCATTATAATTTATCTACTAAAGGTCCAACTAGTTGTAAAAAAGTAAACTTATTTAACTAGAAAGAAAAGTTCACTGCGGACGGAGCCGAAGTTGTTACACCCTTGGAGTTAAGATTGGATATATTTAACAAATATCGGATATAGTTGACCGATTTTTTTTCTTTCTTTTTCTTGAAAAATACCAAAGTTATATCAGTTATTCAGTTATATGGTAGCTACAGGATATGGTCGACCGTTCCTTACGTAATTAGGTAGTTCGCATTCACTCCATGTATATCCCACAGCTGTCATATAAGTGATTGATCGGAAATAACTAAACTTTGGTTTTTTGAAGATAAAGGGTTGTGACTTTTTTAAAAACTGTGTTATCTTTGTGGACGCCAGTCCAGTGGCGAACCGCATGCCTTAGCGTGCGCGAGAAGATGCCCAAGAATTAAAAATTTTCTGTGCGCGTTCGATACAGTTTTCGAGGTTCGAGTTTTAATGAGTGATGTACCAATGATGATTATACCCGCTACTCGTAGAGTAGAGTCGTGTGAATGTATTTAACATAGAGAAGGAATTTTCTCCGACCCCATTAAGTATACATATATATTCGTTGGATTTTTATTGGATCCACTCATTAGTCTACAGAAATCCACAGTCACATTGTACATAAAGGGCCGATAACCATTAAACATTTTATGTTCTATTCCAGTAACCTGAGGAAATATGTCAAAATTAAAATAAACTTTAATAAAATGCCCGCGTACAAGGTACATACTTTAATTTTAGTAATAGGCGTTTTGAATAAGTTCACTTTTATGGAGAGGTACTTATAGCTCCGATTCACAGACTTAAAGTAACAATACTCGAAATCATTAAAACTCTTATCCTCGGAATTACACTTGATATTCGTGAACTAAAATTTTCCAGAAATCTAAAAAAACAAATTTTAACTTTATCTGATCTCCAAATCAATTTAATTACCAACCTTTAAAACTCACAGCAAAATCAAAAACAACACCTGTTTCACACTCATATTCGATGGCAAATATAGAACCTATTCCAATTTTGTTTTTACTTGTAATTTTGTGCCTGCCTATAGAAATAATTACAGAGCCATTTTTGGATCGATTAGAAAAAATACATAATGAATACACAGATATATTTTTGATACAGTTTTGATTGACACAAATGAACGGTTTACATACAAAATTAAGAGTTTAAATAGTTTGAAAGTTATTATATTATTATTCAAGCTATTGACCGGAAAATAGCTTTATTCTCAGTCGGCTTACAAAACATAAAAAAACATAAACATACCATACATATGTAGATCTTACATCCAATTTATTTACTTCAGTAATTTCTAGAAGAATAAAACATTAAATATCAATAATTCCAAGATTCTATTCAATTAACAAGATTTTTATAGACTCGCATGAACCCTGAATAAAGTTAAACAGAACAAGTGCCCCAATAAAGGGCCTGAAAACAAAGCCCGGAGAAAATTGTATAAATGAAAACTAAATATTTATTTTGGGCCCTTGTTATTGCTGCCAACTGACAGCAAGAAAACAAAGAAAATTGGGAAAAAGGTTTCCCGACAACAACAGAAAACAGCGCTTATCTATGAGCGTTGAGCGCCTAAATAAGTAAGTCAATAAATCAATTCAATAAAAATTTGTGCTGCCTTTTTATATTTGAAGTTTTTGCTTGGTTCTTCCTCTCTTTTTCTTTTTGTTTTTTGGGCACTTCTGTTTTTGGCAAATCCCAAGCAAACAAATGTGAGCAAAAAAAGTTTGGCCTGGGAAATGTTTGGCAGGCAGTCGAGAAAACAATGATGAAAATGAGACAGTGGGCCGAGATCCAAAAGGTTAAGAGGGGATGATGGTCCGGACCAGAAAGATACATAAACAATGATAACTGCAAAGTTTATCAATTTGTAAAATGGCAGCCGCAGACATGAACAGCTCCAATCAAAAGGAAAGGGTTCTCATGGGGAAAAAGAAAATGGTTTTTCAAAAGCTTTTTCTCTGGTGCCTGAATCTGCTAAGCTTTTCCGCTTAGCTTTCTCTTCACTCGGAAAAAATTATGAACCAATTAAATGGACAAAAAAGAGATATACCTGATTAAGTTATGGCCAGGAGGAAGTGAGTTTTTTTATCCAGCTTACTGCCACAAATCGACCATTATTCACACATGACCAGGGCCCATACGCCACATCCCTGTGGTCACATAATTCAAATGAATTGTTTATACAGTAGCCGTGAAAAGAAGAGAAACTAAACAAAAACAAGCCGCATAGGGCCACAAAAAAGTTCAAACAATGAATGAAATGTTTGCGTTACGTGTCAATATTATCTTTTTATTTCAGCGGCGTTTGTTTATGTGGCCAAAAAAAAAAACAAAAAAAAAAAGAAGGAAGCAATTGAGTTTGCGTACGAGCATAAAAAACATTGTTTTAAAAATACTCGTCGAGTGCGCGTGCTCTTTGGCCATTTCAGCATTTGGCCATTTGACTGCGTGGCTATTTCGGCACATTGCTATTTTCAAAAATATATCAGGCCGCAGACTTTGTGACATGCCAACATGACGACTCGGGTGTTCAAAGTGTCACCCGCTGATATGCGAAAAACTTGACTCAACTTGACTGGTAAATTATTCACGAAAATCTCTTAACAAAATGCCACACAACCACACACACTTTTGAAAGCAAGAATACTACTGCTCTTGGTTAAAGGTGTGATGATTTGTTAGTTTGTAATTTAGTGGGGAATCAATTGCGAGTGTCGTCTACTTAATCTCAGGCAGGTGACTGCAATTCCCTCGATTATTTTTGGGCGCTCTTCTGTTGGATTGCGCCTCTTTATTGCGCTTAAAATATGTTGCCAACGATATTTTCGTCTGTTAGTATAAAACACATATCAAAGAATAAGCAAAGGTGAACATTTGGAAGGCATATAATAACTTAAAGATGCCTAGTATTCGAAATATATATTTTTTTTAAATAAATATGAATTTTAATCTTATTATTTTGAACAAATTAAGAGTGTAACAATAATAATAATCTCTGTTACAATTGAATCCCATAAGTAACATCTTCTTTAGGACGATACCCCTTACTATATACGATACTTGAAGAAGGACAGGGGGCTGGACTGGGTTGAGCTGTCAGCGCATTTGCCAAAAAGTTGCGACGGGAATGCAATGCTCTCATCGGTCTTCCCCCAGACTTAGCCCCACAACAGCCCTGAAAGGCAACCACTTTAGAGACCTGGCAACCCCTCCATCCAAAACAAAACCCACCCACTGGTTAGCACCGGAAAGTATTTCTTTCTAGTCTGCGGCGGTCGTGTGACTCGCTTTTGTCTCTCAAAGATTTTTGTGATGCGGGGGCGTTTAAGTAAAATCGTCTCAGCTCTTTGCCAAATCGAAAATCCCAAATACTATACGGCTATATGCGCTATCGATGCGCATTTCGGGCAACTGCGAGTGCATTGGCATTGCTCATGCATTGCAATGATTTCAAAGTGAAAATTGCCGATTGTTATCCTTCCCCCAGCACAGCATGTTCCTACATGAATACATGTATATTATGGAACTATCACAGCGATATAGCATTTGGTTCGCCATACATATCAATTGACCATCGCGACAAACAACATTGACAAGACAAACATGCTCGGTTAATGGCTGTGGGTGTGGATGTGTGAGAGCACACACACCGATTGTTGCTAAAATATTGCCACGCTTCGCATAAAAGTTGCATGAAATTGGTTCCATCAGAGGAAATCAGAGAAGAGAAGTAACCAACAGATGGGGAAATGCTCTTTAAACTCACTATATAGAATATTATAGATTTGAAAGTGGAAAGTGGATATCACTTGGGAGGGCAGTCCATGTAGGTGACGAACAGCATGACTTACCGTGCGAGAAGAGTACCATAGTAGCCTTAAAAGCCGATAATTTAAACATTTTTTATTTGTGAGCAATAAACATTTTGAAATTCAAATACTATAAATAGCTCTAAGTACAGAACCATTTCCTTAAATAATTAATTCCCCAAATCCTATATGTTTCAAATTAATTTGCCTTTGTAGCATCACTCATATACCCGATTGATTGTAGTACGCATATATTTTTGCACGAGGCGCGCACAAAGTCAAGACTATAATTATAGCGACACCCACCTATTGGCGCCCAATTTCTGGCAATCTCACACAGATACTCCATACACACACCAGCCTGAAAACGCACACACGGACACTCAATATCACGGACAAGCGGACAACGATGCGTCTCACGGTCAAGTTGAAAAGCATTGAGAGCGGATGTGGATGGGGATGTGAATGTATTCGGAACGGGATATATAGTATGGGGGAATCGGGGGAGACATAGCGCAGATGTGTAAAAATTTCTATGAAGGTCGTTAAAACGCAAATCGGCGATCACAGAAGGGCGACCATAAAATACATAAAAATAATAACAAGAAGCTACGACAAGAGAGCCGAAAACATTGAAAAGTGCGTGTGTCACATTAACCCAATAAAATAAATAAATAGACCGAACAGAGACGCGAACCCTATGAGAGATACAACGGGGTTTATTTATATTTTCAAACGGAGAGTGGGAGTCAAGGGCGAAGAAGCCTCCGAGACTCGAGATCCAAGATCCAAGTACCGAGAGATCTGCCGATAGCCGACGATCTTTCTTCGGACTTTCGATTTGGGTCTTGAATGCCAAACGCTACGGATCGGAACGGATCGTTTGGCGAACGAATTTTGCTCAGTTTTGAGGAAAATCGCGAGGCGCCAACTTGGGAAATGCTTTGTCTCGTGTCCCAAGAAAATCATCATTATCGACACTGAAACCCCAAAATCCCGCAGGGTTAAAGTGTATTTACCAGTAAAAATAAATGAATAAAAATAAAATAAGGAATAATTATTCCAACAAAGTGTGACCAAAGTGATCTATGTGTGTCCACTGCGACGATTTCTTGCGATTCTATTTCTATAACAATTGCTATTTCGGTTCGCGTTTGTTTTGTGGGTAATTAGCACAAAGTGTCGAGCAATTTTCCGTCTCAATTGAAGTGCTGCCCTTTGCCAAGATATTTGCCAAACAATGTGTTGACTTAACGAAAAGTTAATACATCTTTGAATAATTGCACCAAATTGAAATATTAATTGTTCAACATTTATTTTGTGTGCCTGCTGGCTGTGCCTGACAAAAATATAATTAAAGATTAAGGAAAATAATAAATAAAAGTTTCTCTATCTCTCTATTGGCACTGCCTGGCTAAAAATACAAGAAAGTCCACATCTCTACAATCTAACAACAAATTTTATTTATTGCCTAAATATATTCGTATATTTTCATGTGTCCCGCAGAGGCCAAGAGTGTGTGTGTCTGTGAATACTTGTGTGTTGTCGTCCATAAAGACGCTAGGCAAAATCATATAATTTCTTAATTCTTGTGCTAGTAACACTTTCAGCCCCAGCAAAAAATCAACCCATAAAAATATACATATCAAGCCGAAGGAATCGCAAAAAAATCAACAAAAATTTAACAGCATCAACAGGCAGTGTGAGAGCACATTAAATTTAAAACAAAAGGCAACGGAAACCAAACAATACTCGAATAGATAATCCAGAAACATGTCCACATCAACGCGAAGTTCGGTGACGAGAAAGTCGTCGCTTTCCAAAAGCGCCAGCTCCGACAAATCCACAAAATCCTCAACGGGTGCATCCAAAACCTCGTCCACCCCCAGCAGTGGAAGCAAACAGAAAATGCAGTACACAAAAACCAAGGAGCGCATGGTCGATGGTAAATTATTTTAAAATTAAAGAAATTTTGAAATCGTGCATTAGCCCATACCCGAGCTCCTCCCCGGATTGTATCTTTCATGACATACGATCATGCTTCAATGGAATTCTGAGGCACTGACTGCATTCATTAATGTCAAAATAAAGATTTTTATATATAATTTCTTTGAACTTTCCTATGGCCATAAAAAGTAATAAAAAATCAGAAAACCCCTAAATTTTAGTTTTAAATAACCAATAATTTAAAACTGTTTCCGGAAAGACTTCAATTCGTAATTATTATTTTAGTTTTCTTTAAGTTTGTGGGGCTAATAAATTCAAATTTAATTATCAGGGGCACCCATAACAGAAAAATACTGCAACATATTGACATTTTATTGGGCCATAGGCCGTAGCATCATAATTTCAACATACACCAAAATTATGACAATTAAAAATGGCGCTGGCTGCGTGCGTTTTTGTTTGTTTTTGTGTGTGCCAATCAATTTTCGACTTTTATATTCACTCAGTCAAATTTTGCAATTAGCATACGGTGCTCATGTGGATGCATCTGGTGGATTTTCGGTTTTCTCTTTATTGGCGGGCCAAGAAAAGCGGCCAAAAACCAAATATTGGCGCTAAGATGCAGCAGCTCGTTAACCCACATCGCCTGTCTCAGTTCGAGATGTTTATTATAAAACTATCAATGCCCCACGATCTCATCCCCCTCTCTCCGTAGACGTACCCCTGCCGCCCGCCCACAAACTGACCATGTCAGAGGTATACGACGACCCGAAGACAGGAAAACCAAACTTTGATATCCTGCGTCAGCACTTCCTCCTGGAGGGCAGAGTCGAGGAGGCTGTGGCCCTGAGAATCATCACCGAAGGTGCGGCCCTCCTGCGCGAAGAGAAGAACATGATCGATGTGGAGGCCCCCATCACCGTGTGTGGGGATATCCATGGTCAGTTCTTTGACCTGGTCAAGCTGTTTGAGGTGGGAGGTCCTCCGGCCACCACCAGGTACCTCTTTCTGGGCGACTACGTGGACAGGGGCTATTTCAGCATAGAGGTAAGGTTTTTTTAACCAATTTTTAAACCAACTTTTCATCTTACAATATATTATATTTTTATAGTGTGTTTTATATCTGTGGTCCTTGAAAATTACCTACCCCACCACACTCTCCCTGCTCAGAGGAAATCATGAGTGCAGGCACCTGACAGAGTACTTTACCTTTAAACAAGAATGTAAGTTTATTTTATTGGATGTATAATTTAAAAACAATTAATCTCTTCTCCATAAATTTCAAATTAAAACTTTATTACAATCTATTTGGTTTACAAGAGAGATAACCCATAAAAATGATTTTGCAACCTCTTGATCGAAAAATTGCAAAATATTAAAAGCGTACCGCATCTTTGGTTTTATTGGCGTTGTCGAAAGCATTTAATGGGTTTTTAAAAGCGACATTTCGCTGTAAATCTTTCGGATGGGTCTCCCTCATTCATTAATTCCATCGTTATTCCGTTGAAGGCATCATCAAATATTCGGAAAGTATTTACGACGCCTGCATGGAGGCGTTCGACTGCCTGCCCCTCGCCGCCCTGCTCAACCAGCAGTTCCTCTGCATCCACGGCGGTCTGTCGCCCGAGATTTTCACACTTGACGACATCAAGACGGTAATAAATTCGCACCCAGAGAACGCTCCGCTGAAATGTTTACGTATTGTAATAATATTGCATTTGCATTGCGGCATGCAGCTGAATCGTTTCAGGGAACCGCCAGCATATGGACCCATGTGCGATCTCCTTTGGTCCGATCCCTTGGAGGACTTTGGCAACGAGAAGACCAACGAGTTCTTCTCCCACAACTCTGTCCGTGGCTGTTCCTATTTCTTCAGCTACTCTGCATGTTGTGAGTTCCTGCAGAAAAACAACCTGTTATCGATAGTCCGAGCCCACGAGGCCCAGGATGCAGGGTAAGTATTCTTACTTCTATATTTAAAAATATATTAAATATATAGAAGTAATAATATATTAATAAATATATTATTTAATTTTTTTTAAACAAAATTACTTATTTTAATATTAAACAAAAAATTCCTTTGCATATAAACTTTTATCCTTTTATTTATTTCCTTTTTGTTTAGCTATCGCATGTACCGGAAGAACCAGGTTACTGGCTTCCCCTCCCTGATCACCATCTTCTCCGCCCCCAACTACTTGGATGTTTACAACAACAAGGTATGATCTCTCCCTGTCCCGCTTGCACACTCTTAGTCTCTGTGATAGCCCAACTCTGTCCAGATTGTTTATTTATTTTGCTGTTGTTGTTCTTTCCTTTTCTATTTTTAAATAACGAAAACTTTTTTGGCTGCACTGTGAGAGGGTCTGAGTTTAATTCGCACTGCGTTCGCCCCACCCCCTTTCCCCTTTCTCTCTATCTCTCTGTCTCTTCAATCTATTTCTCGGGCGTTCTCTGTGTGTCCACTCGCGCTCTTCTATGTCAACCCCTCGAACCCATTTGACAAAAGGCAGCTGTGCTCAAGTACGAGAACAACGTGATGAACATCCGCCAGTTCAACTGCTCCCCGCATCCCTATTGGCTGCCCAATTTCATGGACGTCTTCACATGGTCGCTGCCCTTTGTGGGTGAAAAGGTGAGTTTGAAGAAAGAAGATTTAAAGTATGTTTCAAAAATGACAACAAGGCGTATGAGTAACATTTTCTATGATCAGTGCAAGGAGCACTGTTGAGGTCAAGATAAGAAACTATCATAAAGACTTAAAAACGTATAATTTGATATACTAAAAAAGATTTGATATACTAATTTGATATACTCAAAGAGATTCAAGTTTATTTTTTTTAATGATTACAAGGCGTATGAGTAATATTTTCCATGATCGGTTAAGGATTCTGCAGATCCAAAGTTGTATGAACAGTATTGAGGTCAGGATAAGAAAGTATATATAACTAAAACTTAAAAAGGTATTTTATGATTTACTAGAAAAAAAAAAGTTTATGCTGCGCTTGAAAAAATATAAAAATATAAGTATTTTCAAAGCATATGAGTGTCATCAAAACGTATGAGTAATATTTTTTATAATTAGTTTATAAAAGTTTTATAAGAATTTTCTTAAAAACGGATTGGTCATAAAAAAACATAGTAATTTATTTGTTTGTAACTAAGAGTAACACGAAAAAAATTACGGGGTTAAATAAATATGTTAAATAAAGAACGGCCATTTTCTCTTTAATGTTGACAACTGGACATGACCTATTAATTTTATAATGATGTTTTCGGGGGTGTTATTAAATATGGCTTGTTAAAATAAATTATTGTAAACATATTTTTTCCTAGTTAAACATGTTTATTAATCTAAAATTGTTCTGTGATTTCAAAATGAAGTGTGTGTAATTATAATTATATCAGGTGACCGAGATGCTAGTGAACATCCTAAACATTTGCTCGGACGATGAGCTTGTGGCAGGACCCGATGATGAACTGGAGGAAGGTAAGTTTGGGGCTTCGGAGATCAGATGTTGTTGTAATAGACCGTGTCTAAATGTCGTAATGCTTTGGTTGTTGTGGGCAAGTAAGGTGACACTTGAATTACAAACTAATCTTCTATTAAAAATATTTTCCGAAAAAAACAACAACTGCAATCTACTGCTACTATTCCCCATAATAATAAACGTACCAACACAAACGAACTTTTCACTATTTTAAAAAAATATATATACATCTATATAAAAAAAACCACCTCCACCACTCCAACAACAAAACAAAAACAACCCAAATATGAAACGAAATAAAGAGCTCCGCAAGAAAATTGTACTCGTGCCGGCGAACGTGAATAATAACAATAACAATAATACGCCCAGTAAGCCAGGTAAGCCACGAGTTAAGCGCAGGCCAAAGCCAAGTTCAAATTCAAAGCCAACGCCACTGCCAATGCCACTGCCTGAGACACCATCGCTGCCACAGCCGCTGAATGATAAGAAAGCTTAATTAGAGCTTAGCCCAGCTTCGATCGGCTTTATACCAATATTTCCAGCTGATTTCTATTATAAAAACATTCCCCCACGAGATTTAAAGAGTCTCTATCTAATCGAGCCCTCAATTCGCAGCTTCCATGTCGGCGCTGCGCAAAGAGATTATACGGAATAAGATTCGGGCCATTGGCAAGATGTCGCGCGTCTTCTCTATTCTCAGGTGCATATCTCCTCTGTTTTCAAATCATTGATCAATTTAATTTGAAAAATTTTTAAATCCCACAGGGAGGAGTCAGAAAGCGTGCTCCAGCTGAAGGGTCTCACGCCCACAGGCGCTTTGCCAGTGGGCGCTTTGTCCGGCGGAAGGGACTCTCTCAAAGAAGGTAAGTGGATTATAGCTAACAAGTAGGGGTCTATTTAAATTTTTCAGAAAATAGGACACAAATGAAAAAAGGAAAAAAACATTTTTTAAAGAATGTCATATTTATTTTTTGTGGATTAGGAATTTTACTTTCCAATTTAAACTTACATTTTTTAAGATATAGTACCATAAACTTTTATAACCGCTCGATCTTTTTCATAAGGAATCCAATGAGTTTCCAGAAGGTAATCGCCCTCTAGAACTGGCAATACTTGAGTAACTTGGTAATTCATAAAGTTGGCGTCAAGCTTCTCTAATATGATATCATGCTGCTGGTCATAAAACATTTGATTATATTTAGAAAAATTAATTTATCTCACTTACGTCGAAAGGACACGTATGGTTTAAATTTGAATACGTCCTAAAAAAACCGTACACGTATTCCGCGACTGTAGCAGCTTTGGCGCCTTTCAAAAACCTGCACCCATCCACAGTTATATTAAACATGAAAGGCCTACAGCCATTAAAGCGTTTGTAAACAGTTTCAGTGACCTAAAAACACATCAGAGCTAAGTTCGAAATTTAAGTAAAATGTACTTGTACATACTTTTATTTTTGTGATAGGCGTTTGAAATAAATTCACCGTAATTGATACGAATTTATAGCTCCGATTCACAGACTTAAGATAGCAATACTCCAAATCACTGAAATCTTTTTCCAGCGAAGTGCACTTGACATTAGTGAACTCAAACTTGAAGGAAATCTAAAATTTGAATAATAAATATCTTCAACGTACAAGGTTTTTATTCGACAACCTTGACAACGAAAAAAATTAGACAAAGCGAAGCTAGTTTAAGCCACATCCTTAGTTTTCCTTAGCTAATGCCAAATTCAGCACTAATCATTCAAACTAATTCTGAAAACTATTATAGGTCCAAGTTGTCAAACAGTTCATAAAGGCATGGTGTAAAATAATTGATAAAAGTTTTAGTTTTATTATTAAAAACGTAATTGTGCCCATATCGTATTTAGATGCAAGAATATATATCCGAGTTATTGATTAAAAATACGTGTTAATTATTTATTTATTTTCAATCAAATATCGATTTGCGTTTCCTATTTATAACTACCAATTAAAAAGTAATTTATATTTTTCCATCATTATTTACCAACTCAAAGTAATCAAAAATTTACAAACATTTTTCATGATATATTACCATAAACCTTTACAACAGCCCGATCTATTTCATAGGCCAACCAATGCAATTCCAAAAGGTAATCTCCCTCTGGAACAGGGAGAATCTTTGTAACCTGGTAGTTCATAAAGTTGGTATCAAGCTTTTCTATCATAAGATCATGCTGCGTTCATAAAAAATACTTTAAGAAAATGGTTAAACGTGTATTACTTGTCGTACTTACTTCAAAGGGACAGGTGTGATTCATATTGGTATAATTCTTAAAAAAACCATACACGTAGTCCGCAAAGGGATTTGTTTTGGCTCCACTCAAAAGTCTACAGGCATCTATAGTTACATTGAACATGAAGGGCCTGTATCCATTATATCTTTTATAAAGTGTTGCAGTGACCTTGAAAAATAAATACATACTTCAAACCTTCAGATCCCATTTTAAAAACCCTCTCTTGTACTTACCTTAACCTTGGTAACGGGCGTTTTATACAAGTTAACCTTCACGGAGAAGTATTTATAACTTCGATTAACAGATTTTAAATAACAATACTCGAAGTCATCAAAGCTTTCATCCAAAGAATTACACTTAACATTAGTGAACTCAAATTTGCAGTAAATCTAAATAAAATAATCCATAAGTCTTTTCCTCGTATTAAGGTTTTTTCTACAACCTTAAAAAAAAGGCAAAAAAACCAAACCAGAGCCAGTTTTACCCTCATCCTCGATTTCCAGCAACACAACCAGAACTAACATTTGCAGCTAATATAAATTTGATTAGGAGTTGCAACGGTCGCATTCTAATTGTATAACTACAATTATAAATACATTTTTATAATTGTTCATTGAGAGTTAGTGGTAATTTGTATACTTTCAACAGCTTTATTTGGTTTAAATTCCAATTAGACCAAATGTTGCAATGTACTTTTTCCAAAAAGGTACTTTAAGGTTTCTTCGGTACTTTAATTTAAACGGGAATGTATCCGGGCTTCAAAGCATTTATTATACCCTTGCAGAGGGTATTATAATTTTGGTCAAAAGTGTGCAACGCAGTCAAGGAGACATCTCCGACCCTATAAAGTATCTATATTCTTGATCAGGATCACCTCCTGAGTTGATATGAGCATGTCCGTCTGTCTGTCTGTTTCTACGTGAACTAGTCTCTCAGTTTTAAAGCTATCGTCTTGAAACTTTGCACTTCTTTCCTTTGCACGTAGTTTATAAGTCGGAACGGCCGGGATCGGCCGACTATATCGTATAGCTGCCACTGATTGATCGGAAATGGTATAACTTTGTTGTTTTTAGAGTTACAGAGTTCAGATTTTGTACGAATGCTAATTTTGGAAAATAACACGACCTACCAAATTTCATAAGGATCGGCCGACTATATCTTATAGCTGCCATATAACTGATTGATCGGAAATGCTATAACTTCGGTGTTTTTAAAGCTAGAAAATTCGGATTCGGTACGAATGCTATTTTTGGCAAAATAATACAACATGCCGAATTTCATAAGAATCAGCCGACTATATCCTATAGCTGCCATATAACTGAGCAATCGGAAATTACCCAACTTTCGTGTTTTTGAAGATAGAAAGTTGGAACTTCGTACAGATTCTATTTTTGGTCAGTTAATACAACCTACCAAATTGCATAACGATCTACCGACTATATCTTATAGCTGCCATATAACTGAACGATCGGAAATGGTATTTTGTAAACTTGGTATTTGACGACTTTGGTATTTTTGAAGATGGAAGCTTGGTACTTTGTTTTAGATTTTTTTATTGTAATAAATGGATTATATTATTATATTCTCATAAGGATCGGCCAATTTAATCCAATGTTTGCGATGTATATCCGGTTTTAACTGCAAGGGTATATCAACTTCGGCTCCGCCCGAAGTTAGCTTTCCTTTCTTGTTTTGAATCTTTTTTTTGGCATAACTTCATAGTTATTTTTACACTTCTTATTAAACAGACCTCTTATTAAATGCAAATGTATTTAATCAAAGTATTCGTTGGAATCAAAACCGGCTTTTTAGCTTTCAACGTTTAGCTTTAAACGTCTTACACATCCTTCTTTCCTTTGCACGCAGTATATATAGTACATCAGAACATCTACAAGTAAGATCTCTCGACTATATTTTAAAGCTGTCATGTAACAGAATGATCAAAAATGTTATAACTTTTATTATTCTGAAAATGTAAGTTTTATAAAATATGAGAGTTAAAACCCGAGCCAGAGTAACAGTGAAAGAATTTATTGCCTATCTAGGATACAGAACAATAAATTTTTACAATCGCTCGATCTATATCGTAGGCCATCCAATGAGTTTCTACGAGATAGTCGCCCTCTGGAACAGGGAGAACTTTGGTGACTTGGTAATTAGCCAAGTTTGTATCTACCTTGTCTACTATGATATCATGCTGCAACATGTACATATATTAGAATCTCGACCAATAAATTTATTTTGATTTACTTACGTCAAAGGGGCAGGAATGATTTACATTTGAATTATTTTTCATAAACCCAAAGAAGTAATTCATTGCAGCATTCGATTTAGGGTTTTTAAAAAAATTGCATCCATCTACTGTAATATTATACATAAAAGGTCTATAGCCATTAAATCGTTTATATAAAGAAACATTAATCTGAAATAAAGAATTCAAAGTTTACACTTATTTCTTTAAAGGCAGTAAATATAGTTACTTTGATTTTTGTAACAGGCGTTTTGAATAAATTAACTTTTAAAGAGAGGTACTTATAGCTCCGATTCACAGATTTCAAAAAGCAATATTCAAATCCAGCGAATTTTTCATCCAAAGAGTTACACTTGACATTAGTAAACTCAAATTTGCAGGAAATCTAAAAAATGTATCAATAAATCAATTTTACATTTTGCTATTTTCCAATTACCTTTGAAACAACACATAATAACAATAATAGAGTCAGTTTTAGCCACATCCTGAAAGTTCAACGACAGAATCCGAACTGTATTATTCAATTTTATTTTAATAACACGACGCATTGTAGAACAATTATAAACCCATTTACTGTAACTTTGCACAGAGCAAAATGTTTTCCATCCTCATCATTTTTAAACCATCAAAATATATTAAAATATATAATTAAATATAAATATACCTTTAACTATTTATGTTAATATATATTTAACTATTTATTTTTAAAATACTAAATAAAAGTGTGGGTACAGATAAATAAACCTATTTATCTATAGTATATCGGAAGCGATCTAATAAGTTTACTCGAAGTAATCGCCTCTGAAAGCTTACAATAAAGGCTTATAGGGGAATTGTCATAAAAATATGCTATATCCCATATTTAACTATAACCCAAAGCTTACAATAAAGGCTTATAGGGGAATTGTCATAAAAATATGCTATATCCCATATTTAACTATAACCACATTTCGCCACATATCGCCACATTTGCTATATATGTGATTTAAAATTGTTTTATAATTTTTACTGTCTCTTAACGGAAAGGGTAGACATAAATATCAACGGAATTAAGGGTATATCAACAGTAAAGACTTCCTTTTTTAAGGAAAAATAAAAAGTCTATAACTTCTCTAAAAATCATCCCATTTGGCTGAAATTTGTACAAACATTTTTTAATTAACTTTTGTGAACAGTGAAAAGGCTACAGTGTTCTACTAGTACCGGGTATAATAATAGGACGTTACCAAAATGTTTTTTTTTTTATAGCATGATATAAAAAAATTGAGCTTAATCGTCTGTAACGACTTTTTCGATTGGTAAATATAATGAAAAAAGTAATTTTTCGGTGCGTAAGCATTAAATTTATGTTGTTATACCCTTGCAGAGTGTATTATAATTTTGGCCAAAAGTGTGAAACGCAGTGAAGGAGACATATCTGACCCTATTAAATAAATAGGAAATGGGATTTTGTAAAAATAACAACTTTGGTATTTATAGAGACAGAAGCTTACTTCCAAAAGGTAATCGCTCTCTGGAACAGGTATAACCTTTGTATCTTGGTTATTTATAAAGTTAGCATCAATAGTTGGCATAGTTGGCAATAGTAGGTATTCCGATTCACAGACTTTAAATAACAATACTCAAAGCCAGCGAATGTTTCATCCACAGATGTTCACTTAAAAATCGTGTATTTAAATTTGCTTAAAATCTACCAAAACAATCTACCAATTTAAATTGTTTCATGCGGTATACAATAACATACAATTCCGTATAATAACAGCACCATATTTAAAATAGGCTTATTTAGCAAAAATATAAATATTTAATTTAAAATAGAAGACATATTTATGTATAATTTTAAACAGATGGGAATCGAATACGTAAACTCAATTGAACATTTTGTTCGGAATAAACTTTTTAAATCGAGCTTAAAATATACACCTAATATAATTAATTTTAAATATTTAAGAAATTTAATATTGAATAATACTCACATCATATGGACAAGAATGATTCTGAAAGTTTACTTTCAGATTTGTAAATGATTTGTAGGTACGATTTATAGATTTCAGATAGCAACTTTCTGAGCATCTTTAATTTTTGACTAAGTCAAACTCCTTCACCTTCAAAACAAAGTTCAACCTTCTATGTAAACTTACATATATACTGGTTTAATAAGTGACTTTGGGTTATTAAAATTTTAAGGTTTTTTGAGCTATTTTGTCATTAAAACAATAAGCTATAATTGAAAATAGATCACAAAGCCACATGCCAATCCGTGATATATATCTACATATGAAATAATTTTTTATGTTCTACCACTTCTATGTTTACTGTTTTGATAGTTTGAGTAATGTCATTTTTGGTGTTTCATTGTAGTGGATAATATCTTCTTTTATGTTCGGATTCAAAAGATCCTCTGGTCCTTATATGAAATATCTGATCCACTTTAAATCACAATATTGCTATTGCTTCATAGTTCACAGCCATATTTCCAAACAGCATCGCAGTAAAGGAGACGTCTCCGACCATATAAAGTGCATATATTCTTTAAAAGGATTACCTCCTGACGTTAACGTTTGTTTTTGTATGCGAACTAATGACACAGATTTAAATCTCTCGACCTTCTCTGCATGCAGTATATAAATCGGAAAGGCCAGGATCGGAAGACTACATCCTATAGGTGCTATATAACTGAAAGATCGGAAATCACCCAACTTTGTTATTTAAAAGAATAACACTTTTTTTTTAAATTTGGCATTCAAAAATTAGTTTTATAATGAAATTTTCATAAGGATTAGACAACTATTTACGATATATTTTCGACCTTAACTCCAAGGCTATACCCTATCCTTCTTGTTAATTTTTAAATAATAAAAAATATTCTGTTTTTCTTATTTTCAACCTCTAAATAAAAAAGTAATTTACAGTTTTTTTTTATTTGTGTATTTTATTTTTTTATTATAATTTTTATGATATATTACAATAAACCTTTACAACCGCCCGATCAACATCATAAAAGTTCCAACGACTTTCGACATAGTAATCGCCCTCTGGAACAGGTAGTACCTTTGTAACTTGGTAATTCATAAAGTTGGTATCAAGCTTTTCTACCACAAGATCATGCTGCATTTATAAAATTTTGTCAGAAAATTTTTTCAAATGTGTTTTTTTCGTACTTACATCATAGGGACACGTATGATTTATATTGGTATAGGGCTTAATAAAACCATACACGTAATTAGCAAAAGAATGTGTAGTAGCTCCACCCATAAATCTACAGCCATCTAAAGTTATATTGAACATAAAGGGTCTATAGCCATTATACTTTTTAAAAACTATAAAAGAGACCTGAAAGTATATGTCAAAACAAATCTAAATATTAAAAATGTGAATATAATATTAACATTACAATATTATGTTAAATAATATTAACATTTAATAATTTTAATATGAATTAGTATGTAATTAATACTCACTTTCACCTTGGTTACGGGAGTTTTTAATAAGTTAGCTTTAGCGGAGAGGTATTTATAGCTCCGATTCACAGACTTTAAATAACAATACTCAAAGCCAACGAATGTTTCATCCAAAGATGTGCACTTGATATTGGTGAATTCATATTTGCAGGAAATCTACCAAAAAAAATTATTTAATTCATCTGTGTGACGTGAAACCTTTTATTGACAACCTTTAAAACTAAAAGCAGCACGAAAAACATCACTAGTTTCACACCCATCTTCGATTTCAAATGAAAGAAACCGCTCCAATTTTTTTACATTTTAATGTATAAATGGATTATAATAATGACAGCCACACTTTTATAATCACTTTTTTAGTAAAAACATATTTAATTGGTACACCCACATTACTTTAATACAGGTTTGATTGGCAGCCTTTAACATTTTACCATCCACAATGTTCAATCTAAATGATAAAAAAAAGTTATTTTATAATTATTTGACCCATTGTCCGTAAAACTGACTGATTAAAATACAGAAAATTTTAAAACATACCATATAGCCAGATCAATATCGTAGACAATATGGGGTAATAAAAACCGGACCGCTCTAAACTAGGAGGGATCCTAAGACCAGAACACATGGAGCTTTTTTTCTCAACGTTTATTAGGAACTTCATAAGTTTTATAAATAAAGCAAATGTGTAGACTAAAAGAAGATTTTAATATTAAGGTGGACATCCAATTTGCGGTAATTACGTTGATGAAGAACGATCACTTGTTACTTTCAATCCTACTTTTTTTATACGCTTGCAGAGGGTATTATAATTTGGTCCAAAAGTGTGCAACGCAGTGAAGGAGACATCTTCGACCCTATAAAGTATATATATTATTGATCAGGATCACCTCCTGAGTTAATATGAGCATGTCCGTCTGTCTGTCTGTTTCTACGCGAACTAGTCTCTCAGTTTTAAAGCTATCGTGACTTGAGACTTTGCACACACCCTTCTTTCCTTTGCTTTCAGTATATAAGTCGGAACGGCCGGGATCGGCTGCTATAACTTCGGTGTTTTTAAAACTAGAGAATTCGGATTTAGTACGAATGCTATTTTTGCAAAATAACGAATGCCAAATAATACAACATGCGAAATTTCATAAGGATCGGCCGACTATATCCTATAGCTGCCATATAACTGAACAATCGGAAATAACCCAACAATGCTTGCGTTATATATCCGGTTTTAACAGCAAGGGTATATCATCTTCGGCTCCGCCCGGAGTTAACTTTTCTTTCTTGTTTTTTCTTATTTTCCACCACCATTCGAAAATTAATAAATATTTTATCTATAATTTTCCAAATCTAAAATAATTTTTTATGTTATAGTTCCATACGTTTTTACAATTGCTCGATTTATATCATTTAAATTCCAACGACTTTCCATTAGATAATCGCCCTCTGGAACAGGTAGAACTTTTGTAACATGATGATTAACAAAATTCGCATCAAGCTTTTCTACTAAGAAATCGTGCTAAGAAATATATATATATCTAATAATTATTTAAAAAAATTTACCGCTCTTACTTACATCAAACGGACACGTGTGGTTAATATTAGAATGTGTCTTAATTATATTATACGCGTAAACAGCAAAAGGGTTTATTTGAGCACCACTCAAAAGTCTGCAAAAATCCACAGTAATATTGTACATGAAGGGCCGGTAACCATTAAACCTTTTAAATATTATTCCAGTGACCTGAGAAAATATGTCAAAATTAAAAGAAACTTTAATAAAATGTCCGCGAACCCTGTACTATACATACTTTAATCTTAGTAATGGGCGTTTTGAATAAGTTCGCTTTTAGAGAGAGGTATTTATAGCTCCGATTCACTGACTTTAAATAACAATACTCAAAGCCAACGAATGTTTCATCCAAAGATGTGCACTTGACATTCGTGTATTCAAATTTGCATGAAATCTACCAAAAAAATGATTCAATTCATCTGGAGCACGTAGGAAATTTTTGAAATTACCTTTAGAATCAACAGCGACAACCAGAATAACACCAGTTTCACCCTCATCTTCCACTAGAAATGAAAGTCTATTTAATCTTCGTTTGGTTTTATCTCTAAATATGGGCATGTGAGCTGTATATATGTATAAAAACTATTCGAAAACTATTAATTGGTATCCAGATATATTTTAATAGAGATTCGATTGGCACAATTGAACATTTTCAATGAAATCATTATAAAAGCTTAGATCAGTATCAGTTTAGACCCAAAAGCTTGGGTTTTTTTTTTATTTGCATTCTAATACATTGGTTTTATAATAAAAGTCACATACGGCTCGGCCAACTATATCCGATCCAAACTATATTCATGACAGTGTTCCATATAGCTTAACTACAGCTCGGTCGATATCGTATGCAATCCAATGAGTTTCCAAAAAATAGTCTCCTTCGGGAAATGGTAGAACTACAGTTGCTTGGTTGTTTATGTGAGCTACATCTAATTTATCCACTATAAGGTCATGCTTAAATCAAAACAATCAAAAAAACTAATTTCGAAATCATACCGCGAAAAGTACTTACATCGAATGGGCACGAATGATTCATATTTGAATACGGCTTAAACAGGTCAAGAAAGTACCTAGCCGCTAGGTTAGACTTTGTATTCTTCAAGAACTTACAGGCATCTACTGTCATATCGAACATAAATGGCCTCCAACCATTAAATCGCTTGAAAAGGGCAGCTCTAACCTAAAATCATTTTTTGAGAGAAAAAACTTTTTTTTTAATTTATTGCTTACATAAGTACCTTTACTTTTCCTATAGGCTTCTTTAATAAGTTCACTTTAACTGACAAATATTTGTAGGTTCGATTTATGGACTTTAGATAGCAGTATTCAAATTCAGCGTAGGACTTATTTAATGTCTCGCAGTTAAGATTGGTGAATTCAAACTTTGTAGAGACCTAAAAATAAACTCAATTATGATTTTCGAAATAGTTTTAAGAATCTTAATCAATAAATATAACCTTTTCAATGAAAATGACAAAACTTATCGCCACAAAAAACACCGAAAATTTTCTAAGCATATTTTATTTCCGACGATACCGGTTGTATTTTTCAATTTTATAAAAGGTTATCAAGGCTTTCTGTGCCAATTTATATACTGGTTTGTACTATGAGTGATTTTGGGTCATCAGAACTCCAAGGTATATATTATTTTAGGCTTTTAAAATGTCATTACAAAATTAAGCTTTAGCTTAAAATAGCTCATTATATCACATTCCTACAGAGATAGAAATTCCATTATTTTACACGAAAAAAAGGAAATTTATTTGACCAACCGAGTGTGAATCGAGGAAGTTATTAACTGTAATATATATACCTTAAGCGATATTCAAAGCCTAATCTAAAGCTATTAATATGCCATTTGGAAAATTAGTGTTTTAGTGCAAATAAAAGAAGGTTCAAACCCCATACATTTTTAGCCACAGGTGTTTCACATTATTTTACTTTTGAAGAAAGATATTTTTAGCTCCAATCCGCCGTCTGTAGATGGCTGAATTTTTAATGGTACGCGAATTTGTAATGTTAAAATGTGCAGTCGGTGGGAATAATTTCAAGTCTTGAGGAGAAGTTGCATGCGAATGTAAACTTTAAGCCTTAGATACAAAATTTGCAAGAAAACGAATCAACCGACATTTCCACTTTAAAATATTTGCATTTTTGTGACGCAAAAAACTAAACACTGAATTTGTGCGTCGAAAGGAATTAAAAAGCAGACATTTCCGTTTTGATAATGGTTATATTTTGTTTCTGATAGATATAAAAATATTTGAAACTTCAAAGAAACTCTTGACAAACTCTTAAGCTAATTTTTTTTACTTGTTTGCCCGCGCTGATTGAAATAGACCTCAAACTCAAAACTTAGATACTGAAGGACTGGTATTGAAGTTGATTAATTGAAACCGTTTCCGTCTGTTTCGCAGCTCTGCAAGGACTCACCGCAGCCTCGCACATTCACTCCTTTGCGGAGGCCAAAGGACTGGATGCGGTCAATGAACGGATGCCGCCGCGTCGTCCGCTGCTGATGAGTGCCAGTAGCAGCAGCATTACCACGGTGACCAGGACCACCAGCAGCAACAGCTCCAATAACACCAACAGCAACAACAACAATAACAACGACACAACGACAAAGAACAGCAACAATACTAGCAGTAGCAGTAATGACACCACAACCGTAACCAAGACGAGCAGGACGACTGTGAAGTCGGCCACCACCAGTAATGTCCGGGCAGGATTCACCTCGAAGAAGTTCTCTTAGAGCTGCTCCAAACTATTTATTATAATTTTTGTTACGATCTTCTGTTGCCCATTTAGTTGTACTTTTTGTTAGTTAAAATTTTATACCAAAAACCTTCTCCTATGCTAGTCAAAAACAAGTGGCTACCATTTTAGGATTATTTCATAGAAATTCCTCTGATGGCAAAACACCCATATTCACCCTCAATATTAGCGAAAATTTTTACGTGACAAAAAAAGTTCAATAAAAGTGGCAAAATATACCTCCACAAACTGATGCATAATTTGTTTTTATTTTATTTTAAAATTAATAAGTGACCTAATAACGAACAAACAATACTTATTGGCACAAAATAGCTTAAAAAATTATAGTTTTCGTGTGTTTGGTTCTAGGTAATGAATTAAAAAAAACTACTTCCTTAGAGATGTGATCATTTTGAAATATATATTCTCCCCATTTCCATATTTCCTCAAGATCAAAAAGTATGTAAAAGTAAGTAAATGGTTATTGTCCTACAACTTTTTTTAAGCTTAATCAACAAATGATAATTAGGGCTTTTTTTTTTAGTTTATAAACTAATTTAATATTCTAACAAAAAATCGGTATTAAATTCCACGACTGTTTTTCACAAACTAATTCATCACCAAGTGCTGCTGCTCTCCAGTCAAGCGTGACAGATCAACACGAGTCGATGCAATAACAATTAACCAAATGTACACACTAGAACTATATACGGGCCCAAACTAAAGCGTCACTTGCAGTGGAAGTTTCCTCGTATTTTAAGTATTTTCGTGTGTTTTTTCGATTTATCTGTATCGCAATAATTCTAAAAAACGTGCGCACAGAGACCAGATAATCAGAAAGAGGCAAACAAAGATTTACTACAAGCTAAGGCAAAGGGTCTACAATCTATCATCACCAAACTGGATGCTACTCCATAAAACTAGGTAGCCCATAATAGCATATACTGTCAAGATTAATATTGACTTTGTTCTTAGCTGTCGTTCCAAGGTAAACAATAATGAAAGTGAGCAAACTTTGCATAAAAATAATCACGTAATTCGTGGAGAAAGGTTTACAAATTGGTGTAAGAGTGTAACATTTTAAATAGCAAAGGCGAGAAATTCTCGATAAAAATATCTTTAATATCTATATCTGACATATGCACGTCATAGTATCTATATCTAGCACACCCAACACATCCAACAATCTCCGACAATAGCCCCTATTTCCAGACGGTCGTCTGTCAATGCAATGACTAGATTTTTATTGCGATGCTCACAGATCGTCGCTTTTATGTATATTAGACAAGACCTAGCAGGCGCTATAAAAAGATCATATTAAGTGAGATTTAAACGGCATTGAGAGGTCGCAGAGGAGACACTGTCAGCCGGAAAATAAACTCTTTTTAAAATTCTGCCCAATGGCAGCCCAATAGTAAATAGCACGCATACGCAACGTTGTCCCACTGACTTTATCAATTTCGGAGAAGGCAAACAACGGCACCGCCAGTTCAACTGCAGACATACGGATCAAGATAAACCCCTCGCCGGAATCACCCGACAAACAGCCGACCACAGCAGGCGCTTCACGTGCAAATTCCGCCGTAAATCAGCGCATCGACACGAATTTTTTCCGGAGAGACTCCGGTGATGGTTCAGGTGTTTATGGTGCTACGGCCCAAGCCAAGGGTCCCCCAAAGGCTTTGCACGTTTTTATGGATTTATCTCGCCAGAGCCGTATTTTTAATTGAGACAAACGTTTTGCAAAAGACAGCAATGATTTTAATTAGTTTGGAAAATAGCTTATAGGCCGATGAGTTACCTGTACCTTGAAAAAAATATTTATTTTTAAATGTCTGTAATTACACCTCCTTACACCTGGGTTTCACCTTCTTATTCACTCTTAATGAGATCATATTTCTTCATACTACATATTATAACTTCTCTTTTCATTAAAATTTAAAAAAATGAATATTTTTATTTTAATAAAAAACAGAAACGAAAAAAAACATTCAAAATTCTGCTGAGTTTTTTTCATTTAACTTTAATTTGTATCTTGTATTTAAATTTAAAGGTAAGAAAGTCTAAAAAAATTAAATTTAAAAAATAATAAATTATTTATGAACGCTTTTTTTCGTGTCTTGAATACCCACTACCGACTCGAAACCCCCCAAATACTAGGTATAGCCCAAACAAACGAAGTGATCATTGTGCGTTTGTGTGGGTGTGTTGATGTGTGGGTGTGCGGACTTCGGGTTTAACCGATCGGTTCTGACGGATCGTACACCATATAACGGCGCTTGAGGGCCCAGTTCGGTGTTAGTCGCTAATTGAGATCCACCCGGGACACCAAGAGCGGGTCCAGAACTTCGAGAGCATCCCAGAGACGAGATCGTTCTGTGCAATCCGAATCAATTTCGATGGCCTGCTGAAAGAATCTGCGCCTCAAGCTCAGCTGTGATATAAATAGGAATTGCAAGACAAAAAAATAATAGAAAACCCAAAAGTAGTACGTCTTGTTACGCCTGTGTGGTGGATAAAAAAATGCATTCCTTGGCAATAGTCGGACTTTTGTTGTGTGGCCTGATGGCTGTCAGCTGGGCGGCCACCACCCAACCACCGCCATTGATTCGAACCCTCAGTGCCGGCGGGGACATAGGACCTCAGTTTAAACTAAATCAGGACAGCGACAAGCCCAAGGAACCCGAAGGTAAGCCTCAGGCTAAAGAAACAACGCATTTAGCCATAAAACGTGCAAAACCTTAACTAAAGCAATGCCACTTAGTACGTGAAATAATTTAAATTAGTTGAACTTGAACGGTACTCTGAGTTCAATTATGTAATGTGTACTTAGATAACTAGTTCTATCAAGGTTTTTGAGAACTTTAACTAAGTTTAGGTAGGTTTTCCTATACAACATAAAAAAGTAGTAATTGTAATACTAATCTAATTCAAAACTCCGGTAAAAAGTTCTGTTTTTCATAAACAAAAACCGCAATTAATTGTTTAATTTCAAGTAATTACCAGAATGAACTGGGATTTTTTCTGAACAATTAGATCGAATAATAGAATCTTCAAAATCACTCAGAAAATAAATAATGGGTGTCCAGTAGATATTTGTGATTAATCATAGACTTTTAATTTCGTTGCGGAGCCAAAATTGGCAGTCAGGCAATGAAGCTTAACTGTAACCTGTCTCAGTGTCGAGGCCATTTAAAAGCGGGTGGCGGTGGGTGGCATTCCCGGCTTATACTTAAGCTACCTCGATTGAATATTAATTACACATCACAGAATGATAAACATCATCGCAACTGAATCAGTTGATGCACGTTCCGAGTTGGGGAAAGGAAATGCAAAAGCCATATGAGGCCTGCAGCTAATTGATATGTATTATCTTGACTTAGGATTGTGGAGTTAAACCTGAAAACCCAACGAGAAAAAATGTAAATAGCTTGGCATAAATAAAATAAATTTTAATGTTAGGAATGCGTTTAAAAAATGTCAATTTACATAGGCAAAACTTTATATTAAAACCTGCCCATTGATTTTATTAAAAATTAGTGCCTAGTTCTAAATACAATGTCGGTGCATCCATTAAAAAAAAGTAGTTATCGTAGGCACAATAAAAAAAGGTAATTAGTACATAACTAGTAGGCTATTTCAAGGGTCGAACTAGAAACGTTTTAAGTGGCAACTGGATTTAACTGGAGATGGGTAATTAATACGTGACATGCCCACTGGTGACTTACCCTGCCATCATCATCACGACTTAATTTAAATTGTTATTCTAATTTCCATTTCAATTTCAGATGCGGAATTCTGGCATAAAGTGGGTCTCAAGCAGCTGGAGAAGACGATCAAGCAGGCCCAGCGAGTGAAGGAGAACTCCTACCAGAAGAAGGCCCGCAACATCATAATCTTCATCGGAGATGGCATGGGCATATCCACCATCAGTGCTGGTCGCATTTACAAGGGACAGTACCTGAAGCATGGAATGGGCGAGGAGGAGACCTTGGTGTTTGACCATTTCCCCAACACTGGAATGGCAAAGGTAAAGTATCCTCCTAAAACTACTGGAATACTACCATCTATTTAATCTTAAACTCAATTAAAACCCTCGATAACCTTACAGACCTACAATGTGGACAAGCAAGTACCGGATTCGGCAGGAACTGCCACTGCCATTTTCTCTGGCTCCAAGACCCATTATGGTGCCATCGGAATGGATGCCACGCGGTCCAAGAAGAATGGACAGCAAGGACGTGTCGAGAGCGTCATGGAGTGGGCCCAAAAGGAGAAAAAGCGAACTGGAATAGTTACCACAACTCGGATAACCCATGCCACGCCAGCTGCAACCTACGCCCACATCTACGATCGGGACTGGGAGTGCGACACAGAGGTCCCCGCCGAATCCGTGGGCATTCATGTGGATATTGCCCGACAACTGGTGGAGAACGAGCCAGGCAATCGCTTCAACGTGATCCTGGGTGGTGGAATGTCTCCGATGGGCATCCTTAATGCATCCGAAGTGAAAACGACAGTTTTCGAAGGACCCACGGAAACAATTTGCCGACGTGCGGACGGAAGGAGACTACCACAAGAGTGGTTGGCCCATCACGCCAACGATTCAGTTCCCCCGGCATTGGTTCAAAACCGTCGGGACTTGTTGAACGTGGATGCCAAAAAGGTGGACCATCTGATGGGTCTCTTCCGTAACAACCACATCACCTACTCAGTGGCCAGGGAAGAGGGCGAACCTTCCCTCCAAGAAATGACAGAGGTGGCCTTGAAAGTTCTCGAAAGGGGTGAAGACTCTAATGGATATGTGCTCCTGGTAGAAGGAGGCCGCATAGATCAGGGCCATCACATGAACTATGCCCGGGCTGCTCTCCACGAACTCTACGAATTCGATCTGGCCATCCAGGCGGCCGTGAATGCCACCGATCCAGACGAGACCCTCATTCTGGTTACTGCCGATCACTCACACGCGGTCACCTTCAATGGCTACGCCCTCCGCGGTCATGACATCCTAGGAGCAGCCAATTCTCACGAGAAAAACGATCCTATGATGTACGAAACCATATCCTATGCCAATGGTCCTGGCTATTATGACCACCTGGCCAATGACTCGAGGCCCCAGAATAGTTCCAACATGTGGATGCCTCTGAAGCTTTTCACGGAAGAGGAGCGCGCTGCTCCCACCTACCGCCATTTGGCAGCCGTTCCCCGCAAGGACGAAACTCATGGAGGCGAGGATGTTGCTGTGTTCGCCTATGGTCCAGGCTCGAGCTTAATCCGTGGAGTTTTCGAGCAGAATTATCTTGCCTATGTGATGAGCTATACTGGCTGCCTTGGCCCTGCCAAGGATTTCGATGGAACGTGTAAAAATCACAAGAATTCCGAAGACGAGCGGGAAGCTAGTGAAGCTAAAAGCAGCGCCACGGTTGTACGAGTCGCCCTGATTCCCAGTTTGGTTGCTGTTATTATCGGGCATCTGTTGTAAATATGGGTTTTAATTAGTTTTACGGCTTATGTAGTTGAAGAAGAGATTTGTTGAAATTTACCAAATAGACACTCACAAAAAATTACACACCTTGTCTTGTTTTTATCCACAACCATTAAGTACACAATGAATCGATTCATTTAAATTAGTTTACTATTTTGCAATGACTCTTTCGCGCTTGTTTTTTTTTTATCGTTTTTATACATAACCTGTACAAGGCCTCCAAGAACAAATCAAACAACTTAGGACAAGGATAATATAGTCGTCTGAATGCAAACGCTTCTAGCCCGCCTTGGCGGCAGGAACAGCGGTCTTTCCAGCAGCTGTCGCAGCAGCCGGAGCAGCCTCTGGTTCATCCAACTTCTTCACACGATGCGCATCCACACACTGTCGGAATTGAGTCACTTCCTCCATGCATTTCAATGTCTCGCCGGGATGAGCCCGATAGCAGGCCAGCAGTTGCGACTTCAGATCCTGGCAGGGAGGCACCTTGTGCGCCGCTGCAGTGCTTACGAATCGCTTGTGTACATTCTCCACTGCGTTGGCGTATTCCTTTTCCAGAATGGTATTGGTCTTTTTAAGGTTTTCCTCCAGCTTCACCATACGCTCCTTCCACAGCTCGTCGTTCTTGATCAGCTCCTGGTTCATCTGGCGCTGGACATCCGCCGCACTGATGGTGTGTCCGCCTCCTTGGACATAAATGGGCGTAGCTGCAGGGTAAACAACCTTGGAAGCGGGTGCAGGAGCTGCTGGCGAGGATGTGACAGACTTGGCAGGCGCCTTTGGTGCCGCCGCCTTAGCTGCTGGCTTGGTATCCTCCGTGGCAGCTGCATGTTCCCGAGCTACAATATGGAAATGTATTTGAAACTAGTTGCGAATATCAACACTATTTTGGCATAAACAATGGCCCGTTTTGACAATTGTTGCATAACAATGGGCACTTCGATCTGCCAAATTCCGGTTGATTGTTTATAAATATTTAGTGTGGCTCACCCTGCTGGGAGATGCCTGCCTTCAGACGCTTGACCACATCGTCGGATATATCAATGACACCGGCAGGAGTTGGATTTTCCATCGAAACGGATCGAGGTTCACGGGATTGAGACTGTCGGGCTCCCATTTCTGGCTTCTCTTCTAAGGCTCTTTAAGGTAGCTGAAGCTCGAAACCCTGGAAGGTAAATAGTTTTGTCAGTTTAAAGCTGCCTTTTTATAAGGTATCAATCACTCTGATTTGTTTGTTTCGGCTTTTTTATTAACCTTTTCGGTGAAAAACTACGGGCCCAACAAATTCGACGTGCTCAGAGTGACCTTAAAAAAACATTCCAAAAATACCGTAAACTATATGTGGAAGTCAGCTGATTGCGATGTTGCCAGACAAGTGGATTGTTATCGATTGATTATCGACCGGATACGGACACAATTTAAAAAATGTCTCTTTTTAAAATGGCTGCCTATTTTTATTTTGAAAATTAAAATTATTTGTTTGCTAATATTTTAGGTACAAGGTAGTAATCACCTTAAAAAAATAAGCCATAAGAACCCATTCCCAAATCGAAAAAAATCATTTCCGATGTAATCCATTATTATTGTTTAAGCTTTTTAATGCCTCAGTTTGTAATTGTTATTATTATTGTGAGTGGTGTTGCTTATTTAGTGGCTTTTATTTTTTCACACATACATAAATCATGTTAGGTTTCTTTTTTTGTTTTCTTTTTAATTCGAAATACATGCTAATTACATAAATGTGGCGTGCACTTATTCATTACATCTTTCGATTTCCGTTTTATCATACGTTTTTCAGATTTCTTGAATTCGTATTCGTCACTTGTTTTATCGGGTAATTCTTTTTTGTATTCCATATCACTGTTGGTGGTTTGTTAATGATTCTTCCCTCATAACGCTCATGATACTCGATTTTCGGATTCAAGTTCGACCATAAGTATTTAGTTGAAAAATTCTATTCTCAATATACATATACAGTTAATTATACAAAACCCTCGAAAGTACGCTTCCCGTTAATTTGTTAGTTTCTCTATTTTCGCTTATGCTGAATGGACTTTTCGTACTCGATCGATAGGTTTCCATTTTTAGTGGCTCATAATTATTATGAATCAATTGTTAGTGTTTTTTCTTTTGCTTTTCCGTGTTAGATTGTGTTCGAATTTGTTTGTGTTTCTCGATAAAATGCTAATTATTTAGATCTCTCGTATGCTAGGAGGAAAATCACACATATATTTAAATTTGTTTACGTGTTAGTTTAATTCGGATACTTCATATGTACACTTATTATTGGTTACTAACTCGGTGTTTCATTAACGTTTTACTTCATTGAGAGGATGGGTAGGACTTGGGAAGGAAGGGCTATCTAACTGGGGATCCCCGATCGCTGGCTGAAACACAGTCGTGTATACAAAGTTGGTCGAGTTACAAGGCGTGCACTTGGAAACATGTAGTTTTGCTCACAAAAATAACAAAAGAAAATATGTATGTTGGTTGAGCGAAATCGAGTTTCAGGTAAATCAACAAAACAATTTGTAAGAAATATCACGTAATGCATTTTATTTTAAGTTTTAAGTGGCTTCAGCTCTCAGTGATCCGGTTTTGTGTTTGATTAATTTATTAGTTCTTGGACTGCCAGCCGAGCACTGTGGGGTTTTACATTTTACGTGTTCTCATAAGATATAGTTCGTATATTTATATATATATGTATCGTTTAAACCCTTTTTTCTTCTTGGCGCATTTAGAATTTAGATGTTTTTTTTTTTTTTGAATTTTTGTGTTTATTTTTTACGGTTTGGTATTACTTATAGACAAATTTCATATTATAGCTATAATTTATTAGCTAGCGTTATGTAATTTTAGCGCCTAACATCGACTGTTGTGGGTGCTTCTTTGTATTAAATCGAAACGTTAATGCAAATTTGTTTTTTATGTCTAAACGCTATTTATACGCTCTCTATCTTAGTTACATGGTTTTGTTGCATAAACAAAAGGGCCTCTCTTCCGGGGTTCGGGGTTTTGGGTTCTCCCTTCCGCTCGAGAAATGCGCGCAGATACAGAAAGTTTATTAAATATGAAGGAAATTATATATGAACACATTAAGCGAAAGCGCAGACCACGAAAGTATGTATAGTACAAAGAATGGGGGATCGCATGGGCTGTAACATAGGAGGGGTCTTAAAACTCGGAGCGTTGCTTAAAGCTAAAGAACGACATCTCCATCTCCACCTGCACTTCAGTTGCGCCCCGAAATCAGCTTTAGCTTAAGTTACATGTGGTTGTTTGTTGTTTGCTTATGATTCTTGTATGAATTGGTTTTGCTATCGCTAATACCTAGCCTAGGGTTAGGGACACTCGCCGACTCGCCGGTGTCCTTTGTTTCTTTTACACAATTATTACACTTAGAATCAATTAATTATGTATATATAATATGTGTGTGTGTGTGGGGGGGTGTGTGTTTGTTGACGATCTTGTTACGAATATTTCAACATAGGTATGTATTTTGCGTAAATCTGCTTGCTCTGCTCAGTTGGGAGGGGACTCGAATCAATAACCTTGACTTTAGCCAGAAGATCTGGCGGCAGAATCGAAGTTATCAAATGCAAAACAGAATAAATGCCTGCGTATCCTGGCTCCCAACCCTGTCTCTTTCTCCGATGGGTTGCTGTTTCTCAAATCAATTGAACAGGTTTGTTGCCGTTTCTTGCAGCCAAGTTGCAATCGTTTATGTGCTAAATGTATAAATTAAGTTAATCATAGGCTACATAATTAATAATAGACGCGCCCTTTCAACATTGCGGAGCAGAAACTAAATGTCAAAAAACAAAACGTAAATGTACAAAAAGGAAAGCGCTGCGCTTTGCTCCCGGATCTGCTCCTCCTATCCCCTTTCTCTCCTGATTCCTCCTGGCTGACAGGGACCTGGTCCTCCTGCCGATTCGGATACGTTCAACATGTTTACCGCATATATAAAGCAAGTATTATATATATTAGGTATATATATAACTATATATTCTACATGTATAGTTGCTGAGTGTTGTTTGTTTGTCTACTGTGTCGTGTCCAGCGTCGCATCTAAACGATAAAATATTATTTGGCGTTCCCCACGCCGCCGCCCTGCATTCCACCCACGCCGACGCCGCCTCCTCCGCCTCCCCCAGCGCCCCCTTGGCGCATCCGTATCGAGGGCCGTCTTTCGGGTGTATCGTACGGGGGTCTCGACGAATTGGTGGCCGCCATCGAGTCGTCCATGTTGAGTCCGTTTCCTCCGATGAGCTGGCTGCCGTTTCCGCCGCCGTTTCCACCCACGCCGCCCAACATCGCCAGGCTCTGGCCGCCCTGAAGCTGTTGCTGGCCAGCACTTCCTCCACCGCCGAGCGCCGCGTTCACCTTGTGCTGCTGTTGTTGGTGCGAGGAGGCAACGGCCGCCGCGGCCACCGCCGCTGCCGCAGCAACGGCATCGTGTCCCGCCTGTCCGTCGGTCCCGTCCTGTGCCTGCTGAATGGCCTGCGGGTTGCGGGGACCGCCGAACTTCAGCAGGTTCCAGTCAAACACGTAGTCGTAAGTGAATCCCAGACGATGGAACAGGTTCCGGAATAGCTTACGCAGGTGGCAGTAGTCTGGCCGCTGGTCGAAATGCATTTGGCGGCAGAAGTTCAAATAGTTGACAAATTCGCTGGGGAAGCCCTTGCACAGCACCACGATTGAGGTGGAGAGCTTTTTCTCGGAGATGCGCTCGTACTTCTGTCGCTTGTTGGCGGCTTTCAGGCCCTGCCAGGGCAAAGCTCCCAGGTTGAAGTACATCAGAACGTAGCCCAGCGACTCCAAGTCGTCGCGTCGCGACTGCTCGATACCGAGATGTGTGTTAATCGAGGCGTAGCGAGCTGTGCCGGTGAGGTTCTTGTTTTCCCGATAGGGAATGTGCTTCAGCGAGCGTGCATCACGGAACTTCTTGGCCAGGCCAAAATCGATAATGTACACCAGGTTGCCCTTCTTGCCCAGGCCCATTAGAAAGTTGTCGGGCTTAATGTCGCGGTGGATGAAGTCCCTCGAATGTATGTAGTCGATGCGAGAGATCATCTGGTCCGCCAGCAACAGCACCGTTTTCAGAGAGAAGCGGCGCGAGCAAAAGTTGAAGAGGTCCTCCAACGAGGGCCCAAGCAGCTCCATTACCATAACGTTGTAGTCGCCTTCGCTGCCGCACCAGATGATCCGCGGTATGCCGATGCCGCCTTGCATCGTCTTGTAGAACTTGGATTCGATGTGCAGCTGCGGGTGTTTCGTCCGGATGCACTCCAACTTGATGGCCACTTCCTCGCCGGTGTTGATCGTTGTGCCCAGGTAGATGTCGCCGAACGACCCCGAGCCGATCTTGCGGCCCAGGCGATACTTGTTGCCTACGCGAAGCTCCATAATGGATTTTTGTGTGTGGTATCGAAGATTCTTCGTTTAGTGAGCGTCGGGGTTCGGTGCCTAGGAATGCGGATAGAAAAATTAGTTTAGTTAGGTATGGCGCGGTGGGAAAATTCCAAAGTGCCCAATAAGACATCTCAGATATCCGTCCCTTCAGATCCTCACCTGGCGCTGTCCTTTCGTCTATGTTCTCGTTCCTTTATTATTTCTCAGAACAGACACTCCAGGCTGTTGTGTACTCTGCAACAAGAGAAGACTTTGTTAGTGTTTGTCGTTTCCTTTTTCCGTAGCGGTAATTGAGGGGGAACCTCCTCTCTCTGGTTCTCTTATTTGCATTGGCCTACGTGATCAGAAGCCCCCACTGGAAGCCACTCTTGTCTCCCAAAGGTGCATCGTAAGCTATTTTGAAAGCCGCGTATTTTTTAATTTTTGCCGTTGATAACAATTTTATTTTTTTAACGGAAAACAAGTTGCGGAAAAACAAAAACAACAATCGACTCACATATGCCGCTTATCGAAGAAGACAGTTAGATAAGACCAGCACGGGGGAAGGCGGGAGAGAGAGTGAAATTAAGCCCCGCTCACGTTGGAAAAGGCAGCAGAGGGGAAGAGAAGAAATGCAACAACAAAGCACACAGCAGAAAAGACAAGATAAGACAAGAACCCGAACCTCGCGCAAAGTAACAGTGTGTAGGTGAGCCTGCATGTGGGCTTTATTGATTACGAATGGGCTTGAACGCAAGATGCTGAATTAATTTGCCTCGCACTCAAAACATATGGTGAAATACAGCACTTCTGGGGGGCTCTGCCGACATGACGACATCAACTAAACGCTGCCACATGATTCAGCTCCAATATAAAACAACAACAACAACGGAGAGGCAGATAAAAGAAATGTGTGAGGAGTAAACAATTGGCGACAAAATAAATCAAATACAACGTAGCGACTGCAAAAGTGCCACTTGAGCGACACTTTCAGTGGTGGAAAGCACAAACACTAGATAAACGCACCGAAGGCACTTAGTAGGTGAAATAAATGACTGGAACGAGTGGCAGAGGAAGCAGACAAGAAGCAACAAGCAGAAAGTTTTCACTTGCCGGGTATAAATGACAAAATTAAGTTTAATTGTTGTTTAGTACTCTCCCTCTCTCTCGCGCTCCCTCTCCATCCTTTCTCTGAGCGCTTTCTTTTGGCCCCTCACGCATTTCGATCTGTCACTCTCTTTTTCTATACTCTCTCCGGTTCTAACCTCAAAACTTGTCTGTCTGGGATGCGTTGTTGTTGTTTCTGCTTTTGCTTTTGACTTTGATTTATTTAACACCTCTTCTACCTAAATCTTCTACCTAAATTTTTTCTGAAGCGTGTTCTAGTTTCTTCAACACCCATACATACCTACATACATGTGTGTATGTATGTACATGGAACGTGTGACACTCAGCTGATTTAAATGTTTATTTATGAAAATGTTTATTATGAAAAGCCAAAAACGAAATTTTTCTCTAGAGTATTTCCCAGTTGCGACGGAAGAGCGGAAAACCCAACTGATTACAATTGCAAAACAGCTGCACGTTGCGTTGGCGGGTGCCGAAAAGCTTCCGCAAGCGAGCACCCCCACAAACAAAGAACAAAGAAGCGACGGGGAGGAGGGGCGACGAGCCGAGCACGAAACAGTTGTTCAGCTCAAGCGGGCGCCACCAAAATCCATTCCTCCGCCTAACCAACTGGCTAATATAACAATTCTATGTTTGCAATTAATTTTCACAACGTCAATGGCCTCGGCTCTATTGTAACGGGGCTTTTTCCAGATGCACTGCATCGAATAACGGCAGTGATAAGAGGGAGCAGATAACACCAAAAAAAAAAAAAACAGAAAAACATAAAGGGGAGAAATACAGTGGCACAAAACGGATTTTTACCTTTCGAGGGTTTCGGCTTCCACTCCTGATCTGCTGGCGTCGCTGCTGCGGCTCTGGTGGCGTCGCTGCGCTGCACTGCTCTGCTCTCACTTCACTTTACCCTTCTTGCCTTTCAATTCGACTGAAATCGAGACGTGCGAATCGTTTAATTGGATTGAACGCAAGGAAAAACGGCGGCGAATTTTCAATTTTCTTTGTTTTAGCCAAGACTTGTTTTTGTTGTATTAGGCCCCATCTACACCAACACCATCCCACTGGGCTCACAGACACACACACACACACACAGACTCACTTTTGGGGCCACACGCAAGCGCATTTTACGCAATACTGGCAATACAAATAATACATTTTTGCATTATGCTCAACAAATTCGGAACAAAAGATATTTTTGTTTAGTTTCAACTTTCTTCATGAAGTTATTGCTTTTTTTTCAATTTACGGTTTAGCCATCTTGCGACTCTGTTATCGTCTCGTCTCTCTGAGCATGGCGCAAAAACAACGTTTGCGTTGCAAATAAACCGAAGAAAACACAATTAAGGCGCACTCAATTGTTAAGAAAATAAACGTCCAAACGGAACTTCACGACACAAAAAACTTATGAGTCGTTTTTTTTCGCTGCTGGCGAACAATATTCGTCTCGCTCGCGCTCTCGTTGTTTTTGCTGTGAGCACGTTGCTAGCCTGACTGTTTCAGCATTTTCACACCAACACCAGTGCACTCACGCAGGGACACACGTACACGTATGCGAATAAGACAAAGTTGCAGCTGCTTCAGGAAGGACGAATCTTTTCCAGGTCGGGGAAGTCGCGGCTTTCCTGGACGCGCACGGGACAATTCTACACAGACTCAGTGACCACTTACTTTTTCATCAACGGAGGCGCTCTTATTTATCAATTTGCTTGGCAATTTCGAAGAAGAAAAATCACAACGCCATCTTGATATTAGTGCGACCGCATTAGGGTAGGGTTGTCGATGTCAAAATATCAATCTATCGATATACTAAAAATAAAAAAGTATCGTCGTGTAGATGGTTCCTAATTATCGATAATGACATTATTTGGATATTTTTTTGAAATGTTTTCAAATATTGGGTATGGAGTAGTTGCGCCCGAATGTGAGGTGGAGAATAGGAAAGATTCCCATATTTAATCCCAGCTAGATGTGACTCCGACCTTTACAACATGTTTCATGCAATTCCTATTGTGCAAAATGGAAATGTATCAGAGATCTTACCTCCGAAAATACTAGACCAGGAACCCAAAGAGGAATTCTTTATTAATATAGTTAGATTAATTTGCGCTGTTTAATTATAATAGAATAATATAGAAATATATAAAATAAACTTTTCAAATAATATGTAAAAGAAAGTGCGGCAGCATTGTGGGAGGAAAAAAATACCTCGTTCCGTGATGAAAGTTTATCACCTGCCAGGCGGGCAATGCGGCCATATTTATTTTATATTAAATATATTTTGTTTTATTGGACCTAGCCGGAGGGAATCTATTGCCAACCGATGTTCCTCAAGCCCTATAGACCAAAGAGCAGTGCTGCTCTGAAGGGATCCGAGAGCAAGAAGTTTCGCCAGCGCCTGGAAGCGGCTTACCCCCATGTGTCGGTGGATCAGCTGGTGCCTGCCAAGGCGGCAGTCACCCAACTGAAGATCCTGACCCATGGCGGAGTCCAGAGCGTCGTCTACTGCGTGGAGAAGCAGCCAATGTTTTTCGAGCTCGATGGGGGTCAGCTGGTGCCCACCCTCTACACAATGTGGGCCGTTCCGGACATCCTGCCCTATTTCACGACACACGAGGGGGTGCTGCCAAAACTCTCCAACGGAGCAGATCTCATGCTGCCCGGAGTGGTGCCTCTGGGCGTTGGGCTGAGCATGTACGGGCACTACAAGAAGGGGCAGCTAAGTAAGTGTAGTATGTTTTCTTTTCTTTAAGGGTACTCCTCATTCCATGACTGTTTTCAGTGGCCGTGAACCTCACAAACAACAATTCCGCCGTGGGCGTGGGCCAGTTGGCGCGCTCCAGCGACGAGCTGTACATGTGTGGAGGTCACGGGGTGGCCATTAAGATGCTCCATCTGTTCGGAGACAAGCTCTGGTCCCACGAGCCAAGCCTGGTGCAACAAATTCCGATGGTCAAGACGAAAGCCTTATCCATAGACGATTTCCCGGCTTTGGGCGCGGAAGCGGAAAGAAAAAAGGTCGCAGCTCCTGCTCCAGGTGCTCCGATAACCTTCTCCTCGGTGGCTCAGACAGAAGAGCTGGAAACGAACACGGCCGCACTGTCGTTAGAAGACCAGCAATCCCATGAGGCATCGGAGGAAGAGCCCGACGCGGATATTTCACCCGAAGCGATCCTTAAAAATGCCTTCCTCTCTGCGCTGAAGAACAATGGAAAGAAGCTGCCCTTGCCCCTGCTGACCAGTAATTTCTACCGACTCTATGTGGTCACGGAGGCTTCAGAGCCCATAGACCTCAAGAAGACGCGCTTCAAAAAGCTTTCCAATTTCCTTGCCGAGATGGTGGACCAGGGATTCATTGTTGTCCGAGAGGAGAGCAAGGGAGTGGACAAGATCATCTCTGTGGACTTGGAGCACCCTGAAGTGGTCAACTTCATTACCGACGTGAAGGCGAACGAGGCGAATGGGGCTGCGTCCGAGACCCCCCTGTTCCACTCCGAGCTGAAGGAAATGTACGTTGTCACCGACGCTACCGCGGCCTTTTTCACAAAGCTGAACTTCAAACGTGGCGAGGGGATTCCAGCCGGGCAGATCAAGAAGATCGTGAGGGAGTACGTGAGCAAACACGGTCTTCTTAACCCGCTGACGAAGCTAGTCCAGCCGGATGAGACGCTCACCTCCCTGTACGGCAACCGAGAGGCGTCGCTGAGCGAGATGTGCTCCCTGATCACCAGCAAAATGGAGCACTCGTACCAGATGTGCAGTGGAAAGGACACAAGTGGCAAGCCCCTCATCCAAATGTCGCTCGCCACGAGATCTGGCAACAAAAAGGTGACCCTGGTGAGCAACATCGAGGCGTACGGCATCATCCTGGCCGAGTTCATCAAGCTGTGCAAGCAGGGGGCCGCCGCCAGCACCAGTGTGGTCAAGCTGCCCCACCAAAAGCACGAACAGCTCCAGATCCAAGGCAACCAGGTGCGGTTCGTACACACACTTCTGACCGAGACGTACAAGGTGCCGCCCAAGTGCATTCTCGGCCTGGAGCTGGCCAAGGACGGCAAGAAGAAGCGGAAATAAACCGGATAATAAACGTTAATAGTCCTTTTCAAATTGTGGGTGTGTGTAATAATAAATTATTTATTAATTGTAGTGGGGATGAACCAATTACTGCTACGTAAAGAACAACAACAACGATTACGGTTGGCTATCTTGAACAAAAGCGATAATCGGACCTGGGTTCGATTTGTGCCGGAGGTGGATGATAGATTCCATAGGTGTAGCCTCTAGCTTACTTGGCCTTGCCCTGGGCGGCGACGGCCTCAATAGCCTTCTTGACGGTCTCCTCGTCGCCGAGGAACTGCATCGACACCACTGGCTTGAAGTTCTCGTCCAGCTCGTAAACGAACGGAATGCCCGTGGGCAGGTTGAGGGCCATGATGGCGTCCTCAGAGAGGTCTAAAATAAAATTATTTTTTTAAATTAATTTTAAATAAATATTAATATTAGTACTCACTGTCTAAATGCTTCACGATGCCGCGCAAGCTGTTTCCGTGGGCGGCGATCAGGATGCGCTTGCCCTCCTTCATCTGGGGAATGATCACGTCGTTCCAGTAGGGCAGTGTGCGCTCGATGGTCAGCTTGAGGGACTCAAACTGGGGGAACTCCTCGGGCTTGGGTCCCTCGGCGTAGCGCGGATCCTTGACGATGTTCTCGTAGTAGGGATGGCCGGGCTCCATTGGTGGCGGTGGGGTGTCGAAGCTGCGGCGCCAGATCTGCACTTGAGCCTCGCCGTACTTGGCGGCCGTCTCGGCCTTGTTCAGGCCAGTGAGTCCACCGTAGTGGCGCTCGTTCAGACGCCAGGTCTTCTGGATGGGGATCTCCTTGTGACCGCTGGCCTGCAGGATGCTGGCGAGGGTCACCTGGGCGCGGGTCAGCACCGAGGTGTGGGCCACATCGAATTCGAGACCGGCCTCCTTGACAGCCTTGCCGGCGGCTAGAGCCTCCTCCTTGCCTGTTGGAAGGAGATTTTATGAAATAAAGGTCACATTGGATAACTACTACAGTCACACTTTTTTATTTCGAAACATCATTTTTTATAATCTTTGAGGCCTTGACTTTTGACAGCTTTTTTTGAATTCAGTGATCGTTATCAACTGACTAATTTTGGTTTTAATTTGAGACTAAAGTCTAAATTTAATATTTGGAATTATTAAATTTCCCAAACTTAAAGTTAGAAAGTTAAAGCAACGTTTTATTTATATACTTTATGACAATTTACAAAATTCTTTAGAAAGTAAAAGTATTTGATTTTAATAATTGTTTTGACCTTGGAAAAATGTTTAGGGTGACTATTTCGTTTATATTTAAGCTTTTTACATTAAATTTTCATTATATTTGAAATTATGTGAGCTTTAGGTGAAATAACTCCCACTTTGTGTCAAAAAAACTAAGTTCTACCATCTTCCACCGTTACTTTTTTGACATTTTAAAGCATTTTGAAAATAGAAGAATTCGGTTTAAGGAATTCCAACTGTAGTTGATGTAATCCTACTCACCCTTCTCGCTGAGATTAGCGTCGAACCATCCGCAAAACTGATTCTTTTGGTTCCACTCGGACTCGCCGTGGCGGACCATCACGATCTTGTACTTGCCACCCATATTATTAGTAGTTTGGATTAATCTGCGGAAAATTGTGGACTCTTAATCAGCCGCCTATTGGCTTTGCTCTGCGATTTCCAATTGAAAATCTGCTGAAATTTGACCTACAGCGGCCCTCCAAGGTCGAAGTTGTCACGGGGTGCCTATCGATAAGTTGGGGGTGGTTTTGCCGCGGGTTGGCAGCCCGGCCCCCAATTCGATTTCTATCGGATAGGGGCCATCTCTGATTCTTGTGTTTTGATTTGCGCTTTTGCAGAAAAACGATTTTTTTTAAATCTTGCTTTTCCCCCGTTTACCGTGGATTTGTTGTGTTGAACCATGTGCGAGAAGGTCACGGCCCGATGTAACTGGCTCCAAACTGCAGGGAACCAACTGACCCATTTGGTAGTCACCCGTCTGGTGGACGACGATGTGTTCGTGAAGTGAGACAAAGGATTACACGCCCCCCAAAACTGGTTTCTGGTTACTAATTTGCCAATTCCTTTGTGCCTAGGCCCGAGTTGGACGATGTAATTAATGAGGAGCGCGCCGTGTTGTTTGCCAGTAGCGAGAATCCGCCGCCACCCTGCGAACTGCGCTTCCAGATCCACGCCCGTTTCAAAATCGCCGCTTTAACGCTGGTCTGCAGTGCTCCCAAGCTGGAGCTGTTTATTGGACCCTCGCAAGAGTACCTTCAAACCGTATATGGGGTATGTGTGGAGGACGAGGACGCGGACGTGCCCGTGCGTCCCTACCGGTACGACATGGAAATAGATCGCTCGGGCATCGCCCTTTTGAATCTAAAAATGCTGACAAGCGCCAACGAAATCTGCATCTACGGAGCCATGTTGCACATTGGTCCCAACCCCAACGGGATAACCACACAATTGCCCAGGCCTGTGGAGATTCAAAACGTCCAGGACTTATTGCAAAAGGCAGGAAGTAGTATTGCCAAGGAGGTGAAAAAACCAGAGAAGCTGGAGGCAAAGGATGCCGAGCCAACCACCGACCTCTCAGTTATTAAGGATCTCATTGACAAACGATTTCTTCAGCTCAACCAGTTAATTACCAAAAGGCTGAACGACTTCGAGGCCAAGCAAACCCAAAAACTCGACAGAATCCTTTCCCTGCTGGACAAGAAGCAGAGGTGAACTTCCGAACCGAAACAAACTATCGACATATTTTTTTTGTCCTTCAACTACATTTCATTGTACTTTTAAATGTTGTCAAGACTGTGGGTGTGCCTGGTTTGATTGTGATTAAACTAAAATTTTCAATTTCCCAATATGGGTAATTTTTGCAAGTTTTTTTTTTTTGTTTTTGTTTGCTTTGATGATAAAAGACAATTGCCGGTAAATTTGTAACTAATTCATACGCCTAATAATATGTATTTGATATAAAAACAGTAAATATCATATTTTTATATTACAAATCTAGTTTTTAGGCTATAATACCTTTTATTATTGTACGGAACAGCTGTTACGTCCAATTCCCAAGTCAGCTGTTCGAAACTATTTTACTTTAGGGATGGCACACAAGGTCGATATCGATAACCACCTGTTGCCCTTTGTTTACATGTTTTCGTTCTGGCCAAATAGAAAGTTGGCTTAAAAGCTCATCATGGCCCAGATTAGTAGATAACCCCAGTAGAAGCCATGAATCTGAGTGTCCGAGCAATTTTGGCCATAGGAGGGGTTTTTCTGGGGTGCTGCAGTGGCGTCGTCTTCCTGGAACTGCTGGTAAAGCTGGATCCCGGCGCTGGAAACCTGATAACCGCGACCCAGTTTGCTTTTATTGCCCTGGAGGGCTTCATATTTACCTCGAAATTCGGCCTGGCCAAGCGAGTCATTAGCTTGAAGGACTATGGACTGTTGGTGCTGATGTTCTTCATTACAAGTGTGTGCAACAACTACGTTTTTGAGTTCAATGTTCCCATGACGCTGCATATGATTATTCGTGGAGGCTCCCTGATCTCAAACATGTGCCTGGGAACGCTTATTCTGAAGCGGAGCTACAGGATCAGTCAGTACGTAGCAGTGGTCATGATCAGCGTTGGAATTTTCGTCTGCACCTACTTCTCAAGCCGGGATGTGGCTGGGAAGAGGGAACATGCAACGGAGGCGGACATATTTTGGTGGGTAGTGGGCGTGGTTCTCTTGGTAGTTGCCCTGTTCATTTCCTCTTACATGGGAATCACCCAGGAGCTGCTGTACCGGAAGCATGGGAAGTGTGCCCGGGAGGCTTTGTACTACACCCACCTCCTGCCGCTTCCTGCTTTTTTGCTGATGCACGAGAATATTCGGACGCACTGGCTTCTGGCTTTCGAGGGGGATTCTCTTCGTCTGCCTGTATTGGATATCGCTGTGCCCCTCGTCCTAGTATTTTTAGTGGGAAACGTTCTAGCCCAGCACCTGTGCATCAGCTCCGTGTACACACTGACCACCGAGTGCACTTCCCTCACGGTCACCCTCATTCTGACCCTTCGCAAGTTCATCTCGCTGGTGTTTTCCATAATTTACTTCAGGAATCCCTTCACCCTGTACCACTGGATGGGCACCTTGTTGGTTTTTGTGGGAACGCTTATATTTGCGAATGTGATTAGGTTACCCCAAAGGGTAAGTAGGGACGACAAACAGGAATAGACTAGACTGGGAACTTTTTTAACTTTTTAAAATAAAAAACAATAACCTCTGTAAAAATGGATATTAGGGACTGATGATATAGATGTACAGTATTTTTAAGCAATAAAGGCTTCCATTATTGTGGTTTTGTGACAAATAATAATATAATTGCATACACATTTACATTTAAGTACAAGTACAAGTAGAAACGAAATTAAAATACAAGACTCTCATAATTGTTATGAAAAGATTAGGAGTTTGGCTCTGGACGATCTGCCAAAGTATCCCGTATTCTTTGGCGAAACTGAAGTGGTAAAACAATCGACGTAAACGTAAACACTAGACATAAATGCAGTTGCAGCTGCGACACCTAATACTGCTGCAGTCCTGACCCAGCCAAGCCGCACGGAGCCTCGGCTCTTACGCCCGATCCTCGTTCTGCAGCCACTTGACGATGGACTTGTAGTTGCGGTTCATCCAGTCCACACTGGTCTCTATCTGCTCCACTATTTGCTGGACTGGCCTGCCGTAGTCCCAGTGGGCGTCTTTCACGAAGTTCTCGAACTCACTCAGCTGGAACTTTGAGTTGAACCGCTTGGTGGCGAACTTGAAGAGCAAGTGAATGTGCGACATCTGTGAGCCCATGCTGGAAGAATTTCAAGAATGCTACACTGTCTTTCCATCAAGGGACTGTGGGGACTTACTAGGCATTGATTTCCTGCCAGTTGTTCCGAAGAAAGTCAAAGGCAATCTGCTGCCCCACCACGGTACTGGAGACGGCGGCGAACACCCGGAAAAGATCCTGTTTGCGAACGTGCTGGCCAGCGACGCTGCGGCGTAGATAGCGGTACAGCAGCCAGGGTTCCTTGGAGCAACCAAGAGCACTCAGAAGCAGGTCCTTCTCGCCGGGCACATTCGTCTTCAAGTAACGATCGAAGGCAAAGTCCCACTCATACTCGCTTCCATACTGTATAGCCGCGCAGTAGACCACTCCTCGGAGGTTGGGGGAGATCCTGTCGAGAAATCATTGTAATGTAATGAGGCATCTGGCATGTAAACTTACGGGTTGCTGGCATCTGGATTGGGGGTCTGCACCCAGTTCTGGAAGTGCCTGCTGGCCTCGGAAATGCACTCCTGGTGGCCCAAGTGACAGGCCACAGCTAAGATATCGGCGCGCTTCAGTTGAAGTAGAATGTCCTCTGAATCTTCCTGAGAGTCGTGGAATCCCACCTCGTTGTAGACCTTCTCAAGCTTCTTCAACAGGTAGTTCTGCGTTTAAAAATGCTTATGTAATAGCTTGAACACCACAAGGATTTGGACACCCACCTTAAGCAAATCATAGTCGCCCGAATTGACGAACATGGAGTCGATGAAAATAAAATTACTGCTGGCCGCTTTCCAGGGCACATGACCCAGCTCATGGCCCAGGTAGCGGGTTAGATTCATGGCAGTTTCGTAGGGTATGTAGGATCCCCTGGCCAGGTTCATCACATCGTCGAGGAGCTGGGCCCGGTTGGCCGGAGCAATCTCCTCAAAGTGCTTCTCGTCCATCAGATGGTTGGTGATGGCCCGCCAGTTGTCCGCGTCGTAGTTCACGCGGTAGTAGCCAGTCTGCTGGATGTTGAATATAAACCACTTGGCAGTGGAGAGGTTTCTGTTCTCCAGCTCGTACAGCTTCGTGCGAGGCATCCACGTCGTGGGTCGCGTATTATCAAAGTTCAGCTCTGCGGCTGTGGTGAAGGTTATGGGTATCCACCACAGAAGACTCTCGTCCTCTCTGGTGGTGTTGGTGTACACGAACCGGACCTGCTCCAGCCGTACCACATTCGAGTTGGGATGCCGCGACACCTTGACCACCGGATAGCCCGTTTGCAGGGTCCACGTGTCCATTATTTCCTTCACACTTCTACTCCGGTCCAGCAACCCAGAAGACTTGGCCTCGTTTGTGAGGAAGTGCCACAGATCGTCTTGGGTGGCGGAGTTGTAAGCCCTAAAGGAACACGGTTATAGGTTGGTTACTCCATGGGGTATTGATACACTTACATTTCCTTAAGATACTTGCTGAGTCCCCGCCGGAACACTGGATTGGTCAGGAAATGGGCCATCATTCGAATAATGGTCGAACCCTTGGCGTACGAAATCTTATCGAATATCTCGGAAATCTCCTGGGGATTGAAGACCTCGTGGGAGATCTGGTGGGAGGTGGAAAGGGCGTCCAACTGGAAAACGGTTTGCAGCTCATTCACCACAAACTGGTCGAGCTGCTTCCATTCCGGAGCCACTGCGTCTGCCGTTAGGTACTCCATGTAACTGGCGAAGCCCTCGTTCAACCAGATGTCCGACCACCAACTGGGAGTAACCAGGTTGCCGAACCACTGATGGGCCAGTTCATGCCCAACTACGGAGACCACGCGCTGCTTGTTGTTCGCGGTGGCCACCCCAGGGTCGTAGAGCATGGCCGTCTCCCGGAAGGTAATGAGACCCCAGTTTTCCATGGCTCCGGCCTGAAACTCCGGCAACGCAATCATGTCGATCTTCGGCAGCGGGAACGTCGTGTTGAAGAAGTCCTGGAGGAATGTCAAGATCGTGGGGCCCACGGACAGGGCGTACTCTGCCGACTTGATGGCATCTGCCCGCGCCCAAACGGAGAAGTTGCCGGAGGAAATGTGCGTGAAGTCGGAAATGGCGTAGGCCACCAAGTAGGTGGACATTGGCAGGGATTCGGCAAAGTGGTCCCAGACATAGCTGGGTATGGTGGGACTGCAGGGGAGCAAAAATAAGCGTCTTTGCAGGAAGAGTGACATCAATACCTACTGATCTTGGGTGGAGACGATGGGCATATTGGACACGGTGGTCATGTTCCTGGGCCTGGCAATGTGCAGGGTGAAGTTGGCTTTCAGGGCGGGCTCGTCAAAGCAGGGAAAGGCTCGACGGGCATCTGTGGCCTGGAACTGTGTGGAAGCCACCCACCTGCAGGAGGATTCTCATAAGATGCCTGATCTCCCTTCGAGGATGCTCAACTCACCTGGTTTCGTTGTGAACCTCATAGGAGCTGCGGTAGAAGCCCTGCAAGTAGTCCTGAATGATGCCCCCGAACCGTAGGTGGACCACATACTCCATCCCCCTGAGCAGCTTGTCGTACAACTCGATGACGAAAAACTGCTTGGCTCCGACCAGGTACTGCTTGTGGATCCTCAGACTGTCCCCGTCCAGCTCTCCTCCCGGGAGTACGCGGTGGACTGCGGCATCGCTGCGGGAGATATTCAGCTCCTCGGCGTGCATGGTGATATTGTAGCAGTCCTCCAGCGCTCGGATTCGGATCTGGACACTGCCGGTGAAGCTAAAGTTGCCGCTGAGATGCGGCTCCAGGGTGATGTTGTACTTCAGGGGGCGAATGGAGCGCGGCAGGCGTACGTCCCGGTCGTACTTGGGCGCACTGTCGTCCTGCCCGGACTTGGCCTTGTTGCGCGGATGGACACTCGTGCAGACGATCTCCTCGCCCGCCTCCGCCTGGAGCTGGGCACACGTGGCAAAGTTGTAGACTATGAAGCCCACCGCCAGAAGGGTGCAGATGAAGAAGGACACCAGCAGGACGGCCGTGGTCAGCGAGAGGCTGTAGTGCCGCCCCGACCGCGAGAAGGTGGTGGTGGTGGTGGGCGTGGCCGCATTGGTGGATCGGTTCTCCATGCTGAGATTCTCGTGAAGCGGAATCTCCTTGACGACCATGGTGGCTGCAAAGAAAGTCCAATATTTAATCATAAAATAATGAAAGTAAGCTCTAGACAAGTGTGATCCTTGAAAACAGGAAGTAGTTATCGAGGATCTTGAGGTCGAGCCCACCACTTCCACTTCCGCTCCGGCACACAATACAAATCCGTTCCGTAATGTGATAGCCAACTGCAGGTTGCCCATTTAGCAATCAGGGTTCCACTTAAGTGGTTTCCCTGGCCCCGAGGCCAACCCCTTAGGCGTCCTGTGTCGCTCGGCGTCGCCGGGGGTTCCGATTAAATTGTGCATGTCCTTGCGGCTGGCACGGGAAGCCACAGAAGGGGTTTTCCTGGCAGTCATCGTTTAGTTACTTCTCCGAGGGGTCGTCGAGAACGTAACTGAGTTATTAACTCATCTTTTGTAAATTGAAACGCTCCCTTGGGGGGGAATATAAAAAGAACAAGCTTCCCAAACATTTAGTTACTGGCCGTGTTTTTGCCACAAAATCGCAATAAAAGTTACACCGAAACTTCAAGTTTCTAAGAGGATTACGAACAGGTATTCGCAGATGTGTTTTATGGAGTTATCCGCTATAACAACTGAACGAAATAGCTTAATAACTGGCTTTTGTTAGGCAGACTTATGTCACCGGGCGGGTTTTTTGTTGCAGATACACATGCACCTGGTTACGGTCAGGGGTGTTTCCCCAATCGCTGGACTACAAAATAATATATTTAAATGCTTGATATTTCCCATGCACTCAGGTGACTGTATCTGATCAGATCCTACGCACTTGAGGTGGTTATTCAGAGATAGTCTGCTTCTACAATAGGAATCATATACTAGGCCAAGTTGCTGTTGGGTTATCGAAATGTCAACGCCCCCTGAACCATATTCTTCGGGGTGCTCTGGACTATGTGGTCGTTTCCTCCGAGCGAGGAGGAATGCGCGAACGGAGGAGAGACTCCCAGTGCTATTATCAATTGGCAAAAGTTTAAGCACGAATTGAGCGGGGCAACAACAGCCTCGTAAATCATCAACAATATTCATGCAAATACGTCCGCCGGCTAATTGAGTTACGGCATTAATTTGATCTGCTGCTGTTGTACATATTGTTCTTCTGCTGGCACAACTGCTTTTTGTTTTTGCAAATTATTGCAATTAAACGACGACAACTACGAGCAGAAGTTGAACACCATCCCAGATGCCGACACGATGACCTTCATTAAAATAAGGCTGCAAACGATACGATGTCAGGCCCCCCGGTGGCCGCCTGGGTCCCGACCCATCGGGGATCCAATTTATAGCCATATTTCATTGATAAACTGCGTGTAAGCCGATGGCAGTGTGTCAGCATATGGCGATGGTTGAAGTTTTTACACTCCGAGAAGTTTTAGGGTTTTTTGAAGGATATTCGGGTGGACGAACAAGATCTAAAAGGTCTTCCTATTATATTTTTAGTATAAAGATGAGTTCTATTCAGATTTTGTATTAATTTACTTGTATGTGTATATAATTTATACTATATATGCAATATATATAGTCGATTCAGTAAGTTTTTTTTTAGAGTGCTTTACTAATTAAAATACAAGGAGAAGCATAGATGCATTTTGAACATGATCTAAATTTATTTCCTTTATCCCTTTACGATAAAAGATTATTTAAAATGGAAATAAATATAAAGATAAATAAAGAACTTTAAAAAAAATATACAATTGCACAATTTGCTTTTTTTTAAAGGAATTTTAAACGATATGTTTAAACTTTAAATAAATAAGTTTTGTAAAAATGATCTTAAATATGCATCTCTTCTTATTCTTTTTACGAAAAAGATGTGTTTACTATGGATTTAACAATACTAATAACAAGTAATTTTAAAAAAATATACTCGAATAAGTATGTTTTTTTAAGAGTGGTCTATTAATGAATACAGGGAGAAGCACACATGATTTTAAGGGACATTTTAGTTTCATTTATTTTGATCTAATTTTCTTTTTAGTTTTTACGATGAGTTATCTTTAAAAATGGAAATAAATATTATTCTTGTAGTCCATTGATTAAGAGGATTAATTATTAAAAAATTCCTAAAAAATAAACAATTGGATAAAACATTTTAAAGGAGACTTATGTTTAATTAACATGAACTAACTAGTTGAAATCTTAATTTTTTCGGTAAATGATATTTAAAAATGGGAATAACTAATATTTTAGAGGTCCTTTGTTTATTAAAAAATAACTTTAAACAATATGAAAAAATATACAATTGCATCAACAATTTTTTTTAATGTAAAACAATAGTGGAATAATAAATGCAAAAAATACAATAAAGAAATTTTAAAGGATGTGTTGGTTTGGTGATTATCATTCACGTCTCTCATGAGTCTTTTTACGATAAGAGATTTTTTTAAAATGGGAATAAATAAGATATTAAATTATTAAAAGAAGATTAAGATATTAAAGGAAAATTATAAATCTTCTTATAAAACATGTTTTATATAGACGACGTTTATGAAGTGTAGTGATAAATAAATTCCCTATTAGGGAAATAAATGAACAAATTATGGGATTTTAAAGGGCATTTATGTTTCGTGATCATGATTATGCATTTTTATTTCCTTTAAAGAGAACAGATCTTTAAAAATGGAAATAATTATTATTATAATATTTTTATTGATTTTTAAGACAATTCGTATTTAAAAATGGGTTTTTTTGTATGGTCGGGCAATAAAAGAATACATTAACGGGATTTTCAGGGGATTGTTAGCCAGTTTGGTGATCATTATCTAATGAATTCTTCTTTTCTATTTTTACGGAAGAAGATCGTTAAACAGGAAATATACATTTTTCCAAAGTATTTATAAAATATTGATATATTAAACCTTTTTATTTAAAGATGTTTTTTTATTCTAAAGTCCAAACAACTAGTTGTGAAAAAATACACTTGAATGACTAATTTTCTGCAGTGTAGTCAATTAATTAATACAAGGACATGGATGTCTGCGGGCGGAAAGGCGAACATTGACAAATCATGCGGGGCTGGGCTGGGGATAGGCCGGCAGAAGACTTGTAAATATTGGCTATTCGCACACCCACGATTAAGACATTAAATTTTAATCGCTCGCTCTCGCGCTCTCCTGCCGTCCAGCGGACTTGTTGGATAAAAAATCCGCGAGAGGAAATTTATGGGCCGTCGACTGATGGGGGTGTGGGTGTGTTGGCTAGTGAGGGGGTGGGGATCGAAAAAAAAACCGATCGGTAGCTGGGCGGCCAAGCAATTTGCACGGGAGCTCTAATTGAATTTCGGCCACTGCCCAGTTGATTTCCACAAATTCGGGCAGTCAATACTACTAGAGATCTCCCTAGCCTAATGGTCATAATGGAAGCATCTCTGCCGGCCACATTTATGGTTTTTGCGTGAGAGTTTCTTAAATTAATAATGTACATATGAGACTTTTTATTTTTCTAGTTCTAAACTCATTCTAGAAAAACTGTTTGTTTCCATTAATCGATCCCAGATGCCGAGCAAACTTGAAAAACTGTTTGCAAAATAAACAAAATGCTACAGGCAGCGTGCAGAAATAAAAACCCAATTAAACGAAGTGTTGATTAGTCAATTACCCTCCGACGTGCAAACAGCAACCGGCATCTACACACTAAAAAAAAATCCTAATAATAATTAAATTAAATTAAAATATACAAGAATTTAAAACCTTTAAGTAACAAATAATATTTTTATTTTTATTTCAAAACTGTAAAGAACACCCAGTACTGGAAAACATGGGAATAATTCAATTTACCGTTTCACTCCGTCCTGGATCCTCCTCTACTCGTTTACACCTTTACGGTTATGCTGGCGCGACACAAATGCAGGTTGCGGTTACCCACCCACGTACATACACTGAGCTAAAACACTAACGCAATTACAGCTGCGGTTACACGAACGACTGTATGTTGGCGTGCTGTGTGACCCTTGCAGGCGCACGCTTCCTACTGGGGAAAATGTAAACAAATCACTGGCTAATCAAAATCCAATTTGTCCCACAGACAGTCACTAAGTAAAATAGTTGCCCTGGCTCCTTGTTTGCCCGAAACAGAAAGCACAACCGCTCCGCGTAACGGCTCAGAACGGAATAAACTGAAAGCCAGATGGAAGCCTCGTCGGGAGCATAATGAGAAAGGCGAGGGAGAGATCGCAACGCGGAATATATCAATTGCTGTGCGTTAGGGTGGGCACCCACTATATAATTTTGCAGATTATTCTCTTTTTCTTTTATAAATCACCATATTACATTGATTATTACCTTTTTGTTTCGAAAAAAAAAAATAAATACAAAATAAATCAACTTATTAGTGCTTATCAAAGTTTTTACAAACAACTATAAAGAAATATCATTAGTCTAAATAATACGTATGAAATATTATATAAAATATGCCAAATGATGCCATTTTTTAAAGTGTTTAATATAATATTTCAAATTTCTTCAACAATCATGTCGTATACGTAATATTTATCAAAAATAAACTTGTTTCTTCATGTCTTTGTTTTTAAATAACGCAGTTGTAATCTTTAAAAATTCAAATTAAAAATTAAAATTCTTTTTATTTTCTGTAAAAATATTTAAATTTTTAATCTTAGTTTTAAATAATTTTCATGATTACCATGCCTGGTACCATGTTTTTCGATAAAAAAGAATTCTTTGATGTTAAGTTGAAACAAATGTTATTAATAATATTAATAATAAAGAAATTTAAATTATATTTTGTTTATCATTTACTTTCTTTTGAAACTGTAACGGATCTTGATGAAGAAACTTTTAAAAAGCATAAATGCCGTAGTGAATGGCTTTGAAAGAGGAAGCAGAGCTTTCAACAGCTGATATTGACGTGTTGTCGTTTTCGTATTAATTGACAAAGATACTTTGGAAATGAGTTTAAAAACAGTCTATGTTACCGTGGGAACCACCAAATTTGACGCTCTTATAGCAACCATATCCTCGGAAGCCGGGATCAGGGCCTTGAAGGATCGGAAATGCAAAAAACTTATCATTCAACATGGAAATTCGCTACCTCTGACCCCTGAAGCAGTTCAACGGATAACCCGCAGGTACGGAATCCAAATCGAACAATACAAGTTCCGTCCCAACAAGGAAGACATTAGAAGGGCGGATTTGATCATCGGCCATGCAGGAGCTGGAACCTGTATGGATATCCTGAACAACAACAAGCATGGTTTGATTGTGATCAACGACCAGTTAATGGACAATCACCAATGGGAACTGGCCCGGCAACTGGCCAGCGAAAATTATCTTTATTACACCAAAGTCACCGATTTGGATGAGCAGCTGGCCACTTTGGACTTTAGTGCTCTGGAACCTTACGAAGCCCAGGTCACGAACATTGAATGGTTTGTTGCCGCTGTCAATGAGCTATGCGTTGAAGCATCCGAGCCGATAAGAAAACTTCGATTTTGTTTTTAGCACCAGCCCCTATGGGGTTGGTTTTTTTTAAATATTTATTTAAGAGTATACGAGTATAGTTAATAAACACGATAAACGTTTACGCAGAACATTAATTATATGGGGGACTATATGAGATGGATAAATTCACGATAATTCAACACTAAAGCGTACATATTTTACTTTGTTACTTTTAAACTTTTAAGTTCCATTTAAATATTAAGATGTGTCTATTTGGATAGTTAATTTCATATGCAGCTGCATAACGCAATGAGACTCTCAACATGCTTTGGTTTGGCTCCATGGCTTCCACTGAACGCCAGTCTGCTCCAATTACTCGGCCTCGGCGGAAGCAGCTCCATTCTCGATGATGGCGTCGAACGAGAAGGGATGGAAGGCGTAGCCCTGGCCCTTGTAGAACTTGCTCTGGAACTCGACCCTAGGAAGTAAGAATCGTAAGCCAGATACTTGATGTCACAAATATTCATCGAACCTACCAGTGCAAACGTAAGGTGTGGAGGAAGGCAGACAGACCCTCCATGAGCACCAAAATGCCGACAGTCAGAATGGCCCAGAAGGCAAACACACAGGTCAAAATGACGCCTCCAAGCCAACCCTCCTGCTTCAAGCCAATGGACAGCACCATGGTCCACAGCACCTCGGCCAGCTCTGCAAGACAGATTCTTTTAATGAAAAGTACTCCAGGAGAACTCGTTAAACTCACGGGCATGGGCAAGAGATAGAGCCCACAATCGAAGGTAGGAGGCGGTGTGGGAGACCGAACCCAAAACGTACTCGATGGTGTGGATGCTCTGATGAATGAATATCTCCGAGAGCTCCTCTTCCTCTTCGTGTGGACCGCCACCACCGCCGTGGGAGCCGCCATTGGAAACGCCTCCAGTCTCGGCATCCGATGTGGCTCCAGCAATGGGCTGAACCTGAAAAAGTATTAAAATTAGAAGTGGGCTTAGGTCGTCATGGCCAGGGGCACTACATATGAACTTTTGAACCTTAAAACAAATATATCAACCTGGAATTGATATTATTTAGTAAGAGTATTGTTTCAAGGAGAAAAAGTTCAACGTGTAAGAAACGACACAACTAACCTCTTCCTTCGAGTGGTGGATTCGGGTGTTTAGTTTAGTGGTGTGGATTTGGGGTTTCGGTTATAATTTTGGTTAGTGGGGGGCAAAAATAAACAAAAGGCAGTTAGTATATTGTGGCGATAAGGTTGTGCCGATATACGTTTTGTGGTGAGGCGAGTGCGAGGTTGTTTTCATGAGAGATGACTTGCTGACTAGTGCACTGCGTACCAGACTTGGAGGAGTTACTTACATTCGCCTGTTTACGAGCCTGCATAATCAGCAATGGCTTGGCGAGGAGCATCACGGGAATACAGCCAAGAGCGACGAGCACAAACACCACCTGGATGAAGTGCTGGCCAAAGAACATGTACGTTTCGCAATTTGCGGGGGGACTCTTGGGCGTGTTGAACAAAACCATGTCGATGAAAGTAATCAGGATGGAAGGAGCACATGCTTCCGAATAGGGCTCTAAAATGACAAGGATTAGTCTTTCATCTTAGTTTCTAACTTTAAATATGATGCTCACTAGCATTGGTAGCTGCGAACTTGATCCACTTGATGAACATCAGGAGAACCATGTAGAAGAACAGCAGCAGCAGGAAGACCAGCTGGGGGATGAACTCGTAAAGCATTGAGATCCTGTTCCGGAAGTAGGTGTGATTGTGCCAGCTCATCACAACACCAAACACCATGTGGATGACGCCGAAAATAATGGAGATCTTCATCTTGTAGGCGTTGTGGAAAATGATCTTGTTTGCGCCAGCCACCTGCCAAATGGGATCCATGCCGAACGGATAGGGATCTCCCTCGTAGTCCCCGTTGGGGTTCAGTTGGAGATACTTGTTCTCCAGCACCGTCGACTTGTTGTACGACATGTGCCAGTGGGACCCGAAGATGTTCAGCGACTTTGAGAATATATCGTTGTAGATTAGGCCAGTGTACATCGAGAAAACGCCCATCAGGAATATGATGTAGCGGCCGCCGAAGAAGATGTTCCAAATCTCATTATCCGTCTTCTGAGCTGCCAGTCCCTTTTCCTTCCGAATCATCCAGAGTCCAAAGAGCGCCATGATAGCACCGTGGCCCAGATCACCGAACATCACGGCAAACAGGAAGGGGAACGTGATGATGGTATAAGGTGCTGGGTTCATTTCCCGGTAACTGGCCACTCCGTAGGCATCGATCAGGGCCTGGAAGGCTTTGGTGAACTTGTTAGTGCGATTGTAGGTCGGGGGATTCTCGAACGTCTGCATCCTGTTGAGAATGGGCGGCACCGATGATCCCGATTTTTCAGTGCCCCGGCGCAGGGCCAACTGAATGGTCTCAATGTCCAAGAGGGGAACCCAACACTCGGCGATCAGACACTTCTGGGTCACGTCCAAGTTGAAGAGATTCAGAGTGTGGTAGATGGCCTTGATCTTGCGCACTTTGACGAACCAGTTCTTGAGGTTCTTTGCGGCTGCGACAAGGACACGATGTCGGTGGTCCTGCGTCTGGCCGAGAACAGTGTTCAGATCCTCGATGCGCGTCATCACGCCCATGGCCATCTCACGGCGATCGGCCGGCGCCTCGGGGCAGGGGTACAGCGTGGCACGGAAGCCCTCGCAGATCTTCTTGACTCGCGTCTTGAGCTGGTCACCCTGGAAGAAGATGATGAACACCGACTTGTGCACCTGGTCGCCCTGCAAATGAATATACTTTTTAAGATTTATGTGAATATAGATTATGGGCTTTACTCACATTAGTCGGATCCTCCAAGGGCGTCTCGATCATAGCTTGTCGGAGAAAGACATTGCCCCTGCAAGCGCGCCAAAGCATCCGCTCGAAGGCCGGCAGGCGCTCCCGGAGAATAACGCCAGCCACAAAGCTGAGGATACAAGCGATTAGTGACTTAATCTCGGAAAACAGGCTATACAGTCATTCCGAACAGAGTTATTTACGACAAACAAGGAAAACTAAACTCTCAAGCACAAGTTACCAATGGACGCGTGAGGCGGGAGCAGGATCGGGGAGTTTGGGGAATGGGTGGCACGATGGCACGCTGAAGTGAATAACGAACGAGTTGGAACGGGAACGGGATGCGGGAAAGCGAGCGAAGCTAATGACATGTCTCTAATATATACAGCTGATATATACATCGATCGATGCTTGACGATTGATGGGCGATTTTCGATTTCGTTGGCTAATGGATTCGAGTTCTGATTGATTGGCTTGGCCTAGTCTGTGTAGTAATTTGACTGAGTGAAGGGTCAGGGTACCAACCATGGAAGATAATCCTCCCGTTCGTTCGATTTCTCCAAGTAACTGAACATTTTTCGACAATTTTGCGGTTGGACATTTAAGTGTTGGGGGAAAGAAGAAAGGAACATAAAAGAATCGGGTTTAATTTGGAAGATTTTGTTGTATTGGAGACTTGCACAGAAAATTATTGCTCGAAAGTCCCACAGACTCCAAGCTGAGCATCTTTCATGTGGCGCAGTATTTGATTAGTTTCGCATTGGCGGCAGAAAGCAATAATTTTGTGTGATTATTCTTCGGTTAAGAGCTAAAAAGGTTACTTCTATTTACAGCGAAAGCTCTATTGGGCAGGCTGTGTACTTTTGACCAGATCAGATCCTTTTCACCAAATATTCCTCCTCAACAGAGCTTTTAACACACATGGACAGTGTCCACAGCCGAATGTGCGCCTGCCCAATGTTGGATGCCATCAGCCGACTGCTTGATACATACCCGAGCTGCACGGGACCCATGGAGGCGCCAGCGGACCGCGCCTCATCCGTGATCAAGGCGCGGGTCATCGACTCGGTGGTTTGGTTCACGCCGCCTTCTTGCTAGAAATTGTTGGCAAAGTTCATTTCGACTCGAGTTACTTGGGGTTAGCTTTTGGGTTAACACTTAAGTGAACGTTAGTAGAACCGCCGCCGAATCGTGATTTAAATTGTGGAATTTTGTGGAAGGGAATGGAAGGTATAAGGAGGTGGGAGTGGGAGTGGGAGTATAGCATGGATCCGACACCAGAGCAAACTGATAGAATATGTGCTTTATGTTTGGAGGAACAACTTGGAAGCCTATCAATAGAAACAATGACACACAGGACACTCATCGATAGAAAACAGCGAGTATGTGAGAGGAGCAGGAGAGCGAGAGCGAGCGGGTCTTAGCCTGAGTTTAGTTTTCCCCCGATCTCGTGTCCGGGTCCGTCGAGGTCCACTTCAATATTTACCCAAGCTTCAAATTTTGGCCCGGCTGGCTGGCACGGACGCCCTCCTCGCCCAGCAGCTGTGCCTGCTCGTCCTCGTTCTGGTTGTCGGCCATCTGCAGATAGCGCCGATATTTGGCGGATGAGTATGCGCTACTTGACTTGTACACCGTCGGCACCGACTTCCAACCACAACACAGCCAGGCAGGGTGGTGGGTGGTGATTCATTGGTATTGTTTCGTTGTTTTAGTGGTTGTGTGGTGCGTGCATTGTTTAGTGTTTTTTGGTTTTTTTTTTATTTTATTTTGGTCGGGGTGGGTTGATTGATTGATTGATTGTAAATTGATTGATATGGAAAATAAAATGTAAAAAACGCATAATAAAATAACCGAAAATATCAAATGATTAATACTAAACAATAAAATATTGTGTGGGGGAAACAAAGCATAGAGTTGGAATATACACTCTTATTCATAAATATGTGAAAGAAGCTCAGATTAAAATTGTGGGGGTTTCCGATTCATGGAAGCTCTTCTACTGCCATTCAGCAACACCCACAATTCATATTTGAGCGCCGGGAACAACATCTGACACAAAACAATAGCCACTAACTGATATAAAAAGTAAGGTATATATACAAAATAAAATTTGGTGGTAAAGCACACACTGTTTGCCATTGGAAACGGAGAAAGAGGAGGTGGATTATCATGCAGGGAAAGTACTATTTGTTCTTTGTGTGGTTCTAGGGGAGATAACGCTTGTAACTTTATGCCGTGGCTGCCACACTTGTGTTGTTGGTCGGGATTTTTGGTTATTGCTTAGATAAGTTGGTTAGTGGGGGCTCTTTCTGCCCCGCCATATGTTATATGGAAATAGTTTACCCAGGCCTCGTTTGTTAGGTGATATCCTCTTGTGGATATGGCCTTGTGCTTACCTCATCGAAAAAGACCTGGGTTTTGCGCAGAATGTGCTTCAGCTCGGTCAGCTCAAGGAAGTTGCGTTTCAGGGCCTCGGCATTCTGGTTCACCTCCCTCAGCTCGTTCTCCAGCTTCTCAAACGTGGCCTAAGGGGAGGGCAAGGAAGCCATACAAGTTAATGATCGATTCCCAGGTAGAGAGAGTAATTTTTAGGGCTTCACCTCCAGATCGATCATCTCGCGGGGTTGGGGGGCTTCGGGACTCTCGCCCGTATCCAGCATAGGAATGCCATCCTTCTTGATCTCCTTCTCAAGGTAGCGCAGCTTGCGCTCCATTTCGTCGCAGCGACGCACCTCATTGACGAACTTGCGTTGAAAGGCGTTCACGTCGGGGTTGAGCTGAGGGTTTAAGACGCGATTACACCTCATGTCCATATTTTTAATCAATAAAACTATCACAACTACTTACATCACGGAACTGGACCAGTCCCAGCTCACCCAATTCCGAGACACAGGCATAGGCAGCCTCGCTCTGCAGGAACAGTTGGCACAGTGCCATTTCCTCGCTTCGGAACAGGGAACCCATGGTGGCCGCCTGTCGTCACTGATATCTGGAAATATATTCGAGACAGTTGTGAGAAAAATATTTAAAACTGAAATCTCCAGCGTTTTGCACAAATTGAGTATATTTCCGCTGATTAACGTTGGTGAGTCGCGCGATATCTGCAATCTATACTATGTGCCGCACTCGATTCGATTTGTATACCCATACACATATTGATTTTTCTCCGCGCAGTCAAAAAGAAAGTGCTACGTTGGACCCGGATGTCGAGATTACGCCCCCTGATGTGTCACAAACTAACTCTCCGTTTGATCCAACGCATGCACTTTTACATTAACTAAGCCCGTATTTAAGTTAATGAGTATTAATTAAGTACCTGTTACTTAAATAATAAAAATAAATTCGTCCTCAAAATTCCAGAAACCGAATCGACCCAAGAAAACTATGAAAACAAATGTGTTGGGAAATACCAAAACAGTGTAGAGCAACAATTTTGTTCATTTAGCTGTTTTAACGCTAAATTTTAATTAAAATATTCACTATTCAAAATAACAATAAACTATTGTATTTCATTAAAAAACTACTTTTTAGATAAGTACATATTAAATTTAAGGTATTAACAATCATTTTAATTTAAATTTTGAAAAATTGTAATAATTTAATGTTGGCATTAAGCGAGTCTTTAAGTTTGGCCACACTGTGAATTAAGTGACAAAGCCGAAACTTCAAACGAAACCGCCATATTTTGGATTATAATTTAATAGATAGGCCAAAAACCATGGATCGTACGGTCATCGCGCCCTGGAAGGCGGAGGAGAAGGAGCAGAGTGAACGACTCTACAGGAAGTTGCAGGGTCTGGCCCTGGTCCACCCGATGCCCGATGAGATGAAGAAACTCCTGAACTGGGACATGTTCCTGAAGCCCAACCAGGCTGCCTTCTTCCATGTCATGTACTACCTATTCCGCCTGCTGGATCCGGCCGAATTCAAGCGTCGCTTTTTCTGGCCCATCACGGATAAAAAGTCCGAGGCCAACTTTCGGTCCAGCACGGTGGAGTATCTGAAGCATCTGAATGAGAAACACCAACTGCAGTGGACCAACATCAAATCATACCTGGTGGTCATGCCCGGGGGCATGAGATTCATTAACTTCCTTCTGGAATTTGTGGGTTTTGTGATCAGGGAGCTCATAAAACAGCGGGAAAAGTCGCTGGCAGATTCCGATGTGCAGAATGCGGACGTTAAGGTGATGGCCCGCCAGAACGCTGTAATGAAAGACTACGCCTCAGACTATGTGGCGAACTTGGAGGAGAATATGGCTCTTCTGAAGCACAATACTCAGAAGATCAGGCGCACAATAGAAGTTCTGGCAAAGGAAGCTGGAATACCCGAGGAGCTGCTTTTGGACGAAAACTTTCTGGAGGAGTTCGAGGCCAGCAATCGAAGGACTTTAGAACGAAAAATATCTCAACCGGCGGATAAGGATTTCAAACTTGAAGAATCTCTGTGTGGCCTCAAGGAGGACATTGAAAAGTTCCAAGCCAAGCAGTCAGAGCACAATCGTCGAAAGGAAGCGGTGGATAGTGTCCTAAATGGGTTCCGTGGGATTTTCGGCTCTGAAACATTCACAGAAGAAGGTAAGCCATTACCTTCCTCAGGAAAACGATTCTAACCCTTCAATTCCAGATTTCGATGATCCTCTAATCGGTTCCAAAATTGAAGCCCTGGTGAAGGCCTTCAACCAAGTGAGCAGCACGGTTGCCGAACAACTGGATGCCAACGATCACTACAACGAGTCCAACGAGTTTGTCACCACAGATCTTCAGGCGCTGCGCGTGGAGGTGGCCCAGATTGAGAGTCAACTCACCAATGTCCAAAAGGACCTTAATGCGCAACTGCACCAGATCAGGGAACGCAAGGAGGCGGAGGAAAAAGAGAAAAGAATGGGTGCTCTGGCTTCGACTCAACTTCAACTACCAACTACGCCCCGCTTGGAGACCCGCTTCCAGGACATTGCCTCAAAATTTGTGTCTACCCCGCCAATTAGGATCGATCTGGCGGGTGCCAGTGGCAGCAGTGCTCCAGTGCGCCTGGCCCTCCAGGACGACTACCATGCCAAGCAGTTCGACGCCTTTAGCAATAGCTTATTAGGTAACAATTCGAAATGTGTCAGAAAGTATCATTAATATTATCTTTTGCAGCGCCCGCTCCTCCCCGGTCCGCGCGCAAGCCCAAGGGCCTCGACCAGTCGACGTCTGTGGATCTTAATGGGACGATGAACCGGTCCAAGATCAACGATCCCATGGAATTGCTGCGCACCATCCATAAAAACACAAACAAGCCTAGGAACGCCCCGCCAGCCAATATCTCTTCCTTGGGCAGCAAGTGGAAGCAGATGCAAGCTTCTTTTGGATTCGACGAGGCGTCAGCTCCACCCGCGACCTCTCCCCAGAAGTCCGCAGCGGATTCCTGTGATCCTTTCACCCCTCTCAGTGGCAGTGAGTGCACACGTGTGGAGCGCGTGGTCACTGAAACGGCCAACTCCCTGATGGCCAAAAGCGCTGCGGTTATGAAGGTGTTAAAGGACGCCTCCCAGAGTTACCAGAATCTCAGCACATCTCCGTCGGGTAGGCTCGATGCCTTGGTCGCGTCCGAGTTCCCGCTGGAGTTGACCCCGCGACTCCAAGTCAACGATGTCACCATTTTGGTAAGCTTCCTTTCCAACTTTCCTGCAAGGTTTTTTGGTTAATAGCGTCTGTTTCAGGAATCCCAAGCGCTTAGGACGGACTCGAATAAGGAAAACAACGTCAATGTCCCGAATCTGTCGCTGTTCGACTTCAGCAAGAACGGAGACGACGACGATCTGCTGAACATCAGCGACAGTGTTCTTAAGGACATCATCATGTAGGGGGAAGAAAGAAAAGATCCGCGCATCCACATGTGGGCAGTATTATTTATTATTTTGTGTACATTCTTAGAATTCTTTACAACTGAATGCTACAAAAAGTTAGTTGTCACGGCCACTCATTCTTTACCCGTTTACAAAATCAGCCTTTCAAAAATGAATGATTTGAGCGTTTTCTGATCGAAATTATGGAGTTATGGGAATATTCAGAAAATAAAAATCCGTATTGGAGAAGGATGATGTTCGTGGAATTCATTTTTATTAAATTCGAAAATAATAATGTAACTGAGAGTAACGTGATTGGGTTAATTCGTAAACTAAGGAGTATGAATGTGAGATATGTACTATGTGTTCCTGCATACATAAATCGTTTTGTATTGTATTGCTTCTGGTCTTTTTGGTCGGCGCCTATCACATCTCCAATAAATCGTTCACATGCATATACACTTTCATATATGAATGGATCTTGGCGTATTATATACAGTAGCATTAACATTAGAGATTAAGAGTATTGGCAAAGTGGTTCTCATTTCATGCGAACCCTATTGCAGCCTGTGGCTTGAGCAACGGCTCACAACCCGTTCTATATCGGGATACATAAAATATACATAAATATTATACATGTTATATGTAGGTGTATCTTTTTCAAATGGTATTACTTTTAAATTTGCACTGCAGTTTCGTGTTGGAATATTCTACTTTCCGCGCTGCTGACGGGGCGGCAATTTGTTCTTCTTTCCAAGGATCTTCATCAGCTGCTTGGACATAAAGTAGGGCTTCTCCTGTGAGCCATCGTTCCGCTCGCAGTCCTCCAGGAAGCAGAGGAACAACGTGTCCACCGCCGTCGAGTAGACGCTGAAGAACACGCTCGTGATGAGGAAGGAGGCAATTACCACCACCGTGGTCGGCACCGCGTTGTAGTGCAGCGGAATCGGGGGGGGATAGTGGACGAGGAAATAGAAGGTCGATACTCCCGCTCCGGCGGTGATCAGCAGTTTCGACAGAAAGAACAGGAAATCGGTGACCTTGTCCAGCGTGATGACGCGCAGGAAATTACGCATAATCAAGTTGAACGCGTCCTTGGCGCTGCTGCAGAAGTTGTTGCCGTGAATGGCGCACATGATGTAGGCGTTCCGGTTGAGGAACTTCAGGAAGGTCTCCAGCAGCCAGAAGAAGCAGCGCATGCAGCAGAGGATAGCTTTGGTGACGGCGTTGTCGTACCTCTTCAGCTTTTGGTCGATGTACTCGAGGACTATGCGGATCATCCGACAAATGGCCAGAATGAGGGAGCCAAAGGCCACGGTGCCCAGGTGATAGAAGGCCGTCTGACAAAAGGCTCCAGTGAGGGTGAAGAACGGGACGTCCCGCTTCTTGAACGTCCAGTACCAGCGTGCAAATGTGGAGGCCAGCACCATGTAGCTGAAGCCCGAGATGAAGAAGCTCAGCCACAGGAAGCCAAAGACGTCATAGGCGATGGCCCATTCGATTTTCGCCGGGTTATTGATGCTCACAAAACTGCATGTGGTTTGAGTGCAGGGTCTTCCATCGGCTTGGTTGATGCAGTGCTGTTCGAAGATTCGCGGGATGCAGGCTTCTCCCACCGTGTAGTTGAAAGCTGGTCCTTTACATGTGCACGGCTCGTTGGTCGCTTCGCCCTTGGCTGTCAGCTGACGCACCATGCGGAAGGTCGGATCGCCGATGGAGCCCAAGTACAGGCCCACTCCCACGGCGAAGACGATGGTGGCGATAAAGAGCACCCAGGAGAAAATGGGAAAGAAGACAGTGCTGTATACGCTGCTCACCGCCTTACTGCCTTCCTTCGTCAGCGCAATGGCTATTCGGATCCGCTTCCTCAGCACAATCACCAGCAGCAGGATCACCACGAAACACAGTCCAACGAATATCGAAAGGTACAGCCAGGTCTTCGGGTTTTGTCTGATGCTCTGAACCGTAGCATACAGATTCGGGCCGTGGATGGTGCCAGTGGCCGCCTTCTGCCAAAACATGTACTCCATCACGGTGTAGTACAGTCCAACCAGTAGGCCGATTAGGACGCCAAATATGGAGAACCACATGATCGGACCCGAGAGCCACCGCATCAGTGCAATGAAAATGAGGGAGGCGATCAGGGTGAAGACGCAGGCCCACAGTATTACGTTCATGGAGTTGATCAAGTCCTCGCCAATCTCCTCGCCCATGCGCTGGGCATCTTGGGTGTCGTTGTAGAAGTTGGACATGAAATTGCCCACCAGCTGCGCCAGCAGATCGTTCGCCTGGCTCATCTTCTCCTTGATGACATCTTCCGGCTTGCGGCACTCCTCCTCCTGGAGATCCCGTACCACCAGGGCGCTGGCATTTCCCGGCATAATACCGACCTCGCGGGGCAACCGGCCGAACTTACGCGGGATGCAGCCCGGTGACGGGAACCCGGAAAGGCAGCGTTTGAAGAAGGATTCGCTCTTCATGTAGGACCGCGCACATAAATTGTTTCTGATTGCATCATCAATTTGGCCCATGCTCCGTAATCCCAACTTAATCTCCTCCGACTGACAGATGAGGCGCCTACGAAGGTCCTCGAAGCCTAAATGGTTCTTCATATCATCCCAGGAGAAGTCCTGGGTGGGACAGCTTTCAACGCACACCTGTGGGATGGAGCGTATGATTGATAAGTTCGTTGTGGGAGTATCCACTTACCTGGGGTGTTGGGCAACCGGTGAGAGGTACGCTCGGGTTGATGCACTTCCCCAGGTCAAAGAAAAACAAGTTTTCTTTGCCCAGCACTCCGGAATCGAGCCCGCACTTCCTGTTGAACGAGTCCGTGGGCGACATTATCTGGTTGAGATCCCCGTTCTTGATGGCGTAGTGGGCAATGTAGCCCCAGCCAGCCAGAAAGAGGACGAATAGCAAGAGGCAGGGCACGTCCGTGCAGCTCCTGTTCTTCTGACGGGGTCCCTGGAAGTTGCGGTCATAGCGGAGCGGCTTGCCGTACTTGTTCATCAGCTCCTCGTCCTCGGCCATGGCTGATAACTGAAAGCGGCAATCAGAAATCGATCGTTATATAATGAAAGCATATATCGCTATCGATGAGCTATCTTCCTCGTAATGAGTCTGGGCAGACACAGTCCATTGTAATTTATTTCCGTTGATGCGTCATTGTTTTAAAAATGGCACCCACCCAGAGACACATAAACGTCTAGGCTGGGGAATGGGCAACCACCAGCGGCATGCGATTGGGAGGTTGAGGGTCAGCGTAGTTTAACATGAATTTTCAGCTATAATATCGGGATAATTTCTTTCAATTGTTCTCTTATCGGAATGAACTAATGGGTTTTTTTTAATCTTGGCCTGAGTAGCATAGACCATATTTGGGTCGTACGCCTGTGGTGATTACAAGAAATTTCCAAGATTTTGAATAAAAAAATCAAAATTAAAGGGAATTATGTTTTATCGGAAGGCCGGGTTATTCAGCGGAAGTGCCTAAATATTTTTCAAATATTATGCAAGTTTTTGAAAGCGTGTTTCGGTTTGATTAGTAGCTCGGATTTAGGGCACATATTTCTGATAATACGCTTCACTAATATGAACTTTAGTGATAATGATTTTAGTCACAAGTACTAAAGAATAAAGTCAGTGACTCCATTAACCAGAGAAACATTGAATAGACTTGTCATTTTCATGAAATTTCACTTATTTTTAACCATTCTGCTGATAAGCGATTTATGAACGTATATTAAATAATTAAATTACACACTTTATGGGTTACCTTATGATACCGATCCCCAGCTGTGCGAAAAATTCGCTAGCGATTCGAAAAATCAGCGAATCTACAAACAGCCCGAGCGTGTCACAAAATGGTAATAATGACGCATTAAGAGTAAATTAAATTTATACGCTCACTTGTTGCTGGCAACGACCAGTTTTGTTTGTTTATGTGAATTGTTTTATTTTGTTTGCGGCGGCTACTGTTCGATTCGATTTAAAAGGAAGCCCCACTGCCGCACTCCAAGTGTGTTCGGCCAGAAACAAGTGGATGCCATTTTCATGGAAAACTGTAGGCCATTTTCGGCTGGCAAGGCAAGGCCGCGTTACAAGGGGGGTTTTGGAGTTTCACTGACTGTGTTTTTTATCACCAGTGTTTGCCTTGTGGGGTAGATGCGTCACCTTAGATAAAAGAAAGCAATTTTTGTCCTATCGCATAATGGTAGACTCTTGTTTCCTATTTGCGCTTTTCCCCCGAAAACAACTTGTAGGTTTCTGGAAGTACATGGGACAATAATCACTAATGTAAGGTATTACTCACCGCGATGTCGATCTCCGCAGACTTCGAATGAAAATGATTCCCGAGATGCACAAAGAAGCTCTTTCTTTCTTTATCCCAGTTTATGAGCCTTTATTGTCTCGCCAACCGCATGACTCCCGCTCTTGTGGGTGAGGTGGGGCTTTTATTCCTGCGTCGCCGCGAAGTCTCGTCTCCGTCTCCAGGGAAAGTCGCCGGACAAGTGGAAGTTTGAAGCCTTTGTTGGGGCTCCGAGCGTTGCTCTTTGGTCGGTCACTTGCACTCGATGAAATTACATGAACGGGGGGGGCTGCAAGCATAAAGGCAGCATAAGTTTGTGTGTATGTGTGTGGGGACCCACTGGGCGATTTGATGGACACAAAAAGCAGCAGCTCGGCACACTTTTGTTAATTGCACAATCCTAATCGTTTTCACCCGATGGCGCTCCACTTTGAAAAAACGTCCACAATAATAACAGCTTGCAGTTTCGACCGAATTTCCTTGCATGCAACTCTATTTGGATTGTTGGAGCAGGCGCAAAACCTCACGTACTGCGACTCACTTACGCTAATTGAGTTATTTGAGCCAAGTAAACAGCTCCACTCTCGCAATTCAACTGAAAACAGAAAGGGGGGCCACTACAAACCAGCCCCAGCCGCCGCCCCCTCCCTCCAGAAACAGCTGTTGGGCCAGTGTTGGTTAGCAACGCGTTGATTCCAAACAAACTCGACTAGGGATGCGTAACCAGGGAGGAACTATGCCAGTGGAATTATTTCAAGCCAAATTTAGCTTCTTGTATTGTTAAAAATAGTATATTAACATATTCCAAAAACTTGTAAAAGCTTATAGCTTACAAAACTTACAAGGAATCTGTTTTTGTATTGGTTTTGCTGGTTAAATTTTAAATTAATTTTGTTCAAATGATTGTAATGCATTGAAGCACTCATCCCCGATCTATAAACACAGACATATTCATAGCTGTCATACGAACGATCGGGTCAACTTTTCATTTATTTTAAAGATATTATTCATATAAAAAGTATCGGAATAATTTTTGATAAGAGTAAAATAATTTGTTTTTCTTGAAATCATGGCCTGAGTAACATAGACCATATTTGCGTCATTCGCCTTAAGTAAAATTTTCTGTAATTTCCTAGCTATTGTATTACAAAATCCAAATTACCGAGAAATATGTTTTTACTATAACTTATATAAGTTATTACGAATAAAAATACCGAAAGAATGCCTAATTTCGGGTTAATCCGAAGTTTAAATAAAGTATGTCAAGTAATTGTTTGCAAAATAAAAAAAAGGACGAAAATGTATTTTAAAGTAAATATTTAATAGTTCCCCATGGTTTTTTTTAAATTTTGTATTCATTTGCCGTTATGAACAGATATACATATGTACATACATATATCGCATATGATCGCAATGAGACATTCATCATTAAATAAATTTCTTATACGACAACTTTGATAAAAAGCTACAAGCATGTATCTTTAAAAACACCAAAGTTTTATTATTTCCGGTCTTTATGTTATGTATATGGCAGCAAGAGAATATAGACGGCCGATCCCATTGATATTTGGTAGGTTGGTTTAGCTGGTGCAATTTAGAACCATTAAAAGTCCCCACACCAAACTTGTGGCATTGCCGATCGAGCGAAGAATCACAAAATTAATTGCTTCGTATTTTTAATACCTTCACTAAAGTTCAGTTCCTCAAAGATTCCCATTGAAGAAACTGAAAAACTTATCAGTATGTCTAATGGAAAGATCGTAGTTTTTAAAAAACGACCCACCAGCCGTAAATGTGAGTCCATGGCGAAAACGTTAACGTCAGTGGTTTTTCCACATTCCCTCTAAGGAATATGTTGCAAAAAATATATCTCAAATACGAACAAGATTATTAAAAGGGAAATACTCATCACCAAAAAACGTCCCATTAGAAACGAAAACTTATAAAATCATTTCTAAGAGGTCCTGTTCACCTTAACGTCCTTACCGACGTCACTAAAAATGTGTTGGAAAGCTTCCTTATCGGAGCTTTCAAGTTTTAAAAGAAACCCATTAAAAAGTTTTTTAAAAACCCATTACAACAAATACGTCAAAAAAGTGTAGAAATGGAAATTTATTATTGAAATAAATTATTTGAATTATTAGATTATTTTCCATTTGGAAAAATTTCAAAATAAGCTTAGTTTAAATCAGTGGTCGGCACGGCCCTATTTTGGGGGCATAGGAAATTTCTCTGCCCAAGCTCTGCCACACACACACAGTATAAATGTGTGAAACGTCATGCTTACAGCCTACTTTCTGCTATTCGTTACTAATACTAATGCGTTAAAATCATATTAATGTATTGGAGTGCCGATCACTGGTTTAAATAATACTGCATAGTTTATTACTTAATTAATAATTCATTTTTATTTTGTTTTCCAAGACAAACATTTGTCAGTACAGTAGAACCTCGTTTATCCGATAAAATGTTTTAATAACGAGAAATGATGTGGGAAATTATCACTTGCATTTCCTTTTACCTGTCCCTCAATATTCTTAAGTCTATTTCAAGCACGTCCAACCCTTCTTTGTGACATTGCAATGTTCATCCATTGATTATGGCGGGCGAACTGATCATTATTGACTGTCGAAGAGCGAAAGCTCACGCATGTATATAATACATACATATGTAGATGTAGTGGCGCTATCATCTAGTGTCCTATCATCTGCGTTGTTCCGTATTATCCCACCATCGGATCCTCGGTTAATCGGAGGAGGGATAATCGAAGTTTTACTAAATTTACGCCTATACCTAATTGATAATTAGTGGATGCATGATTGTTATTTGCTGATAGGCTTCATAGCGAAGTAAATAGCGCCACTCTCGCTATTGTACTGAAACAGAAATTACAAACCAGCTCATTCGCCGCTCCCTCCCTCTCGAAACAGCTGTTGGGCCAGTGCTTGTTAACAATGCGTTTGAGTTCAAAACAAACAGGGATGCACAACCATGCCAGTGCAATTATTTTAAGCGAACTTTAGCTGTTTTGGTGTTGTTAAAAATATTATATTAAAATAGTATGATTTAAATTAGGATTTAATTTCGAAAGTTTAAAAGCCCTTATTCCAATGAAATATACAAACGAGTATTTTTACACAGCTAACAAATATAAAGTTTTTAAGTTTAGTGAAGCTTAAGAATTATATGCCATAAATTCCATTGAACATGTTATCAAAAGTATTTACCGGGCTTCATAACCTATTTAATTAAAACCACCATCATTGCCTATATACAAGTAAGAATTAATATATTGTAAATTTCGAAGGATACGATTTAGTCTTCGATGGTTGGTTAAAAGCGTGCAGCAAAGCTGCAGCGGCAAGTGAGACCAAACGACTGTTATTTGCAAGTGTCAGTGCTGCAAAACGCTGCGAAAAAGCGGCGCGGGGCTGAGCGGCAAGCGGTGGAGAGCGGAGAGCATTGAGAATGTAGCGTTGAGGACGGGCCACGGGATTTTAATAAGAAACAAATTAGGCAGCCAAACCGTTGGCGGCCGTGCGAAAAGCAAACTGATCGCCGTTTAATGTGTCCCAGTATATCGCAGTCGGCGAGTGTGTGTAGCCCCCGGTGTTTTGCCGCCTTAAAGTGTGTTGTTTTTGTGCCGGCAGCACTTCAATTGAACCCCCCAAAAAAAATTTTTTCCTTCCAACTCCCCGACTTGCGAAACTGCCACCGCTGCTGCTGTGCCTGCAGCTGCAGAAAAGACAGACGGTGACAAAGATTCGCGAGGCGAATGCAGGCGGGCGGCTACGAATAGAGAGCAGCAGACCCGCTCTGCCAATTGTTTATGTTGATAAACATTGTTTTTCGGCCTACTGCAACTCAGCTAAAGTGAAACTATTGCCACGATTAGTGGTTGCTCTGGTGTACGTGCAGAAAAGTGACACTTTCAGCAGGCGGTGGAGCTGCTGGTGGAGTGGGAGGGGGAGAAGTGGTGGTAGGCTCGGAGCCGCACAAGGAGTACCAGGGCTGCGTCTGTTGTTGTTTTGAGGAACAATAAATAAAAATAATAGAGAGAAGCGGAACAAACACGCGGCGCTCGCAAAAGGGCGGGAAGTTTTTTCTCTCCACCGCCGATATCTGTCCTGGGCGAGATGGCGAAGGAGCCGAGGCGCATATCCCTAACCTCGATCGCGCAGAACGATGGGGTTTTTTCGCGCTTTGGAAGCAGTTTGGAGCCTCAGCCGGAGCTGCCTGGCACGTCCACCAGTCAAAAGGCATCCAAGACAGTCAAGAGCATTCGTCTCAAGCTGGAGCTCTTTGAGACCGATGCGGACAAGTATCCCGAATTCAACTATTCAAAGCTTCTTTATTTGGAGAAAGTAAGTCCTCTTATCAGGCCAGTCTAGTTTTTACCAAAAACTGCATCTCCGTTCTAGAAAAAGGCCAAGAAACTGAAGCAAGTAACGTCCGTGCCGAATGGCGCCCCCAGCGACCCCTTTGCGGACAATGATGACGATGTGGCGCGGATCGTCAAGGAGCTGGAAGCCAAGTACGGAAACGCCTACGCCACGGGCAGGGGCAAGAGCAAAAAGGACGATTACCGGGACATCGGCATGGGCTACGATGAGTCGGATTCCTTTATCGACAACACGGAAGCTGTAAGTTAAATTTTTAAATTTTTTATTCGACTTGGAATTTATTCTTCCTATGGTTCTAGTACGACGAGATGATACCCGAAGAAGCCGAGACACTTATGGGCGGCTTTTACCTAAACTGCGGCGCTTTGGAGTTCAAGAACCTAACCAAGAAGTCCTACACCACGCGAACGGATGCCATCATCAAAATGCCGGAGCGATCGCGCAAGCGACTAGTCTCGTCTAGTTCTGAAAGTTCGTCGTCTTCGTCCGGAGATGAAGATCGAAACGATGATGAGAACGACGAGGATGACGACGAAGACGAGAGCGGTTCCGAGGAAGAGGACGAGGAGGACGACGAGACCGATTCCGAAGAGGACGACTCCGACAGCGAAAGCCTGGAGGACGACGACTCTGCTTCCACGATCAAGTCCTCCAGCAAGTACAAAGACAATCAGGCCAAGAAGTCGAAGGTTATCGTGACGTCCAAACCCAAGTCCAGCCACAGTTCGAGTGGTTCAGCCAAGAAACCCCTAAAGAAGCCGATAGTCATCACGTCCTCCTCGTCCAATTCCCCGAGGCCGATTGGCGTGGAGAACACGGACACAGAGGAGCGTCAGCCCCAGACGCAATCCCAGCCGATGGCGCAGGCCCAGGCTTTGAAGAAGTCGGTGAAGACTACTACGGTGAAGGATATGCTTAAGGCCAAACGGGATAGCTACCTAAAATCACAGAGCGGCACAGCCGCCGTCAAGGGCGGAGTTAATGGAGAGCTCAAGTGCATCTCTACGGATCTTGACTCCAGCAGCGACAGTAGCGACTCAGACTCTGCAATAGACCAGGGGACTGGGGAAAGGCATGCCTCCAAACAGCGCAAGGAGGGAAATGAAAGTGAGTTATACAAGAGAGCACTAGCCAGGTTGGTTCCTAAACGTACTTCCATTCCAGATCTTCGAACTGCCGACACGGTGTTGCCCGCCTCGTTGGACGGCGACATCTTAGCGGCCATAAACAACTTCAAGGAAGCGGTTAGAAGTCGCGACTGGAGCGGGAAGAAGTTCAGCTTGGATGCCACCCTTACTCCCCTGTTTCTCAAGTAAGTCTCCTCTCGCGCCTGCCATTGTGTACTCCAACAGCGTGTTTTCTTCCTACAAAGGGTCTACGAGGCGGTTCAGTGCACGGACCAGAACGAGCGAAACATGGTCTTCTCGCACATCGAGTACCAGTTGCAGCTGCCCAAGTACTACATCCTGCGCAAGGGGAAGGCGGTGAAGGCCAAGGAGGCGAAGAGCAAGTCAAACAATGCCGTGGAGAAGCTGCGTAGAGCCGTCGCCGTGGTTATGCCAAAGGCGATAGCTAACTACGAGATGGAGTTGCGCAACTTTGCAGAACAAGCGTAAGGATCAAGTCAAACAAGGATCAAGGATAATTCAAAATTATTTAATGAGTTATTGTTTTTTTTCAGAGCGGCGGACGTCAATTCGGAACTGCCGCCCAAGATGCCCCGCAAGAAGTTCCAGTGGACCAGCGAGCTGCGGCTGCTTCTGTACGACGTCTACCAAGCCCGCTGGACGTCCTACACGGTTCTGGCCAAACGGAAGGACTCGCTGGAGAACTTCATCAACGATTATCTCAAAGATAAGGTGGTCAACTTGTGGCCCCAGGGCTGGATGCGTTACGACGAGCTGCAGCGCGAGATCTTGCGTCAGAAGAACGCTAGCCGGAAGTTGAAGGAAAAGGCGAAATCCGGGCCCGCCGTCTCCAAACCCGCCGCTGCCGCTGCTGATCAAGTGCCACAGTCCAGCAATCACCTAATGCCAATAGAGGAGCCTCGGTCGCGGGGCAACTCTGATACGGATTCAGTCACAAGTGCCTCCTCCACCAGCCTAAAGCGCAAGCTCCAGGATCAGCCTCCGCAAAGCAATAAACCGCCGAAGAAGAAGATTATAAAGCAGGGTCCAACCGTGCAGCTGAAAACACAACCACAATGCCAGCCGACGCCGGCTGCCACGGCGGCTGTCACCGCGCCAGTCATTATCAGTAATAACAACAACAACCACCTGCCCACTCTGGAAACGTTGCTCTCCTTGCCCAGCACCTCGGCCCAGGCAGCCACGTTGGCGGCTGCCGGAGCGGTGCTGGACCTAGCCTCGCCCAATCGAAAGATCGACCATCCCCTGGGCGGCAGTAGCATCTACAATCTACTAACGGCAGCCACCCTTGGGGCCAGTGGGAGTCCGGGCCATTTCCCAGTTGAGCCCCAAGCCAAGGCAAAGGTAATCGTGGGAGCGCGTCCGGCACCGCATGTGATAAATTTGGATGACTATCAGTGCTCCAGCGACATACTGCATACGTCCAAGCAACTGGCCGCCACCACCAGTGTCATCACCTCCACGTCCTCCAGCTCCCACATGGTCCAGGTCCGAGACAGCAGTAGCGAGTCCGATGGCGTGGAGATCGTGGGCGTTTTTCCCGCCTCCAAGCCCAAACAGAGTGTCCTGCCCAAAACGAAAAACAAGACCCAGAACAGGGCCAAGTCTTTCGGTGGTGGAGGGCAAATGAATGGAGCCTTGGGCTTAAATAAAAATACGTACATCTTCAATAATAACAATAGCGGACCCTTGGGGAGCGTTTACGATCTCGCCACCAGCACCCAGATTATGAAAGCCATGTCTGACTTGAAGGTGCTGGAGAAAAAGATCAAATGGCCGTCACCGAACAGCATGAGAGGAGCCGGCGGACTTGGATCTCCCGGCACAGGCACCGGTACAGGTGCGGGAGCTGGGACATCCCCGCGCCAATGACAAACAGTTCCGGCCGCACCGCAGCCACCATCTCCGGCTGCCGTGACGGCCTTTTACAACCACGACCAGGCAATGGCCGCCGCCCTAGTGCTCTCCTCGCTGAGCGTCGCCCCCCGGTACGACCTGCTGGCCAACGGAGCGGGTCCCCATCTAGGTGGGGGACCACCTAACTCACTGCCACAAGTATTTGTAAAGCCAGCCAGCCTGCCAAAGGCAACCAGCGACGAGGTTGCGACTGGAGCTGCTCCCCCGCCCACTCAACTGCCCACAAAGTTTATTTAATGTAGGATTCTAAAGGCGGCAGGTTTCATCCGTCACCTGCGGAGATGCGTCCGATCTCCGCTCAGCGTCTCCGCTCTCCACACCTATATTCATTGATTGCGATTGCGTTTATGTGTTTAGAAACAGAGTCGTTTAACTAGTAAGTCTAAGTCCTTGTATTTTGCAAGCATTAAACAAGCAAATTTATAGATATTTATAGAGAACCATTTTTATTAAATAAAGGAAACTAAGTTATGTAATAAAGGAAAACAAGCGACTTTCTCTCACACGCAGCATATATGTATGTATACATGTATTAATGATACAAATTAGTTATGTAAACCAAAAAGATAAACGCTAAACGCTAAAACCAGCACGCTGTCACAGAAACGATAACTTAGCCTAGTTTGTAAAAAATAACACACGTGCCCGATGATATCGCCGGAGGACGAGTCCTGGAAGCGGATCTCAGTCTCTCACTTAATCCATCGCAGTACCGAGGTGGCTGCCATGCGAACGAATGCAATGGTGGACTGCTGTCCGGACGCGGGCATTAAATTCGGTTCTGCCAGCTCTGGCTGCTGGGTGTGGCTGGGCACAGCCTCCCAGTCCATTCGCAGAGAATTTTCGTCTGGAACAAAGAAGAAGTGAGAATTTTATGATTTTGTGGGGATGGGACACGCACCTTCCGACTCCGACTCCGTGGCCGTTTCAATGCCGATCAATAGAGAGTCCACCGATTTCATGAGCGGCGCATTGGTCACATCCAGGTAGCCGAACCGGCCCAGATCGCTTCGCTCCAGATCGAGGATGGCCAGGAGGTTCTCCAGGGTGTGTTGCTCGTTGAGAGCGCGCAGCTTCACCTGCTGCGTGTAGGCCAGATACATGATATTCGAATTCAGGCGCGATATCTTGCGCCGGAACTGCTCCTCGTTCAACACCTTGCGGCAGAAGTCGCCGTACGCGATTTTGTACGGCAGGCGGACGTTCAGGTAGAAGCTAAGTAGCTGCGTGAGCTGCGCGGTGTAGGTGAGAGCACCGACGATCCGGTAGGCTTCGATTTTACTGGGTGTAATCTCATTCGCCGTTGACTTGGGTACATCGTCCTTATTTTCCGCCAACCAGTCCAGGTAGGCGGTGTAGTCACCGTTTGCGGGCAGGGAGGGCCCCACAATTCTGTACTGAACCTCGCTGATTCCGCTGCCATGGAACACCCATTTGCCGCGTATGTACGACGTGTTTTTGGCGTCCGCCAAAGCGGCTATGGTTTCCGCCTCCTCACTGCGCTCCACGCTAGCTTTTCGCTGCTGTTCCTCCTTGAGGACCACCTCTGATATGGGGAAGACGTAGGACACCAGCTGCTGGATGCCTCGCCGAGCTTCTTGCTTGATGCTGTCAAGAAGGCCCTGGTGCGTGTTCCGCAGCTTGTCTATTGTCTCCACCCTATCCAGTACGTAGTCCTCCAGCATTTTAACTTTGTCGGGGTACTTGGGCAGGTTCTTCCGTTTCTCGGCGTTGGCCCAACGCAGCTCGTCGCGCCGCTCGCCCAGGGTTCTAAGTCTCTGGCTCGTACTGCCAACGAGCTGCTGAAGAAGCTCCAGCTGCTTCCTCTTTGCTTTAATGGCCATCAGACGGTCCTCGTGGGAACGATGCTGGTCAATTAGACGCTCATATCGGCTGCTGAAATTCTTTAGGCCAGCCTGGAGGTTGATGTAGCGCTGCTGCTTTTCCGTCAAACTGGAAAATAGAAAACGATTGATCAGATAGCATGTGATTTTGATAAGGCACCCAAGCTGTGCGCAAACCTTTCTGGCCTCTCCGCCTGGCTGTGAGTAATGTTTCCGTTTCTGACGCAATTGCGACACTGGAAACGACTGGCACTGCAACTGTGACAGAGCGGGCACCGCAAGCCAACGGCAGCCGCCGCTGGTGCTGCTGCATCTTTGGGGCATCCTTCTTTTCTTTTAACAGTAACATCCGTCTGTGGTTTTCCCCTTGTTGTTGCTGTGTATCCTGCTACTTCGCTGGGATCATCGTCCTCTCCGTTTGTGGAGGCACTCGAAATGCGGAAGTTGTCGGGCGCCTTGCAGCTTTCATCGGAGCTGGAGGTGGAGCTACTTGCCATTACAGTCGCTACAGAGCATTGTGTGTTGCACGACTTGCATTTAATTGTTATTGTTTCGCAGATTTCTTTTTCTCTTGATACGCAAATGGAGACAGTACTGGGAAACGCAAAGGCGCGGAGGTAGTGTTGCAAAGTCATGAATGGTTGCAGGGCTACCATAAAAAAAGCGGCGCGCAATTTTGAAACCATTGTGGAGTGATAATAGTAACACTTTATTTCATTTCTAATTAATAAAGTTGTTAGAGCAAAAAATATAATTTTCAATTTATCATGAAAGCAATCCAGGATACGAATTTATAAAAAAAACTAAACAATCATAGGATCCTTAGCTCAACAAAGTTTTTAAAATTGGTTCCCAAAGTTTGAAACAAATTCATAAGAAAATATCGTTTGTAATTTCCTTTTATTTTCAGAAGAGATTTCCATAATCAAATAATTCAACTAGATCGTTCGAAAATAAAAAATAACCCTAGGTGCTTTTGAATTTCCAAACCATTCTGTTTCCCGTTTTCGGATTCGGTGCGCTAATTTGGGTGGCAGCTCGGTTAGACCAGAGGCAGCGTTTCGATAAGGACAGTAAATTTAGATAACTCGGGGTGCAAGACGTAAATCTCTACTTAGCAGCTGCAGCCGCCTTTCCAGCCTTTCCTCCCAGCACCTTCAGTGCGGCCTCGACCAGATCGGGAACACGGGGCAGTGCATGAGCCTCGAGAGTCTTGGCATAGGGCATAGGCACATCTACGCCGGCGCAGCGCCACACGGGGGCGTCTAGTTCGAAGAAGGTCTGATCCTCCATGATGCGGGCGCAGATCTCAGCTCCAACACCTGAAAGCGATAAGATAATTAAATCAGAATTTCTATGATTATTACAGAGTCCCTTACCGTGCTGAGGCCAGCCGTTCTCCACGGTGATCAGGTGGTGGGTCTTTTTGACGGAGGCAAAAATAGTCGCGGTGTCCAAGGGCCGAATGGAACGTAGGTTGATGACCTCCGCCTCGATTCCTAGTTAATAAAAAATGTTATATCAGCTCTGGTACTTATTTGTTTCTGTAGAATAGATACCCTTCTTGGCGAGCTCAGCGGCAGCGAGCAGCGATGTCTCAACAGCCTTGGAATGCGCCACAATGGTGATGTCCTTGCCAGGACGCATAATCTTCGCCTTGCCGATGGGTATAACAAAGTCCTTGTCGGTTATTGTGTCGTCGACAGGGAATGCCGTGCCGTACATCAGTTCGTTCTCCAGGAACACCACCGGGTCGGGATCCCGAATGGCGGCCTTTAGCAGACCGCGAGCATCTTCGGTGTCGTAGGGTGAGATCACTTTCAAGCCGGGGCAGTGGGCGTACCAGGCGGCAAAGCACTGGGAGTGCTGGGCAGCCACTCCGGAAGCAGCGCCATTGGGACCACGGAACACAATGGGCACGTTGACGGCACCGGCCGACATGTAGAAGGTCTTGGCGGCCGAGTTGATGATCTAATTAAATATTAAGTAAGAATATTAATATTCGAGATGAGTTTCCGTGCCCTGCTACTGCCGATGTACCAATTCAAGGGTATACAAGTCAGTTAATACATTTTATTGCTCTCTTCACTTAATGCCTAGTTTCTGCTTAATAATAAATGCGGGCAGGCGTCGTCCCTTCCAGAAGCGAGGCAGAGGTGTCTCATTCGCCTGCCTTAGGATCTCGGCCACATGCTGCTCCGCACTGAAAGCTTCCGCCTGCTTGATTTGCGCCATAAGCTTGGCCTGGAAAGCCTTTTCCTTGCGCATTTCCCGACGCTGGCGCACCTTGGCCCACTCGAACTTCATCTTGCGGCGCAGTTTCTTTAGCTTGTGCTTCTTCATCTTGCGCCGCCGGATGACTATCAGGCGGGCTGCCTCCATTTTGTCAGGTTTACTCTTGCCTAGGGGCGGGGCAATCACCTCGCCCACTCGGTTTCTGTTCAGTATATCGTTGATCTCTGTGATCCAGGTGGAGCGCGGACTCTCGATTATTCGACTGAGAGGCAGCTGTTGATCGCCAACTGGCGGCTTTGCAAGTTCCCGTAACTTTGCCTGCACATAATCGGATAATATGGGTTGGTGAAGGACATTAGTGGGGTCGATTGTACGACAGAAAGGGGCAGGAGCTGCACCACCCATATTATCCCATTAAGCGCCGCGGCCCGATCTTGTACAGAGCTTGAATTGGTCTATTGGCTAGCTGAGTGGAGTAGTTGGGGCGTTTGGATTGGATTTTGCGTGTTCAATTTCACTTTTTGGCAATGAGATAATATGAGTAGTTAGCCTACTGCTAGTTTCGGTGGAATGTTCTTGAGGAAGAGGATCTGGCAACTCACGTGATCAATGGCCTGCATGGCAAAGTTGAAGGTCATGAACTCGCAGACAGGACGAAGTCCAGCCATGGCAGCTCCAGTGGCGATTCCGGCAAAGCCCATTTCTGTGATTGGCGTGTCGATGATGCGCTTGTCGCCGTACTTCTTCCACAAGCCACGAGACACCTGAAAAGTTTAGGGGAAAAACAATTAATACTTGTAGGTATTAATCAATGCTAATATTTAAATTGTATTATATATTGAAATCATTACAAATAGTTCCTTAGTGACTTGTGCTCAGAAAGCCGGTTTCTTTAATTCTGAGGCGTAAACAAATCGTGATTTTATTGGCTGGCCATTATCAGCAGACAATCATACACTTTGTGCGTGACCTTGCCAATTTCGATCACGCATTCAGATTCGTATTGCCCACAATCCATTATCAGTAGCTACATATAGCCACGCACATACCACCCACTAGCCCCGCTCCTCTCCCGATCCCTATCCATGTGCATCAGCTGTCATCGCAACTGTCACTGCCGCTGCCGCCACCGTCGCCTGCTGATGTTTACGTAATCAGAGGACGGGTCGGAGAAAAGCCACTTCTCTCACCTTGTAGGCGCCGTCGTATTGGGCGACCTCTTCGCCGAGCAAGAAGACACGGTCGTCGCGGGCCAGCTCCTCGTCCAGGGCGCTGTTGAGGGCATCCCGCACGGTCATCTGCTTGGCGGCCATCGCTTTCGGGCTGGTGGAGAACGCACGCTGAGCGGCCTGGGCCGCCTGTGTGAGGCGGGATCGGATCATCATGGCTTTCTTGGTTACTTTCCGGTGCGGCTTACTCGTTCGTTTCCAGCTTAAAGTGGATGTTATGGGGAGATTTAGACTATTATCTAACTGGAAAGAAAATAAGCTACGCACCGACTTCCGTCCCGAAATTTTGCAGTGGAAACAATGTGACCAGACAACCGCGCTACAATTATACCAAATACCAAAAAGAGAAAATACTGCAATGCAAATATTAAGTCAATATTGGTTTTTACAATTACAGGCTTAAATTTTTAAAATTTTGTTTAATAATACTTTTTTAAAACGTAATGTCAAACTAAAAATCAATTCAATATTTTCCTGTTAAATCAACTTTAAATGTCAAATCAAAAACAATTCAAATCAATTTCAAAATCAAATGTATCCTCGCAGGCTCTTCCAAATTATTCAAAGCTGGAGAACGTCTTTTAATAAGTCAGGATGTGCGAAAATCTTGTTTCCCAGATTCAATTCTTCGGTTCACCAAAAAAAATTTGACCCGCTAAGCTGCATTGACCGAATTTGGTTTGAGTCCATGCCTAAAGAATCCCCATGGGTCAAACCTATGCGATTGAATTTCATTGAAAATGAAAAGGAAAAATACACGGATCTCATTAAGACTTTAGATGGAGTCGTTGTGATAATATTTAACATAACCCGTAAGAAGTTCATTTTTGTGCGCCAGTTCAGGGGTGCCGTGTATCAAGGAATTTATTCAACCGGAAAGCAAACCGTACCGGAAGGAGAAGCGGATTTGGAAAAGTTCCCCCCGGAAATAGGAATCACGTTGGAACTCTGTGGCGGGGCTGTGGATAAGAACAAGAGCCTGAAGGAAATCGCCAGAGAGGAAGTTCTAGAGGAGTGTGGCTACGAGGTGAGCCCGGATTCCATGCAGCATGTTTTCAACTATAGATCGGGCATTGGGACATCCAGCGGAGGAATGTCCATGTTTTACTGCGAGGTGTGCGATGAACAGAAGGTATCTGAGGGCGGAGGAGTAGACCACGAAGTCATTCAGGTGGTAGAGATGTCATTAAAGGAGGCATCAAAAATGGTCCAAACAGGAGCCATGACCAATGGTGGACCCACATTTTTGGTTGGGCTCTTGTGGTTCTTCCTGTACAAAGCTCCAGCATATAATTATTAATAATTTTGTATACCTTTTTAAAATTTGTGTTTGTTTATCAATTATACATAGATCAGATTTGAATCAGAAATGTAAAAAGTTTAAAAAATGTATTTTTTTTAATCGAAGTATCAACAAATTTAAAATGTATATTTTATATTAGTGTTACCAGTTCCAATGTGGCTTGAAATGTCAGAAAAGCTTGTGGGCTCCCCATTAAATGCCATAACCATCTGTTTTGCTCCAAATCGCCGGGGGAAGCTTTCGAAATCAGCTGATTTTAATGCCACTGCCCCACAGAGAAATCGCAGCATGGAGAATGTGTCCAAGGTCTGGCTGGGTCCCCTGCCCGAGGATTCGCCCTACGTAAAGCCCTTCAGACTCTACTACGTCCAAAACGGAGTGGAGAAGAACTGGGATCTGCTCAAGGTACACGATAGCGTCGCCATAATCTTGTACAATACCACACGCCAGAAGTTAGTGTTGGTGCGTCAGTTCCGGCCTGCCGTCTATCACGGAGTAATTACCAGTGCTCAGGGAAATTTCGATAATGTGGACCTGAAGGCATTCCCGCCCTCCATTGGGGTGACCTTGGAACTTTGTGCCGGAATCGTGGATAAGTCAAAGAGCTGGATTGAGATAGCCCGTGAGGAGGTGGTGGAGGAGTGCGGCTACGATGTGCCAGTGGAACGCATCGAAGAGGTCATGGTCTACCGGTGAGTGGGTACGGTGGAGGTGCAAAAAATAGTGCTTGAAAATCTTGAATTCTTTTTTTTACTAAATATTTAAATTATTTCAACTGGAAGTTTCGAAATTAAATTTGAAATCGTTAAATTTAATCAAAAATGTATATTAGTCTGGCTCATCATCATAATTGCTTAAAATATATCATTTAATCAAAAATGAATATTAGTCTGGCTCATCATCATAATTGCTTAAAATCAGGGCTCAAATCAGGGATTTAAATTGTCGCAAGGATCAAATACCCCTTATACATTATATTATCTCTACAATTATTAAAAAACACTGTTTTTCAACCTTCTTATATTTGATTTTATTCTAAAATTTAAAAAATTCTTCCTCGATTCTATTATAGATCTGGTGTTGGCTCCTCGGGCGCCAAACAGGCCATGTACTACTGTGAAGTGACCGACGCGGATAGAGTCACAAGTGGCGGCGGCGTCGAGGACGAGATCATAGAGGTGGTGGACCTATCCCTGGACGAGGCACAACGCATGATACAAAAGGGAGCTGTGAACAACAGTCCGCCAAGTTGCCTCCTGGGTCTGATGTGGTTCTTTGCCAACAAGGCTCCAAAGTGTGCCACCAGTGCCTAGATTCAAATACTGTTTGTTGATTCACCCAGAAAAGCGACAGCCGTGATAAACAAAAAGACGATTAGATAAATCCAACTGCGGATTCGCATCCGTATCCGCACCCGCAGAGTTGCCTTACTAACTCGTATTAGCTAACACGTATTCGAATGCTTTCCAAGTTGAACATTGTGAATGCGCCTAGCGCATAATAGTGAACCAAAATTTCCACGCCTGTCGAGGCTCACCGTACCGATATGTGTTATTTGTAATATGTAATAAACCGAAGCCAGCTGTCCGCTCATGAATTCCAGTCAAGATAGAGGGGAAGGCTCCCACATTGACCGAGCCAAGTGCATAAATCGGTTATAAATCAAAATGCCGCAAGGCGATGGTGTGGCTGCTTCTGCAGCAGAAGCTCTAAACGGGTTCCGCTTTTCTCCAATCCGATCCGAAGTGATACCGATGCGGAGATGCGATGGGATCCCATCGCGTCCATTTCAGCCCATCCCGTCCCATTCCTTTCCATCCATTTCCATCCCGTCCAAGTCGAAGCTGTGTGCCGTTTTTGGGGCCCGCTGTCAGGCAGCGTGTTGCTGGGATCAGGTTACTTATTTATACACGGCCAGGGACTTTAGCTTCCATGCCCGCTCCTGGTCCTCAAATGCACTGGTAGCATTTTTTGACTGTTTTGAGACAGACTTTTGGTTTTAAAAATGCATTTAAGGTGGAAGACCTCATTTTTGAATTTGTGAATCAAAACTACCATCTTTCCTCCAAAAAATATTAATTTATAAGAAAAACAATGGGAATCCGTTCTGTAAAATTTAATTTAGGATGTTTTATTTGTAAATTATTTTATTCTAATGCTACATCTTTTGGAAACTGTCTTCCATTTTTTGCATTTTTCTTCTATTTTATGAATTTTTAAATTTCCAAAGGCACTTTTTCTCAGTGCCATGCCACTATCCATTCTCCAGCCTCGGCTACATCCCGCATCCCCAGGTTCAGCGGTCATGGCGAGTGGCGGCGTGGAAATTTATTTACCTCAAAGCCATGATTTGGCAATATTTCAACATTGTAATAGAATTTCTTTCAGCCTTTTCAAACTTGACTTCCTTTTCGGTGGATACCCCATTCCCTGTCCCTGCCCTTGCCCCGAATCCCTTGCCCAAGTCCTACCTCCTCCTGGCATTTTTTTATCCTTCGCATGTGCGTGCATTCGATTTGGCTTTGATAATCAAGGCCGGTTCTTTGTTGTTGTCTGCTGTTCGCTTGCGTGTTAACCTCATGTAAATTATGGACAAAAAGGCGGAGGAGCCGTCTTCGGCAGCAGAGTCAACAAAAATGCGAGTGTTGAAATTATATTTAATTTGCATATGTTGGCGGCGGTGCTCGTCCAGCCTGGCCGCTGGCAGTTCCTTTGGCCCCAAGGGGATACTGAATGCAAATGATTTGGGGGAGTAGCGTCCCAGTCAGGTGTAATGTCGACAAGAGGGATTTGTCAGAAGAGCAGTGGGTCTTCAAGTAGATGGACGAGCGAGTATTTTCTTGAAAGCTATTAAGTAATGAGTCTATTGAAAGGTGAGAAATTTTGGGCAATATTTTTCTTAATCTTAAAATTTATCGGAGGAGCTATAAACTATTTTAGATTAAATTAGATTAGTCATAAGGTCATGAATAATAAGGCTATGAAACTATGGCCAAACAAAAAGTTGAGATAAGATTAAGTTATAGTTTTACGGAAAGATAGTGGTAATTAGATGAATAATTATGATAAGAAAAGTCTTCATAGCGTTAACCCAGTTCGGAGTTTTTAATTCCAGTAGTGAGAAAAATGATTTTTTATGGGATTATTTGATTTTGTCGTTTCCTGAGATAAGGCATAAAAATTGATTGAGGAACCGCACTTTTAATGAATGAAAGCGGTTTTCTTATGCGTTAATTTAATGGCTGCTGGGTGTCCCACAGCGAATTCGTTTGATTTGTCTGGCGGCAGTTTCGTGGCGGCTGAGACTTATGGCTGTTGATTCTGAGGTTCCTAATGCTGCGGCAGCTTCCTCAACCCACAGCTAGAAGCAACCCATCGGCCGCCTGTCACCTGCTCTCGTTTGAAGTGGTTACTTTTGCTCCCCAAGGTGCGGAATCCGAGCTAGAAGAGCCCCTGATTGCGTTGACATAAGGAAAAATTATAGTCTCATTATTTATATGCATTAATTCATAAATGACTACATTTTTATTGAAAGATAAAAGCACTTTTTATAAACTGCTTCAAATTTGGTATTTATTTAATATGTGTTATGAAATATTTTTTTCTCTGTTCCTTTACCTTTGATTTTACCTTTTGGCCAATTGCACAAGTCCAAAGTACAGAATTGCAATTATTTCATAATCACGTCCCAATTTATGTGCTGCCGGAGCAACGGCGGCGATAGGCCAGAGATTGCCATTTCAAATCAAAGCTCTGGCTTCTTTCTATTCCTGCGCACCCAACTGACCTCCACTGGTGGCTATCGCTCTGAGAACTCCGGCTTTACAAAATGGCGTCTGTACACGAACGGGAGCGAAATGTTAGCCCCGTCAAGGGGTTTCGGGAGGAAGATGGTGTTGGGGCAGCGGTAGGAACTGGGTGGCTTGGGATGGGAAGACGGAAGATCAAGAAATCGCGATCAAGAGCTGAGCTCGGCTTGGTTTCCAGTGCGCATGCGAAAATTAAGTGCAGCCAGCAACAATCATAACAACAACAACGAAATTACCTGTAAAACAGTTATGGTTTTTCTTGTTGTTGTTGCTGCTGCTGCGGCGACTGAGGTTGCTGCCGCTGCTGCTGCTGTGGAGCAATAATGAAATTTTTTATCGGATTTGATTATAAGTTGCCCAGGTCTGTACCGGCCACCCCGCCGTCGTAATCTGCCAATAAGAAGAAAAGTAAGCAAGGTACGTGCACTGGGAAAAATAATATGAGGAAAGCCATAGTTGCAAATATTTATACAGAAAGAGTATGATTTATGCTTATATTCGCCTTTAAGGATTAAATTCTTGCAGTATATTTTGCCAAGTGCATTTACCTGGTAGCTGCCTAGCAGGGAATGGGATTGGATTGGCGATAGTGGGCACGAGGAGGCGGATCGGCGCTGGGAGGGCCAGGGGAAACTATGCAGCCGCTGCTCATTGATTCCGCCTGCCGTCCATCGTCCGGCGTCCGTCGTGATGCACTTTAATGAAATGAAATCTTATACTATCATGAGGCGCATGAACTGCTGAGCCCGATCCGAGTCTGAAGCCGAAACTGCTGCCTGCACAAAGTCTCCTCGGACTCCGACTGCAGCTTTGGCCACTCAAAATGTATAATTATCTGGCGGTTTTATCCGTTTGCCAATATTAAATTTCTCATCACGCCCAGAGCGCGGCCTGAGAGAGGAAAATGCAGTTGCTGCTCCCGATGCTGCTGGTGCTGCCGCTTGAGTTCTTTCCAGGTGAGGCGGCTGACGGAAGGCGGCAGGTGGGTGGGAGGGGTGATGTCCCGCTTCATGGGCACGGGCGCCGTCAAACAATTAATAAAAGGCCAAATGTCTGCAATGAAATTTATGCGGTTGCCTCTGCAGCCATCGAGTTATATATAGGCTTTGGATTTCGGGCTCGGATTTTGCTTTTCCGCTCCTGTCGCGGTGGCCAAAAGGAAAAGGCTTCGTCTGCGGCAGCGGCTTTACCGTTTTAATGCTCGGCGAACTTTCTAAAATCGATGCCACCGGCTCTCGGGTCGAGGGCTTCTTGGGGCGTTGTTCGACCTGCCCGCCAGTCTTGCCGAGTTGGCACCTTGCTCTGGGATCCAAGATATTCCGCAAGGTGCGGCACCCGACAGATTGGGCACAAGAACAGCAATAAATGTATGTCAAGTGGCTGTGCCCTGGTACTTGATATATCCAGTTAATTATGGTTATTAGCCATGCTATAGAATCTGTAGTATAGATTCTAATTCATACATAATTAATAAAGTTTGATAGAGTTTAATGTAGTGGGAGATCACTTTTTTTTTTAAATTTGGGGCGTTGCTATAAATGTAAATTTTATACAATATGGATAAATACATTTTCCAAAAGAAATTGAAAAAAAAGAGTTCTTTTTGTAAAGTTTGTGTCCTAAGTCATTTGGTTTTAGGGTTACAATTATGCTTCATAAAGTTTCAAAAAAGTATTAAGATAATAAATGCAATAAATTGCAATTTACATGTTTATGTAAACATTACCATTTGAACATTTTATTTTTTAGAACAATTGTAGAAGGTTGGATCCTGTCATACTTTTTATAAAAATAGATTTTTATACCCTTGCAGAGGGTATTATAATTTTGGTCAAAAGTGTGCAACGCAGTGAAGGAGACATCTCCGACCCTATAAAGTATATATATTCTTGATCAGGATCACCTCCTGAGTTGATATGAGCATGTCTGTCTGTCCGTCTGTCTGTCTGTTTCTACGCGAACTAGTCTCTCAGTTTTAAAGCTATCGTCTTGAAACTTTGCACACACCCTTCTATGCACGCAGTATATATGTAAGTCGGAACGGCCGGGATCGTCCGACTATATCCTATAGCTGCCATATAAATGAACGATCGGAAATGGTATTTGGTAAAAATACCAACTTTGTTTTAGATTTTTTATTGTAATAAGGATCGGCCAATTTAATCCGATGTTTGCGATATATATCCGGGCTTGAACTGCAAGGGTATATCAACTTCGGCTCCGCCCGAAGTTAGCTTTCCTTTCTTGTTTAGAACAATTTTAGAAGGTTGGATCCTGTCATACTTTTTATAAAGATAGATTTTCTTATGTCAAATTATTTTACTTTCATATCTTGTTGAAGGTCTATAAAATAGTCACAATAAAATAAAAATGTGTATATCATAAATAACTTTAATAAATTAATAAATAATAAATTTAATAAATTTAAGCCATTTGAAAATTAAAGAATTTTTGAATAAGGTAATTTGAGTTTGAAGGATTACAGCGGATCCATTATGCGTAAGGTAAGTTAATATATTAGATTTATAATAAGTTTATCATTTACCACCATTGGAATATACAAGTTGTTACGACAATATTGGACAATTTTAATGCTGCTATACTTTTCGGATTAAAAAGATTAATTGTAGGACATTGATCCTCAATGACTATGTTTCCAATAATTTATTTACGATATTGTTGGAGGTCTATGTAATAATAAATAATAAATATTTCAACATGGAAAATACATTTTTACAATTTTGTTTTAATTTGAAAAGTTTCTGCCCCAATTGCATTGTGGTTTATTCGTAATGTAGAATGTTAAAAGTTATAAGCAATCGTTTGCATTTATGATAATTATAAAATTCCACCATTAGAATTTTCAATCCTGTTATACTTTCTGATCATTAGAACAAGATCAATACTGATCAAGTATTACGGTGAATCGATTTTGGTAAATATTGAACATAAAACATATTAATTTACAGTTAACGTATTAGTTAACTATTACGAATATCGTTTTATTAACTAGTAGTTAACATTAACTACCATTTGAACACATTTTTTTACGACTTTTGGTCTTGGCAGTCTTTTGATTAAATTGGCAAATTTTATGACTTTGATCTTCTTCATACAAATACTATGTTTCTTTTTTTGAATTTATTTATAATTTTTCCGTAAAAGGAATGGGTTGGTCTATACAAAGTCACAATAATAAGCTGCTTTGTTTTTCTCAAATCATTATTAAGCTTGGCCATCGAACTTTAACCATTGAACCATTTCCCAGCAACAGAAATATTTGAGACTGGTGTTGGCAGGTTGCACGTGTTGCCATTTTAATTGCCTGCAAAGTGTCAACAAATATTTTTGGCCAAATTCGTATAATTGAAATTAAGTCATAAATGGTTAAAAATGCCGACTAACCGTCACACATTGAACACGGCTAGCAAATATTAATGAAGCTTGGCCGGGCCAAGTCGGGCCAGATGGCGAAAAAATTTCACACTCTTTGCCTTGATTTATGACAGCACAACATAGCGCACAACATAGTGCACAACATGGAGCATAACACACAAGGAATAACACATATGGAAACTTGCTGGCTGTCCAGTGGCTCTCAAACCATGGTTGCACCTGCCCAACTGATTGATTTGCGGCTGGATTCAAAGCCAGCTTTAATTACGCGCACTTTTCGGCCTCCCAAGAGAGGTAAGCTCTTCTACCTGTTGGCTTTTATTTCACAAAGTCTCTGTTGACTTTTCTCTTCTTATGTGCTCTTAAATAGGCGATCTCTTGGCTTTTGGAGCCAAGCTGTCTCTTAAAAACTTGTTAGACTTAGATGTGTGCTCCGCCCACTTTGGCGGAAATCGAGAAACCACAAACTCAGACCGCAAAAACCCGCCACGAATGTGCCAAAAAGGGGCGCCACAGATTTACCTTGTGTTTGGATTTTAATTAATATTTTAACCAAAACTGTCAGTTTGGTTAGTGACTAATTTTCTTGGGACCTGGGAATATTAAAAAAAAGAGTGGTTACATTATAGGTTAAAAAACCCAAAAAAAACATGAATCTTTAAAATTGTAAATTTTTAAAGAAGAATTTAATGTATGCATACTTAAAAATATCGAATTTACCTTTTAAAAATTATACTTTAGAAGTAGTTTTTCTTTATAGGTAAGCTATTTTATTTTAAAACTTGCGCACCTTAATTTCTTTAAATGTATAGTATCACCTTTTAAATTAATTTGGATTTATGAATTGATGACAATGAGTATTGTAAATTAGAATTAATTTATTTGTAGTTTAACAAATACCCCTTCTCAGTACCAATAATTTGCATATCAAATGCAACGACAGCGATGACTAAGACAAGGGCTAAGGAATACTGAGGGTTAAAAAAAGTGAAACTCTGCCTGATCTTTCTGATAAGCCAAAGGAAAGGCCGTGGCCTGCCTGGACCCACAAAAGTAATGGCGCATTAAAAGTCAAAGTCAAAATCAACAAAGCACCGAGATGGCCCAAACAAGATCCTGATAAAGAACCAATACCAATCATGATTCCGGGGACTCCAGCAGTTCGGCAGCTGCCACCGGCGACGTTCGGCCATTTCGATGATTTCAACGACAACCACAACGACAACCACGTTGATCGCAACAACTTTGTTGCCGCTTGAGAGTTGTTGAACTTAACGCGAAATATTTCCGTCTGGCCCTGTGAGTGGGAAATTAAGAACAGTCGAACTTCCTTAATTAAAAATGGTATTATATTTTAGATGCCATGCTTTTTCTAATCAATAAGGAACAATAGAAAAGTAATAAATAAAATAATGAAGGAGTTTTTATCTCTTTTAAAAAAAAAACTTTGAGGTTCATTTTATAGAGTTTAAACTGTACCATATCAGTTTATTTCAAGCAAGGGGTCTACCTAAGCTTCCCAGTCTGGGAATGCCGAAACTTCGTATGCATTTTGAAGGAGCTGAGTCGAGGTGAGTTGAGTTGAGGTTGAGCAGATCTGACCAGACAGCGATCGCTGGTTCTTGGTTATCTGATTTTAATTAAACAGCATCGCATAATAAATTATCTTCATTAGGGCTGCTGGGGGAGCAACGCTGGGACCCCAAAACCGAAACCGAAACGAAATGAAACAGAACCGAATCGAACCGAGCCGAGCTAAAGCGTCCCAGAGCCCTGACAAAAAATATTCATCGCTTCATTGGCTGCATCAAACCCCTTTTGGCTCCCGCCCAGAACCGATTCCTTCTTGGCCATAAATCAAAACAGACCCAGCCACCGATGGATGCAGTGCGTGTGTTCCTCTTCTAGTCGCATCCCCTCCGCGTCTGGTCAGTCCGCTGGGGCTCATGTTCATTAATGAAAAACCGGCCCAACTGTCAAACAGAATCTGCAAATCATTCGAGGCGACGGCTGTGCGCCGTTGACAGTTGGAAAAGCGCTGCCGCTCTGACCGGGAAAAATCAACACATGCTTAGATGATAAAGTAAAAAATAAATATAAAAACTAGACATGAAAGAAAAAGTGCATACGACAGATTGGATCATTTTCATTAGAAGAAGTTTGAATATGCTTTCGGGATTAATGGTTCTAAAAGTGGATCTAGTTTAATCTAAACTCTGTCTGTTTTCTTTTTTATTTAAAGAATATGAACTTTTAAGCATGTATTTTCTTTTGTCATATACTATTTACATTTTATATTTAATAATATTTAATAAAATCAAGTTAGATGCTATTGCTTTACCTTTCAATAAGATCCCCAAATACCAACAGAAATTAATACTTATTAAAAAATATGCAATAACTTATGAGAAACGCATAAAATAGGGCACCAATTGAATCCTAAAAATGTATAGCTTTTCCAAATATTGAAAATAAATCCCCAAAGTCATCGTAATTTTCCTGATCCGTTTTTCGTTCATTACATTCCATACAAAGAACCTAGCCTAGCTGATCTAGCCCTTGGCCGAGAGTATCCCGTCTGTGGATCAATCGAGGGAAGAGTTAACTGGAAGTGGAGCACAAACCGGTTGCACATGGTCAACTGATTGACGAGTTGCGTACCTCAAATGTGCAGCTAACACGCACACAGGTGCGTGCCCCTTGGATTGTGTGTGCATTTCTTTGGTTCGCTTCTTATTTATTTATTTCTTCTTTTTGTTTCATCATCAATAAAGGCATCCAAAGGAAGCGCATGTACATGTCCATGTAGCGCTTAATGATCTTGAAATCGAAGTTGCATTAGCATTGAATGTGCGCTGCGCAGCCGCAAAATGTTTCAATTATTTGTAAGGAGCCGCTGGCAACAACAAATTATGAATAATCGAGTTCATTAATCAAGCGTTAATCTTCATGGGCCGGCTAGTCCACATGGGCCGCACATTACAGAGCCAAACACACTAGAAATAATAGGAAATACAAGACCAATATCCAAGCGGTAACCCAAAACAGTCTATTGGCCAAACCCTCTCTCTCCAGCGGGCCTCCGAGCCAAAATCTCTAATTTATTACCTTCGTAGCATTTTGCTAATGAAGACATAAAAACCGCAATCAAATTAAATATTTTTCTTCATGGGAACGAAATGTAAACGGCCCGACATTACTCATCATCTAACATCTTAGTTGGCTTCGAAATTTTAGAGGCATATTTGTATTATAACCTTGTCTGGCTCCAAGTGGAACTAAAATGTTTGGCGCCCTTTAGACCCTTTGTCTCGAACCGAATCGAAGGGTGATTTAAATCTTACGGGTTGTTCTTATTCTTATATATTAATTATGAATTTAGAATAAAATATTCTTGTATCGATTAGAAGGCGTGAAAATTGTTAAATTACTTTTTTCATGGATTGGAGGTTTGTAGATATTTGAACGATATATTTTTATAAAGTTTCTAAAAAAAATAACATTTTTTCATAAAATATTAACCGCCGGAAGCAGTAGCCTTTAAAAATACATTACTTAAAGCACTAAACTCTTAAGACATAAAAAAGCTTTCTTCCTTGATGACTCTCATTAGTTTTTTTAATCCAAAATTCAATATCTTTGACCCGAATTTCGGAGCCCAAAAACCGGAATTAACTTCCAATCAAATGCAAATGCTCTCTGCAAAAAGGCAAACAAAAACAAAATGAGGAAAAATCTTGAATTGCAGAGCTAAAGCCATCAGGCCACGCCCCCTTAAAGCCGAGCTTCCTCATTTCACATAAGTCAAACAGAATGCGCCCTTTACTGGCGAGACTCGAGATTATGGCTCCCCTTATTAAGGCGGCATAAACCCAAATTAAATTGTCGAATTAAGGCTACATTTAACGGCGGTCGTGGAGCCAGATGGGCCAGAGCAACAAGTTATAAATTTAAATTAAAACATATACAATAAAATGTAAATCTCGCGAAATAATAAACGTCTGCGGAGCGACTCTAAATGATGTAAAGCCCGCACATTTGTACCGCGCTGTTGTTGGATAAATGTACAATATATACATATAATGCGTCTCCGAGGGGATAAACATGGGCACAATTTGCTGCTCTTTTGCCCGTTGTTGTTACCGCTTTTGCCACAAATTATATGGTTCGGCCCAAAAGCTGCGAATTATGTATGTACGGGGCTCGTGTACACTGAAATATGAATTACACATACGCCGGACCATTTTTTTTTGTTTTTTGGCGAGTGGAGGGCAACGAGGAATCTTGGTCGGCAAGAAATTAAGTTAAAAATAAAACTCCACTTGAGGACCAACTCGAAAGGTAACAAAAAACATGCAGGCCACAACTACTGTAGGTAAACACAAACAATAACAAAAAACGCGGCAGTAACCAACCAAAAAATTTACAAGTCACTGACACTCACAGGGCAGGGCAGGGCTCCAAAGCCAGTCTCGGGAAGAAGATCGGCAGGAGTACCTACAACAAAAATAAAAAAAAAATAATGAAATTAAACTTCTTACGGATCCCGCTTGGGTCTTCGTGAAAAAATAAAGCTCCCCAAGTCCAAGAACCAGAGCATGGCAAACACACACATGAGTTATAAAAATGTGCCTTGGCATGTTTATTTTAGAGATGAAATCGTGATATATTTTCTTAAAAATTTTATAAAAAATTTAATTTTTTAATTTTATTTTACAAACTTGAAATAGTCTTCTCTATAAAAAAATATGTTTTTAATGATGATACATTTTTTGTCTAATATATATCTTAAAATTAAAGTAAAGATGTTATATATTTTTAAGGCATATTGATGCTTTCAACGTATAGCTGATATAACTTATTTGTAATTTTGCTTGCTCCTTTAATTCAGGGTTAAATATATTGTATATCTCTCCAGACCAATTCTCCCCAACTTTTTATCTCTAAAGAATTCCTAAACTTTTCACGTTGTCATCCACATTCTGTACCTCATAATCCAAAGAACCCAAAGAGGCTCCCAAGAAACATTTGTGAGTCGAGCAAATAACACTTTATTTCATTCATTTAACAGGTTCCATTTATGAGCGGCCAACAACACCAACACTGGGAAGTCCGTCAGTTCGTCTGGCCGTTTGTCCGCTTGTCCCTCCGTCAGTTGGCCAGTCCGTCAGTCAGTTTCAGCTTCTGCTTCAGCATCACCATCAGAATCGGCCTCTGAGTCCAACTGAAACTGCAACTCCAACTCCAGATACGATTCTGACTCCCAGTCGGAGGCCCAATGGTCAGCTCAGCTTAGCCCGAGTCGGCAATGTGGCCAACAGCATTTGAGCCAGAGCCAGTGCCAGACTAGGTAATGTTCCCACGAAACAGGTTGTGTGCGGGTCCACCTCGGACCGTGGTCCTGCTCCGTCCCGCGACGCGAGTGAACCTCGGGCTAAGCCTCTGATGCTGCCTGATGCTGAAGTGTTGCAGCTTCGTGCATGGCCGAGAGCTATGGGCCACCGCCACTTTGCTTTTGGCCGGGCTGGGCTGGCTTCACTTATTTTTAATACCCACTATTAGGGGGGTATGCCAAATACTTTGTGGGGAAGTCGTTGAAAGATTACATTTTTATGGGAGATGTTTTTAAGACTTTATTTTGGTTTTTATTTATATTTAACACAAAAAAGTCTGTATCGAAGAATAGGCTATATTTTCAAAGAGGACTGATAATTATAGTTACGATAAAAAAGATAATATAACATACTGTAATGAAAACTTCGAATGTAACGAAAATACTAAACTTAATAGTTTCTTTTCAGAGTTTTTGAAATGTTACAGAGAGTAACATTTTCAGAGGAAGTATCTTAAAGTCCTTACTATTTAATTTTTTTTATTTTTTATTTACAGCTATGTGCGAGCCGGACAGAGTGTATATTATGGCCATGGGCAAGGCAAGCCGAGTCAGGGCTGAAACTTCAACTGCAACTGCATCTGCTAGTGCAACTGGAAGCTAGAAGCTAGTAGCAACAGCAGCTGGGGTTGGGCTTTTGGCCAGCATCGGCTTCGACGGCATCAACGGCTTCAGCGGCTCCAACGCCAAATCAAAATCTGTGCACAATTATGGCCTACACATCTGGCCGGATCGGGTCGGGCTCCGGCGATGCTCGTGCTCCTCATAAATATTTAACGAGTTTCATTTTTAGCCAGGCATTGTCTGCGGCATTTGCAACATTCGTTCGCCATTAGAAGACGCAGACGCCTCATGAGCTCCCAATTAGTGTTGGATTACATATTTGCAGCCCCACTCGGATCTCAGTGGCATTGTAACCAAATTGGAACATATAAATTATAAATATATTCGGCAGGCAGGAAAGCGGAGGAATCCGAGCCGAATAAATGGACGGATATTAGAGCGAGGCTGATCCTAAATTATAAGTTCATTTAAAGCATTAAAATCGAGAATTAAATCGCAATGAATCATCATAAAAATGCTGCTCAATTTAACGCCCGGGAACTGTTGTGAATAAACGAAATGTTTCGTTTCTGGCTGGCGCACATTGTTAGCAAACAAATTTCATTGTACACGAGAAACAGATTGGTTGTGGGGATATATACGAGTACACACACAGTCTGGGCCGCAATCCATCAAAAAGAAATGGGCTCTGAGGAACCGCGGGTTGTCGAGCCCTCACCTGGCCCTTTGCTGCCCCGTAGCCTATTAATTTATTGTTGTTATTACGGGGTGCTGGTAATCAACACGTTCCTTTGATGACCTTGCACTATACGACCATCGATCGTGTGATAAATCGAACGGAAATCATTAATAATCAGGCAAAATCAAAAGCGTTTCTTTGCCTAATGATTGGGATCGCTGCCCGTACCAGATAGGTGTACTTATGTAAAACGTTAACAGCAATTTGAATTATGACGATTTAAATGTAGCATTCGACAAGAAAGGAAAGCGCTGCGAGAAGATGCCCATCCCATAAATAAGGTAACACTGAGGGAAATCATTGGTAGCTTTGGGTTTCGAAAACATTATTTACTAGTTTTGACTTATATAAACAATGATACTGTACTGTATAATCTTTGAAAAATTATAGCTTTATAAAAATTGGTTTTAATTATCACCTAACAATAATTTTCATATACTTTGAATATTTTTTCTTGAACTGTATATTTGCCAACCCAATCGATTCCCACTCCCAAGAGGGAGCTTCAAGCACTTGATGCTCTTTCTCGAGTGGTCATCGGGCCGATGAAAGTTCAAATCAAAAACGATCGCCCAGCTTCAGGCTTCCATCTGCGCCTGATGTAACGCCACAGGTCTGAAGTACCGGGGTCTGAAGTATTTGATGGCAACTGGCGCGTCTTCGTTTGGCGTTCCGATGACAGCAAAATTGCAACTTCAGTTGCCTCCACTTGGTTTCGGTTCGGATGGCTGCGGATCGGAGCCATTGTTTATTGGTTTTCGCTTTAGCTAAATTATAAGGCAACCATATAAAACAGGAAAAAAATGAAATAAAAAGGAAAACATCGAGAAATGCATATTTATAAGCAGCCAGGCCGAGAGCAGACCACAAAAACTTCGGCTCACGTTTTCATTTGCCGGGGAGGACGGCAGGCGAACATGCGATGACAAAACGACACGAAATCCTTTTTCCGCACACTGCCACCCGTCCAGCACTCCTTTTCGTATTGTTGACGCTTTTGACATGATCGGACATTTTCACAAGTTAACCAAAAATCGAGAAAAAAACGTTCAGTTCCCCCATAAAGCCATAGAGCATCAAGTGCAGGGTGCAGGAAATACATATCCCCCTACGGCGAGGTCTTGGTTCTGATTCCGAATTCGATTCGGAGTTTGTCCCTGTTCCTGGCTTGTTCCTTATTGTTCCTACTTAATGTCTTTAATATTCATGACCAAGCGAAAGTAAGCGACTTTGTCTCGATCGTGTCCAGCAAATCGAAGTCATCGAACGCTGGTCGCACAACGTGTTTTGTCTCTTATATGTAGTGCTTTTTGCTATCCAAGTGGCTCCTATCGCTGTGACATCGATATGTCGAAATGCGTGTTTTTATTGTCTTTATATAGATAGGGGAATATATTCAATTATTTGGATATTTGAAAATCAAAAGAAGTTATGCCTAACATGATACGAACATGAAAATTTATGGAACTTGACTATTTATGATGTTAAAATTGGTAAAAAATGATTAAAAGAATTAAAAATATATAAATAGAATTTAAAGGCTTAAAAAATGGAAGATTATCCTAAGTAAAGCTGAAATATTTTTTTCTATTAAGAAATAGTACTATAAATATAACATATGGTTATATTGAAAAGAATTCAAATAAATCATGTTAAAATATTGAAATTTATTCAAATATCATGTACATAAATTTATTCACAACTCCATCTACTTAAGAATATTTTAGTAAACATTTCAGACAGTAATTAAATGTATTTGGAATAGACTGCCCCGAAAAATGTTTCTGTTGTAAATAAATAATAATATATAAATATAAATATGTATTACGACTTTATTATTACTGTCATTATTTCATAAATTCTTTTATGTATCAACTCCAGAGTATTACCTAGTCGTCTTTAACCTTTTTCTGCCTGACTAAATCGAACGCGTAATTCAACTTGGATGTATGTCTCAGACCCTTTCATACCCCCTTGGTCCTCCACTAATCCCCACCCATGACATGCCCCACGAAGTGTGCCCGTGCATGTTTATGAGCTTTGATGTTTGTGTGGGAGTCGTATCAGCTTGCAATGGATCAGCGATGAAATATAAAACCTTTATATAGGTACAAATTAAACCGAAACTTTTACGGCCTGTTGCTGATCTAACCCGGCTAACAAGGGATTCTCTGCTGCATGTGAGTGTGTGTGTGTGGGGCATATTAAACAGCAGCTGAAATGTCCACTTCCGGTGCATTTACCCTTGAGCGTGTGTGTGTTTGGGGAATCGATGCAAATGCTTTGATGGTTAACGCTTCAAAAACTTTCCAAGAACCCCACTCTTTCGTGTGTCCATCATTTGGTCAGTTGGTTGGCCATTGGCGGCTCTCAGCCCTCTGCCCCTGTGGCATTTCCTTCGGGCCCACTTCTGTCCGGTGGCCAACAACACACCTTCTGGCTGCTGCCAGTTTGGCCAAGAGCTGGCGGCTGGCGACCTGGCCAAGTCACGACTTCGGCAAAACATAAAAATATCGGCGGCAATAAATAATAACAACGATTTTCCAGACTATCTAGCCAGTTCGGTCAGTCTGAACGAGCCGATAGTGCCAGAGTTCGGTGTAGTGAGAAAAAATTACTATTAGTATCAAGGTTTTTATTTTGTTATAAATAAGAATTTATATTTTTTTATTAAATTCTTCTTTGAGTATTCAATTTTCTATTCTTATTTTCTTTCTATTCTTAAAATTAAAATTTTAATTTAATTAAATTAATTCTATTCTTATATTCTTTCTATTCTTAAAATTAAAAATTTTTTTTTGTGTATAAATCCAGATAGAGATAGAAAATTGGTGGCAGAGTGAGAGGAACTGTGTGTGGAGGACAGCCTTCATACTACGCCTGTTGTGCCATTTGCATGGCACTCTGGATTTTTATTTATTACACACATAGTATATATAATATGCCTCTGCCCATACAGACACATGTTTTTGGCATTTTATTGCCGCGGCTAATTTGCCATAAAGAAAGCGCCAAAAATTATTTGTTACCAATAATTTTCGAGTTGCCTTTCTTGTTTTTTGCCGGCCGGTTTGAATTATTTTGCATTGAAAATTTGTTCGGCCATCAGCGTGAGAAATTCTCTGTCGTTTGATATTTGAGAATGTACCCTCAGGGGGGCCTGAAGCAAGGGGGCGTGGCCACCGCCACCCACCGCCCGCTGAGCTGAGCGTCAGAATGAGGTGTGAATTATTCGAGTCGCGCTCAAAACGGTTCAAATCGGTGCGGAGCGGCTTAGATGTCATATATATTCAAATTAAAATACATTTATGCAAATATATTGAGGCTGAGGCCTTTGAGGCAGTGCGGCTGAAGTGACTTCCCGCTGGGCATTTTGACAGTTTGTCGGGGAGCTCCGGCCATCAAACTGCCGTTAAATGAGCAAGTTTATTTGGCCCAAGAGTGGCCCGAACCCAACTGATAATGAGAAGCGCATTTCGAATCGATCTTGCGCGCTCTATTGACCAACTAGTTTTAGCATAATTGACGACCCACTTGGCCAACGCCATTTTCTGACATTTGTGGCTTGTTTTCAAATTTCAACTGTCTCATAAATTTGACCCCACGGCCCCGCCAAAGCCGAATCCGGCAAACCGCCAAATATCAATTAAATATTTGAATGGCAGATTCTAGTCTTGTGAAAATTTGAATTCCTAATGGCGTTTAGTGTCCAATAATGAGGGACATTTGTTTTATAATTTCATTAGCCGCTTGTTCGTCGGTCGGCCAGTGCCATAATTTAGCCTCGTTCCCTTGTTGGTATTGGTATTCATTATAATTGCCTTTTGATTATAATTCGAGCAAAAAGTCACAAAGATTTGCATAAACATTTTATTGTTAAATTAATACAAATTTTGTCAAAAGACCCAAAACACAATGGGGACGAGCAGATCTCCCATCCGATATCGGAAATCAAAATCTCGAAATCTCAAGATGCTTTTGGGAAACCAGTGACAGCGACAGCGACAACGATTTTTTATTGATGTTTATTACAGTTTCCAAAAAATTGTCGCTTGTCCCATGATTTTATTGTCTGCGGCTGCGCTGACAAGTGCTACATGTTTTTTCGCTCGTTTCGATTTGATTTCCATTTTGATTTCGGACCTGGGATTTCTCTCAGCCAAATGCATATTTAATGTGATTGAAAATTATGGCAGTGTTTGGCAAATGTTTTCACATTGTTAAGCGATGTTCGGAGCGGAATGTATAGTCAGTGTGTTTTTATTTATTTCGTATTTTTCTCAGGTCTAGCTTTGTTGGTGGAAACTTTTGGCTTAACCCTAATAACCTTGTTTCTTTTCAGTGGGACAGCAATGGCAGGAGGAACAACAGCGCCAGCAATTGCAGCAGCAACATTTTCTAGTTAAGGAAAGACAAATTGACAAATAACATAACCTCACTTAACCCAACTTGCAACGCCTTTTTGCTGCCCAAATACCAGTAGCAGTGAACTCTCCATGCAACGCGGTGTGTGGCAAGCTGAAGCCACCAAAAAAAGCTTCCTCCAAGGTGGAGCCATGTCTTTAATTAGATGCCTCATAGGAGTATCTATTTACCAAACTATAGCTACTTGAATACAGTGGGCTTTAAGGGGGCTTGAAAGGATATTCAATCTTAATTACAAACGATTTTTATTAAAAAAAAATATACTGTTTTTATAGCTTGGGTATCTGTACCGGGTATAGATATTCCACTTACTAAATTTTCTACTAATCATAATAGTACCACGAAACATTTACAGACTCTTCTTGAATTTCCTATTTTTTAAGTTTTTTATATTGCCATTTTAGTAAAATGGCAGAAGAATTCCAAGTCAAATAATGTATCCAATTCAAGTAATTAAATATTTTCTAATTTTTCCGCATTTTCCGCCCTCTTAAATGGTTCCCACACCTGCACCACCCGGCGTATGCTTGATTTTGGCAACAACTTTCTTTAACATTTGGCAACACAAATTCCACCGCTCTTTTTGGGCAACAATTTACCATTCCCTTGTCGCTCTCTATAAAATTGGTCATTGGAAATTTTTTTGGTTTTTTTTGTTGGGTTGGTTGTTTGCAATTTTCCCGCCAACAAAACCAACAAAAACAAAGCGAATGCATGTAATGGCGACAATTCGCATACGCCCAGACAACCGCCACAAAAAAATAAAATAAAAGATACAATAAAAATGGCAAAAACAGAAACGTAACCAAGTCAGCAAAATAAAAAGGTTAATTGAGGAAACATCAGCAGGCGGGCGTGATGTGAGCATCGCCCAAGTTGAGGTACCGATTTGATTTTTAGCCAAGTTTGAAGGGTCAGCGGGTTAGGCGAGGCCGTGAGGGGCGGGAGTGACGGGCTTCCACCATAGGCAGGATGTACTGTGGTTCTCTTGTCAGCGTCTTGGCAGTGGCAACTTGAACTAAAGCTTTGGGGCCATCTGCTTGATCACGGGCAGACTTGAAATTGGGAATTGGGAGCTGGAACTTGGGAGCTAAGGCCTGGCTGCTGGGGGCTCCTCCCTGGCTTGCCCTGCCAATTGGAAAACAATACCGTTTCGCTTGTTTTGCTCAGTTCCGTTTGATTTACAATGCAACACAAAAACACAAAACAACCCAAACGTTTGTCTATTGATTGTTGTTTGCCTGTAGTTGCTATTTTTTGTTTCTATAGTTGTTGTTGGCCACTTTGTGGTAGGTAGGTGGAGTGAGCCAGGCCAACATGGACGCCATCATCGCCGTGGTTGCTCCAGATACACAAAGAGAAATATTTACAGAATAATAATCAATAAAAACTTTTATGAAAATATTTCATAACCATATCATAATCTTGTTGGTATATAATAATTTAGGGCAGTATTATATCATAAAATTAAATGGTATTAAGTATATCTGTATAGATTCTTATTTATAAGCTAGATGACCAGTGGATCTCCCAGTGTATAGCTGTCGTCAAACAACGAAAATATTTCGCTAAAACCGCACGATACTCGGTTCCATCTCCATCTCCGTGCCCACGGGTCCGGGGATACGGAGATCCAATGGGAGACGAGTGGAGAGTCGAGTCCCATTCGCTACTTGCTAACAACAAAAGTGTAACACAAAATCCGTGAGTCGATTTCTGCAATACATAGGCCCCATCCCCATTCCATCTATTGGATAGCATGCCCCTCTCTGTCTTTTTTCCAACTTTTCAATTTCATTTTATTTTTATTTACCTCCCTCTTTGCCATTGGAACGTGAGTTGGGCGGCGATTTACTTATTTTATGGCAAACTGCAATCGGTCTTAACAATTTTTTTGTCGAACAACTATAAGTTGTTATTTTCGATCGGGCAGTGTCTAGAAGGAAAAAAGTTGCCAACTTATTTTAGCAGCGTCGACTTGAGGAGTTCATAGAACTTGGCTTCCGCCCCCTTGGGTAATACCAAGATCCCATAACGGACCTCTCCCACCCCCAATAACCAAATCATTGCTCAATCGAAAAGCGTCCACAGTGCTCACGATTGTGCCACTTACGCGGTCAGTCGATAGTCGATAGACGATAAATTGGCCGGATCGGATCGGGTCTCGGTATATAGCCGCGGCATTGGGGATGGGCCGAGCTGGGGCCTGGTCCTGGGCCTAGGCCTGGGAAGCGGAGCTGACGATCTTTTTGATTTCCAAGTTAGTTCGATTAAATTTGCTGCTTTAATGAAATCATAAATTATCCCGCCATTGCACCCATTGCATGCCCCCAGGCACAGTGGTTCGACTTGGCGGCGTCCTAGGGGCAATCATAAAATATTCGATATCAAATTGTTCCAATAAATTTAATATAAAGTGTCTAGACTGTAGTCGGTCTATAAAATTGTTAACAAAAATTTAAAGTTATGTTTTATAATGCCGAGAAAGAAAGATTATTAACAAAATTTGTTTGTTTTTTTAAATAGTTGTGTTTATTTTGTAAGTCATTTTGATCAAATATTTTTGAATACGACTCGAGGTTGCTTATCGACACAAAGGTTTCTTTATTAATAGCTGCAATCTACTTAGAATAATATCATCGCAATGATTATAAAGTACATAATCATTGAATAATCTTTGATCGTAGTTTACATCATGAGTATATTTTTGTTGCTTATGTTTTTATTATATATATTATAAATGGATTATTTATTCAATAAAATGAATGTATCATTTTTTTATGAACAAAATATAATTTATCAGAGAAAATTGTATGGCTCTATAGGCTAGTACGTTTTTGAAAGTTATTCCTATTATTTTGTTCTAAAATGTATTGTGAATAAATGGGAGACTGGTTTTATTTGACTCTCATGTTTTAAATTTAAATCTATATTTCCGCTTATATGTATATCACTCATATCTTTATATATTTTAAATGGAAATTTTATATCAACCGAATTATAAAAGTATCTATTGAATTCCACCATAGATTTTTGTAAAGAATTCTCCACTGTGCATCATCTAGTGTTCGGCCTGCAAGTCATAGTCAATTGACCAGCTGACCGCCCTGGCCGCCCGCTTGGCCAAAAACCTATTTGTGGTTTAATCGAATTTACCGTCCAGGCCCTGCCAAGAAAGCTAAGAAAGAGACAGCCACTAAGGGGCAGAAAGAGAAAAAGAAAGAGGGGTACTCAGCGTGGGACATCACTTGTTGAAATTGCCCGGCAACCGTTAAGAGCCGGAAAATTGAAGGATTGCACTGGAAAAATTATACAAAATTTTAGATTAGTTAGAAATATTTACGCAACTAAAAAGGTTACAGACATACATTTTTTGAATAGAAATTTCAAGGAATTTTTTCTCTGTACAATAAAGAGCGGAATTAAAAGTGAAAAAGTGCTCCATGTTGTAGCGATGCGATGTCATGCGGGCTACACATTGAGGCTATTAGAGGAAACCAAATTCGGCATTTTGTGTCGCCGGCATTATGATTGCATATTTCAATTTTGGGCAACAAAAGGCAATTTTCCCTCGGACAACTGAGAAAAAGGAACGGATCGGGCCGAGATTGCAAAGGCAGGAACTGTATGACCGAAGAAACTGCGCTTAACTATTTTTCCGCCTTTTCGTCATTAAATTTTAATTGTGTTTTCTGTGCACGCCCATTTCAAGTTGAAGTTAAAGCCGAAAAATAAAAAATGAAATTAAAAACAAAAGCCCAAAGTGACGTCGATGTTAAAGTTGAACATTTAGTGGCTGTGGCGGGGATCGATTTCATTTATTTTCGAGTGCTTTAAGTGTTAACTGTTTGCACAAACCACGGATCACGGTGTGGGTCGGGCTTGGTGCTTGGGGATTGGGAATAGGAATGGGCTAGAATGGTTGGTTGTTTGTTAAGTCAACAACATGGCCTTTGTTTTTATTTGCAATTTGTGGCTGACTTGCAGCAGTTGGAGTCTTACTTCTAATTACGAATTCCTTACGCTTCGTTCTCCACCAAGGCGGTGTCCGAGGTGCTGATGCTGGGGGTACTGGGAATCTATTGGAAATATTCCCCAACGCCTTTTTTCGATTTTTAGCATTTAAGCGTTAAAATTTGTTTGCCAAGCAAAGGCTGCGGCGGCGGCTCGGCTTCAGCTGCGTGTAAATAGAAAACGGACAAACGAACCAACAAATAGACTCCAAAAGGAATACAAAGAAGCGTGAAGAAATGTTTTTAGTTACGTTTTGTTTGGCCCACACATACACGCACGACCACGAACCCCGAACACGGGAATTCCATCAAACGCAAGACAAATATGACTTTTATAAGCCATGAAATTATAATTTGGCTTTCGAGTGGTAAGTGGCAAATGGGCAAGCTGCATACACCACAGAGCCTTATAGCCACACAGCCGCTATTTGCTTATCATATTAGCTCTTGCCACAAAGCTGAGATGAGGCGTGCGAACCACGCGATTCCACACCGAATGACCGCATCCCGTGGCGGTTTGTTTGACTCATACACATTTCTAGATAAACCTTGAAAGATTTCTAGAAACAACAACGAATAACAACTCATCTAAAATGTAAATACCAATTTTTATGTAAAGATTTAATTATAAACTTTCCTTAAATATTTTAAACCTTAACAATGGAGTGCCCTCTGAAAAGTAAGTTAACCTTTCTTCGTTTCTAATTAAAGTCGCCACAGAAAGTGTCAAGCCCCAAGAAACAAATAAACATTTGGGTCGCCTTTGACTCGATTCTGTTTCTGGGCTACATGGACAAGAGCCATGGGAGGAACGGCAGGAAGAGGTTTGGGGCACTAGGCAGCCAGGGACAGTGTCGTTTTTTGGAGTCTCTAATCTGGCTTGTCATCGCCTGGCAGCTTTCTGTCTGCGTCTGCGCCTTCCACGAAAATGTGCGCGGCCTGACTAATGAGCCGCCAAACCGCGGGAAAAATGACAAATTTTCTGCAGTCGGTCGACAGAAGCAGCAAACAGCTCACCAAAGCACCGCAAAACCGACCAGAGCCCAGAGCTGTTAGTTGGCAACGATTTGTAGGGCCGTTTAATATTTAAAACAAAAGACTCAGACAACGAACGTTAGCTGAGAAAACACATAAAGCACCAGAGGCCGGAGGCACGAAACAAACTTAAACGTAAACGGAACACTTTGGTTGGCTCCTCATCTCCTGGCTCTTTGGTTTCATGTAACTGCCATTTTTAACACTTAAATGAGCTACAGAAACTGCAGCAGCAGCAGCCGGGGAATCGTCTCTTGTCTTTTGGCCAAATGCAAATGAACTCGGCGGATCAGGGACAGGAAAAAAGGAGGCGAGACAAACCGCGAAATGGCAAATGGAGCTTGCAGCTGGCTAAGCAAATGTTCTGCAAACAACTTTGGAACTCTAACTAATTTAATTGATGATTTCCACTGGCAGACATCTCGATGTGGTCACAAAGAGGTGTCATCGCTTTCCTCGCTCACCTCGTTGTATTATTTCCTTTATTTTCTTTTTGTATTTTTGTCGTGGCAGCGAGAGCATGTCAACGCCGTGTTCATTAATGTCAACCAAACAAATCGAGTCAAATAAATTGAGGCTATGCGACGTTTAATTAGAAGTAACCAAACGATCGCAGACATCCACAACTTCCGGGTAAGCACTTAAATACAAAAAACACCATGAAATAAAAACAGTTTATAAACGAGAAATGAGAGAAGTAAAAAGTATAAATCTTAAGCTGCAAACGCAATTCGATTGGCCGATAAATGCAATAAATCCTGAAACTCAGCCTCCTTGCCACCGACAGGGATTCGCATTCGGAGGCTTCTGCTGTTCCAGCAATCATGCGTTAATTTAGTTGCATGTGAAGACTAATTAATTTTCAACGTTTTTACTACCTTTCCCCGCCGCATTCGTCCAAAAAGAAAAAAAAAGTAAAAAGACAGCGGGTGTTGTCAAGGCACTGAAATTGCGGCTTAGCCGTAAATGTTGGTAGCTGCAGTCTCGGCAATTGCCGTTTTATGACCACAGAAACGAAATCATTTTGTTTTCAGGCTAATAAAAAGGCCCATTTGCTACAAGCACTACCACAAAGTCTGCCTGACTTGCTGCCTGGCGGACAAAGTTGGCTAGTTTCGATCATAGCTGTGCTATATTTACATAGAATCTGCTGCTGTAGCTGCCACAATTTCGAAATTCCATTCCCAAGCAATGGTATTTGATGCTCGGATATCATGCATATAAAGAAATGTTTAGTTTTACAAACAATGATTAATTATTTACAATTTTAAAGTCGAAATCTTAAAGATATGGTTCTTTAAATCCTAAAATTTTGTTTGTCTATTTTATAATGTCCTTGGACTTGGCAAAAAAGGATTTTTTTACATTTACATTTTAAGTAAGTAACTATGTTGTTTAAAGTATCACTTATATTTCAATTTAAAACTTTTACAACAAAGTCTAAATTTATTTCAAGTGCATCCTAATCCACACAACTAAACTAGTAGAAGAGGACGACTTTGGCACGCAGAGTCTGTGGCTGCTATCTGAACTCGCTTTTGGCCAATTCGAACCTCAATTCGAACCTCTTCAAAATCGCATGTTTGCAACTGCAATCGAGCTAAATGGCGAAACGTTACCCATATGTCTATATGTCTACATGCCTATCTGTCCGCCTGTCCGTTTGTCCGTCTGGCCGTCCGTTCATCTGCTGGGCAGTCAGAGTTTCTGGTGTTTCTGGTGGCTGCTCCTTGCTTTCCCGGCATTGTATTTATGGCTATTCATTTCGTGATCTACTGATTTCGCATGTGTTGGATGGGAATCCAGAACAGAGCCGTCGAGTAGATGCCCGGGATGAACTTGTAGCCTTTCGGCCCCGTTGGCCACGTACTGTGCCGCCGAGTTGCTGAGGCATAAGAAAAGATATAGATACAGATGCAGACATGGCAGGCATGGCAGAAACAGAGGCACAACCAAAGGCATATTTCCCGGCTGCAGTGGAAGAAATAAAATAGAAATCATTAAGCCCGAAAAACACACATAGTAAATCTCATCAAGAATTCGTAGCAATTTCCTGTCCGATGATTTTAAGGCCAGGTCTTTGAATCGGAATCGGATCAACCTGGGAAGCAGATCCCCGAAGACCTTGGCCAAAAGTCCGACTGAGTCATGTTGCCGCCGCCCAGTATCCGATTTGGTTATTTCTTCGGGTTGTGTGCACAGTTCATCATTGGAACATAAAAATTCACTGCGTTCATAAAAAAAATCGAAAATAAATAACAACAAGCCAAGGTATCCAAAAAATCCTCATCTCATGCTGATGAGGAGAGCTCCAGTTTCCAAAACTCACACCGCAGCAGCCAAAAAAAAAACCCGAAAAAAATGAAAACTGAAAAAATAAAGCAATGCAAACAACACGTGAGAAAATCTTCGTCTTTGGGTCCAAGAACTTGAACGATTTTTATTTCTTGTTCAGCGTCTAGGGCGACGATATACAATATATAAATATATGTGATATATGAGAGTTGATGTGGCCAGAATCTCTGCCCCTTTCTTGGCTTTTTGTTTAGTTTTTTGTTTTTTTATTTATATTCTCATCACAACTGATTGCGCTTCGCTCGATGCGATTAGTGTTAAAAGGTATTAAAGCGGCAAATACACACACTGACGGACAAAAAACACACATATCGAGAGTGGGATCCACGGAAGAAATGTGGCAGGGTCGGGTTGGGCAGGGGACAATCCCGAGGGTAGGGGGAAATGAAAGGCAACAAAACGTTACAGTTGCCACTGTCCCACTGTGGCCCGATTCTTTATTTTTTATTTTTTTGTCCGTCCGTCGCCCATTGTCGCTCAATTTGACACTGCAGTCGACTGCGCGGCCGCCGCCAACGTCCGCAGTAAATTTGTTGTCATTTGATATGCGAGTCATGAGGATTATTAGGTTCAGTCGCCGATGAAAAAAATCCAAATAAACGGCCATGCGACCAAGCAATATAACGAGGGGCCATTTAAAGGTTTAAAAACCTTTTTAAATACTTAAGAAAAAATAATTTTGACAGATTGATATGCCTAAGTGACAAAAAGGAAGTATTCCCAAATTAAAATACGATGTTTGTAAAATAGAGCTTAAGAATTATAAAGTCATGAAATAGAAAAAAAACTCATGTTTTAGCTTTGAGTTAAGACCATTTTCGGAACTAATATACATACATTTACTGGTAAGTTACAAAAAACTTTGTTATTTTGGATCCCATCCCATCTTGAAGAACATGTTATTCCGATTGGGAATTTGTCCATTTTATTAGTCCAAATATAAATATATTTTATTTTAAAATACCTGTTTTATATAATATAAATGTTTTGTGATTTTTTTAATATTCTTTGAATCAGTTTAGTTTTCGTTCTCCTTCTATGACTCTAGCTCTCACTGGGAAACTTCACAGTCCACCCTCGCTTTCATTTTAGTCAGCACAAAGAAGACATTTGCCTGTGTCACTTTGGAGACAGCAATCCCCCTAGTCCGAATTTCAGTCTCATTCTACACCGCCTTCCCAGTCCCAGTGCCAGTCAGAATTCCCTTTCCCCCGGGCAGCGTCATCATCATCATGGTCGTTGTCACCATCAACGGGCTGTCATTATTGTCGTCTTTATGGTTTTATACTTTTTTAATTTGGAGCAAACTGTCGTTGAGAGGCCCAACCTGAGCCGGGCTAAATCGAACTTGAATCGAATCGACGACTCGACTCGGCTCGTTTGCGTGGAATTCTCATTTTCGGTCTTTGGCCGGATCGGATTTTGGGGGTATTGGTTCCTTTCTATTTCGATTTTAAATTGCTTTTAATTTGAGTTATAGAACGTTTGCTCATTTAAGCCAGCATAAATCGAGATTTGAGCTCTTTTATGTATTTATTTTACCATACGTTTTACACACTCCATTTGCCTAAGACGTTGGCTCTCGGTTCTTGGCTATCTTTCAGGCTATTTGAATCCGATCCGCTCTGTTGTTGGCTTTTCTGTGGCAGGTACGCACTTCATTAAGGCTTTGTTTGCCAAAGGTGTCGATGTGGAATGTTTTTCCTTACCTCTCCAATGTGGAAAAGCCATATTTGTCATCATAAATATGTTAACGGCAAACAATAGACTCTGACCACGAACTTGGTCAAAGTTATGCTCCGATTTGGAGATTGGAATTGAAAGAATCAAAAAGCTGACACCCCATTTTGTACTTGGTAATTTCTCAATAAACGGCTCGAGCCCGAGTCGATGAATGCGTGGGTCGATCTACCTGTTGCCTGTTCTTTTCACCGGATCGTCTTTGGATTTCCTAACAGAACTTAACCCATGGCAGCCCACTCATTAAGTAAGAGAGATGAGAGACCACCGCAGGAGACAGGCGTACATACACAGAACGTGGTTAGATTAGATCAATACAAGTGCCACCGTCCCGGTCCCAAGTACCATACCAGATCCGAGGCCTGGATCTGCATCTGGATCTGGATGTGGATGTGGATGTGGACCTGGTCAGACCCAGCCCCATTGGACGCGATGGGTTTGTCGATGTGTCTTCGCGATAGGCATTTAAATCTCCGACGTCGTTCGTGTTTTTTCTCGGTTTGATTTTTGTGTTTTGTGTGTTGGTTTTTTGCCTGCGCCTTGAGTAATGCTGGGTTTGTGTGTTGATTTTGCACTCGAATGTGAAACGCAACGCGGCTCAAGTGGAGCATAGCACAAAGTGCTTAAATGTTTTCGATTGTTGCTCGTTCTTGGCCAAGAGCAAACAGTAGGCACACTGACGTTGCACTGCCTGTCAGCCAGTTGAGTCAGTCAGTCAGTTGAGTCGGTGCCCGGTTTCTTTATCATTTTGATGAAATCGGTAAACCTGGGAATGCGTTGCACTTGTAATCTTGGAGCGTCTGCCGACCGACTGGCTTTTCCTCCCGCCCAAGGACACTGCGAAAAATGTATTTAAATTTGGATTTTGTTAAGGGTTTAGAAAACTAGATAAGAAAAAAAATGGTAAAAATATATCAATATACATATATGTGATACATAAAATCCTTTATTAATTTTTTAAAGGCAAAGCTCTTAGGCAATATGAGAGGCTTAATAACCCCCTAATCTTTTTTTCAGTGCCACCTTTAGCTGCTTTGCATGCATCCTTTGTTGAGTGAGTGAATTATGTGGCCGGGGTCTGACGGCGAATGCAACTGACATGTCTGCAGAAAATGGGCCCATAATGAAGTGTATTTACCTTGCATTTTTAATCATTTTCAATCCCATTCCCAACTTGCCACACTCGCTACTGCTTGTACAACACGTCTAAGTTGCAATTTGCAATTAAAATTCAAATTAATATAATGCACGAATTGAAGCTTTCAAATGGGGTTTCTGGTCGTTTTTTGGCTCTTTTGGTGGCTTAATCGTTAAATGCGGTGCTCCAGTTTGGCTTTTTCGATGTTGTGTTTTATTCGTCGCGTACATGCCGAGACTCGTAATGTTTTCAAAATACTCCAAAACAAAAAACGTTGTAAGTGCTTTAAGAACAAGTTTTCGGTGCTTTTTTCGAGGTAGTTACTGCTGTTGGTAGTGGGTTTCATTTATTTATAAGCCTTATGGTAATCTTGAACTCGGCTCTGAGGCGTAGTCGCTCTACGTTAACCGGTGCACTAAAAGCTGGCCAAAAGACTTGTCCAGAATGGCAGCTCAAGGTGACAAGAAACTGAGTCAAGTAATGGAAATTTATTACATTCCGTTGATGTTTCGGTAAGGGATGTCAATAAATTCAGCAGCTTTGAAGGCTATACTTGGACAAAGTAAGAGGCTTCTATAGGTAATGAAGTATAGTCATTGAAAGAAATTTCGCATTCAAAATTTTAATGAGCAGTTCATTGATCTATATTTTTGCATCCATTTAAGGCATTTATTAGAAAGCACAAAATCGAAAATAAATATTTAATCGGCGAATTCGCTTTAATCCCACATTAGCATAATCAATCACTTGACAAACTGAGATTATTCACTACTCCCTCAACGGTCTGCATTTTCGCATGGCCTAAACAAATATTTCATGGCACAGTTCGATCGTGGAATGTCACTGGGATTCGCCCCCGTAATAGTCCCTCCGGTCCTCAGTTCCGATCACGTCTCATTCGCCCCCGGTTTGTGTTAAATTTAACTTTTTAAGTTTTTTTGTTGGTCTTCATTTACAAAATCTGTGCGTGAGTTTGGTTTGTATCTGGCTTGTTGCTGGCCACGCAAAAGGTAAATTCATTTTACATTTTATTTACCACCTTATTTGAGGCTCATTTTTCTTCCACTTAATGCCACGGCGGAGAGAAACGCATTTGACACATTTTGCATTTTAAACGTTGACAATTGCCGCCAAGTGTTTGCTGCTTATATTTGTTGGGTAAACACGGGGCACGAAAAGAGTCTACAAGTCCACAAGAGGAAAACCAAAGCCAAGTGCAAACAAAAGAACGCCCGGCCAAGGTGAGGATCTTAAATCTCTGGCCTATTAGCTTTCGGATGCTGAGCACGTGAGCCCGGGATGCCAGAGACTCATCTTGGCCAAGTAACAAAGGCCGACCGTTGACAAGTGGAAAGTTCGTATGCAGATTCTGATTTATGCGGCCTGTGCGTGTCTTGTGTGGACCAACTCGCCTGCAACTCGTTGTGGCTGTTGCTGTTGAATTTGTTAATCAATTAGTCATAATTTACGGCTCAACAATAATCAGTCGACGGAAGGCAATGAACTGGACTCTTGCACTTGTTGCACCGTCTGTCTCTCCGGTCGCAGATACAAAACGATCTCCTCGCGTCTGTGTGGCAAAAATACATTTGCCACAACGCTAATGATGTATTGTGGCTTGCATGTGGTGGCCCTTGTGTTCGTCTACAGCCCTCTTGGGCTGCAAAACATCTTAAGCGTTTAACACGATCTTCACAATATAAGAAGTAAAACAAAAACCTTTCTGGCCAAGCAAAAGTTTTTGGCCAGGAAAGGCGAAGAAGAAATCCAAGGGAATCCAAGAGACCAAATGCAATGAGGACGAGAAGAGTGGCTGAAAAAATCGTGCAGGGCAGTGCCAATTGGCTTAAAGCCACAGTAAAGACTGGTTAGATAAGCCATTCGATTTTACAGATCATTAGATATTTCTTATATGTAATAAAGTGCCTATCTTTAATTAAAAAGTATTTTAAAAATAAAAAAATATTTAAAAAAAATCGTATGTAATTTTAAAGTTTATCATGATTAATAAATCATAGTTATTACTGTACAGTATATGTGTATGCCTGACCAGTGATGCACCAGCTATATAAGCCATGCCTCATGCTGTGTCGTAATCGCGAGTTCGTTGCCTAAGTCTTTCGTTTTGCCTGCCACTAAATATATCATCGATGCGCCCGCACCCTCACCCGCCTGGGCCCCTCCTTCGCACTCCCCGCCATCGCTTACCTCTCGCTAAGATTGCGGTTTTAAAAATATGTTGAGTTAAGCTAAACGATGCGGCCGCAGCAACCGCAGGAGCAAGAGCAGGAGCCTCTGCAACGGAAGGAAGAGGGAGGCCGGCACGGAGTGAATCGCATGTATACGCCCATCAATGCTGCCACCGCAGTGGCAGGTTGAAATGTTGCGCCAAGTCCGCGAACTGGGCACGAAAGCGAAAAGGAAACACAAGGATTTTTATGCCAGCTCGGCACCCTTTTGCCTTTCCTCTTTCAGTTTTTTCTCGGATATTTTTTTCGGTTTTATTTCTTCTTTTTTATATCCAACTCTGACTGTGGCAATCGGATCGCGTACTTTGTGCTGTTCTACACGCATACAACAACAGCAGCTACAGCCGCCGATACCTCAACCACAGCCATGAAATGCAGGTGCTTATAGCCTCCGTTTGGGCCAACCTCAAGTTCAGGCCTTCTCCTGGCTGCCCCCCGCCGTTGTTGCCACAAAATCCACCGCCGAGCACTTTGTATGCCTCAGAGAGAGTCTTGTACGAAATTAACTACAAACAGCAGTACAAAATATTTTAATTAAAAATTCCTAATCGTGTGCGAAGCATTTTTTATCTGATTTCAGTTACCCCTGTCCCCGCCGAGAGAGGAGGGTCCTCCCCCTCCTCCTCCTCCACCTCCACCGAGCGGGCTAAAAATGTATTAATAAGAAAAACGCCAAAGGTTTGCGTGTGTGGAGGATATCCCCCGGTCCCGCCGACTCCCTCCCTAATCCCTCTCCCGTTCCCACATCCATCTCATCTGATCTTCCCTGGATGCTGCTGAGGCTGATGCTGCGGCGGCGACTGCTGCTGCTGCTGACTTGGGTCCCAGACGTATAATAAATTGCATTTGCCTACCAGCCGGGGAGATGCAGATATGAGCTTGGCATGGAGTCCTCCGATGCAACGGAGTTGGGTTGCATGCAACTGCAGACGACGAGTCGACGACGAGTCGCCTCGCCAGATATTTTTGCATCTAGATACTTTTGGCAGTAATGTGCGAAAATTTCATTGGGTGTCGAAAAGTTAAGTAGTGCTCGCTGCTGCTGTCTTCGGATTTACTCTGGCCCCACTGGCTCTGGCTGTAGCTCTTTTTGTTGTTTAACTCTTTTAGTTTTTTAGCTTTTCTGTTGGCTTTCGGTCTTGGAAATCTCAGAGTTTGCCGTGCAGTCTCGCCCCAATCTTCGAGTGCTGCCGTTTACATTTAATGTGAGAACTAAACATTTGGCTTTTGAGCCTTCAATTTGTATTAAGTTGTTTGCATCCTCCATTCGCGACTCGTCAACCCCAGTTGGTAAGTCGGGGAGCTGGGACCTGGGAGTCGGAGTCGGGAAAACTATTTGCTGTCGACTGCGAAATTGTTCCTTGACCGAAGGAGAAAATTGCTGCGTTTTGCTACGAACGACTGTTATCAATTTCGCTTGGCTAATTGGTTTCAAATTTATGGACCTGTAATTGATATTTATGTTTGTCCTCGCTTCGGGATGCGTTGTCAAATGCCTGGATACCCGTCTTGGATGGGCCACTTGCGGCATGCCTGCGTAATTGGTCAAAGTACTTAGCTATAAATCCTCGACTGGCATTTACTGCTTCGGCTTAGCCGGCAGACCTCCATAGATTTTAGCCAGGGGCTCCTGGAAGGCCCGTGGGCCCCGAGACATTTTAAGCGTTTATTCAAGTATCTGTGAAGGAACGGTTATTAAAGTGCCAGACTGGAAAAAGATTAGTAAAGCTCCACTAAGCGGATCTGTTGAGGGTTGCAACATTTTTAAGATCTAAATTGCAAAACATTGCGAAATTCGTTTGGTTCAAAAGACTCTTGTGTCTTGGGCTAATTACACCCGGTTAACTTGGCTCAAGGTCAGTTCTGGCATCACCATCTGGAAATTGATAAAAAGTGATGGGCAGTGGGGTAGTAGGTTGTTTCCAAGAGGGTTTCTCAGAGTCAGGGAAGTAATGTGACTCATAAGATACACATTTTCCAATGTTCACATTAGGATGGTTAACATTAGGATTCAATAGGATTCCCATTCCCCATTCCCAGGATTCCCATATTCTTGAATATATGGGAATATATTACTTATATTGGCAAATAAAGTAGCCATAAAAATACCCATCAAAGAACAATGGATTTATTTGGTTTTAATGGATTTGGAATTGAAATTTCAGCCCCCTTTCAGAAAAACGCCTCTGTCCATTCTAGGACCCAAATGTTGAAGACATTCGGACCTGGAATTAGCATGCAAGAACCCAAAATAAAATTCGTTTTGTACGAATCTGTTCTCATTTTGTTCGACGGCCAGCACGAACGAACGAACCGAAAACAAAGAACGCGCTAATTAAAAATGCTAAAGGTTTTAAGCTCTCCAAGAGCCGGCCCGAAATTCCAGCCTCCTTTTCAGCTGTCCATTTCGACTGGGAGCTTCGGGTCGATCCGAGCCAGCTTCAGTTGAGTTCCAACTGATGGCCAGCTCCCTTCCCGGTGCCATTCCCAATGCGATCAGAAGTGAATTTGGTTTTTGTTTTTTGTAATTTTTTTGGGATCTTGTTGGAGTAGTAAACACCGCACGGCTGTCGATTTCTGTTTGCTGTCAGTTAGGTGGAAATGGGGGCGGGGCCGGGGACTTGGTAGCCCTGCCGAGGTCCAACCATTCATCTTTGCCCGGTTCGAAGGGCCTCGTTTTCGGTTTTGGGTTTTCAGTTCAGTTTTCGGCTTTCAGTTTCGAGAGATCATTTGTTGGGTTGGCGTGTTGCTTATCCCGGCGATTCTGTTTTGAAATTTCCAATGAAATGCTGGAAATGCTGCCGCCAAACAGGACTCAACATGCAGAGTTTATAGGTATTTTAATTAGTTGAAATTTCTCAGTCTGAGAATGGGCAACCCAGAAAACAAAAACCAAAGGGAGGGGAGTCACCAAAGGGACCACCTAGGTAACAAATGACTTTCCTATGTAAACATAACTCTTGGCCCCAAATGAGCAGTCATTTACCCACTCCCCATCAACTCCCTTTCTTAGTGTCTTTGAAAAATTGATTAAAACCTAATGAAGCTTAATAAGCCCGAAAATCCTCCATAAATGAAGCGATTACTCTAAAGCAATCTCATTTGAGGATTACGATCTTCCGATGAATAAAGTATTCAATTTTTTAGAAACCACAAAATGAAATGTATGAATAAAACCCAAGCACTCGACTAAAATTAAAACGTCGACTTAAGCCGCGAACGAGAAGGGCGACATTTATCCGGACAGTGACAAGTGTCCAACCCCGACGCTGTTGACGATCCTCGGCGAGGGTTTTTTGTTTTTTTTTTTTTTGGAAAGGTTGCCGCAGATTTTATTGTTTGTTTAATTGCGGGCAAGTGGGCTAGGGCGGCAGACAACATTTTATGCACTTGAAAATTGTAACAGGAAAAATGATAAATGATTCGCGCTTTTAACCCTCCACTTGCACAGCTGTTGGGTTTCCTTCATGCCAGTGCGTAACATTTGCCGCAAATCAAAGGCTAACCGCTGACGACGATGTGGTAACGGTGGTGGTTGGGTGGTGGTTTAGGTGGCTAGGTTGCTTAGGTGGCTGGCCGGGCCTGAAGCTGCCTTGGGTGCACTTACAGCCACGAAAATGTAATAAAAACGTGCGTCTTCACTTCATGTAAATCATGTCAGGCGGCGGCGAGTAGCGCGAAATATTTCTACTCCACCGAGGAAAATATTACATTATGAAATTTAATGTGAGGAGTCGTATTTAAAGTTTTTACGACAGTTGTTTTTTTTTAAATATGTAAATTATTATTGAATTATATATTTTTTATTTATAACTTGGAGTACATACCTTATGGAAATACTTTTAATTAAACCAGGGAAACGGGATTTTTTTTTTTCATTCTTGCTTTTAGTTTAAAAACAAAAAAGAGATCCATATTAGCTTATAAAGACTTACATTTAATAGATTAACGATTTAAAAAATAAATTTATTAATTGTTTAAAAGAATTACTCCTTCATTTAAAACGCTTTATAATCTTTCCACTTCGGATCTATTTTCACTTCTGGTGGTGCTGCTGCTGCTTCTGGTGGCGGTTTGCGGTTAGTGGTTGCTGGCTAGTGGAAGTGTCTGCCCTATGTCCCTATGTCTATTACGGTAATATAACCTTTTTTCATTCCAAAAACAATTCCACTTTTAATTCTTGCATTTATATGCATAATTATTATCCTTTACATCATAATTTATTTATTACTTAAATTATTTTTCCATGTGCTGATGATGATGCTGGGGAAGTAACATAGCAGCCGGTACACAAATGAGGTGCATGGCGTGAAGATCATCCCGAGCGCACTGGAATCGCGATCGCAATCGCCAAATGGGAGGCAAGGTGTCCCAGTCGGAGCTGGAGTCGGCTGGAGTCCAGGGCGTCTCTACTGTACTGTCTGCAGTCTGGCGGCGGTGGCGTGAACGTGCAAACATGTTGCACATGAGAGAGGCTGCCGCTAAAGTACTTGTACTTGTCATATTGTTATGGATTTATGGCAAACACGTATAGCGCTATAAAAATGACATATGCACGTGTATGGGTTAAAGTATGGGCTCGATATATGCTCCACCTCCCGTCCACCCCCTCCCAGTTTGGGTATCACTGGGTAACAGTTGCACATTAAAAGGAAAAAAATAAGAAAACACATGAGCACGCGCAGCCATCTCGATTACTCGCTTGCGTCGGCGCAATCACAAAATCAACCCTCCATGATCTTGAAATATATCCCTATACTTTATAAATTCATACCCTGCACACCCCTCACTCCACAAGCTTCAACCCTCTACCCCGCTAATTAATCTCCTTTGTTCGTGTCATAATTCGTTGCGTATGAAACATGTTTGCCTTACTGATTTTGCAATTGGATTTTGTTTTGGAAGAGCCTAGGGGTGGATTTCGGGTTAAATGAGGCGTACCTATGTCTGTTATCCCTCCCCCGGATGGGCCGAACATGTGTGAGGTTCACAAGTGCTGTGATTCCATTTTCGGGTGGTAAGGTGGTACAAATTGTTGGGCTAAGGTCAGGTGGTCAGGTTGATGGATGATGGGCAATGAATAGTCGATTTGAAACAGAGCCAAAAACTAACCACTTTTCGGAGCCTGGTGGCTCGGTTCTCAGAATTTATACAAGTTTTTGATAAGACACAGTCCTCTTCTCTACTTTTTTGTACTTTTCTGCAACCCTCTAAATAAACTTCATCTTCTACTTACATAGCTAATAGACCAAAGTGCTATTTAGGATAATACTTGCAGATCTCTTGAGTAAACTTTCGGGCAACCGTAGTTGGAAACCCAGTCCTAATTCCCAGTCTGTTGGCTTTAGGGTTTCTTTTCAAGTGCCCGTAACTTCTCGCTAAAAATATGGCCCATAAATCTTTTGACCCGGCACAGTGCCAATAAAAGCGTTCATAAACAACTAACCTAAGGCAACGCTATGTCGGCAACTCCTTCGGCTAAGGGCAGACACTTCCACTAGCCAGCAACCACTAACCGCAAACCGCCACCAGAAGCAGCAGCAGCACCACCAGAAGTGAAAATAAAAAACCGAAAACCGAAAATATAAACAAACCAAATGCGAAAAAAATAAAACGAGGAGGCGGAAAAGACACTTGAAAAATCTGTCATAAAATGTTGAGTCGTGTAAAACCAACTGGTTGAAATTGCCAACATATTTGCCTGTTTGTTTAATGAACTCGCCCAACTGGTTGGCCAGGGGCGGGGGTGCTGCTCACCCCTGTCGAGGGTCTGGTGGTGGGTTTGAGGGCAGAATCTTTTGATTACTCAATATGTTTGATTTTATAGATTTATGCCACTGCCGTATGATCCACTTTTGCAGCTGTCTGTTCCAAGTGGCAGCCAAAACGAAAGCTAATTTCAACAAAGAAATGCCATTAAAGGCAGGCCAGTGACCAACACACACACACTATGGTATTATGAGAGGCACAAGAAACACCTGTAAGACGGGACTGCTATTAGCTGAAATCAAAACGAAAACAATGTAAGCCACAGTGAGCAACAAGCGAGCCAAAATAATATCTCCCGAGACTCGGTCTCAAATCTCCAGAGTCTATCCTCCAGAAAAGCTGGCCACCAACGCAAACTTGTTGTTTTTTTTTTTTTTCGTCGCCTTTTAGCCAATTTTGATATAACTGAAAGCGTCAATTATACGTGAAATTTATGATGCCGTGTGAAGAATAACACCAACTTGCAACATATTTGGACAACGTTGCCGTTGCCTCGCCGTTGCTGATGCTGTTGCCTTACAATTGCCGCTCTGGGGTCTCTTTCTTGTCGCAGATATGTAAGTTGATAATGGGCATTGTAGTGCAGTTTTTCTTCCCGCCTTTACAGGCACAACAAACAGAAAAAAAAGAAGAAAAATATATATTGTAGGAAAAAGATGACAAAGGAGGTTGAAAAGACCGCGGCTGCCCAGCGGAAAAGCCATGGACTTACGCCCACCAAAAGCGGACGGAGGCCCAAATAGCAAAAAAGTCTAGAGAAGACATTTTGGGCACACACCAAGTCAATTTGTTTTATCTATTGTCGAACAAGAGTCATGTCACAACGGCACAATAAGATTTACTATGTGTTGTTCTTGTTGTTGTAGTTGTTGCTATTGTGGCAGTTGCTATTTTTTGTTGTTATTGTTGCAAGCGTAGTAGTGGGCAGACAAAAGTCAATGATGCCGGAGACTCTGCTGCCGTTGTGGCTGCAACAATGGAGCGGCAGCGCAAATCAGCAACATGATTCGATATTTAGATATGCGCCTCAAGAAATATGAGCCGCTAACAACAACAAAAACAAGGCAGCAGCAGCCGCAGCAGCATCGGACAGGCGGCAGCATCTTTGTTGTTGTTCGCTTGTAATTGCCAAGTTTGTTGCTTAAGTCTTTTGTTTTGGCCACGCTGATAGGCCGGTTGCATTTAAATTTGATTTATACACTTTCGGTCAGCATATAATTGGTTGGATGTCGCCGCTCTGTCTCCTCTGGATAGTAGTTCTCAGACCATAACTGTTGTTTCCTATTATTTGGTTTTTTTTATGATTATGACTTAAATGTTTCTTTTAAGGGAATTGGCTTTGGGGTTGCCATTTAAAATATGGATATAATGGAAAATAATATATATACTATGGAGTTAGTATATTTTTGTAAGGATACCTATTAAACCTTTTGTAAACTTTAAAAAAAAATCAGAATCACACTTTGTATTATTTCTTCAACATATTTTTTATAAGCTACTCTTTGTTTACTATAGCTTGTTTACTATACTATACTCTCTGTTTACTATATATCATGTTGTCTTACATTTTTTACAAATGAAGCATCAACTGCTAATTCCGTAATTGCTATGGGAATTAAATCCCCAATCAATCCGAAGCCGATGCCCTGATATTTGTGGGAGAGCTCTGCACAGTACAGGTGTTAATTGTCTGTCCCCCGGAGCAAGCCATAAAAATTAAGCCAAGACCAAAACTAGAGCACAGAATGTACTCCCATCTGCTGGATGCTGCATTTATAAACATAATTAAGTTGGAATCGTAAAACAGCAGCGAACCAAAGATTGCTTCGGGCGCAAAAAACTCCACGCATGCGTGCAGCATCCGAAGCTGGAGCAAAGCAGGGCCCAGACAAAAAGCAGAAGCAGAAGCCGAAGTTGCAGCAACTCCATTAGCAACACCGATTCCGATCCGATTCCGGGCCCGGAGGCTATAGCCGGCTATAGCGCACGACCAATCAGCGCCTTCCTAAAGAGCGCTCAGCGAAGAGCAAACCGGTTCGCTCCGAAGAGAGAATAGTGCCCCGGGGCCTGCAGTTCTCTTTCCGTTTCTCTGGCGATATAGTCTCTCGAACAAGTTTTCGAGCTGGAAGCTACGATCTGTGGTTCCTATGTTTTGGATTTGCCTCCAAGTCCGAGCGATGAAACGAAATGGCCAGCGGCAATCAGTCTCAAGTCGAGGCCTGAAGCGCACGGAAGTCCAACCACTTTAGAGCGGTGGTTACTCGGTTTCGGTCTCCGTTTCGGTTTTGGTGGTTTCGAGTCACAACAGCACCACAGACACTCTCTTCTACCACTTTTGGTAGCACACCACTCTTTCGCTCTCGTGACTTGCTCCGCCCCTGCTCGTTTGGGATGCTGCTCGAGGGCTGAAAGCGCCGCAGGATTCGGTCTGGCCATTAGTTGAGCGCCGTGCTTCGAGCGGTGATGAGCCAATTTCTGCAACGGTAAATTTCCAATTTCCCGAATCTGGATTACAACGATTGATGATCGGAAATATTATTCCAACCGATCCCCGATTCCCCCCCGAACGATCGCCGGGCAATTGTGAAAGTGTTAAATGTGCCGCAATCGAATCAAATTGCTTGCTGATTACAACAAATGATGAAGAGCAATCAACTGAATGTGTGAATGTCGGAAAAGGCAGCAAATGAAAAGATCAACAATCATCCGACATTTTTCTCACTGTGTGTATCTTTCTTTGTGTGTGACTGAGTGTGCCAGTGAGTGTGCGATTGTTGCTATGTGATTAAGCCACAAATCATCGTGTGAGCAAAAGAAAACGGAAATACCTTTCAATTAAATACAATAATACTAAGTATATATCAAAATACAATGCCGTAAAAATTGTGTTTAATCAAAGTCGAAAAGTAAAAGTGCAAACAATGTGCGAATTCACCGACCAACCGACCGACCGAAGAAGAGTCGCCGCCCCACACACTCGCGCCTAGTGTCGCCACAGTGCGCTCCATTGATAACGCACACATACTCACGCCAGGAACATTAAAACACACATGCTACGAAATGGAATTGAAACATGCAAAGTGAAAGAATGAAAGAAAATAAATGAAAACTAGCCCATAATCCACAATGATAATACAAATAATAGTAGTCACTTAAAAAAAAATGTTAAAACTTTCAAACTATAGGAATATAATATTTTTTTGGTTAGATGATGGGAGAAAAACGAGTGATAATTGACAATTTTTATCAATTTATTTGAAAAGTTTATCAAAAAATAATATTTTTTTCTGTGTCCAGTGAAAGAATAATAAATAAGGAAGAGGGAATAGCTTCTGGATAGGGTGGCACGATCATGGGAAAAGCCCCACATCCCTAGAAAGTGTGGGGTAAAGTCTCCATGCTCTGCCTCACATCCATTTAGTTACCATATGGTACCCTTAAGATAATGTATGACTTGCAATCCAAGCGTTCCATTCAAGATTTCCCTCAAATACTTGCTCGCTTCATCAAAAAACTCGTAGCTTTCTTGGGAGGCCTAGAAAAACCCAACCGCCTGATAAGTCTGACTAAAAACCAAAGATAGGGCATTCCATAGTTTTTATGGATTTGAAAGTGCCCACAATTCATTCATCATTCCGCAAATTGTAAAAAGTGCTGCATTTGGGTGAAAGTTCGGGGGAGGACGGAGTGGGCAAGTGCATCATCCACTTGCAAAAGCCACTTCCGGTCATGCCTTGCAACAGCAGCAGCAAGAGCCAGAGCAGCAACATCAGCGGCAGCATCTGGGTTTCGATTCAAAGTCAACGACTTCCGTTTCGTGCAAAAGCTGGGAGGAGGCCCCAAGCAAATTACTTAATTAAATGGACAATTAACACCCGGCCACCATCCGCCCGATGCCGGAGGATGGCAGATGGGCGGGGGGGTTAAAGGCTACTCCGCCGGGTGGCAGGGTGGCAGGAAGAATGAGTAATGTGGGCAAGAGTGAAAATATCTGTAAATTAATATGCGCACAAGATGCAAATTGTTTTGTGGCCAAAGACACGGCTGGCTCCATGGCACCAGCAACAGGCAAAGCCAATGGCAACATCAGCAGCAGCAGTAACAGCAACATCCACGGCAACATCAGCAACAGCGTTAAATTAACATAAATTGAATTGCATTTGCATTTGGTGCACGTTGCCGCTTTTGCGGCTCTTGCGGTTGCCCTGGTAAAACAAAATGAAATAAAAACGGAAAAAAGTAAATGTTGCTGCGGCTGGTGGTGGCACTTGTTGCTTCTGCTTCTTCTGCTGCTGCTGCTGCTACTTCTGAGGCAGCAACTGCGTGTCAATTAGCGTTGATGATGCATTGAAATAGATTTTCCACAAGCACTTTGCAACTCGTTTCAATTCCATTTCGTTCGACAATTGTTACAGCAACATCAACAACGGCAACAAACATCGCGTATCTAGTGTGGAAGTGCTAAAAAGTGAAGAAAACAAACGAGTATGTGTACATGCCAGGCCCATACACATAAAAATCCATTATAATAATAATTTGTGATAACAACATTAACAAAACAAAAACAAACGGCCGACTCAGAGGAAAGAAAATGATACAGAATCGCCATAGTATCCAGTGCCCCTCGAACAACGGAGGATACAGAGTTTTTCAAATAGTGTATTGAAAATTAGACAAGAGCTGAAAATCTGCATATATGGGCTAATTAGGGGTCGCTATCTAATACGAATTGTGGTTGTTCTAGCCCCAAAGTGAATCCCAAAAACAAAAACACAAATAACCATCAAGATCGCCACGAAATTCCGACCAGCATCACGCTCACAAACGCCCACAGAATGTACAAAATGTTTAGAAAACATTTTCGGCGAAAATCAACATCAACATCGTCTGGACAAACGACAGCAATAGCAACAGCAACATCAGCAGCATCATCACCAGCAACATCAGACAGCCTGAGAATGTCCAAAAAGACAATGGCGACAAAAAGGCAGAGGCCAAGGCACCGGGAACTCTCGGCCCTGCCATCGCCGATCAGCGATTGTCGATCATTAAAGTCTGCCTGCAACTTAATTGCTTTAATTTTAATACTGTTAGTCCATAAGGTAAGCCAGTCCGACATGCAAAAACCAAAAGCCCAAAAACAGAACAAACCGAACCAACCTAAAGGCAATAATCGAAAAAGCCCCAGATCCAGATACATGCGGGTGTAGTGTGTCTCAAAGTTGATTCAACCCATGTGAATTGGCAATAGCTGAGGGCAAAGTTTTGATGGGGGACGTACGTAAATAATGATGATTCGGGGTTATTTTTGAGTGATTTATCAGCATTGCTTCCATAAAGGTTTCCTTTAATGGGAACTATGCGGCTGGACCTTAAAACCCAATACCAGGACTCCATAATCCTTTAACTCATAAAAACCACATAGTAACTCGAATAGAATAGTCTTTTCTTGAGAAAATTAAGTTGTTAAACAGAAAGACTAGTAATGGCTTTCCTTATTTTATTGGCATACCAAAAGGCCATCAATTCACCAGCCTCTTGACAGCCGCACTTGGCCACCATATAGTCTTAAAGTTTCAATCATTTAACTGGTATTTAAATAAAGTTATATGGAGAAGAAAACCTCCGACTTGGAGGATGCGAGGACCCCGTTTTTGAAAAGTGATCCACCCGATTAGAGGGCCAGGGCTATCTTTCAAAACCATCTCTACTCAAATGGTTCCCACAACGGTAGTCGGCTGACTGTATCCGTCCGTGGTCTGGGGTTTTCGGGGTGTAGCCCGTCATAAAGTGTTACACAAAGTGCCTAAACATGTATTGAGATGCCAGCGGAGATGCCCCGAGCGGCAATTAAACAGGCAAAGAGCCAAAGTTAGAGAGGCTTCTACACGGCCAACGGCAGCCAACGGTTCAAAAATACATAAAAATTAATCGTTGCTGCAGAGGCCGAAAGATTTTTCGTTTTTTTTTTGGGCACATAACCACAAACAACAATTTGATTAATACGCCGGGTCGAGAACCAAACAGAGTCGGACATTAGAATCCGAGAGGAATTCAAGAGTCCAAGACCGCGTCCGAGTCCCAGTTGGGGTAATCAAATTGATTACACACATTTATCTGGGGAAGCAGGGGGATTGCATTGATTTAGGGTAAGCGAGGCGATAAAAGTCGCCGGCGGCAGCAACAGGAACGGATGCCCCTCCGGCTGCAACTATTTAGTTGTTAATGAAGTGAATAAAAGCTAAATATTTAGTAGCGGCGATTTATGGCCGACTTCCAGGGAAAACTTCCAGATCATATCGCCGCTGTTCACATGAGCCCACGTCACTTTAAATTAACCCAGTTATTTCGGACCGCAAGGATCAGTCCGAAAACGAAAATTATACTTTAAACAAGAAAGGTTTCTCTCATTTGAGCTGACATTTATTGATCATAAGCTGCGTATTAAACTGACTGCGAAATATGCATAAAGCCCAAAGCCGAAAGGCTTCAGGCCAGACTCCAGGCCGGATCGAAATGAGTTGGCAAAACGAGCTCCCACGTTGAGCTGCAGAAAACATTTATGGCCACGTTTTGTTTCGATTGCGGGCTTAATTAAAATTTAATTTCACATTAAGTTCGTGTGTCGGCTTCATTAGGTTCGAGAGGCCCCGTTTACTTGTGGCGCCGCATTACTAATTTCCTTAAGCATTTCATCGGGTTTATCTAATCGAATTGATTACGTCAAAGTTTGCCCGGAATATTAGCGGATGCCTGGCCGAGCCAGCTGCACTTGCTCCTCATGAATGAGGCGCATCGGAGTTCGGAGAAGAAATGTGATAAATAAATAGTAAGCAGGTCCGAACCGAAAACACAACCGGTTCTCTCGATCAAGAATCCAATCAGTTTGAAGTCCCAGCTAAACAAAAGGAAATCACAAGAAAACGCTAAGAGCTGGCCGAACAGAGACTGCCACAGACTGCCACAGTTTGGGGCACGGAGACTGGGGGGCGATGCATTTGATTGATCTATGGCATGATCAACAATGCATGTGGCTTCGACTTGGAGTTTTGTTTTTTTACCATTTTTTTTTTGTGCCGAACTGCAGGTGCAGGCTCCGGCTAAACTGGCTAACTGGCTAGTGCCGTTAGCCTGGCCCAGAGGCTAAATTGCAATTTATTTCTAATAAACTTATCAACACTGCCAGCTACCAGAGCCAATGACAATAAATTTGCTGAAATATGAAACCATAAAAGCAGAAGTCGGGAATCGCGGCCTAAGAGTTTTCATTAGCATATTTTCCGCGAAGAGAACCACTCTTCTCGCAGCGGTAATGAACCTTTAAAATACAAACTTGATGGCCAAGCTGCTGCAAGAGGCTACTAGCACTTTGTGGTAGTGGATGCGTCCCTGCTCTCTGGCTAAATTATGATAAGCGATTTTCTGCAGAATGGCTAAACTTTATGCGCCCATTTATCAGTGGGGCATTCGGAAGAGAAAAGGCCGGCGATCTAATGCGTTATTAATTTTATGGCAAATGCCCCAATCGATAGGCTCATGATTTGCGGCCACTTCTGGGTACTGACCGCCAGATCGCCAGATATTCAGATCTTTGGAGCCCCGAATACCCATTCGATTTCCTTACTCCTCCCGTCTCCAGCTGGCAGACAAAGGCATTCTAAATTATACACACTGCTGGATATCTCGTTTAATTAAGTGACCCGAACCACCACCACCAGCGTTAGCACCACCGAAAATATAGCCACTCCAATCTGCTGTACAGTTAAGCTGGCTTTGTGGGGAAAATATTTTCTCATTATTTTCGTGTTTCATTTGCTGTTAGATTTATCAAGTCGGCAGTCGGGTCCGGCGCTCCATTCATTTGCCTACCAAACCCTATGTTTCTCCCTCTGAGTCTGGCTTATTTCTTCTGATTTTCTTCTCTTGTATCGATCTATCCACTGGTTTTTTTGTTTTTAATTAAAACCTCTACCGCAGTCCAATCAGAGCGCCCTAGGTGGCTTATTAGCTTTTACAACCGGCGAACGAGCCGGGCATCTCCGCGCGGATCAGATCCATAAAGTGTTGAGCATATTATTCGGCCTGGGACTCGGCTAGGGGCAGGAGGAGGAATGTGTCTTGGAAGGGAATAAGTTTGGGAATCGCTTGGGCCTTCGTTATGGGCCATGATTGATTTAGACGATTTGGGATTTGTTCGCTTGTTTTCAACTATGGCCATAGTACTACGCCAGATCGATAATTTTGTTTTGCTTTCTGTTCAACAGATATCCGCAGCTGGTAACTTCGAGCTGGAAATATTAGAAATCTCAAATACCAACAGCCATCTGCTCAACGGCTATTGCTGTGGCATGCCATCGGAGCTGAGAGCCACCAAAACGATGGGTAAGTTCAAGAAAGTTATTAATCCAAAGCTTCAGTAATTCTGTGATATTTCTATGAAAAAGCTGAAAGTCTTAAAGTCCGCTTCTTATCTTGCCCCATATAAAAAACATAGGCGGTCAAGGCTTTCGCCTATCAGAGCTTCTGGAATTTGTTACTCTGCATACTTCGAGTCTAATTCTTAAATATTCTAATCATTTGAAAGGCTCTGTCTATATATTTTATAGTATATGAATACATAAGCGTTTATCATAACTCGTGCTAAAATTTTGTAATTTTTTTGGCAGGCTGCTCTCCATGCACAACCGCCTTCCGGCTGTGCCTGAAGGAATACCAGACCACGGAGCAGGGTGCCAGCATATCCACGGGCTGCTCATTTGGCAACTCCACCACCAAGATACTCGGCGGGTCGAGCTTTGTGCTGAGTGATCCGGGCGTGGGAGCCATTGTTCTGCCCTTTACGTTTCGATGGACGGTAAGTGCATTTCCCACAACAACTAACAACTAACCGGGCTTATAATGAAACTGTTCCCTCCACTAAATACGAAGCACGCTTTTGGCACGGGTTGCTCTTCAGCTCTCACTTCTGTTGTATCCACTTGCGGTTTTATTATATTTTTTTTAAAGTTTAGATGGGGAAGCGAACTGGCGGTTCCGCTTGGAAAGTGCAGAGGAGGCGATAAGGTCGAGCCGGCAACAGAAATGTGAATGAGCCGTACTCGTGCCGCATTGATAAGACCCTACGAAGTATATATTTTTATATATAAAGAGGGCATAGTCTATCGGGGGGTTTCCAAAGCATTGCAGCGCTCTCGTTTCGTTTCCCCATTTTGTGTGGCCAAATTCCAGCGTGGGCTGCTCGACTTGTAGAGTACGAAGAACCCTAAATCATCGGGCGTGAAAATTCCAAAAACCCCGACTAACACCAAAAGCGGCTTAGTCATTTCGACCAAGAAGCCTTCTTGGCCTGGGCCTGTGTGTGGATTCTGCCGCCCCGGCAGTAGCCGAAAAAGCAATTAAAAATTGTGTTTCATTTTTTATTCGTTTTATTTTTTCGGGGCACCTCCTAAGCGGCTTTCGGTTAATTAAGTGAGCATAATGCGGGCTTATGACTGCCAAAACTGGGAAGGAATAAAAACAGCACACAGCCAGGCTGAGAATCACAAAAACATCAAATAAAATAAACGTGGCCAGGTCCGCTCTTAACTCGGTTAAGGTAAAAATGTAACTTGACTGGGTGTAGTCGCAGAATTAAAGTTTTTTTTAGATTTTTATTTTTTGTTTGCCATTTATTGTGTTGTGTTATGTACGGGTGTTGTTCTGGCTGTTGTTGCTGCTGGTTTTATAAGCTAACTTGGTTAACAATTACACGCCTCGAACAGGCCAGTGGCCAACTAATTCGACCGAAGCAATCGTATTTAAACACTTGGAAAATGCGAGCATATATCCGAAGATAAAATTTTAAAATTGATTAAAAGTTTAGAATATTATTTCTAATTATTTAAAAAAAATGCAACCTTTTTCGCCTTAAATTTAAATATATTTAACTAATTTTAACAAATAAAACTTTCAAGTGCAGTAGAATCAAACATCGCAGTCGCAGTTGCCGTCGACGCCGACGTTGGCATGCGCATGCGCCGCCGCTTACATTAGGCAGGTCTGCCTGTGGCCGGGGTGTGGCGGGTCGGGTGGCCGAAGGGGAGCAAGCATGCGTCAGAGCCGGGTCTTGCTCTTGGTCTTGGGCTCTGGGTCTCCACCAGCCTCGCTGCCTGTTCTTGGTTACCCTGCCCCAGCGGCTGCCCCTGCCACCGGCTCACCCCCCTTCCGCATCCCCGACAGCCGAATCTGACTCCGAGTCCAAGTCGTGGCCTGAAGTGCGGACAACCTGTTTCGTGGGAACATTACCTTGTCGCGCTTGTCGCTCGGCCGATGGCGATGGCGATGGCGATGGCGATACGTTACGCTTCGCTTTGGTTTCGCTTTAATCTTTTGCCTTTAACTTTGCCAGTGTGCTTTTCCTTTTGGCCCAAACCGAGCTCCGAGCTGAGCACATGTGACTGACTCAGTGACTGCGACTTGGACTGGGAACGGCAGTGGGGACTGGGTGCCGAAACGAAACCTGGCAAATTCTGCATACTGCCGGCGTAATATTTGCTCAGTCGGTTCAGGCAGTTAGGCAGTCAGTCAGACAGGCACCCTCAAGAAGCCTTTCACAAAGCCTCAAGAAAATCTTCAAAAAAATAAACTTAAGAGACAAAAAAAATCAAAACCAAAAAAAAACAGTGTTTGCTGCCGATATGGCCACAATTGTCCCACTTTTTATTGAATGACTTCTTCTTCGACTGCTGCTGATTGAGTGAATGGCATGTTAAGTCTTATAAACATGACTTAGGAAATACTTGAGCTCAAGCGCACATACATCATAAAAATCACAACACGGCAAGAGCGGCAACAGCCTCAACAGCCGTAACAGCGGGCCTTCGATGTATCTGTCAAACACCAAATTTAATTTCATATAGGGCCCAAACAACATTCGAGCTGTTGGAAAACCACTAACAACCAACGAATTTCACTTGACAATATTTTCCACATTTGGTTTGAAGATCTGGAGTGCGCGTGCGCAGCCATTGAGCGATCTCGAGTGGAATTTGTGGTGCCTCTTCGGCCCCAGACAGATGGACCTGTTCCACTTTTTTTTAACCATTTTTTTTTGCTCAAGATCAATGAATGACTGCCCAAATAAAATGCGTGTTGTTTAAGCTTTGTGGGCTTTTGATCCATTTTGCTGCCCCCACAATTAAAAAAAATATGGCCAGGGCTTAAACGACGTTTTCTTTGGCTTCCATTGAGGAGAGTCCAGTGCTCGGACGTTCCCAAATCAGTGGCGGCCAATTGCTCCATTAAATGGTACTTGACTGCGAAAATAAAAATAAAAATAAATATAGTATGATTTTTACATTTACTTTTCAATGCATTATGGAAATCTAGTTCAGACCTTCCTCCATTGGCTCGTGTCTGTCTGCCATTTCGACTCTTTACAAATTTGAATTTTTCAATGAAATTCAAAACCATATTCCACGCCATTTTTAATTGATACACTTCCGCTGGCACATGGCAGATCGGAAAGCGACAGACATAGAGAATATGATTTTAGCTCGAGCCCGGAACTGAACCGATCCGACACCCATATGAAACAATATACAAGAACGGGGCGGGGAGATTCGAATGGAAATTCGAGTCCGTGTGGTCAATTGGGGAGATGGATTTGCAAAGTGTGTCAAGTTGTTGATGTCCGACTGCAATTAGCCAATGTCTGCTCTGGACTGATTTAGTGTCGCGTCGCCAAGGCAATTACATGGGAATCCCCTCGCAAAGCCCCTTGGTTCCTGGTCGTCTTAGGGCTACCTCCCACTGCTAAATGAGCATTTCCTGGCATCCAGCGGCGGCCACCAGACGACGTCGTCGTTTAATTGCTTTCTGCCCAACGAGAAATCTTCTCGGCAATTACAACAAACAGCGAATCTTCAATTTTTTATAGGGCCAGGCCGAGGAGGATGAAACTAAAAAGTAAATAAATAAACAAAGCCAATCTGCTGGGGAAATCAAGGCTAATCTTCACATACCCTTTCGAAGAGGTAACTGATATGTCTAGCAGGCATCTTTCCGATTTTATTATACCCCACTGGAGCAGAGCATTTAAAACAAGAGGAGAAGTGGGCCTTTGTTGCCGTTTCGCATTTTGTTTAGGCCAATTGCAATGCCATGGACACAGACACGGACATGGCCAGAGTCTGTTTAGAAAGTCCGCCTCTCCTGCGTGAAATTAAAGTGTTTAGCTTTGCTTTGTTTGTTGTCTGATCGCCTTTTTGTTTGTTTGTTTGCTTGTTGTTGTTTCTGGTGCTTTTTGTTGTGTTTGGCTGTGCCCGCCGCTGCGTTGTCTTCATTTGCATGGAGCTTGAGATTAAACTGTCCATTAGCGTCAGCCCGAAGAGCCAAACTTGAAAGACCCAAACTAAAGCTAAGTTTCCTCCTTTTTCGCAACGTTCAATTACAGAAGTCGTTTACGTTGATACTGCAGGCGTTGGATATGTACAACACATCCTATCCAGGTAAGTGCGGTGGCAATTGCAGGCTTGTGCTTGTCCCAAGTTGCAAGTTGCATGTTGCCTGTAGTGCACGCTGCTCGTTATTGTTAAGCCAGCAAGGCATTTGGCTTAATTAGCAAATGGAGGCTCTGAAGGATGCACTTGGAAAAAGTATACATATTAAAGGATGTTACCCATTGCTTTCAAGCAAACTCTTAAACGAGATCTATAAATAAATATATACATATATTGTTCATAAGTCCTTCTGAAAAGTGTTCATGGATATCGCTGAAAGTATTTAAATCTATTGACAAAAAATTTAAAAAAATAGGAACCTAGTTTTTTCCAAGTGCCACCAACAAGAGCCTGAAATGGTGCCAACATCCGACTAAATTCTTCACCCCCACCTCCATTTCTTTTCAAACCCGCAACTCCCAAACTATTGGAACGCCAACGTTGATGCCACCAACAACGACGAATACAACGAATACGAATACGACTACGAATAACGTCGACGACAACCACAACAATTGTCATGCCACGCTCGCATCCAATCCACAATGCAGATTCGGAGAGGTTAATTGAGGAAACATCATACTCGGGCGTGATACTGCCGTCGCCGGAGTGGAAGACGCTGGACCACATCGGTCGCAATGCGCGGATCACCTACCGTGTCCGGGTGCAATGCGCCGTTACCTACTACAACACGACCTGCACGACCTTCTGCCGGTCGCGGGACGATCAGTTCGGTCACTACGCCTGCGGCTCCGAGGGTCAGAAGCTCTGCCTCAATGGCTGGCAGGGCGTCAACTGTGAGGAGGCCATCTGCAAGACCGGCTGCGATCCCGTCCACGGCAAGTGCGACCGTCCCGGCGAATGCGAGTAAGTAGCCGTATAAGTTTTATATTTTTTGTGATTTTGTAATTATACCCCCGGGCGACCCCGGCCTAGACCGGGGGCCACCACCCCATTTAACGATGTGATTATGACACTTTTTGCATGCCGGCGGACTCTTGGCCACTTCGGGGCGCTTAATGGCCCTGGCCCCGAACCGGCGGATCTCAAGCTCTCACACTCGCACAGTTATAATGGCCGAGAGTAGTTTTCTTTTTATGCGATCAGTGGCAGAGAAATGGGTTCTATACTCATGGCTCACATGGGGCTGTAGTTTTTGTTGCCAATGCCTGGTTTTTGTTGATCTTTTTCGAGGCTAAATGTGTGAAATTGTGGCCAGCGTTTCTCTCACAGAGAATTGGCAATCAGTCATTGGCTGGTAAATAAAGAAATGAAAGGCATTAAGGGTAAGGGTAAGAGATTTTTGTATTACTCCTAAAATTTTATAGTCAGGAAAGAACCAATTTTACCATCCGCTAGTTTCCAGTGTTCCGATATAATCACTGAGGTCACCAATCAATCGCTAGACTGCATTCCTTATTAAATTGTTCGCACTCGGTAACTGGCCATTTGGGAGATAACCCGAGCGCTATAAAGTTGTAACTAGCCATATAATCTGCAATCAAGAGCCAGGGCCAATACGATTCCCGTGGCCCGAACTGCAGAACTGGCGAGAGAGAACGGGCTAATCAAACGCCCGCACGATGGCCGAATGCTGATCCGGGCTAAAAAGCTGAAAAGCCTGGCCATCTGGCCCACCGCTCGGCATCCAGCAATTTCTTCCATGGGCCGGTCCCCGCCCCTTTCGAAATGGTCATGCACAGACGTTGGCAACATGGAGCGAGTGGCACAGCAAGAGATGCCACAAACCAAAGACCAGCCACAGCACGAAAAAACGTTTGTGCTTCGGTTGTTCCTGTTGCAGTTGCAGTTGAGGCAATTGTTGTTGCCCCGCTGTTGGTTGTTGGCTGTTGGCTGTTGCTGTTGCTATTGCCGTTGTTAATGTTGCAGCGTAACACAGAATACGTGAGCCGGCGGCCATGATTGCATTTCTCGACTGCATCATGATGCACTCGTCAGGCCACCTTCATCTCCCGTCCATCTCCCGCCCATCGCCGCTCGTCCTGATTCTAAATAGCAATAATTAGTGTGGCCTAGAAAACATCAAAACCACGGCCAAGAGATTTCCACTCCGTCGGAACAATTATAAGCCAGAAGAAAAATTACTTTTGCTGTTTGCACGTTGCTTGCCCCATTTGCAGTCTGGTTGCAGTTCGGGCAGGATGGCGCGGCGCGGAGCAGCTTGCCGCAGATTCGTTTACAGATAACAACCAGGCTGCCGTTTTAATGAAATCATAAATTACCGACATCGAACACTGCGATGTCGACTATCTCTGGCCACGTCATGCCCGGAGCTTGTAGACTTAGCACCTCGCCGGGCGATAACTCGGAGCTTGATGCCCGATGGCCCATAGCCCGGCTATGGCTAACTTTGATCCCGGTGCACTTTGGCGTGTTGCTGCGATAAAATCGCAACACCGCCACCAATGGCAACCGAAACCACTTCAATAGTTAGAGCTGGTCCAGGAACAGCAATTGCAGAAGTGCCTCCTGCCCCGTTGCCACTTTAGCATTTGAAGCATCAAGGCCAAAGTTCAAAGTGACCCAATTCGGTGGTTGGCCCAAGTTAAATGCGTTCCCAGGCCAAAATTGAAATGTAAAGAATAAGTGGTCCTCATTTTTGGCAAGATGAATAATGGTGGAAAATCAGGGGTTACCTCAAGAAGACTTTATTCAATAAACACTTTGAAAGGTATCCTTACCCTATTAAGTAACCAACCTAATTTATCGCTAAAATTAAGCTCCATTTAGCAATCAAAGGGAAAAACATCTGTGCAATTCTTTACAAAAATCGCATGTAAATCAATCCATGAAGCTATGCTTAATTTTGTAATCAGTCTTGCATATATGGGGTCCCAAGCTCATCTTTTTAGGGGGAATCTTCGCTTCAGAATCCTTCAACTGTACCTAACCTTTTATGAGGGGTCGTCCGACATGCTCCATTTTTCAATCAGTGAACAGCACTTTTAGACCGAAACTCATCACCCATTTTGCCATTTCAGATGCCGACCTGGCTGGCGGGGCCCGTTGTGCAACGAGTGCATGGTCTATCCCGGTTGCAAGCACGGTTCCTGCAACGGCAGCGCCTGGAAGTGCGTCTGCGACACGAACTGGGGCGGCATACTGTGCGACCAAGGTAAGTGACCTACCTCTGATTACCTGTGAAATGGAAATCGGAGTGGAAACATAATGGGAATGGGAAACTGGGAACTCAAATGGGAATGGGGAGCATCATCGATAACATCGATGCTGCACATCGGCTGTACGCATAATTTTCATAGCTTCGCTTCGCCCTGGACAGATTTAAATTACTGCGGCACCCATGAACCCTGCAAGCACGGCGGCACCTGCGAGAACACCGCACCGGACCAATACCGCTGCACATGCGCCGAGGGTCTCTCCGGCGCGCAGTGCGAGATCGTGGAGCACCCCTGTGCCACACAGCCTTGCCGCAACGGCGGCACATGCACACTCAAGGTAAGCCAAGACTGCGATTTATTCCATTATCGCAGACCCATAAAATAATTTAATATTGCCCCCATCTAGACTTGGAGCTCTTGAAAATATTGTATAGATTATAGAAAACTAAATACCCTTTTATTCACTTTGGCTTTTCTGCAGCCCATGAATACAACACGGCCTGGAGTGTATCGCATGAGAGGGATGAGGGGCATGGGCTCCGTTGGTAGAGCGATTCCCTCGCGCGAGGCACTCAACAAGTTGGCCCACCTGCGGGAAGTGATGCTCGCCCTGAACGGCAAAAACTCCTCTTCAGGCTCCGGGCCGGACGCCGGGTCCGGTTCCATGGACATATCCAGACCCATCTCGATGTTCTCCAGCTCTCAGTTGCCGCCTCCAGCCGCTGAGTTTACCTGCGGCTGTGCGAATGGATGGACGGGACCGACATGCGAAATAAGTGAGTTTTGATTTAATTTTATTCTGCAGCACGCGATTAGCCACAGCTCGGCTTATGGCCAAGTTACCCAAGTTGGTTACTGGTTACTGCTGGCCGGTTGTTTTGTTTTCTGGCCGTTTGCTTGCCGCTCGATCATGCAATTGAGCACACACGCATTTGACTGTAGCGAAATATAATGAAATGAAATGAAACGTAGCACGCACAGGCTGTTGTTGTGGCCACGGTGGTCCGGCAAATTCGGTTGGCTTCGGTTTTGCATTCCAATTGGAGCACGACCAACACCGCCACATTCACCAGAAACTATGGGCCAGCCAATGCAATAAGCCGTAAGATAATTGAGTTGCCATTCCCAGCCACGAAGTAAGCGGCGATGAAGGATTTCTTTATAATAATCAGAACGCCTTTTACGGAAATCCCTTTACCAATTAAGAGGCTTTCGTTTTGGCCGTAATGCCTACATCTTGATAACATTTCACAACTATCAAAAATATTTCCCCCCTTGCAACTTGACCTCATTTCTGACTAATGGCGAGCCAAGGGGTCAGCCTGCATTTCTTATCATCTCTTCATAAAAACCAAAAAATAAGTTGCGTGCTTCCGAAGATGTGGAGGGAAAAATTGAGGGAAGCATCGTCTCCTGACGATTTCAGGCAACCGATAAGCCAGGCACGCAGACTTAAGCTATCAATACTCGAACAGGCAACTCGGTTCAATGACTTTGGCTCTGGCCAAAAGCCACCTGCCCGGGCTCTTGCCGCTCGAGAGCTCAAAAGCCAAATCAACACCACTGAGAAAAAAGGGGCTGAAGAAAACATTCTTAAAAATAAATAATATATAGTAATGAGTGGAATTTCTTTCCATTCTCCGGCTATTTTTATCTTAATCTGCGAATGGCTTTTAAACCAGATTCTCTTCCCTCTGCTCTGCTTATCCAGACATCGACGAGTGCGCCGGAGGTCCCTGCGAACATGGTGGCACTTGCGTCGACCTAATCGGCGGCTTTCGCTGCGAGTGCCCGCCCGAGTGGCGCGGCGACATCTGCCAGGAGGACGTCAACGAGTGCGAGGCTCCCCACGCTCCAGGGCTCCAGGCCAACTCCCTGCTCACCACTACGGCCACTGCCATCATTGGCAGTAACCTGACCAGCTCCGAGCTCCTGGCCGCCCTGACCAGTGCCGTGGTGTCCTCCGCATCATCCGCAGCATCCGCTTCCGCTATCGGACCCTGCATCAACGCCCGGCAGTGTCGCAATCTCCCAGGGTCTTTCTCCTGCATTTGCCTGGAGGGCTGGGGCGGACCCACCTGCGCTGAGAACTTGGACGACTGTATGGGCCAGTGCCGGAACGGAGCCAGTTGCATCGACCTGGTCAACGACTACAGGTGCGCCTGTGCGCCAGGCTACACGGGTCGGGACTGCGAGATAGACATCGACGAGTGCGCCACATCGCCCTGCCGGAACGGCGGTGAATGTGTGGACATGGTGGGCAAGTTCAACTGCATTTGTCCTCTGGGCTACTTCGGTTCCCTGTGCGAGGAGGCAAAGGACCATTGCGCATCGTCGCCCTGCCTCCAGGGCCACTGTCTCAATACGCCCGGCAGCTACTACTGCCACTGCCCACCGGATCGAGCCGGCAAACACTGCGAGCAACTGCGTCCTCTCTGCTCGCAGCCGCCCTGCAATGGTGAGTAGAATTAGCCCAGATCTCCGATAAGTCATGGGAACCGATCTCTGCCCGATGAAGACATCATTAAGCTCATCAATCGCAGTCTGCCAGGTTTTTTTCTCTATTTTTTATGAAAGAATCCAATGGCGTGCACTTTTAAAAATTCGAAAAAGCTACTAGGAAAAATACCTATTTTTTCAGTTTATAAACAATTGATTATTTTTAAACGTTTTCTATGAATACTTAAGCTATAATCCAGTTTAACTTTGAATTTTATTTAGAAACATGGACTGATATCGTCCCTCTTAAGACTTTTAATCCACTATGGACTTAATCGATACTTATATTTCCCACTGTGTATCCCTGCTATAATAAGCCTAATCATGTCTCCCCAATCCAACAGAGGGCTGCTTCGCTAATGTCAGCCTGGCGACAGCGGCGACAACAACAACTTCTGATAGTGAGGCAACAAAAACAGGAACAACCACCACAACAACGATGACGACACCGAGCGGATTGCCCTGCAGCGGGCACGGCAGCTGCGAGATGAGCGACGTGGGCACCTTCTGCAAGTGCCATGTGGGCCACACCGGCACATTCTGCGAGCACAGTAAGTATAGTGCCTAGGACCCAGTGCCAAGTTACCACGATCCGACTCCAAAACGGCAAACTCATTAACTTTCCGCAGATCTCAACGAATGCTCGCCGAATCCTTGTCGAAATGGGGGAATTTGCCTTGACGGCGACGGCGACTTTACCTGCGAGTGCATGTCGGGCTGGACAGGTGAGTTGATTCGTAAAGAGATGAGCTGAACTGAACTGAACTGAGACGGGACGAGCTGGGCTGTGAGATGGGGTGCGCTTTAAGCGGCGGCCAAAGTGAACGTTAAACGCTGAGGCATTGCAACAAGTGCAACAAACTGGCAAGGAAACATAAAGCCGAAGTCTTAATACCCTAGGGAAAAGTATATTTCAGGCAGGGAAATTATAAAAGTAGCAAGTTAAAATCCTCATTATAATTAGAAATATTTCTACCTGATGTTATTTCATTTTTTGTTCTTACATGCTAAGAATTCTTTGCAACTCTTTAGTAAAGGAATACCAAAATATAAAAAAAAACCTGCTATAAGCCGACTGCCAGACTGGCGCATTATCAACGCAACGGGGGCCTTAAATGGGCGCGGGACGAGGGTTGGCCACGTTAAGAGCGCTAGGCTCTCACACAGCCGCGAAACTACATACAGACATACAAAAAAAACTACACCAGCCGATAGAGGCGGTCGCATTTATTTGAACATTGAAAGTCGGCAGTCATTACGGCTTCAAATTGAAGCGAATGCGGCTGAGCCGAAGCTTAAAAAAGGAGAAAAAACTATCTGCACGTTAGTCTCAGTCGCTGGCGAACGTATTTGCCACATGTGGCAGCACCGAGGGGGGTAAACCCAGCTAAGCCGAACCTTTTCCATGATTTATGTTTGTTTTTAATTTGCGATTTGCATATTTCACGCGTTTCGCTTTTTTGTCACAGATACAGCTATAGATACAGATACAGAAAAGCGAAAATAGATTTGGCCACAATTTAGATACAGATATGGCCACATCGATCTATGTCAGCATACTTTTACTTTTCAATTAGTTCAAGTCAAGACAGCGGTCATGGCAATCCTCTCTCCGCCATCAAAAAAATAGTCCACATAACCAGCAAGTTTGTTGCCCAAGTCTTTCGATTTGGCTTACTCTTAGAATTGGATTAATCATTTATGTTTTTATTTAAATGGTTTATTTTTCTTGATTTTTTAGGCAAGCGCTGCTCGGAACGTGCCACAGGCTGTTATGCTGGCCAGTGTCAGAACGGTGGAACCTGCATGCCCGGTGCCCCGGACAAGGCCTTGCAACCGCACTGCCGCTGCGCCCCTGGTTGGACGGGTCTCTTTTGCGCAGAGGCCATTGACCAGTGCCGCGGACAGCCTTGCCACAACGGTGGTACTTGTGAGTCTGGAACAGGATGGTTTCGATGCGTCTGCGCCCAGGGATTCTCCGGCCCGGACTGTCGCATCAACGTGAACGAGTGCTCGCCGCAACCCTGCCAAGGAGGCGCCACCTGTATCGATGGCATCGGGGGCTATAGTTGTATTTGCCCTCCCGGTCGTCATGGCCTTCGCTGTGAAATTTGTAAGTGAAATTATATTTTAATTTTAGGAATTGAAACTAATATATAACTTTCTCACTTTCAGTAATGTCCGATCCAAAATCAGCCTGTTTAAACGTTACCAACATGATTTCCCCTTATGCGGCTCTAAACGAAAGCCAAAACTGGCTGGATATTGCTCTGACCGGAAGAAGCGAGGACGATGATCATTGCAATGCCTGCATTTGCGAAAACGGAACTTCCAAGTGCACAAATCTCTGGTGCGGACTGCCCAACTGCTACAAGTTGGATCCCCTATCGAAGTCTTCAAATCTGTCCGGTGTTTGCAAACAACATGAGGTCTGTGTCCCAGCTTTAAGTGAATCCTGCCTGTCACCACCCTGCAATGTTCGCGGTGATTGTCGCGCCTTGGAGCCATCTCGTCGAGTGGCACCACCCAATCTTCCGGCCAAGTCGAGCTGTTGGCCCAATCAGGCGGCGGTTAATGAAAATTGCGCCCGTCTGACCATTCTCCTGGATCTGGAGAGGGTGGGGCGGGGTGCTTCGGTGGAGGGCCTGTGCTCGCTGGTTCGAGTGCTCCTGGCTGCCCAATTGGTGAAACAACCAGCTTTTCCCACTGGCCAGGAGACAGGTCAGCTAATGGTGCTGTGCGATCTCAAGGCGGGAACTAACGACACTGTTGAACTAACTGTGGTAAGAACTTTTTCTTTCTTTTAATTATTCTTTCTATTTCAAAGTATAAAGTCTTAAATTTAATAACCAAAAACAATTATGTTATCTTATTCCAGTCTTCTAGCAAACTAAATGACCCACAGTTACCAATGGCCGTAGGTCTGCTGGGGGAGCTTCTTAGCTCCCGCCAGCTGAATGGTATCCAGCGTCGCAAGGAGCTGGAGCTGCAGCATGCCAAGTTGGCTGCTTTAACCTCCATTCTGGAGGTGAAACTGGAAACGGCTAGGGTGGCCGATGGGTCGGGTCACAGCCTACTGATTGGAGTCCTGTGCGGTGTGTTCATAGTCCTGGTGGGCTTCTCCGTGTTCATCAGCCTCTATTGGAAGCAACGCATGGCCTACCGCAGCAACTCGGGCATGAATCTGACCCCGTCCTTGGATGCACTGCGTCACGAGGAGGAAAAATCGAATAATCTACAAAACGAGGAGAATCTTCGTCGATACACAAATCCCCTCAAGGGCAGTACAAGTTCTCTGCGTGCCACCACAGGAATGGAACTGAGTCTGAATCCCGCACCTGAGCTGGCTGCCTCGGCGGCGAGTAGCTCCGCTCTGCACCGTTCACAGCCCCTGTTCCCGCCCTGCGACTTTGAGCGGGAGCTGGACTCCAGTACGGGTCTCAAGCAGGCCCACAAACGCAGCTCCCAGATCCTGTTGCACAAGACCCAGAACTCGGACATGCGGAAGAATACGGTTGGTTCGCTGGACAGTCCCAGAAAGGACTTTGGCAAGCGTTCGATCAACTGCAAGTCTTTGCCGCCGCCGGCGGATGAAGGCGCCGATGTCCTAGCCACCACTGTGATGGTTTAGCCGTGATCTCAGCCACCAACTAGCCGCCCATAGCCAGCTCAAAGTTCCATTTGCCACAGCACGGGCGCAACTTCCAAGTGCATTAGTAGTGTTATTTAGCCTAGAAATCGGGTTAGGCTTAGGAGATTCCCAAGCAGGAGAAGGCTCTCCAATTGAATATTTTGAATTTCGAAATTTTTTCAACCACACTGTTTTATTTGAACCAAGTTAACGTTTCTCCTGTCGCGGGTATCTCATCTAAATTAAGTTAGCTAATGTAATTTCAAAACTCTTTTCTTCGCTAAGCAACATCCTACACAGTGTGATATTTAGTGTAACCCAGACGCGCATTTACATTCTTAAAAAAAATATAAAATAATTTTTTAATTATAATAATAATGAAAAACTCCTTGGCTAGCACAAGTTGTATATAGTTCTCATTTAGGTTCGGCGCGTTTTCTATGGTTAATTAAGTTAAGATGTAAATACTGTACATTAGCAGTTACCGTTATTGTATTTTGTCTATAAATATTAGGTTGTCAAATATCTCCCTTCCGCTTTTTTGCTCTTTATTCAATGCTTTATAAAAAGTGTTACAGTGATCCGATTTAGTTGAAATATGCGCCGTTTTGTTCGATAATCCGTTTCCATCTAGACGGCAACTTCATAATACCTCCCTCGTAGAAGCCCCCTCCTTATTTGCGAAGAACTCGGACAGCCACTTTTCACAAGCCTCTTTTGAGTTCAACTTTACACCACCAAGGGCGTTCGTCATGGACAGGAACAGGTGGTAATCACTTGGCGCTATGTCCGGGCTATATGGTGGATGCGATAAAACCTCCCATCCGAGCTCCCGTAGCTTCTGACGAGTCATCAACGAAGTGTGTGGTCTGGCGTTGTCCTGGTGGAACACTACACCCTTCCTGTTGGCCAATTCTGGACGCTTCTGGTCGATCGCCTGCTTCAAGCGGTCCAATTGTTCGCAGTAGATGGTAGAATTAAGCGTCTGGCCATATGGGAGCAGCTCATAGTGGATGATTCCCTTCCAATCCCACCAAACACACAGCAAAACCTTCCTGGCCGTCAATCCCGGCTTGGCCACTGTTTGGGACGATTCACCGGCCTTCGACCACGACCGTTTTCGTTTGATATTGTCGTATGTGATCCATTTTTCGTCGCCAGTCACCATCCGCTTCAAGAATGGGTCGAGTTCGTTCCGTTTCCGAGCATATCGCAGGCGTTGATTCGGTCCACAAGGTTTTTTTGCGTCAAATCATGCGGCACCCAAACATCAAGCTTTTTTGTATCCAGCCTTCTGCAGATGGTTTAAAATGGTTTGGTGACTAACTCCCATCTCCTGGGCGATGTCACGAGAAGCCACATGCCGGTCTAACTCGATGTATTCCATGATTTGATCGAGACAAAAAGGCGGAAGGGAGATATTTGACAACCTTATAGAATCCTAAAATTAAGCTGAGCCCCAGCCGCAACACGTTAGACTTTAAAAGTTGTTCGCAATTGTACGCAATAATCTAGAACTTAAAATCGTATTGTAGTTAGGTAGCTTTTCATGCGGTTAAGACTCCACAGATTTTGTATTGTATTATACGTACGTGTGTAGTAATATTTATTTATTATTTTACATTTGATTTAGCAGCAATAAAGTAATATCAATAAAGATAGTAAAAGATACAATAAACTTATTTGAAATGTTTTCTATTCATGGATGACTAAGTTCTTAAAACTACACAAATTCCTTACACAGCTCAGCTCCTATAATGGCCAATCAAAAAATTCAGATACTTCTAAGGGCTTCTCCATTTAATAAGAATGATCTTACAGGAGCTTTTTTTAACAAATCTTAAAAATTCTTGAGATATAGAGCGGAGAAGGACTCGGTCTTCCATCGACAGCATTTCCTGTCATTCGGAGATGTCGGGAACAAACCGAAATATGCTCGGCTGGGATTGCGGCGATCGCATTTGAAATATGCGCTAATTGAATGTGAAAACCAAATGCAAGTTGGGCACTACAACACATTGAATCAGTGGCCAAGACAGGCGGATCGAGGCCGAAACAGATCAGAAGGCCAAAAGGAAAGAAAGCGAAATCGACCGGCGAGCAATGCATTTTGCGTTGTTCGGTTTCTAATTAAAATACCAAAAAGAGACAGAGCCGCCGACTCACAAAACTAAGCTCATCGGATGATCAAGGCCCCAAAGGAGCGGATACGGGTTGTGCGGTGGCTCAGAGGGGGCAGGACAAAGGGGGGTCTTAACGTGCGTAAATTTCGTCAGCGGTAAACTCGACTCGAACAAAACGAAATGGCCAAGTTGTGTGAGCTGTTTGAGTATGAGTGTGTTGTTAATGAAGCAGAAAATGCCAGGAATTTTCGCTTGATTGTGGCTGCTTTTGGTTCTCCTATATTCGTTCCTGTACTGAGAGAAAAATATAATGAAAATTCCTGGAACATAGGATCATTAAGTTACACATTTTAAAATTTTCAGTGACAAGTGGAAACTGCTTAGCTTTTCATATTCGTTTTACATTGATTGAAAAGTTTTAAGAAACTATTTATTTTTCATTATTAATTTTTTAAATGACTAAAGATAATTTTTTTAAATTTCGTAAATTCCTAAATACAAAACTTAATTATTTTGAAAAAAAAAAACACTACTATTAACATTGAAAAATTTTCCAACTAAAACGCAGTCTTACCTTTAAACTTTAATGATTAAATTTACTAAATCAAAACACTATATTTTTTGGCTGTGTAAAATGGCTCAAGTGTTTTATTTAGTTATTGAACACTGTCCATTTTGAACCGTTGCGGCTGGGCGAAATTTTAGCGGAATTTTTGGCGCTTTTTTCATGCATTATTTTTTTGCTGGCCAACCTCTTTGCCGGCCATGTTTCGATTGTTGGTGTTGTTGCTGTTTTTTTAATTAACGCGCGATACGTTTTCAACTTTGAAGGGCCATGGAGCGCACATGATGGGCATATAACTCATTGGAATTATGGTGGAAGAGGAAGAGGAAGCAGGCCAACCGTCCAACCGTCCAGAAGAGCATAAGACCTCGAACGAACCAAAAACCCGCCCGGCCAGAACAGAACGAACATAAACTTTATCCGTCTATAATCTAAATATGTTTCTCTGTTGCTCTTTGCGCCGTTGTCGTGGCTGTTGCAACAATTTGCTGCAAATTGAAAGCCAATTACGTTGTTTGCAGCATGCCAAGGCAGCGACGGTTGGATCGGATCGGCATGGATCGGCTTGTTTCGGATTGGATCGAGGCCTTGTAGCCGGGGCAGACGACGGGCGAAATTGCGGGGCACACAGCCTGGGTAGACGACATAAATATCAAATACAGGTCCATAAATTTGAAACCAATTAGCCAACTTAAATTGATAATAGTTGCTGCTGCTGCAATGGGTTAGGGAGCCTAGTATTTGCCTACTGGCCAATGGCCACTGGGCACAGGAAGCTGCCACCGACGCTCAAGAGGATCTCTTTGGCGATCCGCTAATGGCAGTGCCATTTGATGACATACGTCGCTCGTGTTGAGCTGGCAATTTTCGACCGGCAATTGCTGGCCATATATGTAAAGGACACCGAACTGATGCCACAGTTGCAGCAACGGCGTCTCATATGTCGCATGTCGTGCCTGTCGTGTCGTTCTAATCACAATTGCTGCTGTCTCTGTCTCTATCTCTGCCTTGCTGCAACTGCTGCGCCTTTTTATGGCGCTTTTATGCAAAACAACTTAATTTCAATGCCCGATCCGTTTGCAACAATGCAGCGCGTAAAATATGCACTCGCAGCCAAACGGGCAGCGGTGGAGAAAAACTGAGAAACGAAAGACTTAGGCAACGAACTCGTAGAAATGTTTCGTCTATTTGCCTCTGTGTCGAGCTGTTATAGAAAATTATCTGAAACTGATTTGATATATATTCAAATAGGCGCTGTGCGACACATGTTGTTGCTGTTACATGCAACATTTGCTGTATTTGCTGCACGCAGCAACAACAACACAGAAGCCAAAGAGAAAAAGAGCTCCTGGCGGAGCCAACTGGTAGCCGGGTTAGACTTGTCGTTGTTATTTGTATGAAATGCTGTGGATAACATCGCTTGCAGTAAACGTTTAGTTTGTGTTTTAATTAAAATATTTTGCACATTCTCCCCGCCGCCCGCTCTGCCACAGCGACGACAGTTGCAGATTGCCGCTGAGAAACACGCCGTGGCTGAGGCTCGATCAAGATCCAGGCACATCCGTGTCGTAGCAGACAAGTGGCATTTATAAGCAACATTATAAACTAATTCAGGCGGGGAGTGTATTGGCTAATAGATCTGGAAAACGGTCCAAGAGAAAGCCTGAAGGGAAGGCTCTTAAAGGCCTCACAATAAATCCGGGGATAATGCTAATACTAGTACATGTTTTTTCATACTTAGACTTTCAATAAAAATGACTAATTTGGCTTAAATGTCAAAACATTTAGAGATAATCCTTCTGGCCATTTAGCCCCTCTTATCCAGCCATTAATTGATTAACTTCAGCCCCCAAAACAACCAGCTTCCAGAAGAAGGAAGAGCCAAAAACAATAAAAACCGGTGGATGGTCTGAAAAATCACTAATCTGTGCCAGAATCAAGCTTTATAAATGTCAGAGTCGACATTAATGTAGCACATTTATCTAATTAGACAAGCGTTTTGAGCATGATGCTCCGCTCTCGCTCCACGCCAAATAAATTAATCAGCTAATTGATGAGCATAAATTACGGGCATGCAAATGAGCTCTCCGACTTTTGGCTTATTGATGGCCGGGCCAAATTGAATTGGGCAAATGAGCGCACCCGGGTTATTATGCATGTCAATGGCCGTTGCTGAAGGGCCACCCACAGGGCAGCAAAATATAAAAAAGAAAGACTTCCCAAAGTGCAGCCGTACAACTCAATTAATAACAATTTCTAAGAACAATAAGGCAGCTACCAGCCGATCCAGTCGATGCAGCCGAGGGAAGTGCAATCCTTTTTGGCCAACATTTGATTATCTCACGGCCAGTGTGGCTGGCTCCTTCTGCTGGATGTAGTTGTTGTTAGCGTTGAGGGTTTAGCTGTTTTTTTTTATCGGGTGCTGCCATCGGGGCGGTCGCGCGGTGTTGCGGAATTAGCCGCTCTCGGCCTGAACTTTGGCGGAGCACGAGGTCGTGGCCAAATTGCCAGGCCATGCTCGGCACAGGAATGTTTGTTGGCTTTTTGGGCTTTTTGTTTTAATTGAAACCCGTACGAAATGGAAAATGACTTTCAACTTGCCAGCTAGCTAAATTAGCCGCAGAGAAAAAAATTACAAATTTATAGATATTATAATATGTCAATGTATTTTGAAAAATTTATTTACAATTAAAATCTTACTCTATTATTTTTATTAATTATCTAACTTTCCATTTCGTTACTTTTTAAAATAAATGTTATTGTAAACCCTTTTTATTGGATTATTAATAACTCTTTCATAAATCATTATTTTTCAATTACTCACTTTTACAACTGCCACTAGTTAGTGGTTAATTTTTTCCCCTGTGGTAAATATATCTTGGCCGTGGCAGACTTTTTCTAATTTTGCAGCGCGAGTACATTACCAGGGCATTCGGGAATTTATGGCGGGCCAGGCGGTGTCGAAAATAGCGCCAGCAAGTAACCGCGACTGGAGAGCGATGACGACGGAGACTATGCGAGCCCGATGTTGATAGCTTTTTGCCAGTTGAAGTTACTTTCTAATGCTGCAGACAACGGATCGGATCGAAACGAAACGGAACGGAGGATGAGGATGAGGATGCATTGCACACGAAAGTCATAAGCGCAACCGAGGCAATTAAGTTCGAGCGACAAGTTGCACCGCTGGAAGCCAGGAAACACCGTCGATGTATAACTGGGCGGGCGGGGCCGAGTTTGAGGGCGGGGGTGTGCAGCTGTGGCGGCAGTTACAAGTTTATGGCTCGAAACGGATCGCACGTAATGGGATTTGCGCTGAGCGACAGCGATAGCCTGTGACTGTGACTGCAGCAGCCGCAGGAACAGCAACAGCAAAAGCCAATGCAAAAGCACCAGCAACACCGCACAGATGCTGCCACAGATTGAGGCACGGCTTCGGAGTCAGTGCCACAAGTGCAGTTTCAACTCCAGCGCCTCAATAAAGCCGATCGCATTACCAATTAGGCCTGCACACTCGGCTAAACAGCCGCCTCCTTCTGGCAAGTGGAAATTGAATTAGTTGTCGCTGCATATGCGTGACTTTGCTGCTGGCCTGAACTCCTCGAACGGAATGCACTTAAAAAAAAAAAGAAAACAACTTGACAAAGTTTAAGTTTGGTATGGCATTGGAAGCAATACCATTCTAATAGAATTACAACAGGGTATTTTTCCTCAGTGTTTAGCCTGTGAGCTAGAGAGCAACTAGCACCCTGGTTTGGGTGTCGCCTCTCAACGTATATGTAAACATTTTTTACACTTTGCCACATTCCTGCGTCGTGCGCATAAATCAGCCAGTGCTCGCCTGTCAATCTGCAACTGCGCCATCGATAGCATCACGGGACTCGGCGAGGAGCAGATCGGAGGAGCTTTTAGCGAGTGTTCAGCAGCCGGCTGGGTGTGCGCCTGGTTGTGTCTTACATTTCTGTGCCAAATACGAATAATGACCAACGAAAGGATCCAGTTTTTCCTTAATATTTCTTCGATGGAAAACATGTTCATTCGCTTTTTAAAGAGGCAAATGTCAAAAATAATAAAAATGTAATTGTATCATTTTTAAAACATTACACGTTTAATTCTATAAAGATTAAAATTCCTATACTTATTCACAATTTGCTTGTTATAAAAAAATACAAATAATTAAAATGCATATCGAAACAGAAAATTGTACAATTTTGTCTTTAATTGGGCGAATTAATTAGCCGACACGTTTCCCATGTCTTTCCCACGTAGCGCTGCCAGCTCCGTGAAAACCAGATGCGTTCATTGATCAAGTGAGAATGTAGATCTCCCAGGGCGGGAACAAGACGAAATCGCTCCTGGCTAACGCGGTATGTAAGCACATTTGTTATCACCCACTAAACCAATAAAAAATACATATATTGCTTAAACCGGACTTTTTACAAAGCGAAAGGTAGTTAAAGTCCTCGAAAACTTACAGCCACTTTGTATTTTCGCTGCAACTCTCTCATGCTTTCATGAAGCTCCAACAGCAGTTCAAACATCTTACTTTTATTTTCAAGCATTCGCAGGGTAAACGCCAGAGAATCAATAACAATTAACTTGATCTGAAAGATTACACATTAAGTTGGAAATTCAATAATTATAAAAAAAAGTAGTACATTTTTATGATTTTCCAGGTGCGTGTGGCAACTCAAAACACTAGCCAACAACTGAACTTCACTTGAGCATCTAACATAGTGAACATTTTGAAGCATTTTATGAGCTTTAAAGTCAGGTACTTTGTGAGCATATTGCCTTTCCAATGCAGTTGCTAATTCTAAACCAAAAACATGCGTTTTAAACATACATTTACCATAAGAAAATAACTTACATACGTAGCAAGCGATGGGGATTAAAGTCTTGCCGACTATCTATGAATAAAGCGCTTCCCTCCAATCCGCCAGCAGTTTTTGGTATTTGTACACTTAGACAAAGATTCATGCTAAAATATTTAATACATTTTTCTATAATTTAATCAATAAATCATTTCAAAACATACCACATTTGTGTTTTACCGGTGCCCGAATTTCCAATCAATTCAGTAATATGTCCCAATGAAATTCCACCTCCAAAATGTCGATCCATCCCTGGGATTCCTGTAGATATTTTATTTGGCTTCCTTTGAGTTAAATCCCACACGGAGTTATTAAATATGTTTTTACTGGACCCAGATGGGGTTTCCATGCCGCCAAAAATTAAATGTAAACAATTAGTCAGCTGTTACCATTGCACGCCACCGGTTTCAGGGATGGAACTTTTGTTTGAGATGATTCTCTTGGATAATTATCGAAATGCCTAGAGTTATGCAACAAAAACCGTATATTTTATTATTTATTTATTTATTTTTATTTATTTATATTTATTTATTTATTTATTTCGCAATCTTTCAGAATTGAGGGAATGGATCGTGCACCAATTAGTGCACTAGCTAGCATTCCTGCATTCATCACAAAACTTTGCGACATAAGTATTTTTAATACTTATAAAAAGACATAAGTATTTTCTATACGTAGCCTGGAATGATAAAAAGACAAAGGTTTGCATTTTGACCCATTAAGTGTTAAATCATTCGCTAAATACCATTTTTGCAAATTTTTGAGACCGGATTTTTATTGAAGACAAAACTTAACATCGTCTTTATAAATAAGTACTAAAAGAGTAAACAGTAACGGGTCAGACGAAAAAATTTTGTTGTAATAAAAAAAATTGCGATCGTTTCAATTTTTAAATATCTTATTATAAGCATCATAAACTATTTGAAAATATTTTGTTTAATTTATTCTTGTGTAGTTTAATACACTTTATAGCATGCTAAAGACTGCATATAAATAAAATAGGTAGGTCCCTGGCGCAGGTGATTTCGACTGCTAGAGTCATCCGAAACAAAAAATTAGAATAGATTATTGTTTTGTAAGCTTATGGCTCTGTCCCGTACTAGAATGAAATATTTTCATCAATAAACAACAAAATGGCGAAGTCACAAAAAAAAAATTTTTTTAATTAAAAAAATGTATCTTAAATTAATGAAAAACTAATCATAAAAAATAAATGATTCTAGTACGGGATAGAGGTGTTACTTTTTAGAACAACATATCAAAATTTCAGCTAGATCGGTACCATAGAATCTTGTGAATCACCTGCGCAGCACACAAAAATGTCGTTCCGAGAAAAACGCGTTTAAAGTTTAGACGCTACCGAGAAACTCATACTTTTCGGTGTTGGCGCGCTCTCGATTATGGGCTGTATCTCTGTCATTATTTGATATTTTTATTTGAAACTTTAACAGTACATTCTTAATAAACAGTACTTTCGAAATATGTGAAAAAAAATCGATTTTTTTGAACCTCACACATGAGACTACATCCTTAAATCTATGAAATTAATCATCCCTATCCCTAGTAGGTCGGATCAGTTGGCTCAATATAGAATTCATAGAAAGTTCCATCCCCCTAATTTAAAAAAGTTATACGACCTATAGGATTATACATAGTTATACGAAAAGTTATACGACCGACTAAGTGCACGAAATTTTAAGTCGATAGGCTTAAAACTTAGAGACTTGTTCTTGTAGAAACAGAAAGACATACAAACCTAATATTAATTCAAGAGGTGATTCTGATCAAGAATATTGTATATCCCTTAAAGGGTGAGAAACTTTTTACCAAATTTATAATATATTTGGTCGCTCTTCAAGCGAATAATTAAACCATTATTTCCGGTTCCGGTACGGTTCCAAATTACACTTTCTATCTTCAATTAAAAAACAAAATACATATGTATTCATATATGTACACACAAACACAATTTGAAAAACAATCAGTTCTAGTTTGGAATTTTAAGTCAAGCGCACCAAGTAAAACACAAAAAAACCTATTAGAAATGAATCAAAATTGTCAGTCAGGCCTTCCAATATGGTAAAAGGATGGAACTCTGTTCAAAACAGAAAAGCCTGCGGGCGATTCTTAGATGGCTCGATGTGGAAGCAAATCTGCAACAATACATACTACAACCAAGTTCTAACACGTTACAAAGGCACTCTAGTAAAAAAAGGAGAACCCTATACTGTTTTTCAATCAGATTTTAGCCAAAAAGTAGATATAATGGTATTTTTTCTTATTGACGAAATGCGCAAGTGTAGCTTTGTGAAGGTGACCAGCATGAACCAATTCCAGTGCCTGGATAGGGATTTTAAAGTGAAGGACATAAAAACGAACAAGAGTCTTTTGGCTTGCTTACCTTACAGGTTACGCTTGGCTGAAGAATTATTCCTCCGTTGCGATAATGGGAGCAATTATATGTTCGATGAAAATAGTTCTACGATACTCTACTATGCCAATATTGCAAAACGGTTGAGTGAACTTCATTCTGGCAAATATAATCGGGAACAAGAAAACAAATATTCAGACGGAGAATTAGCTACAGATAAAGCTTCTTTATATTCCACAAGTATGATTATCGTAATACTTTCGGCGTTACTTGTAATATTCGTAGTATGCCGTTGGGTTTAGTTCTTGGCTAAAAAATAGCAAGATACTTTATGCTTTGTTTAGTAAAATAAAAAATTGGGTTTGATTTTTAAATTAAAATAAAAAATAAAACTTTTTTATAATTTAATTCAGACCTGACTTCTGGATTATGTCCATCTCAGCTGCTCTGATTATGTCTGGCTGGACATCAGCCGCATTATGTTGTTCTGACCGGGAACATTTTGGTAAGTTAGCTTATGTATTTATTGTGCGAGCCATTAGAGATCTCGCTTTCGCTATTGTGGAATGCATAGGTTTATTTCTCCCTTGTAATTTTGAAATTTACCTAAAATAAAGTTTGTTGATCTAAAATTTTCGAGTTATTCATTTAATGACTAATTCGGGGCTGTTTAAAACTCTGGGCACCTCAAAGATTAAAAAAGGACTCCGAAATTCCCTGAAGTATCAGGGTGGAGAAACGTGACACCAGGCGTATAAGATCCTTAGTTTAGTCCCTCAACGGTTTGGTCTAAATAACACAATATTAATAACAACAATATTAAATAACACTATTATTGCAGTCGGAATAATAACCGACTGCAGTTCCACCTATCTGAAGTTTCCAGTGACATAGCTATGTACATAGCTATAGCTTCTAGTCTGGGGCGCTGGCTCTTGTAGGTATATTCGAGTGACGTGATTGTAATCCCTTCAGTGGGGAACACCCCACGTTCGGATAGATCCGAGATACGTCTGCAGTGTCCACCTAATCTGGATAGTAATATACAAATTGGCGATTGATAATTTAATTTAGGTTATAATTACTTGCTAAAACAAAATACAATTATTGAAATATAAATACATTTAACTACACTATAAAAACAACGTACATATAGTGCAAAAGAAGAATAAATAGTATTGAACTGAATTTGTCTTGAAGTCTACAGAATTATTAAAAAATAATGAATCATTCTGGGATTTACTATCAGGCCGTAGGCCACGAGTGCTAGGCTCAAGCCAATCCCGATAGAAAAATACATCGGTACAGACGCCATTGTAACCAGGGGAGCCACAACCAAATCCAAAGGAGATAATGCCGTACAATTTATTGTTACAAATTAATGGGCCACCAGAATCCCCCTTGCAAGTGCTCACTTCAAAGAATTTTGGATCTCCCACACAGATCATAGATACTGGAGTCCATATAGGGTAGTTTTCGCATAATGATTTTGGTCGAATTTTTAAATCTATGTTAAGAACCTCTGCTGGTAATGGTCCAAACTAAAAATAAAAGAAAAAATGTTAAAGAAAAAACCAGAAAGGAAAACTAACTTCTAGGGCTCAAAATAGAATTTAGGGTCACAAAAATAGGGTCATTTCAGATAGTTCAGTTATATGGCAAGATATAGGATCCTTCTGAAAGTTGGTATGTATTATTTTGCCAAAAAAATAGAATCCATAGAAAATGCCAACTCTCTAACTAAAAAAATACCGAAGTTATGGCAATCAGTTATATGGTAGCACTAACCATACAGCATGGTTAGTATGGTTGTTATGTATGCTGTATGGTTAGTGATGGTAGCTATAAGATATAGTCGGCCGATCCCGGCCGTCCCGAATTATATGCTGTGTGCAAAGGAAAAAGGGTAAGTGCAAAGTTTCGAGTCGATATTTTTAGAAACATACATACAACAGACGGACGGACAGACATAATCATATCAACTCAGGAGGTGATTCTGGGCAAGAATATATATACTTTATAGGGTCGTCGACCCAAATTTTTGACCAGAGTATAAAAACAAGCCAGAGGCGAAACTAACCATAACAACTCTTCCCCAACCCACAGCAGTACATTTCATATTTACGGCCGGCGGCATGTTGGGCAAAAGGACCATGGCAACAGATGAACCCAGGGTAAGGTGCTTGCTAAGGAGCACCAATCCAATATCATAATTGATACTCTGAAAATGTTTGTAGTTGGGATGAGGCATAAGCTCCATTGCCTTGATAACCTGACTGGTTTTAATTTTCTGAAGTCTATTAGGAGTGCCTGCCACCACGGATATATCCTCCGCATCCAGCAACTTTCTTTTCCTAAAAACCAAAATTAACCAGGACCTATTACAAAAAAAGACATTATTTTGGCAACATACTCGTCGAATAGGCAGTGGGCAGCCGTGACAATAAATTTCTTATGAATAATGGATCCTCCACAATAATGATAAGCTCCAAACCATTCCGGAGAGTCATAAATACGCAGTGACACAACGTACTTCACCAAGTTATTTGAAATAGGACGGTATCCACCGGCTACCAGGTAATCAAATTCAAAAGGATCAAAGGTTTTGGTTGATACTGAAGGCTGGTTTTCCACCATGTCATACTGAGCTTTTTCCTCCCCCCCATCGGAATATCTCAAGAAATCCGCATGCTCTCCAGCTGGTGTCAACAAGGATGAGGGTTCCGAGGAAAAAACGATTGATAAGACGCTGTGCGTCACATTATGTGAAAAAACCAAAAACAAATACACAAATAATTTTGACATTTTAAGTTTTTCAATAAAACTAAGAGAATTGAATGTTGAGAATTCAAATACACAAAATTTTCAGTCAAGATATATAGCAAGTTTTTAGAAAAATGTTGAAAGGTTGGGATTCCCTGATGAACAGAAAAGGATGTGACAGATTTATAGATGGATCAAGTTGGAAGAAAATCTGCCACGATAAATATTACGACCGAGTAAAAGAACTTTACAGAGACAGCTTGGTGAAAAAGGGAGAATCCTATGCGATTTTCAAGCTCCAGAAGAGTCAACTCAACGAACTGATGATCTTTTTTCGATTGGACCAAATTCAAGATTGCACCTTTGTTAAGGCGCTCGACATGAATAAATTCCAGTGTATGAACCAGCTTGGCCGAAATTTAAAGAATATAACCACGAATCGTAGCATTTTGGCCTGTTTACCCTACCGGTTTCATTTATCCGAAGAATTGTACTCGCATTGCGCTCAACATAACAAAGTAGAAGTGGTGGATCCCAGTACTTCTACGATACTATACTACGCCAATATTGGAAATGACATTGATAAACTACGTCAACAGATGGAAAATTCTGACCTATATAGAATGGCTGATAGGACTCGAAGTGAAGCTCCAAACGTAATTTTACTTCTGTCGGTATTACTGCTAATAGTATTGCTACGCTTTTGCACTTAAAGCTTTGGTTTGAATAAGCAAAAGTAGCTTCATATAGGATTCGATGTTTTTATCAAACACAAAAGTTTTCATTTTTTATCTGGAATATTCATTGCACTGAATACATGTAAATTGGAGCGTCTAAAATCTAATGTTAGGACATTTATTTATAATGATAAAATAATGTAAATTTATGTGCAAATAAATTTTGAATCTTTACTAAAGAAAATACAAATGTACGAATTCTATTCCAGATTCGTTCAGGGTAATTTTAGAAAATAGTACAAAAATAAAGACGCCAAACACTTAACTACCTCTCCTTCGAAGCTGCGGAAAAATATGGGTGGACTTGCGCCATCAATTTCAGGCCATACACCTCGTGTGGCAGGCTCCAGCCAATCCCGGAAGAAAAATATATCGGTGTATACCCCATAATAGCCAGGAGTGCCACAACCACGTCCATAAGAGACAGTTCCATACAACTTTAAGCCACAATATAAAGGTCCACCAGAATCACCGTGACAACTGTCCACTTCAAAGAATTTCGGATCCCCGCCACAGATCATACCATCGGGATTCCATTTGGGCATATTTTCGCATAAAGCTTTTGATAGGACTTTTACGTCAACATTAACAGCCCCATCGGGAAAGGGTCCAAACTAAAAAAAACGTTCTAATTATTAAGAAAGTAAAATAAGAAACCAGAAATCGGAACCTCGATAACTTGTCCCCATCCCACTACTGTGCAGTCCAAGTTTTTAGCCGGAGGTATGTCGGTTAGCAGGATGACGGCGACAGATGGACCCAACACTAGGTCTGTATTAAGTAACACCAATCCAACGTCATACGTGTGGCCCATTTCTCGATTGTAATTGGGATGTGGAATAAGCTTTTTTGCCTTAATGACCTGGGTGGTGCTGACCCTTTCTAGCCTGTTGGGAGTGCCTGCCACAACGGTTACAGAATCAGCTTTTTCCAAACTTCCTTTTCTACAGACAAAACAGGACCAAGACCCGGTTATAGATTAGTAAAAGGGCTATATGGAATTTGTATACTTGCTTCTTACTTGGTAAAGAGACAATGGGCAGATGTGATAACACATTTTCTGTGTATAATGGCTCCTCCGCAAAAATGATTATCTCCAAAGAATTGCTTAATTTTATTATATCGCAGTGATACCGTAAACTTAATCAAATTGTTGATTTTTGGGCGATATCCACCAGTGACCAAGTACTCAAATTCAAATGAATCCAAATCTTTGCCATTTTCTTGAAACTCAACGGCCGGTTTTTTCACTTCCTCATTCCGCTTTTTTACTGACATCCATTCGGAGGAACTTGTTCCATTGTCTCCGTTGGAAGTGATCAGGGACGAGAGTTCTGAGGGAAGGCACACGGAGGGTATCACTAATAAAACCACGTCTATATGCAGAAACATCAAGAAAGAACACACAAAGAATTTTGACAAGCTCATTTTGAGTTTCTAAATTTGAAGTCCTAATCCTAAACCTAAATTTTCTACTACTAGTCTACTACCAGCTTTTGGTAAGATCTTAGAAAGATGCATCCTGGCTCGCTTGTTTTCCAATTCTCACATCCAAGCAGCAATTTCTTCTTTTCAACTTGGTTTAAGACTAGACAACGTATAGTAAAGTTCGCTTCAGGTAGATGAAGGTGGCTGCATTTCTAAACAGGCCTTTGACAGTGTTTGGCTTTGGGGGCTCCTGAATAAGCTAAAAGGCCTTCTCCACCAACAATTGTTTCAAATTGTCGGCAGCTTCCTTTTTGATAGGACCTTTTCCGTGGTCCAAGATTTTTTAATTTTTTACACATTTTGCCGGTACAGAAATCCCAGGAGGGATCCCAAACAATTTAAAATCACCGAAAACCAAATAACTCTTTTCAGCCTGAACAGAAATTTTAATATAATAAAAATTGTTCCTTTAGAAAAGTTCCACTCAAAACCAGTGTGTACAAAAAACTGTTGATCATTTAAAAGTTTCCGCAAAAAATAAAAGCTGGTCTGAACAAAACACTTTAAAGTTTAAACTGTTCTTCATGTTTTACTCAGAGCAAAACACTTTTTTTGATGTTTTATATTCGATTCGGTATGTCAAAGACACATTCACTCGGACTTTTGGTTAAAAGTTTCTATTTTAGGTGTATGTACGGCAGTGCCATATAAAGTATGGCACTTTATAGGTACCAAATGAACATTTTTCGTTAGATCCACATATTACAAACCTTTATTTAAGAAGTACATCCCTCTGAGCCGAGAGATTTTTTTTTAAGTAAAGTTGGTAGATCCAAATTTATATACATATATATAAATATTAGTATCAAAACCGTGTCGGATTTGAATGAAAAAATTTTAGAATGCGAAAATGGAAGAATTTTGCACTACAATAATGTAGGAATCATGTAGTAGGCATATTTCACATCCAATGTAGTAGGCATGAGGAATTTGAAAGACAGATCCCATAATTTTTTTGGAAACAGACAATTGATTACAAAATTTTTAGTGGTCATCAAAATTTGAAAAAAAGAATTCTGGGCAAAAATGAGTAACAAGAAAGGATGGGGAAATCTTGTAAGCCGGAAAAACTGCGCAAAATTTTTAGGTAAAGTTTGGATAAATCAGTGTTCTGGAAACTACCCAGATTATCTCGTAACCCGATGGAAGGGAAAATTAATAGATAGGAATACGGCGTATACAGTCTTTCAGTTACAAGACCAGGAGGATTTAATGGTCGTATTTGACTACGAACCAATAAAGCAGTGTAATAAAATTGTTTGGAACGGCATTCATGATTACACCTGCACCCAAGCGAACACTCCAAGGGCAGGAAAAACGGACCACAGCTTGTTGGCTTGTTTGCCATATAAATACGCTTTGGCTGACGATTTGATTGAACATTGCGCAGGAAAAATCAGCACAGGTTATGGTTGGGGCTCTATTTTAGGAATTAAGGAAATGAGAGAAGAATTGAAATCCCACACCCTTCTTTATTTTACCCATGGACAAAACCGTTTGCAAACAATTGCCTATTTTAACTTAAGAGAAAAGAACAAGGATACCTGGAAAGATACAAGTACTGATGGAGGTGCCATGATCGGCTTGGATATGCTTTTACTTTTACTGATGGTGCTACTTACAATGTTTTTTCTGCTCCGGCGCATATAATCCCCAGTAGAAAGTCGACTTGCCAATATTAATTTGTAAATATGGTATTCGGTCATCTTTTTATGATCCATTTACGAAGTCTTTGAATACTAAGATAATTACAATATTGAAGAATGTATAAATTACTTGTACTGATTGACAAATAAAATGTTAAATAAATTATTATAACCCGAACGAGTGCAACTCGCATTTAAACTAGTAAAATAAATATAATGTATTCAACTATAATATCGTTTTATTGAAGAGGTGGCTTCTTTTTCCAGAAAAAAATGCAGTATTGGAGCTCTGTGGGTTTCCCGCGTTGGAGGTGAACACTGATGAGGATCCAAAGTTAACCAAGGCCGAAGATTCGCGAACCCAGAAATGTCAACAAGTAAAATCTGTTTGCAGGTTTAAATAACGTAATATTATATATGCTTTTCTTCTTCCCATAATGTTTAATTTATGCAAATTTTTTTAAGTTTTGGACTTTTTATATAATATAATTATATATAATAATAATTGAATAATAATTGATAATAATAATATACATATAATAATAATATACTTATATACTTTATAAGCAATACTTAATGTACTTAACATACTTTTAATATAATTACATATATGTATTAATCCCAAAGTTTACTTTTAAAAAAAAAATAATTTTTTTCTTTTTATTTAAAAAAAAATTTTATTATTACCCTGTATCTGCATAATTCACAAACTTCGTTTAATCATCTAGACTGATTGAAGATGACTGGTTTGCTCCAGAAATGAAACTGACCATTTTCAATTGACAGATAACCAACCAACATCGGCTTAAAAGAAATAACCCAAAAGAACACTTGCTGCTGATAAGGGTGCAGATGCAACAATTGAGTCATTGGTGAAAAGTGAAAAGATCGAAAGATCGATTAAATTTGGACTGGTGACGGCGAGTCGAATGTTTATGTCTTTGGCTTTTGCTTTTGCTTTGGTCATGGAAAATTTACGGGAATGCGTTTGGCAATAATAATTACAGTGCCTATTCTCTGAGGTAATTTATGGGTTGGGTAACAAGACTATATGTATCCGCCCGATATTTGCTTTTCCTGTTTTATTGCTGGTTTAAATACTACTATAACGTTTATTGATTTCGTTTATGTTCAGTTCATTGCTCTTACGTTAAAGATTTAAAACTTAAAATTTATACAATATAATTTACAAATATAAAATAAATAAATATTAGGGCCATAAATTTGCTGTAATACAGGTCAGATACAGGCCAAAATAATGGGCGTATTGGCCCTGGTCCTCTGGAACCCATAAATTTATATATCAAATTATTCATTCGGTCATTGGTAAAAAAACCACTGTAGTGGTGGAGATTCATGTAGGCACCGCCATGATCGGGGTTACCGCATCCCAATCCATAAGCAACTATACCAAACGCGTAGTTGCCGTCACAAAATAATGGGGAGCCAGAGTCATATAAGCAGGCGTCCACTTCAAAAAAGTATGGATCATGAGCACAGAGCATAGCATTATGATCCCAACCGCGGAGCATAGAACACGCACTCTGTTTGGTTTCAACTGAGGCTTGAAGATACTCATCTGCAATCGGTCCTTGATCCACGACTGACCCCCAGCCAACGATATTACACTTCATACCATCACGTGCCTCATAAGTTGGTATTTGTGCAACAGCCACGGCGGGACTCAAGTCCAGCTCCCTCTCCAATAGCACTAACGCCAAGTCATTTAGTAATCCGGGGTGTCTATATCCGGGGTGTACAAACAATTGTTTTGCCATGATACTAATGGTAGTGCTGGTACTTTCAAGTCTTCTTATTGCTCCGGCCACAACTTGTATATCAGTAGGCTCCCTCGTTTCTTGACTTGCAGATTTAAAAAATAATTACAAAAATAATTAACAAAACTTCTTTGAAAAAAATCAAAGGATACTAACGGCGACAAAAAAAGAACGTGGGCAGCGGTTAAAACGAATTGCTTATGGACGATTAGGCCACCGCAGAACATGTTGTCGCCAAATTGAGCCCTTGTACTTCGGTATGTTAACCACACTGCAAACCGGACCAGGGTTCTGTCTCCAGTCGTAGATCCACCAGTGATCAAGTAATTGAACTCCGAACCGTTGTCTGAGGTGCTTTCTCGAGGCTCCTTGAGTGGGGCCCTTAGAAAATCCGAGTATTTCGCAGTTGTGGCGTTCCCCGCCAGCCCTCCCTCATTCGTAGTATTGGAGCTCTGTGCGTTTCCCGCGTTGGATGTGAACACTGATGAGGTTCCAGAGGTAACCAAGTCCAAGGATTCGCCGGACCCAGAAATGTCAACAAGTAAAATCTGCATGATGAAAATTATATATACACATAATTTTGAATTACACATTATAAAATTTAGTCTGATGACTCCAAATCACTATTAAAAATGAACTATATTCTGAATTGACAGCCAGAAAAGGCTCCACCATTAGAGGCTATGAGTAGGCTATAAGTAGTTGTTGTTAGTTGACATATAGTCTCATCAAAAGGTAGTTTGACAACCGAAATTTCATAACTTTTTAATATACCTTGGTAGTCATGTTTACAGGAAAAATTCAAAGGTGGTCAGTATCCACTGGATACTATCAAAACTTAATTAACTAATTAAACTATTTTATGAAACAAAAGCTTGGATACCGGTACACACTGTTTTGTATAATATTTTTATAATATTAATGTATATTAATTTAAACATTCGTAAAGATGAAAAAAATATGACAATATTAATATTTTCTGAAGGTTTTTTTTTGCATGATCGTTTCATTTTACCAGTTGTGTTGGTTTGTTAAGAGGACAATTTTGGGGACCTTTTGTTTAAAATAATTTGAGGATAATCATTATTTTATTTCGCGTTACAGATTGACCCTTTTTTGGAAATGCCCATAATTCGAATACTAATTACTATATTTTTTCTCGCTTTTTACAAAGTTTAAGCACTGAGTTTTTATTCAGTTTCAGTTTTGTTGAGTTGTAAATACAACAAAATTTGGTAGTAGCTTATGGTGTATTCTTTAACCATGGGGGATTCACAAGTAGTCTATTCTAACACTTACAAAAATATACCGAGCTGCACTACATTTAAATCCGACCACAGGATTAGGTTGTGCTACAACATCCAAAAAATTACTTTCGCACCCTGATTGCCGACTTTTGAAAGTTCAGATTCCAAATTTTGAGTTATCAACACAACAAAATTCGCATTTTATTATTATATTTATGTAGGAAGTAGGAAGTATATCCCTTTACATGGTGGTGATGCAGATCTGCATCATACCGTTTAAATTCAATTATTTATTAAACTGCGTTACAAAACTGTATAAAAACTTTTCGATGCAGTTCAGCAAATTTCGTTTTTTATATAAAAAGTGTTGATCACTCAGAATTCTGTCCAATACTCAACAGGTGATTACTTTTCCCGCCAATTTGGTGAATGTGGTAATCTGAATTGGTTGTGCAGTTTCTCATCCAAAATATAAAAAATCAAAAAAAATTGTATAATTGATTCAATTAATGTTTAAAAATAGGTAAAAATTATATTTAGTTGTATATTTTTGAGTTTTTGTGTTTTTTGCATTATAATACAATTAAATCATTAATATCGCTTAATTTAAAAAATTCGCTTTTTTTTGCTTTTTGTAAAAAAAATTAAGAAAAACCAATCTTAAAAAAAAAATAAAAAGAAGTGTATTTTTTATTTTCACTTATCTACCGAACAAAAAAAAAATCAAGAAAATCGGAGTTATTGCCATGTAAAGGGATATAGTGTATTCTTCAACCATGGGGGTATAAAAATATAGTCTACTCCCACTCTTACAAAAACCTACAAAGCTGTCATATGTTTAGACCCGACCACTGGAATAGGTTGTGCTCCGGCCTATTCCCAAGAAGGTTACTTTCGCGCTATGATAGAAGACTTGTGAAACTTTTAGAACCATTTTAGAACAAGATATGATGGCTGTTTTAACGTCAAGGGCCTTGAAAAATGCCCATATGTTTTTGTAAGAAAACGAGAAAATAGTTAAAATTCCCGCCCTTAAACTAACCTTTAAAAATAAAAATTGTAAAAAGGAATTGTTCATAAATTTGTAGGTTTTGGAAGATATAGTTAGAGAATAACTTCTTGTTTTTCTTTTTTTTATGAAATTTAAGCTCTGAGTTTTCATTCAGATTCCAAATTTTGAGTTATCAATACAACAAAATTTGCATTTTATTTTTATATTTCCGTATGAAGAGTATATAGTGTATTCTTCAACCATGGGGGATAAAAATATAGTCTACTCCCACTCTTACAAAAACCTACAAAGCTGTCATATGTTTAGAGCCGACCACTGGAATAGGTTGTGCTCCGGCCTATTCCCAAGAAGGTTACTTCCGCGCTATGATAGAAGACTTGTGAAACTTTTAGAACCATTTTCGGTGTTCAGGCGGAACGACGCTAAAGATTTGATGGCTGTGTTTAACGTCAAGGGTCTTGAAAAATGCACACATGTGTTCTTTCAAAGCATGAATAGAATTCTGTGCGGAACCCGTAACGGATTTCTTCCGGACCCAATTCAAGCGTATGCCAGCGTAATCGCTTGCCTACCATACTCCCTAGATTTGGTGGATGACCTGAACTTCGTTTGCTGGCAGGATACACCTCAAAATTCATTCAACCTCACGATAAAAGAGGGATCAAAACGACATGGGACAGTTCTTTTTCATAACTTTGGCCAAAAACGTTTAAGACGTTATAATAACACTGACTCTGTGAATGGTGTCGCCGAGATTCACTTTAATCTTTGGCTTTTAATATTGTCAGTGCTTCTAATAATACTTCTACGTCGTTTTGTATAGCCCCTAGTAGGTTTTTAGACGCTAGCTTAAGACCTAACATAATAGTTTAATGCCTGCATTTTAATAAAAAAAATAAATTATTTAAACATTTTCACGATATTGATTATATTAATCAGAAATCAGTTTGAAGGAATTTATGCAAATGGAATATATTGGAATTGCTTTCAAGAGTTTTCTTTACATTGACAAAGGCCAGAAAGAGTCCAATTGTGAATCCAACAAAAACATAGATTAAGGCTGGCAACTATTATCTATGGAGATATAAATGTTTTTGAAAAAAAAAATATTTTATATCCTTTCAGTTCCATTCAGCTCCATTACAGACCAATTACCGCAATACAATGGACAATAATTTAAAATTTTTTTTTTTGTATACATATGTTTTAAATTTTGTAGATTCCAAAGACCCAATAAGATATAAACAAAAATTTTTAAATAACAAAATAAATCTTTGATTAATCCTTGAACTAAATAACCTAGGTAAAAAGAGGTAAAAATAATATTTCAAACCACGAAACCGCGAAATCGAAAAATCGAGCCAGTGCTGGAGAACGCTATCTCCTTTTGAAACCCATATGTTCAATCAGCTGTTGTTAACACTGCTGTTTTGTTTACAACTGCATTTACCTTTTTGCCACGGCTTTGGACTTTAATCCTACTCATAATGTTTAATTTTAAAGAATTGGCATCTTATGCCTATCGCCAGTACGAACTTGTTACTTGCATCAACATGCTGGAGCCCTGGGAAAGGAAGTTAATCAGTGAGTATAGGCACAAAACATATGTATTATAGTATCACTAATGCAGAGTTTGTTTTGCCTAGATGGATTCTTCCTCATAATGATGACTCTGGTGATATTTTCTAGTTACGTTTATCTGCCCAACTATCTTCAGAACCTGATGCAGTTTGTAACGCCTCCAGCTTGGCTTAATCCTGGAGAAAATGTGGCTTATGTGGCACAAAAAATGGCTAGAAGCTAAGCTGCATGCCCTTCCCATTCTCCCCATTTGAAAGACAATTTTGATTTTATTGTGATTTACTTTGACTGGTCCAAAATCTGTATATATCTAATCGTGCCAAGCAAAAACCGTTTAACCCCATTAACTATAGTTTTCCTGTATCTAATGGTCAATACCACGGCCTCTACAATTCGCAGGGCGGATGTGTTGAAAAAGAGACCCACGAGGCCACCAAGGGAAACTGCGGAAAGAGATTAGAAAGGAGCATTAGAAACATGCCATTTTTTGGGCTTCCGACCTTACTTAGAAAGTCCAAAATAGTTTTAGTCACTCGACGCACATAACGCTGGGTGGGCAACTCCACCAGAGACACTCGGATCTTTGACAGGTCGTTTGACGCCTCGTCGTCTCTAGAAATAAGAAAATTTCGAAAATTGTGTTTTTCCAAACTAAGTAGGTTCTCCTTTTCTTGAATTTTAGGCCTCATATAGGAGGTTTGCTCGTTAAAAACTTACTCATCGGCAGAGTTATAAATAATGTTGTACTCCGGTTCCTCGCAGGAGCTCATGCACTCACAGGACTTACGTTCTGTCATGAGCTTGTCCCGGATTCTGGTTAAGCAGATCAGACCTCGGTAGTCGCAGACGGGTAGTGAATTACGCCCTGGAACTGCCATGAAGTGGCTAGTGCAGTTGCAGTTTGCCAGCTGGAGGAGCACAGTGCACTCCACAACACAACTGGAGTAGCTGTAAAACTCGTATATGCCCTGTCTTTCGGGAACGTGTTCATGAGCAAATCTGCAGCGCCGCTGCTCCATGCTCAGATCCTGGACGCTCTCGTCGTTATGCACTTCGATGACGTTCAGAATTAGCTCCTTGTCATGTCCCAGAAGGACTGTTTCACGGATCATACCTTCGGACAGCTGGTATGGCACATCGATAGGAGCGTGAACATACAACTGAATGTCGGCAGCGGCATGAAAATTGAGATGGCCCGGGCCGGTTATACGATTATTTGTGTACTGGACATGTGACACTTTGCGAGCCTGGTGGGAGTTAAAGGAGTAACATAATCCGTATTCGGTGGGTACGGGAAGGAACTGGTCACAGCAATCAAAAAGCTCGTTAAGGTAACTGCAGTTGACCAGCAACTGCGGGCACTTGGTTCGAAACTAAAAAATAAATACATTTTTTAAAACAAACAACGATCTTATATGTATTATAATAATTGTAGTCAACTGACCAATTCAACTAGAAAAGTAAAGTTGGCTGGACACCGAAGCTTGGCACAATCTTCGCAGCTACTGCACACCCCCCGGTAGAAGGCGATTTCGCTTATAAAATCATCCACGTGCATATCATGTTCCGGCCCGAAATGTGAGTCACTCAAATCCCAAATCCGTTCGGCGTTGTATATCTCACACACCGTAATGGCCGGAAAGGTGGAATTCCAGTTGAGGCTGAGCCATAAAATTATAATATTCCACAAGTATTGTATTTAGGTCACATATTCTGACTTACTAAATTGTATCCAAATTGAAGGAGACCGATGAGGACACATAGCTGTTCAACATAGACAAAGTGACACTTCCAACGAAAGGCAACGAGTGATAAAATGTTACCAGATAAAGAACTCTTTGTTAAGGAAACAAATATAAAGATTTAAAACATATTTAATATTCATGCGGAAAACTTACCCTTTCAAAACCAACCATAAGACGCGGGTGAAGTTCATTGTGAACCATCCGATGGAAAAATTCAAACTGACCACCTGAGCTTTGATTTCGTATCCATTCGGCTTTTGGCGTTCCGTAACAAAAGAAGTTTTCGTGTATCCATCAGATTTGTATCTACCAATTGTTGTGTCGCATGGCCCACATTAAAATATATACATAGCTTTTATTCTTACACATTTAGTTCAATGCTAAGGTTCACATTGAGCAGACATGCCCGATGAGCTTGTAAATGCCCATCCTAAAAATTAATAAATCAAATTTATTGGCTTATCAAGGTCATAGGTCATTGCGGCAATTTATTAAATGAAAAACAAAGCAAAATGGGAAAACCACCAACTATAACACAACTAAGTTGATCAGTGAAACAGCGATTACACTCCAGATCGAAATTAATCTTGATGTCACTTCTAGTGCCGGGCCCTACGTATGTACATAGATTGTATTAGGTCCCATATCTGGACAATGAAAATGCAGCTTTACTAACCGCAATACCAATTATGGCATACCAAAGGTATTACTTTGGATCTCTCACAATGAGTCACTGCTATAGAATTTCGATCACAAGATTCAACAACAATATTGGGAACAGATTTATTAAAACAAGCTGAGATTCTTGTAAATAACGTAGATACTAAGAAATCACGATTACAATGCATGGACTATAGAAAAAAGACGTATAGATGAATAGTGCATATGTATTGCGAAGTTCCAATGATGAATCATTGAAACAATTAAAAAAATTAAATTTAACCCATCATGTTTGTAATAGTGGACTGCTGTTTAGTTTCGAAATTTCAGCTTCAATATCCATGCATTTTCAATTTAGAATCGAACTTAATGTTTGTGTTGTAATAATAGAGGCATAAACATTTTCAAAAAATGTAAATTTTTGTATTTGGCATTGTCTATTTATATACTTTAATATTCTTGTTTCTTTTTCCTACCGGCTCTCAAACACCGAATACAGGGTTTTATTGAAAGAACTATCGGCGCACTTTTATTTAAGACTTTCTAACTAAGACTTTCATTAAGTTTGTACATTTCCCAAGAACAATAAAAACCTCCAAAACAATTAATGCTGCTTAAACAATATATTAAATAATGTCAAAAAACTTATGAATCCTCTAGAGTATCTATGGCAAGAGCTTTTTAAACTACGGTTTTTAGAAAAAATAAATACATAATTATAAATAGTTGTGACAAAGCCAGTCATCTCGGGTTGATCGACGATTTACTGTAGGTTTTGGGTGATCCAGGGTAACATGTCCAGTACGTTGGAGAACAGACCTGGTTGATTTTCGTTTTGACCACACCGTCTTTCTCCGAACGACACGATGCCATACTGAACAAATCGATAGGTGCTCTTGAAGCGATGCCTAATGAAGACCGGGCCGCCGGAATCTCCCTGGCAGGTGTGCTTCAGTTCTGTGCCAGCGGCGCAGATGTGGTTGTCGCTGACCTCATCATCACCATAGAACTGGCGGCACACGTCCAGACTCTTACGCTGGACAATAGCCTTTTGGAGTACCGAGGGGGTGTCGGTCTTGTCAGTCCGACCCCATCCGGCGATGTAAAAGTCCTGGTTGTAGCTCAATGCTTGGGACTTTTCCTCAATGGGCAGGCAAATGGGCTTGATGTGCGACTTAGCCCTTATAACGCCTTTTACCTTAATAACGGCGATGTCGTAATGAATCTTCCCGTGAATATATTTGGGGTGAACTCGAACGTCTTCGACCTCATAGTCCTCGTACTCCTGGCAGACAACTTTGGTACCACCCAAAACAGCACAGTCCCTCTCTGTGTCCAAATTATGTTCACCCATACGTACAGCAATGCTGAAACAATAAATTCAAGGCTTATTCATCAAGTGATAAAACAAATAAAATTAGCCGTGCTCCCGAAAGGGTATGCCTAATTAAGGTCATAATGTTATTTTATTACTAAATAATACTTACACATCTGGGCGCTCGACAATGCAATGGGCAGCGGTAAGGATGTGACTCTCGGTTATAAGACTTCCTGAGCAAAGGAATGGTCGCGGGTCATCGATGTCGTACTTGAGCAGTGCCATCCATGGGAACATGCCTTGTGTGGCTGGCCTACCGCCTGCGACTTTGGGATTTCCTTTATTACCACAGTCCTGGATTGAGTGTAGCAATCTTAGGCCCTCCTGATCGATTCTGTTTATATCAGTGGATTGGCCTCGAACTGTTTTGGTTTGCACTTGCTGAGTTAACGTGTTGATATGACAACACACATATGCACCCTGAGAAAAATTAACTGGTTAATAAACAACCTTATGATTTAATTTCATAGACTTACAGCCCTTCCGCCGTTGCACCTCATTTGCCGCAACTGATTACGAAAATAGTCTGGTATATCACCACCATAGACACTGAGGAGCTGTTTTACAAAAGGGCAATCCTGGGCGCGAACACACTGGCCCATAGTCCCGGATTGGGTCAAGCACCCACTCTCTGTAATCCGAAATTATGGTTCTTTAAAATAATACGTCTTTTAGCGAAACCTGAGAATACTTACGGGTCAGAACCAGCTCTGGCATTCCCATTAAGATTAGACAAAGGCCCAGACTAGCAATTAATAAACCCATCCTGGCTGATTACTGTGATGTTCACTAATCGACTTGGTGGGGGTTCCGTCTGCCTCGTTTATCACTTATTGAAAACCTGTCCCAAGTACGGATGCCGATGCCGTTGCTGTTTTTGTGCGGAAGATAAGATAACGTTAGTGGACTTGCAACGCGCGCGCTCAACCGATGAACTTAGAATGAATCTGAAGCTGTCGTGTGCCGGGCCTTTTGTAGATCCGAATCGCGTGCTCGAACAAGATGCCCGGTACTGACCAAGTTCACGAGCGCAATCCCAGATCAGCCAGCGGATTTCTCAGTCGACGAACAGGTTCTGACCAGGTTTTGGCGCCAAGTCAGAGACCGTGTCATGTATCGGCTACCATATCGAGATGGCGTCAAATACATTGGTGGGAAATTACACCCATTGTTTAACTACATAGTACATATGCGATTGCATGCGATATTCTTTTATAGGGCATCAGTCATATTTTTAAAGATAATATTTTAATGTATTATATTGCTGTACTATATTATATTAATTTTTCTTAAATAATTAGAAATATTTTAATTGCCTATATGATATTTAGCCATTAGAGACGATTGGGTGGGAGCACGGGAAAAGTGATTAAATTCCAGGAAACCCCAGTAGAAATTGATCGCCCTCGCATTCTCTCTATTTTGTCTCAGCATTAATCTCACCATCTCATAAATATCTCAGTTGGGGCTGCTGGATACTTGTGCCTCGGGGACTGGCACGCTTAAAGCCCGCGTCCAACAGGTGGGCTAACACCCATTATAAGCGGTACTTTTTTCTCAATTAATATTTTTTCTCATTTCAATCTCAAGTTCCCCATTCACCTGGCTACGCCCATGGGACAGGTCGCCAGGGCGTCGAAACCCGTTCTTTTGGATATGTGTAACATGGAATTTCCAGAACAGAAATTCCCAGCATTATTGCCAAGATCTTTAAATACGCGATGCGTGCTACACAAAAAATCCCCCAAAATCATGCGGTTTATAAGTCAAAAGGTGAATTATACTACGTATAGAAAAACAATGACTTCCCTTAGGATAGGTCGGAAGCAGCAAGTACTTAATGAAACCATAATTTCCATTAACTGATAATTTAATTTGCGACCCTTATCTGAGCCCAACATTCAGTAGAGCTTATATATTAGGTGTATTATCTCAATTTGATTAACAACTTAGTAATAGCACACTTCCTCCAGAGGTCTTTTACCCCCTAAGCAACTTAACTCAAGAGGTTTAAGCAACATTACTCATACCTCGATTGCACAATCTGATGTTAAATATTCATAAATAATGAAAAGGTATCGTGCTGGATTGAGCTCAGATTAGTTAATTGTTAAATAAAAAGCCTTTGAATAGAGCTGAAGGTGTAGTATGTGTATGATTCACATGAAAACATTGGATTACTGAACACAACAGCTTCAAAATATATTCACAAATAAACATATCAATAATTTATGTGTTAGGGTGTAATCAGTTCCCATTTAAATAATTCGAATAATGACTCATTCTACTGAAACAAGGTAGTGAAAATTGGAAGGAAACTGTGAAGTAGTGGTTGTATCGATGGGCAATTTGGGGATAATTCAAACATTGTAAGCTGTTACTCAGCAAATTTATTTTAAAGGGAAATACATTTCTCGCCATGAATATGACTCATTAATACATTTCATAAAAGAATATTTTGTTTGTACAATTACCGTACTCCCAATAAAACCACAAAATATTATTAATTTTACAAATATGCATATCATATCTATATATTTGAGACTTTACAAGGTACTTAATGAATAAGTTATTACGACTTCTTTCATAGTCCATTTGTGGCCATGGTGTCCGTAATCCACTGCACGTACTCCGCTACATTGGTGTATAAGCCCGGAAGACTGATCTGGCCACATGAAACTACGCCCTGGCTTACGATTCCGAATTCCACCATGCGCTGGGCAAACTCCCCCAAGTAACGAGCTGGCGCTTGAAGAGGACCTCCGGAATCGCCCTTACACGAGTCCTGCAGATCACCACCACCCACGCACAGTTGGGTGAGTGGCACTGCCCGGCGATAGGCCTGAGAGCAGGCGGAGCGGGGCTGGAGCGGCACATTGGCCTGGAGCAGAACATCCGAAGAGGAGCCATTTTCAGTGGTGCCCCAGCCAGTCACAAAGTAAGTGTTGATCTGCTCCGCCTGTTGCTTCAGGTCATCGGTGATGGGCAGGCAAATGGGTTTGATGTGCTCTGAAAATAACATATACTTCTTTAAACTCAAAGATTTCGAATAAATTAAAGGCTTACTTTGGAAAGACACAGTGGTGTTGAGACGCAGCAGTGCTATGTCGTTCATAATATGCCGGGAGTCGTACTTCTCATGGATCAAGTACTTCTCGATTCCCACATCCAGCACTGGTGGAGCACACTTCTTCTTACGTCCCTGCTGCCTGCAGTCCTCCAACGTTGAAATGCGATGCTCGCCCAGTCGAATTTCGTAACTAAAGGTAACATGCAATTCATGGATAGAAACATTCTATTGATTAATATTTCAGTTCCTTACAGCTCAGACTCATGATCGTGTACGCAGTGGGCAGCAGTGAGGATATAGCCTTAAGGAAACGAAATAAAATCATGAATTTTTATTCATCTTGGCAAAAACATAAACCTACGATCTGAGATAAGGGCGCCCCCGCAGAGGAATCGGGATTCTCCAAACTGTTGGTATCGCAGCAGGGCCATCCAGGGCCTGGAGGAGAGCTTTACCTCGTACCCATTGGCTACTCTTTGGTTGAGGAAGTTGCCACAGTCAAACTTTTCGTCTTTCAGCAGGGCCATTGTCTTGGAATTGTGCTGGATTTGATTCGATGCACAGCAAAAGTGGCGCTGAAACCGTAATAATAAAAATTGAAAAGGTATCTTATTAATGTTAAGATATTACATTGTACATCTTACATGTATTTCGTTTCCTGGAAAGACTACCAATAATTAATTCATAAAGCTTAATTTGTTTTTAAAGCTATTCCGCATGTAAACAAGTCTTGTTAATTAGAATACTTTCATGAGTCTTATTTACAATGCAAACTTTGAAAGTAAACACCTGTTAAAACTGGTGGGGTTCCCCTAAAAGATTTCCAGGGTATGCACACCATACAGTGCATTAGCTTACCACTCCATTAAACTCCCCGCATGAGGACTTCTTCAAATAAGCTGCGAATTCGGGGGGCACGCTCTGTCCGGACTTCTGGCTTTCCGTGAGTCGCTGTTCGATGTTCCGACAGGACGAGAAGGGAACACACAGTCCAGGATCGCCATCGGGAGTGCTGCAGTCATCGCCATAGGCTACCCATGTAATTGTACACCAATATTAGCATTGCACAAAGTCGGATCGCGGATTCGCGAGAATTCCTCTAACCTGCTCGAGCGGATTGCACTCCCATCGACACGAGGGCAACGACTACGAGGCTGCCGGTTATCATCTCACTTGCTTGCTGATTGCTGATCGGATCTGAACTGATCGTGGCACGATGTGTGGAATTCTGGACGCTCCAAGCTCGACTGGGAAACGGAGAGCTGAGAAGTCGATTTTTATTTTGCTCCACTCCTCGGGCGAGCGCAAGAGATTACAATTAAAATACCAGCTCAACTCTCACTCAGGTTTTTAATTTGCCACAATTTCCGATGCCGCTCCATTAAAAAATTCAAATCTATGAAACACTATCTGGGAATATCCAAATTTTTTAATGCATCTTTTCGCTCACACCTCCTCCCAGGCAGGTAACAACAAATGGAATAATCAAACCCCGAATAAGATCTAAAAAACTAGAATCTCTCATGTTCGACCTCTCGGTTCTCTTGGCAAGAAAACTCGTATTTCTCAAATCTCCCAGAGATTTGCAAACAAACAAAGCCGCGTCACAATATGAAGAGGTCTGAGGCTTATTCACAAACACTCGGCACAAAGGATCCCATAAAGTAGAAACGCGAGTGTTTAACTTGTGTTTCATTTTTATTGTTTATCGCACATCAAGATCTAGTCAGTGGTACAATGGCTTAATCGGTCCGATCGATCGTTTGGGGTAGGGATTTCTAATTATTGATACAACTAAGTTGACCTTTGTAACAATAAATTATAGCAGAAGCTGCGTAATTGCGTTAATAAATATCAGACATGGCTCAACAACAAATAAAATCGTCACTCAGTTATATCTATGGATTTAAGGGAACTAAGCGATAAAAAAAAACGTCATAGTACAAAATTTAGATAGTTGGTGGTTAACGGCAGCAAATTTAGTTGTTTTACATGTGGAATCGGTTGGTTGTTTCATGGTTGGTTGGTTGGTTGGGTTGTTCTCACCAGTTAATAGCTCTGCTGTCTAGCCAATTTTTCTAGGCGGTCGGTTGGTTGGTTCGGGAGTTGGCTAATTTACATAATTTCTTCTTTTTCTGTATGGCAACGAAAGGGAAACATAGCAATAGATAAATCAATCAATTGTCGAATTTCGGGAGTGGGTGAAATTAAGCAGTGAATTTCATCTATGTTCTTTATAGATTTGTAGCTCGCTTGATGCCGCCGTCAGAGTTAGTAAGTAGTAGACATTAGCAGATCAGATCAAAAGCTAGGATGCACAGAATGCTAGAGGTTATGGCAAGACGCGAGAAATGCAAAGCCAATAAGGTGGTTACATACAGCAAACCAAAAACAAAGCACAAAGAAATTTTGATAGGATAGTAAGTAGTATGGGGAACGGTAGAATACTGCGTAATTGCATTTTCAGAGGCTAGTCACATCGTCACAGTCATCGTCAGCGTTGTCGTTTGGTATCACAAATTAATAAACATGATAATTTATACAAATATCAAAACTGGCATACATATATAATACTATGAACAATTTTGAAAATACACTTAGGAAAAAATCAGTTGACTCCGTCGCCTATCTTAAGGCATTTAACTCTCCCTAAATGGGAGATCGGATTAGTAAAATGATTAACAATTAAGCTATAGTTGGTTCCAACTAATAGTCCTTCAAGCTTGACAAACGGAGTCCACTGATTCCTCAACAAACATTTAAACAAAGTGAGCTCATTTAGAGTTTCTAGTCTAGAGTAGGCTTGGTTAGTAGTCGATTTTTGGTTGGTTGGTTGCTTGGTGCTCATGGTGAACGCTTGGAAGTAGTAGAGTGGGTTAGGATGCAAAACAGAGTGGTGCCATCAATCAGTCAACCGAAATTGAACGCTTTTATGCTTTTTATTTGATGGCGGCAATGAGCGGGCTTTCTTCGCCTAGAAGAGAATAGAGAAAAAATTAAATTATCACTTTGTTTTCCATAGAGTTTGGTGGGGACTAATTCACGAGTCTTAATGTAGGGCATTCGGGGCCAGGCCCAGGTCACCGGCATCGAGCTCTCGTAGTTGAAGTTGTACAGCTGGTTCTCCAGCCACTTGCGCTTGTCCTGTGGCTCCGGGTACGTAGATGCCAAGCCTGAAACAATTTAATTTTATACTATGTTTTTAAATTTTGTACCACAACTTGTATTACCCTTGTCATAGGCGCACTTGGTTACACCAATAGCAATATTCATTGACACGTCTCGGATGCTGGACAGCGGGGGATACAGAGATCCACGCTCGATATCGGCGGGCTCAACAAAGTTTGCCAATTCCTGGGCGGCAATCAGGAACATCTCATCGGGAATATGATGCGTTCCCGTGCAGATAACGCCCAGTCCCACTCCAGGGAAGATGTAAGCGTTGTTTCCCTGGCCGGGGTAGTAGGTCTTGTCGCCCATTTTGACGGGTGGGAATGGAGAGCCCGACGAGAAGATGACACGAGCCTATAAGGTGAGAATATTGTACTTATTATTGTTTATAAATGTTTTTAAAGAAAGTAATCTTACATCCGTATTTTGGTAAGCATCCTCAGCCGTGCACTCCGCCTTGCTAGTGGGATTGGACAGAGCGAAGACCACGGGCCTCTCGTTGTTGTCGGCCATGGTGCGCAGGATTTGTGGAGTGAAAATGCCAGCAGCAGCCGATGCACCAATGAGCACCTACATTTAAACGTTTATATTAGTTTTAATTTAAAGGGAACAACTAAAAGCTAATATCTTACGCTTGGCTTGATGGTGGAGACAATCTCGCTGAGATCTGTCATTGGCTCAATGTTTTTGGCGTAGTTGACCTTGTGACCTTCCAGGCTGCCCACCTTGCGGGTCGTGGTCAACAGACCGTCAATGTCCACCATGTAGATCTTGTTGTAGGCCTCCTCGATGGGCACGCCCTCCGAAACCATTGCCTTGACGGTCAGGTCAGCAATGCCAATGGCCGCCTCTCCCGCTCCAGCAAAGAGGAAAGTGTAGTCCTTGAAGGATTTACCCGTGATACGCTTGGACGCGTACAGACCAGCAACGGCAACGGCGGCGGTGCCCTGGATATCGTCGTTGAAGGTGCAGTATGTGTTGCGGTACTTGTCTAGGAACCTAAATGCATTGTGGTTGCCAAAGTCCTCGAACTGGATGAGAGTGTTCTGGCCGTAACGGCGCACCACCGCCTCCATGAACTCGTCAATAAAATCGTCGTACTCCCGACCGACAACTCGCTTCTGGCGCAGTCCCACGTAGAGAGGATCCTCGAGCAGGTCAATGTTGTTGGTGCCCACATCCACCACGATGGGCAGACACTGGTGCGGTTTGATGCCGGCCAGAGCCGTGTACAAGGCCAGCTTGCCTACAGGAATGCCCATGCCGCATGCACCCAGATCGCCCAGTCCCAGGATACGTTCGCCGTCCGTCACACAAATGGCGCGCACATCCGGTTCCGGCCAGTTCTTCATCACGTCGAAGACATGGCCCCGATCGTTAAAGGTCACGAAGAGACCGTGCGGACGACGGTAGATGAGGCCGAATCGTTGGCAAGCCAACCCCACGGTGGGAGTGTATACAATTGGCATCAGATCCTCGATGTTCTCCGACAGGAAGCGGAAGAAGAGACGCTCGTTACGATCGTACAGATCGCTCAGGTACAGGTACTTGTTTAGCGGCTCCGTATAACGATTTACGGCGATTTTGCATAGCTGCAGCTGTTCTTCCTGGGTCTTGAACCGAGCCGGCTGCAGGCCGTGGATGCCCAGTGTCTGACGCTCTTCGAGGGTGAAAGCCAATCCCTAAAAGAGCATAAATTCAATTAAAAATAAATTTAAAATTAAATTTATTTATTTAGTCACCTTGTTGAGCCGCGGATCACGAATGTGATCGATACCCCGCACCTGGCCAGGGGTTATGATGTCGCCCGACACCTCCTGGTACCTACGAACGACCGGCGCTGTGGCAGGTATCACCGTAGCTGCTGCTGTCGAGGGCGCTCCGGCTGCAGTTGCCGTCGCTGAAGTACCGCACCGGCACAATTTGCCCACAGTTCCACATAAGCTGGAAATTGCAAAGAGTGTGTGCCATTACGTGTGCCATTTTATCAATTGGAGGACCCCCCTGACACCCATGACTGGCTGAGGATGGGCTGCCCCGGCTGACATTCTTGACATTGCAACACAAGTGTTCTTCCGCTTTCCCCTGCCCACCGCTCCGCAAAAGCTTTGCTCAAGGTCGGCGTCAGCTGCTTTTTGTTTATCGCCGCGTGGGGCACGCCAAAATAAAATATACGTAGAAGTAGGAAACTAAGCCGCATTGTTTACAGCCGTCCCCCACCCAGACCAGAAACTTTGGAGATTAGGGGGATGGATGGCTTGACGACAAAATGATGATAAAATCAAGACAGATGAAGTCAAAACGTTAGGAACACTCTTCAAATCAACAATTTGAAGAAGTCCAACAGGTAACTATTTTTAAACACAGACACTCATAGGCCCTCAAGTTACACAACTCAAGCGCATGATATCCCTACTTTTTTAATTTAATACATAAACATTATGAAGTGCAATTCTCAAAATTAAAAACAAAAGATTAGATTAATCAGCAAGTAGGAAGAATACATTTAAAGTGGGTTACAACACTATTTTTGTGCGACAATCACTTGATTAAAATAATAAACACTCCACCATTATTTTTCAGTAATTAGTGGGAAAGCCCCACTCGAAAGGGTTCTATATGATTGGCCGGAGTTGTGTTATGATATTTTTCAATTCTGCTAGTGTTCAGTTCCATTAGCTGGTGCTAATTACGCTAGGGGCATAGCGCAGAAAGGGAGGCGTGTGACTAATGTTTGCGGTTCTTTGATGATGGAATGGAATATCGCCAGCAATTCCGATCGGATACGGGTTGTAACCAGTTAGTGACGTGAAAGCGTCCAGAGAACACCTTCCTCTACGAGTGGCCCGTACTGATAATTATCGTTTGGGTAACATTATCGTTCGTCAACTGAGTTTTTTTCTGGCTGTTCGTACGGAACTCACATGAGCACTTGTCAAGTGCTAAATAATTTCGCATATCTACGGAATCTACACGGAATAAGAGCGTGCCATAAATTTTTTCGGGGGGCTGTTGAATGTACTAAGTTCTGTCACAATTCGGGCCCTAAGGTCCCTAGAAATTGTACTCTAGAAGCCGCGAAAGCTAGCAAAGTTCAACAAACTCTGGTTTGCCAGTCGGACTAGTGTTTTTTGGTATGAGGCCCGCTAACGGTTTGCGTGGGAAAGAGACAGCGAGCCAGCGGACCAGCCGAAAACTTTTCGATGAACTTGGCAACGAAAAACGCTTACAGAAGCGAAACAGACATTTATTTGTTTTTTTGGGTATACACACTAAATTTAGAATTTTGCCCGACAATTTGTGAATATGTGTCCATGTCCATGGACTTTGAAGGTGTTGCATTGATTTTTTCAGCTGATTCTTGTTTTGGCAACAACACGGAAAGGTACAAATTTCAAAAAATACAGAAGCACTTATGCAATTGCTAATGAAAAGTGAAAATATCTAGCCGCCAGCTGTTTGGCCGCAACAGACAGTGACAGGGGAGGGGAGGCGGAATAAGGGTCAATGTCAGGCCATGTGCGAAACCCTCTCGCTCGAACGCTATCCCTATGCTGGCGCTTCGTTTGTGAGTCTCATCGAAACCGAAAGCTGCAGAAAATAGCAATGGGGAGGGAAATACACATCTGCCAGTAACACGAAGTCTTGGCGGCTACGCGTCTGACTAGGTCACTGGGCTACCAGCTGGGGCAGCTCCTCCTCCGCCGCCACCGCCACCGCCACAATGTTGCATAATCCACAGCACACCCAAACGTCCTTCGGGCTCCTTGCCCCGCTAAGGAAAACAAATCGAATTACGCTCACCTGGGTCGTGAGAACATTTTTATTTCCTAGAATTGCTTTCCGTGTGTTGCTTGATTGCTATTCTGACTCTCGTCGCGATACTATGCACTATTTAATACTTTTAGTCGGTGCGCGGGGGCTAACGTTATACGACTTTTCCAGGAACAAGAGTGAATGTGGATATAAATGTGGATTGCGCGGGTCCAACCACCCCAACTTTGACAAGTGAGCGGTACGGTCTTACTGAGTGCCAAAATTTGAATTAGAGCCCTTTCCCAAAAGCTCCGTAAGCTGCCACACTAAAAGCTCGCACCAGATCACACTAGGTATGACGGACCTATACGTTTGGAACTAGTTTTAATTTCTAAAATTTCTATATTAAGTGAACTCCTTTACTTTTGATTGTTTTAATTGGGTCAACTATTTTGAAGAATATTATATTGAAAATGTTTGACATAAACTTGGCGTTAAAAATCTTGGAGCTTAAACATGTTTTTAAGCTCCGGATTATTCAATAAATGGAAAACATTAGAAAATAAATGTGTTTATAGTTATATAGTAGGGAATCAATTCCCTAGAATTAAGAGAATGTGATTTAGCTTAAAGACACGGGTAAAACAAAAATTTGGTTGTTTTCGTTAAGCCTCTACTTTTGAACATTAAAATATAAAGGGCAATATTAATGTGGGAAGAAAGAGATGAGTACCGGATATAAGTTCATTCTGCTTAAGTTTGAAAACGCCAAAACCAACCCGATATAAACATCATTTGAATCTTTCGTTTGGAGACGATTTTCTTCACGCCACTTTTCATCTTAAATAAATTTACTATTATTATATTGTTCTGGGTACTTTCACTTTTATTTGAAAAATCTCCCATCATGTTGGAGCAGGCTATAGAGAAAAATGTTTCCATTACGGTGGGTTATTCTGCAAATATATCATAAACATATATTATTAAAACTTTTCATATTCATAATAAATTAAACTAACATTAACTTTTTTCAAATGAAACTCGTCGAAAACCAAGAAAAAAGGTTCTGACGCCTCCAAATAAAATTGGAAATGGCTTTCTGGCGAGAAGGTTACCATATTATTATAAATCTTTTAGGTTACCTTATTATTATTTCCAAATTTTGGCAATATTAATATATATTTTTTTAAAATATTTTTTTGTTTTGTTTTGTAATACCATAAAGTTAAAAATTTTAAAAGTTTTGAACATTTAAATAAAATGGCGCTCAAAGATTGGGTGACCGGAATATGGGAACCCTTCAGAATGGCTACGAATTGGTTTCGAGCGGTTACAATGGTTTTTGGGAATGTCTAAACTATTTTTTTTAGTTTTCGACGAGTTTTAGTTAAAAAAGGTTAATGTAAGTAAAATGGATTTATATTTACAATACATATACATATACATATACATATACATATACATACATATAAATATATAAAAGATATAAAAACCCGGCTGATATTATAAGACAGTGCAGTATTCTCCAGAGGATTGGAATAGAAAAATTAATATTAATTTACTTATTAAAAATATCGACTGCTATTCAAATTGGCCCGCTCAAAGTTAATGTTAATATCTTTTACAGTACTTTTCCTCTGTTAAATTTGTAACACAAAATATCGCTATATTTTTTTGTTTTTTTCCCACACTAAAAGAAGGTGTAGAAAATAAATACCGATAACTCTACGCCGATAATTATTTTTTCTACACCAACACCTTTATTCTACACCGATATTAAATATCGATATGAAACCATCGATCAAGTAAAAAAGTTCCCTGCAATAATATGGTTTAAAGTTGAGTTGATTTCGAAGCGAACGGACGAGCTCCGCTAATGACGGAATCGCGAAGGGCGGATGAGTGCTGTGCGCGTTTAATGGTTTTTTCGCCCCGAGAGCCAGCTTCCGCTTTCGTTCAAAGTATTTGGTGATTTTTAACAAGCAATCGACGCAGTTTCCGCACGAGGAAAATGCATTTCCAGTGATGAGAGTCACGCGTGTGATGTGCACGAGAAAAAGTGGAGTGGAGTGAGCAAAAGGAAAAAAATAGAAAAGAAAAGAAAAACGCAAAGCACTCGGAAATTAGCACCAGCAGCAGACGGAACAAAATTCATAAAAAGTGTTAAAATCAGAAATGTGCATTTAGAGATCCACGACGCAGAAAGCAGTAACCAGTCACCAGTCACCAAACATATTGTTTTTCGCCTTACGCGTTTCTTTCTTTGTTTTGTTTGGTTCGCCTCGTTCGCGTGTGTCTGTGTCTGTCTCTGTCTCTGGCTCTGTGTAGGTGTGCAAGTGACTGTGTGGTAGTGTACAAGGACAACAACGAAGAAGGGGGTGGAAAGAGAGAGAAGCGGAGAGCTGGAGGAGCCAACTGTGGAGCTGCAGCTGAAAACCCAACTCCAGGATGGACACGTTTCGCAAATGGCTAAATAAGCCCAAGGTACAGTTGATGTTTCCTCACTTGTGTCATGCCCGTACATATGTACTTGTGTGTACATACATATGGGCATATTTTTGTAGTTTGTTTTTCTTGCCGTTGATAACCCAAATTGTAGTTGCTCTTATCACCTAGCGACGTCTAAAAATACAACAACACACACACACACCAGTTGGGGGAAAGAGAGCTGCAATTAATTAAGAGCAACAGTGCGAATTGTGTCAAAGCAACTCTGGGTTAGTGTGCGTGTATAGGTGTGTGTTGGTTGGCTTGTTAACTGTGCCGTTGTGACGTCAGCGTTTGCTTTTGGCCCTGGTGTAAGGCGCTCATTACGATAGCCCCTCTCGCCTCCGCCTCTCGCTCGCACATGGCCAGCTGGGTTTTAACCGCATTTTATTTCCCTCACACGGCCGATGATTAATTCGCTGACGTTGCCGCAACAACTACACCGCCAGCCGTTGTTTTTGCACAACCCGCCGTGTAAACTGCATTCACTCGTTCCGTTCCACTCTCAATTCAAATTGGAAACACAAAACGGAAAAAAAACACTCACATACTCACTCCCATACTCACTCACATACTCACACATACTGAAGCAGCGTACAGCAACAAAAGCTCCAGCAAATATGGCGCCAGGCCGTTCCGTTCGTGTTGCAAATTGCAAGCCAACTAATTTATGTATCTACGTCTAGTAATATGGGATATATTCTTCAGGGGGAAGCCCCTCCCGTATCGCAATGCGATACGAAAATCACTCGAGAGCTCTGAGAACAATGTCAAAGTTCCAGCGATTGATTATTTTTAGCTTTCCCACACTTTTAACAATTTCACAGTCCCACTTCCCTAAAGTGTATGATTTCCATTTCCAAAATGGGCTTAGATATCTCAGTGTAGAATGCAGAGTTTATATCCCACTTCCAGTTAAGTTCATAAAACAGCCCAATTGGTGTTCCGGGGGTTTCCCCAATTAAGAGCTTCACTTTTGAAGAAATCTTACCAATAATATCTCTATTTCTATCAATTTCGAGGCAGCTGGGGATGGTTCGGGCTAGGCAGGTCCGCCCGTCCCTATATATAGCCCGTTCTTGCCTTCGACTGGCTGGAATATGGTATTTGAACCGTTGGGGTCGCGTCCAAAAATAAACCTTGGTGGAGCAACTCTCCGCCTCCACGCTCCACTACCCTCCCCCATTTCCCTTCCGATCGCGCTCCTCAATCCGTCCGTTCGGTTGACGTTCTGATTTCAAGAGTTGGGAAATGAAATTAGAGGCTATTTACACGCAAATCCATTAAATCAAAGCCAAACACTTAATATGGTGCTGTGTGCTTGTGCGACCTCGGTTACCTATCGTGGAGGTCAGTGTCGAGACTGGTGGAGGGAGGAGGGTTGGGGAGTACTCCGCCGTCGATTCAAATCGAATCAAATGGCAAACAGATGTCTGGTCTCGGCGGAGTAAGGGCCTCGATAGGGCCCGGATAGACTGGATTGCCGGTATCTGGCAGTTCGATTAGATAAGATTGCGCCCGCTGGAGTGGACGGGGATGGGATCTGGGGGAGCATCACGTTTGGCAGCAGGTGATCGGAACATGTATTTCAAACCAAACATACCTGTGGAGGTTATTGGAAGAAAGAGAGACTCGATAGCGAGTGATTCATTTATTTTGAATAACGTAATTATACTAGGAGTGGGGGTGGAATAGGAGTGGCGGCTAACAATATTCCTATTTTGTAACATCTTCCTGGAACATAATCACTATTTATAATTAGTATTAATCCCCCTATTTATTACGCTCCAAATGCATTGGAAATTTTCAAAGCAAGATTGAATTACGGCCGATTCGCTTTACTTTCCGGATGCCTTGTTAGTCGGCTCCGTTAATTAACACATTTGCCCCAATCTTTGGCACCCCACCCTCCAGTGAGGGGCCTCATAAATAACGGTACGTTTTCCTTATTTTCTTCGCTGTGGAAAACGGAAAATCCACACATGAGCTTTTCTTTCGTCTGCTCTTCTTTCATTCATTGACTGCACACTGCTGTTCCGCCGTTACTTCCTGGTCTTCTCTCCCTCTCTCCACTTCTTTGCTTTGTGATCGCGTATCGTGTCAACTTTCTTTCTCCTGCACGCCAGAGGTTCTCGCGGCGAGGTCGCTTTTGTGGCTGGCTGGCGTTGCCAGATGTCGCAAGGCGATTGCGGTATCGAATTGCATAATCCGAGACGGCGACAACCCTGGCCATAGCATTCCATTGCAGAAGATTCTGATTCAGAGTTAGGAGTGAGTATAGAGGGCAGTTTTTTGTAAACCTAATGCCCTAGCTAATGATACCCTCTTTTGGTTAGAGTATCCAGTGAATGCAACTTTTTCGCTTGTCTGTGCATATAAATTTTCGTAAAAACGAAACCGACAACAACCAGACGGTGAACGTAAACAAAAAGGAACAAAAAATAAAGAAAACAAAGACGGAGAAACCCAGACAATGGATGCTGGGAAAGAGGCGATCGCCTCAAAACCCACAACCCAAAAAACGCGATCGGATCCGCAGTCAATGGAACTCTGGGCCACTGACAGAAGGCGGCACGCGCCACAGGCCTCTGTAATTGATTATCTGATAGGCTCCCCTTCCCGTTCCCGCTCCCGCTCCCGCTCCAGGTCACAGAAACCCATGGCATTGCATCACTTTGGAATATTCAATGTGCTTGCATATATATTCGTCTGAACTCGTCTGGCGGGGAATACTCCGCATATAGGAAGCACAAGCATTTTTTATTTATTTTTTGCTTGCTTTGGAGACTTGATTTTAAGCGACTAGTGGGTGCGGGACTGCCACCGAGACTGAGAACGAGCTCGGGTCTTCCCTAACCCTAGACTGGCAACTCAAACTCTGCTTTTAGCCACAAATACACTTGAAGTTGGCATTGAATGCCTGCCTTAGGCCGGATGGATCCACAAAGAAACAAAACTGAACCATAAAAAAGTGAAATCTATGGGCCTTAATCGGCGATGCTTTGTTTCTGCAATTATTTGTGGCGTTTCTTCGAATATTCCTCTGATTTCGGGGGCAGGTTGCAGAGGTGTAGTGCGCCGTACAATTACGCCTGTTGCGTCGCCTCAGTCGCCACGAAATCGGCCATTAACACAATAAACTCTGACTGGCTTGTGGCCTGCACACAAAAGTCTATTTTTTACAAAAAAACATGAGCTGGCAAAAAGGGAACTACAACAATGAGGAAAGTACAACAATAAGGCCTAGGAAAGTAAGTTACACGCGAAAAAATTCCCTAAAAGTAAAAAATAATAGATTCAGATTAGGTCCTTTTATGGAAATAACTCCAATATCTCTCTGTGTAGTAGGGCTACTTTAGGGCCCCTCAGCTGGCCAGTTACCCATCAAAGAGCTCAACAAAATTCGCTTATTTACGCTTTCTGAACTCCAACTCCGGCTTGTAAAAAGCAAGAAAAGTAAAAAGCAGCCATTTCTCTGGCCAGCGTGGAGGAAGGAAACCAGTGCAGTGCCGGGTACGAGGCCATTTCTGGCTCGGAGCTTACGTCTCGGGGTTTCGCCATCCCCACACAAGCCTCTGTTACGAAACACAGCCCTACATGAAATAATTACGATAACTAGAAAGATAAACAACCAGTTGGATGAAAGGTATTATTATTTTAAATGTTTTTCTTGTTTTTTTTTTATATCTTCATTAAGAAATAATGGCTTTTTTTTTAAATATTTCTTGAGGAAATTAACAAAAGAAATCAAGGCCTATATTGAAGCCATTTATTGAAGGCCCAGTTGCCCTGTTTCTCTTAGTGGTTCTGGAAACCCACTGTACACTATTTTGTCTAAAAAATAAAAACAAAGCTAGTGCTCCAGACTGGATTCCCCACCACCAGCGCCATGAATGGACGCCGCGGAACGAGCTTACTACAATGACAGAGACAGTGTCTGGGCATCTACTTCGAGTGAGTGTCTGCCTGTTGCTCGTGCCAACAACAACAACAACAACAACAACTATAATAACAAGAGCAACCTGTTTCTTTCGGTGCACTTAATTTGGGCCATATTGACATGTGCCGCCATCGTTAGCTCGGCGCTGGCCCCGATTCGACGTTCTAGTCTCGAGCAGCAAAGGCCGCCGAGGTGGGCCACAGGCCGGCGTTACGAAAGGCCTGATAAACAGCATTCTGGTGGCATAGATACGTCGTGGCGTACTAATGCAAGCCTTGTTTGCGTTTCTCAGTCAGAGTGTGGGGCAACTCATCGCAGCACTTGCAAGACACTGGTTACACTACTGGACTGACCTTGGAGGCAATCCACTCGGCCTAATCCATCAAAGTGAAAGCACGTGAGCGGGAAGCTAATGGCCCTCCTTAGAAGCTTAACTACTTTATTATATTGCGGATGATTTAATCAACTTGTTTTCCAGAGAACCTCACTCTAAACAGCCATTCGTTTCTGTGGAAAACATAAGCTATGGGGAAATTAATGAAAATTAACACAAAATTAGTTGATAATGGAGGAGACTGGTGCCACTGTGTTCGTGCCCCGTGGCCCATTTGGCGGCTCTAGTGACGCATTACAGACACCACACTGATACCGAGCCACTGAAACTAATCAATAGGTCTTTGTGCCCAACTTCCACTATTTTCTAAGTAAACTAATGGGACTGATAAGGAAAGGCCTTAGGAGATCAGTGTGTTCCAGGCAGGAACTGTTGAATAATAGTATTGTTATGACCAACAGGAACTAGTTGCTTGTGTTGGATTATCTCACAGATTCTCGGATTAAATAACCCTTCCAGAGTAGAGTCTAGACTGCACTTGGTCAGATGCCCCTTATTTGGATTGGTATTCTGGCCAGTATTGGTTCTGTGCAGTGCCACACCTCCTCCCTCCAAAGATAAGAATGTGTAACATTTTCCAACCGAAAGTCAAATACGCAGAGAAGCCACCTCTTCCGCGGGCCATGTTCGATTATGTTCCTCTGGCCAGTCAAATATTTGTCAGCGTTGCTTGCCTTAATCCGCGTATTTGTTCAGTAATTTCCTGCTTCTGGGCCGACTGGGCAAACAGAAACCGAAAATGCATCAATGTTTTATTGAAAACGGGAGCTGGTTGATGATATTTCCACCTCTTATCACCACAAACTGACAGCTGTCCGTTGGAGGGAGTGAGGGAGTGAGGAGGAGGCCTCTGACTGGCGGCTTCTGAAGCGATAATTCGACTTTGCAGGTCAGACGTGGCGGTTGCCCAATGGTGTGGTCGGAGGCCGGTTTGGAGGTTCATTGGCCACCGTGCTGGACAGATGGTGCCAAGGCGGACTACCATACGTGCCGGCGGTATTACCAATATGTCAATTATTCGTTACGCTTTTTGCCACAAATCTTGAAATGAAAATAAAAACGGTCGGTCGGGGAAAAGTGAAAAGCGGTGAAATTTTCACATTCACATTGACTCGATCTGCTCGCTCTCCAAACTAGGTGCAATGGCCACTGGCATCAGCCGCCACTCTCCTACTTTCGAACGGCGGCTCCGGCGGCTTCAGTTGCGACTCGCATTACGCCGCCAGACGTCGCCGGCCACTGCGTCCCACTTGTTACCTAATCCCCCGACATAGAGCTGGAGGGTAGAGGCCCTTATCAGTGGGAGGCGGCACTGGGAGGTTGCATAAGGCGTTGCCGCAAGTCTGGACCGGCATGTCAATGAGAGGACCGGACCGGATCGGAGCTGGGATGCGCGTGCGGACCTAGACACCAACGCCCACGTACTTGCCGCACGTACTCCCGCCCGCTGGTTACTCAATTATCGGCACTTTCCGCCGGAAAGTGAAAGCAAAGTGCGGTGTAACTGGGGGACGGCGGGGGACTATCGATAGCAGTGTCAAGATTCATAGGTGCCAGTGACAGTGGCACTCGCACCCAAGAAGCCGTATCTGCGAGGAGGCAGTAATTGAATTGGAATTGGGAGTTGGATCTTCTGCCACAACACCTTAGTTTCTTTGCAGAGATGGCCATCTTTAATCACCTAATCATCTTCAGGCTTAAATAACGGTTTTTATGGCTTGTCCCGCCTGCTGATCCCTCGGATGGGCCGAAGATAAAAAAGCAGAGCCAGGGTGACTTGTTTGTCATCGATGGCGACACATTTCGGGGCCTCATGAATATGCAATCGGGGTGATGACGACGACCCCTTTCCACTGCCCACTCCCCCTGCCCTCGCTAGGGCCGCCCGCCCATTATTATCCAATTTATTAAATGGCTCTTATTGGACTCGTCTCTTCCGCATTTTGTTTCTTGCCGGCTGCAGGTTGTGGCTTTGTTTGGCAATTTCTGATGCAAATTCGAGTTCGATTTGTTGGGAAACCAAGTTCGTTATGACATAATGAAGTGTTCGCTCGGTCGGAGGAGGGACTGGATCGGCCCGTAAAGTGTTAATTTTGTGCCAGGTTCGTTCAACTCAGACCCTCAGACTTTTTCAAAAATAAAATCCTTTAAGAGACTTCCGGTCTCCGACGGGAAGAAGGGGTTCACTCGTATAATTCGTATAATTTACATTATCGCTTTGTGTCCCCGGGGGTTTAATGCTCTCCGATGTCCGATGGGGCTTATCGCCCGCTCCTCAAACATTTTGTGGAATGTTGTGTGTTTCACTTTTTGGCGAATTTCAATCATTATATTAGTGCGTGTTTTGTGAATAATAGGCATTGTTTCTCACTTTTCTGAAATAATTAATGCATGAGCCTCTATATTTGCTGTTCTGATGTTCGATTTCTGTATCGTTTGTTTATAAAGCCCCTTTATTTATATACGTCTTGACCGTGACTCAGTTTCCACAGCGTCTATCTCTTGCTCGTCCTCTACTCTACCCTCCCCAGGCACGGGCCTCCCCACATGTCCCCAGATGTTGTAATAGTCATTATTACCCTTACAGAGGGTATTACAATTTTGAGTCATTAGAGGGCAAGGCAGTAAGGAGTACATATCTTTCTATATAAAGTAACAATATTCTTGCATGTAAGTATAAGTAGAAGTATAAATTCTATTCTAATAATATCCTACTCACCTATGTCCGTCTGTCCGCGTGTCCGCTTGTTTGATTTTAACCCAACCACTCCCTCAGTTCTAAAGCTATGTGCCTCAAACTTGACCCACATTAGTGCGTGTTACTTTTCAGGCAGTATATAAGTTGGAATGGCTGAGATCAGGCGACTATATCATGTAGATACTCTACATAAGTATCTATGCGAACGGACATGTCATAAACTCCAAGGCTTTTGAAGATAGAAGCCTGTGACTTTAGTTCTGATAGCTCTGATACCTAGTTTCTCATAGATATCCACCATAGTATATCTCACAATATACACCCCTAGTTACCAGAAAGGGTATAGCAACTGCGACTTTGTTCAAAAAAACAATTCCTAGCTCCCCGAAAGTGAAATTGGACTTAACCGCAAGCCTCTTCTATTACTCATGCCAACTGTGATTAAGGGTCTCTCTCCCTGAGACCCCATCCCTGAGACCCTCATCAAACCCCATCTATGGAAAGGCATCTTCCCGCTTATCTTAACGTGACCGGCCAGACCCCAGCCGAATCCCATGTCGATTTCACGTGACGGCACCCAGTTAGTGGGAAAATGATCCAGAACCTGCTGAATTGATTGGAATTTCCCCAATTAAATTAGACGGTTAATTTGCAGTTCTGGGAGCAGGAATTGGATTCAATTGATCGGAGCTGGCATCTTAGGAGGTGCTTTCCCCGGCCGGGCCCCAATTAACCGTCGCTGGCAGGTGCCGGGGCGAAATTGATTCGTTAGGGGGGTCGTGCCATTTGCTCCAAGCCTCACCTCATTCCCATTTCTCAATTGACGTGTAGCTGGAATGGAAATTGAAGCTGAAAGATACCCAGAGGCCCAGAATCGTGTTGGAATTCAATGTCAAGGGCGAGTAGTGGCCAGTCCTTTGCGTCACCAGCTCGGGCCAGGGCCATGCCGTCTGGTCTGTGTCCTTGCCCCAGAACCCAGGACTGCCTGTTGCGCATGAGAGGCCCCAACTGCGGCCACTTCTGACGTCAGTCTATGAGCTTGAACCAAGGAAAGTCCCTGATCCGGGAAGTACTTTCCGAGAAGGAGAAAGGAAAAGCTGAAATACTTGCAATAATTAGAAAGTTGCACTCTCGCTGGCCGGCCTAGTGGTTCTTTCTCTTTGTAGTGATTGCCATTTCTTGGCCAACTGGAACTGAAAGTGGTTCTCACCCACACCAGCTGTGCCAGCAACCTGCTCCAGGTAGCGGTTAGTCACCTCCAATTAGTCGATCGAACGGGTACCAGTTGAAACAACATATCGCCAGCCCTGCCAGAGTCAGATACCATAGTTCTGGAAGCTCTCCGAGGCTGGAAATCAATTCCTCAAATGTTTCTTGGCTCGAATGGGAAGTGCAAACAAAGGTACTTAATATTTCATCACGACTGGTGCAGGCAGGTGGCACTCGACTGATACGATGGCTGATGAATAAGTCACTTCCTCTCGGTGCCAGACCTGCCAGGGAAGTCCTTGGAGGCGCCAGAGGGCTTTAACTTTGTAATTAGCATTTAACTTTTGGCTTTTGGGCTGCAGGTCTTTAATTACAAGAGGGATTAGCTTGGTGGGAGTAGAGACTTTACCCTGCACTCCCTCCTCTGTAGATGACATTCTCTTTAAAAGTGAAACAGGTGATTAGACCTAATTATAGATCGGCTTTGGTTATGGCCTTTTTTATGGGTTATAGGTTATGCCCTAATAAATAGTTTGTTTTTTGTGAAACACTCTCGTATATTGTACGAGACAGCCCCCCTGGCCTGCCCCTGCAATCCAGGCCACTTCTAAACTGCGACGCTAATTAATGGCCACAACGCCGGGCCGGGACGGGGCGGGCAGGGCACTTACAAAAAACTGCCGTTTGGCCAGCGTCGTCATGACAGCCGGCCGCCAGGGAATGGCCATAACGACTAGCAGGAGGAGGGCGGTGGAGAGCAGGGAGGTGGCCAGTCATTGAACTATTTACGCATGGCCTTGCTCAATTTATATAATTTATAATTCTCAATTGGATTTCTTGTTTGAATGGTGGTGGTGGTGGTTCGGTTGTTGCCAATAATGTTGTGGCTCATGAGTGTGGCTCTTGGACGAAAGGCATGCCCACGACAGAGCTCCTCAGACATGCAGAGCTTTGGCCATTTAATTGTTGGATAAACAAACCTCTAGCCTTGGGGCCCATGACGAAATGGCAGAAAGCGACTCGATATTTTGCATCGATTCGGTTCGACTCTGGGGATGATTCACACCTCCACTCGCATGTGTGGCTTAATTGGGATTGGGGAGTCACTACCAGTTGGTTGGAAGAAGTATCTGGAAGCGCAATTAGAGTTTGTTTCGCCACCAATTTCCCTCCAACTGCTACACTCGTACTTTGTGCGAACTAACCGGCCAACACCTCACAGCTCACACCAACCCACCGCACCACTCTCAGCCCCGATGTCGATAAACCTGCCGAAGCCGAACTGCGCAGTTTTGAAGGCGAAACGGCAGAGAGTCAACTCTACTTGACGTGTTTACCTTTAAAATAAACACATTTCGTACATTTTGTTTCCTCTCCTACTGCTTTAATATTTAAACAGAGCACATGAGCGCACACCACTGTACAGTGGAAACAAGTTCAACCGCCGATAACTCGCTTTATCGCCTCCTCTCTCGCGGGGACGGGGATGGGGACGGAGCAGTGCTCCCCTTTACCAAATCTCGTGCGTCCAGTGGAGGTTGGCAGCCCCGCTTAATGGAGCCACGTGATTTGAGGGAACTCTGCGGGCTACTTGTTGCATGTTGGAGGCGAGACGTGGAAAATGGCTCGTCGGGATTGCATCATCTGGGGCATAGGCTTTCCCACTTTGTAGACCGAATTAGGGGCTTTAGTTTCGTCCCGCACTGTACTGCTTACCACTTACATTCATGGCTCGTGGCTTTGTTGTGAAATCGACGAAAATTAGCCGTGCCAATTAAGTCGGCCATCTATATGCTCGAATGATAGGGAGTACGTGTTTAGTGGCTGATTGAGTCACCACTAGCTCCCACCGACCCGACCCCCAGTATCGAAACACCGTGCTCTGCAGTGTCCCACGCTCCCTCAAGTTCAGCGATTGCACTTGCCGGCGATAACTCGCCACTGCCATCGGGCTTATCTTGGACCAGTTACTCATCCAAGTCATTCATCCATTCGCAGGCTGATGACAAATCGCTGCTGGCCCGCTTCTTCCACGCGGACCGCTCCCTCACAGCCGTGGCCAGCGAGCTGGACAGCTTCGATGGGCGAGCGGAACCGGACCGGTGCACCAGGCTGGTCAGCAAGCTGCGGCTGAACCAGGTGAGTCCCCAACCAACCACTCTGTCATGGGTTTGGCACTAATCCCCCTTTCCCTTGCAGGACAAAGTGCTGGCCATCACAAACCTGATCATGGAGGAGCTACTGGGCGAGGACCGCGACCCGAGGGCGTTCCGCGCCAAGTTCCCCGAGGAGGTCCTGCAGGAGAACCTTGCCGGCCAACTGTGGTTCGGCGCCGAGTGCCTGGCAGCCGGGTCCTCGATCATGAACCGGGAGGCGGAGAGCAAGGAGATGCGCCCCCTGGCCCAGGCGGTGACCAAGAGCCTGGGCAACGTCCGGGTGCTGCTCCGTGACCAGTGCTTGAGGAACAACGTGCCCAACAGCAAGACCCTCCAGCTGGACCTCAACGACTCCACCACCGAGCAGCTGTACGAGAGCCTGAAGATCTTCGACCGCCTCTTTGCGGAGTTCGAGCTCAGCTACGTGAGCGCCATGGTCCAGGTCAAGTCCCGCCACGAGTACGAGATGCAGCAGTGGATCGGCGTCCTCTTCTCGGAGACCCTGCAGCGGGCCCTGAAGATCGGCCTGCTCGACCAGGACATGGTGGACGCCTTCGACCCGGGACTGATGTTCTCCATTCCGCGCCTGGCCATTGTGGCCGGCCTGGTGGTGTACGCCAAGGGACCCCTCAACATGGACATGCCGGGCGACCAGCTGTCCGAAATGTTCCGCCCCTTCCGCACCATCCTGATCAAGATCCGGGACCTGCTGCGTAACCTCAACCACGAGGAACTCTACCAGCTGGAGAAGGTCCTGTGCACCAACGAGGACCTCAACACCAAGGTCCCCCTCGGCTCCAGCAGCATCGAGGCCCCCAGTCCGGAGCACAGCTCCCATCCCACATCCAGCAGAAGTAGCAACAACAACAATAACAATACAGGACACCCCACGGGGACAGCCAACACCCACAGGGCGGTGGAGCGGCTGGTGGACCAGCGAAACAACAACAACAACACTAGTAACAGCAGTAGCAGTGCCCCCGTGCTGGACAAGGCTGCGAACCGTTCTCCGTCCATGTTGTCGCTGTCGCCCAACAGCACGCCCACCGCGTCCCCCGCGCCCTCGCCTACGCCCTCGCACTCGATAGCCTCCACCTCGTCGGCGGCCACGGGCTCCACGCATCCCCCGGCGGACTGGAGCGACGGCGATGACGAGGACGAGGAGGACGATGACGATATTGAGGTGGACGAGGAGGAGTTGGACAGTTCCGACGACGACACCGACGTGGAGCAGCTGCTCAAGGACATAGTGGCGGCAGACTGCGCCTCCGGCTACCTCATACCCAACACGAACCTGGGCAACTTGCTGCAACCCCAGGAAGTTCCTCTCACTGACAACTTCGTGGCCAGCGAAGATGACGAGTACGGAGCGGGGGAGCAGCGCCAGCGAGACGGGCAGGAAGAAGAGCCCAGCACCAGTGCCGCCATGCTGGCAGCCAGCCGCACCTTGCAGCGGCTTCGCCTGCCCAGCAGCGATGGGGAGCCATCGGCGGACCAATCGACAATCAAGTCTCCCGAGCCGGAGCAGGATCAGCCACACCCGTCAGTGCACCGGCACCGACACAGTCACAGTCATAGACACCACCATCGCCACCATCACCATCACCACCAGCGCCACCACCACCACCAGCATCAGCAGCAGTCGCAGCCGCATCCGCATCGCACAACCCGCAGTGGGCGGAAACGCTGCAGCCTGGACTCCACCGAGTCGGAGGCGACGCACGCCGAAAAGGATCGGGAGCCGAGCCAGGCCAGCGGCGACACCAGTGCCGCCTCCTCGCTATCGGACGACGTGTCGCTGGCCATGCGGAACACCACGGCCCGCCTCAAGTTCAAGTGAGTAGGAACGGGTGGAGGTCAAGGCTTAACCACTAAAATGTTTTATCTTTCCAGGAGCACTGAGAACTTGCTGCACCGCTTGTTCGTCTGCATCGCCGGCGTGGCCGACCAGTTGCAGACGAACTTCGCCTCCGACCTGCGCCAAATCCTGCGCAGTGTGTTCCTCATGAACATGTCGTCCGCCCAGGAGGAGATCGACATACCGGAAAAGACAAAGGAGTCGGAGCTGTTCGAGTTCCGGGCCTCAGAAAACGATGTGATACAGGAGAGCGCTGGCTCCAACCAAAGCATTTACTCAGCGGAGGAGGTCAATCCCGAGCTGGACAATGTGTTCAGCGCCGGCGGGGGCGGTGGTAGCCCAGGGAACGGCAACCAGGCCAATTCTGCTGCCCAGCGCCATTCCGCCGGCGGCAGTATCCAGCGCAACAACACGGTTGACGACGGCAGCCCAAGTGGCGGAGCCTTGCTGGCCACCAGTCGCTCGCATGTCATCCGTAGCCGGAGTCTTGGGGATCAGGAGTCGGGCGGTACAGCCACAAGCAGTTCCCAGCTACACCAGCACCAGCACCAGGAGCAGCAGCAGCTGCAGATTCAAGTGCAGCGACAGCGCAACAACTCCGTGGGCAGCAACACGCCCTCCAGCGCCTCCTCCACTAGTTCCAGCTCCGAGCAGAACTCCCCGGTGAGCGCCAGGAGTGGGAGTCGCCGGCGGCTGCAGAGCAACAACGAAACCCAGATGCCTTCGTCCGCCACAGTGGCCACAACGGCAGCAGCCACGCTTGCTCCGCCGGCCTGGATTCCGGATGGCAAGGCGCCGCGCTGCATGTCCTGCCAGACGCCCTTCACTGCCTTCCGGCGGCGCCACCACTGCCGCAACTGCGGGGGCGTCTTCTGCGGCGTCTGCTCCAACGCGTCCGCCCCGCTGCCCAAGTACGGACTGACCAAGGCAGTGCGCGTCTGCCGCGAGTGCTACGTGCGCGAGGTGCGCTCCGGGATGGGAGTCCAGGGGGTGCCGAGCGTCCAGGAGCGGCTCACGGCGACCGCCTCTTAGGGCTGGCCTACGGCGCTAGCCGGCGCAGCTGATGACCAAAAACGTGGCGGAAGCGGAGGAGGTCGGGGGGGAAAAGCTAACTGTGAACCGCAATCGTGCTGCAAACGTTGTTCTTTTTACTTTATACGTAACACCACTCCCGCACAGAGGACCCCTGTTTAGACCATATATATTTCCTGAATATATAAGCCTAGTTTTAAACGTTTTTTTTATTTTTAACCAACGACCAACCGAGCGTCCGCCTATCGGGCTATCGATACCTGGCTGACGTTATCGACCCTTTGTTCATATCAGCAACTTTCGCGATAAGATAGCTTGCATTCCCCCTTATTATCGCGTTTTGTTTTTTCGTTTGGGGCTTGGGGGCCAGACCACCTCAGGGCTGGCCAGAATCGCTATGCGTTAGCTTTAACCTGCAAGTCCTCTGTCACTAGCCAGGCCTTACTTGGGGGAGTAGATAAATGTATATTTTTGTAGCGTTCGGGCTGATAATCCGTAGGCGTTAATTGTAGCAGAATTTTTTGCGAAACATTTTTTGTGATTTATCGTAATTTTATATGTATTAATTCCCTTATGTTAACGCGTTTCTATCCGACCTAGCGGTATAATTAAGTACGTACGTATGTAGGTGTATGTGGCGCGACGAGTCCTTACATTGAATTTCAACAATAATAACAACTATATTACCCTAAAGACGAGTATATATACATATATTTTCTGATTCGAACTTGTATAAATGTAACAACCAGGAAATCTGTAAATTCAGTTCAACAAATATACGCAATTTTATGCTTAAATAAATAATACTTCCCTTGTTTTTATTTTTAAGGGGGGGGGCTTTAATTTGGAATTTAAAATTTAAGTCATTCACGTTAGGAAGTTACCTCACAACACTCCCCAACTTGACACTACTATTGTTTGTTTTTCGTTCTTTTGTTTTTTGGAGGCATTTTCCTCCATTTTCCGTTGAAAGTTAAGCCGTTCTTGGGCGAAGATGGTGGAGGAGAAGGTGGACGCCGCAGAATCCGCCAAGGGGAAGCACATGAAGGTCAAGGTGAAGATAGCCAAGCCCGCCAGGACCTCGGCAACCTCGTCCAAGACGTCCGTGTCCAACCCATCCCTGCATTCCATCGCCGAGCGCTACAGGGACCTCAAGGATGCGGCCCAAATGGACCTGCTGCTGGATCTGGACGGCAACTTCTTCGCGAGATCGTACCTGTTCGTCCAGTCTGTGTTCACGAAGAACAGCGAGCTGGCCGCCAAGTTCAAGTACTACGTGGACATCCTCTCCAGGCTCCACAGCCATTACGCCACCGAGCTGGCTGAGGGCAAGGCCATGCAGGTTAAGATCCGAAGCGCGGATGAGAAGCTGCAGCTGGCCCTTCGCACCACAGCCACCTCGGAGGCGATGATGGACCGCTTGCGGGAGTCGCTGGAGGACGCCTGGCGCAGCGAGGATGCGTCCAAAAACCGGCAGGAGACCCTGCAGCTCCAGCTGTTGTCCTTCTCCCAGAACGATCAGTCGTTTATTAGGAGCACCAACCTGGACCAGGACACCCCAAAAGGGTAAGTGGCTTCCACTTAAGAAATGGAAGGAAGAGATTCATTCTGGGGTGCCTTTAGGCGGGAGGGACACATACGTAGCATGGTTTACCGCGAGCGGGATCGCCTGGCGGCCGAACTAAGGGACTACGCCAAGCGCCTGCAACTGAACCGCCTCTACGCGGAATCCTTGGAGGGAATGATCGAGGCCAACCAGGAGACCAACGTGAAGCTGCGACAGCAACTAAGAAGCATCGAGGTGGAGCAGTACCGAACGGAAAACGCCCACAATCAGGAGATTCTCGCCTACGAGGAGAGGATCGTGACCTTGGGCAAGGAATTGGAGGCCTTGTTCCACCGCAACCAGGAGCTGGTCTTCAAGGACAAGCAACTGGGAGAACTGAACATCGCCCACGACGCCCTGAAGGTGCGCTGCGATCGCCTAAGCCGAGAGAACGTGACCCTCTCCAAGGTGAACCACGCCAACGAGGAGGAGAGGTTCAAGTTGCAGACCAGCATCAAGATGCTGGAGCGCTTGAACACCGCCCAGCGTCGCGACATGGGCGAACTGACGGCGGCCAGGAAGCACGCCGAACGGGAGTTGAAGAAGAAGAGCGACGAGACCGTGTTCCTGGAGCGAAGATTCCTCCAGTTGTCCAAGAAAAACACCGAACTCCAAGATCAGGCATACGTTAATAAGTAAGTGTATGGTTAACAGCATAATGACCGTAATAACCATGAGGAATGATCCCCGGAAGCAATGAAATCAAGGTGCAGGAGAAGAAGATAGCGATGGCCAACTCGAAACTGGACGATGCCCTCCACCAACGGGACGACATGGTGCGCACTCGGGAGAAGCTCCGAATGGAGATCACCCGACTGAACGACATGGTCGCTGGTGTGAAGCACGAGATGGCCGTACTGCGCCACCAGATGCAGGACGTCCTGGAGGACCTTCACCGGGCCAACAAGCAGCTGGATGACAAGGAGTTGCAGGTGCTGAAGGCGCAGCGCGAGAAGCGGGAGGTGGCAGCGGAGCTGAACGAGACGTTAAAAAGGATTGATGGACTGGAGGGTGAGTGCTTCGAGTGCCCGAGTGCCTTCCACTTAAACATCTCCTCCTCCGTTCAGAGTCCCTATCGATCAAGACCGAACGCCTCGAGGTCATCCAGTCGGAGTTGCAGCAAAAGCACCAGGCGTATATAAACGCCAAGAAGCAGATGGAGATCATCCACTCGGAGAAGGTGATGCTGATGAAGACGATGGACCTGTGCTCGCGGGATCGCACCACGCTGCAGAGCACGATGGCCAAGTTGACCCACCAGATCAACCAGTTGTCTAATACGGTAGCCCTAAACGAAAAGGAGATATCTGCACTCCGCAACCAGATCGAGCAGCTGAACAGGGCCGTGAAACAGAAGCAGAACGAGATCCATTCGAAGGAGCGCCTGTTGGCCAGCACCCGCTCCGACTTGCGGGAGATGAAGATCCGGGCGGAGCAGTCGCAGCACACCATCGACGCCGACGACCAGCGCTTCAAGACCATGTCCTGTGCCCTGGAAGAGGTGAACAAGGAGAAGAGTTTGGTGGGATTGCAGATGGTCAGGCGGAACGACGAAGTGCGTCTGCTCAAGGAACGTCTGTCCATGATGCAGAAGGCCATCAATCGGGGCACCATGCAGTACAACCAGCGCTTGGAAGACATCCGCCTGCTCAAGCTTGAGGTGGCCAACGTCCGAATGTCCCACGAGTGCATGCAGCGCGAGGTGGGCAACAAGGCGTCCCTGCGGCGGGATGTGATTCGGCTGGAGCGCTTGCTCAATCAGGAGAGGCTGCGGGTGACGGCCTACGGGGAGGAGCTGTCCCGCCCCTGTCGCATCCACCGCTGGCGCGTCCTTCTCGGCAAGGATCCGAGGCGGTACGAGCTGCTGCGCAAGGTCCAAACCTTACTGCGCCAAAACATTAAACTCTCCCTGGAGCGGGAAAACATGGCCAAGAGTCTGGAGGAGTCAAAGCGCCAGTACGAAGGTCTTAAGAGAACCATCAAGCACATGCCCGATCCCAGCGTGCGGGAGAAGCTCTGCGTCCAGCAGCGGATCAACCGCAAACAGAGTCGTCGCCTTAAGGCCGCCACTGCCGAGTTGAGGATCAACGAGATCGATTTGAAGGCCCGCGAGTGCCTCATCAATGGCTTCCAGGAGCAGCTGCGGCAGCAACATCAGCTCCAGAAACTCTGCGACAGTGGCTGCGGGGACGGCAAAACTCCCGCAGCCCCGCCTCACGACGAAAGGTTTTTGGACACCCTTTTCGACAGTTCCTCCACCTCGAACTATGGCACAAGGTCAAAGTACTGCAAAAAGACCATGCACCGGCCTCCAAGCTCTGCCAAAGAAGGATCCCTTAGACACCTAAGTGTGTACTAAGAGAAATATACCAGAAGAACATTATAAATATTACCTTTCTACATTAAAGTTTAATTTCTTTAAATACCTATTTTTTCTGCTTTGGTTTCTAGCTTCTTATGACACACAAACTTTAAACACCAATAGTTCAAAGTTTGTTACTTAAAATTGATAATATAATTTATATTATTCTGCATTATCTTTCCAAACTAAAAATATAAGCCTTTCAAAGTAAATTGCCAACCATTTTGAAGCCCGCGCCCAGAGTTCTCGGGAGCTGTGCCGGTGCTGAGAAGCAGTGCATCTGGTCGAGCAACTGACGCTCCTCGATGAGCTTCTGCTTGTGTTTCTTCTCCTCCAGTAGCTGGGTCTTGGTCATGGCCAGATTAACCCGCATCTCCTCCAGTTTCTGCTTCTTGGATTGTTCATCCGCCTCTCGGGCACTTAACTCTGCTTTCAGGATCTTTAGCTTGCGATCCTTGGCGGACAACGTGGCCTGTGGATAAGAAAACTAAATTTCATAAATGTCCCATAACTCATAAGTATAAAGACCCACCTTGACACTGTTTAGCTCCGCCCGAACTTTGTGGCTGGGCAACTTCAGCATAAACTCTCGAAGGGCGGCGTACAACTGCTGAGCTTCGTTCAAAGCCCGCTCCTGCTCCAAAGCTGCCACATTTTGTTGCAGCAACTGTTTGCGCAGAATGGCGATGCGCCCCAGCAGGTCCATCTTTTCGGGATCCTTTCCGCTGAGCAGGCGCCAGCGGTGCACATTCATTGGGGTCACCATCTCGTCCTGCAGTGCGCGAGCCTTGATCCGCTCCTGGTTGAGCATTCGGTGCATCTGGAGAAGCTCTTGCCGTAGGTCTGCCGCACTCTCCCGATCCGTTCTCAACACATCCCTCTCCGTGCGCAGGTTCTTAATTTCAATGCCCATCAGGCGTATGTCATCCTGGCTCTGGCTGCACTGCCTCTGGGTTTGGTCATAGACGGTTTGGAGGTTCGCCAGATTATGCTTCAACTGCTCATACTCCTCGTTACGCTTGGTGAGTGCCGCGCTGATGGCGTTCTTCTCGTTCATCAGGTTGTCCACATCCTTGCGCAGCCGAGTCAGTTTTTGTTCATCCTCCTGGAGGGACTTGGCATGTCGGTCGTTCTCCTTGCGCTTGTCCAGCAGCTCCGCCTTTGTGTGCTGTTGACCCAGCTGGGCGTGGCGGATGTCGTTCCGCATCAGACGACGTTCCTTTTCCATGCGATCTATTTGGAGCTGCAGTTTGGACAGTTCCGCATCCCGGTAGCCAACCTTTCCTTTGAGTTTCTCCACAACCGCCTGAAGGTTGACCAACTGATCGCGCAGTTTCTGTCGCTCCTCATCCGCCGCCTGGACGTTCCTTTGGAGGCTGTGCCTCTCGTTGGCCAGGACGTCATGTTGCTGCTGGAACTTGGAGCACTTGGTCTCCAAGTCGCTGATTGTGCGCTTCATTTCGATTTCGTAGTTTTCCTTCAAATGCAATTCGTCTAATGGGAGAATGGTTTAAAATTTAATTTTTAAAATATCCATAAGAAGGTATTACTTTGCAAGGCATCCAGCTTGTCTATCCAGTGCTGTATTTCGTCCATTTTTTTGGTCTTCTCCTTCTTTAGTTTGGCGGCATCCTCGTTGAGCTTCTTCAGCTTAATGTCCATGCTGCTGATGGTGTCCTTCAGGGCTCGAACCTCATGCTGCGACTCCTGGTGTTGGGCACTGCTCTGATCCAGGTGTTGGTGCGTGGTCTGGAGGTCTCGTCTCAAACAGTCCCTCTCCTTGGTTAGGTTCTCGTTGTTCTTCTCGAAGTGGTGGACTACTCTTCGCATGGATTCCAGCTCCTTGTCCTGGGTGCCCAGTTGGGTTCTGTACGAGTATTAATAGGTCTTACAAACGTTGCTGATTAAAATGCACTTACTTTAGTCTTATGTTTTCCTGTTCGACCTCTCTTTTGGATTCATCCAGACCTGCATACTTCCGGGCAATGGTCTCCTGGGACTTGGCCAGCTTGCCATTGTCCTGCCGCACTTTGATCAACTCATCCTCTCGAACTTTCAGCAAGTTGATTCGCTGGTTCAGGGCTCTTTTGTTCTTATCTCTCTCCTGCACCGTGTATTCCAGATCGACGGTAATCTTCGCCAGCTTGTTGTTAGTGGCATTGTGCTGGGTGTTCAAGTGCTCCAGATTCGTTTTAAGCGACAGGATCTGCAGGTTCTGTCGCACCTTTACTTTAGTCAGGTGCTCGTTGGCGGACTTCATTTGGGAGATTTGCTCCTGGTATCGGGACTCCTCCGATTTCATTGTCGAGAGTTCCTTGGTTAAGGCGTCACTCTTCCGTTTAAGATTACAGGCGTCGCTGGAGGTTTCCTAAACACAACAAAATTGGGTAGATAATGGATATGTTTATGATGAATATTTTACTCACATCGAGTAGCTTCACCAGTTCCTTATTCTTGGCCTCCAAGCCTTCAATGGTGCTATCCAATTCGGTGCAGTAGGTCCTTTGCAATTGCAGTCGCTTATTGAGATCATTTATCTCGGCAGTGAGGCGTTCCCGCTCCTTGCCATCATCTCGCTTGCTCATGGCGATGCGCTTTTCATTGAGATGGACTATCATAGCCTCGGCTTCGTCCAGCTTTTCCCGGAGACTCAAAACTTCATCCTGGGCAGACTGCTCGCGGATTTGAGCAGCATCCTTTTGTCTCCAAGCGCCCTCTAGTTAGTCATGGGAATGTTTTTACATATTCCACCCTATTTTCTTTAAAAGGAACCCACCTATCACGCCACGCAGTTCCTCAATGGTGGCCATGTCCATTTTGCTCACACGAGCCGCGTTCTCCAACCGCTCTTCGAGACCCTCGATCTCCTTTCGCAGCTCCTGGCTCCGCTCCTTCTCCATGCGCAGATCGCTCTTGTAGCGGCTGCCACATATAAGTAATCTTTGGACATTGTCGGCGTTGTTGGGAGTATCCTTTTGCCGCAAGGCTTTTGTGGCCTGCGAGAATTCCAAGGTAAATATGAAATACATTGCAGTTACCAACTCACCTCGGGTATCTTGTCGCAAAGCTCCTTGTAGAAGTCATCATCAAAGTCGTCTGGCACCAAAGGCTCATCTTCAGATCCCGACGCCTTCGACATTTTCCTCTTTTTGGAAACCTAATGCCGCTATTGACCAAACATTCAAGGTTGTAACCTTGTCCTGGCAACAAGTTGCCATACCGGCACAAGTTTCCTTGGGCAACCACAAACGGGTTAGTTTGTTTACTCTTTACGGAATTTATTAAGTAAAAGGCTTCATAATTCTTAGTCTCTATGGAAACATTATCAGCTCCAACATGCCATGGAATTCTCAAGTGCTGCTATCTCTTAAACATATTTTAGTTAATCTCTACGGCTTTGAGTAAACTTTGGAATATTCTTTAAATAAATTACAAAAAATTAGTTACTTTGAGCTTAGGCTTAATTAGACTACATTGACTTTTTGACATCACAAGAGCTTCGATGTTGGGTCTATGGCCACTCATCCTCGAAGGGAGCATCGTGGACCGTGTGGAAACTGAGCCCAGTGCCTTCGGGCTTGTGCCAGGACGGCAGCAAAACAGTTCGCCAAAAGGATCTGCAAGTTGAAAGTTGATTAAAGAATGCATTTCCTGAAGGCCAACAAGCTCACCTGCCCCTCACTAAACCCAGAAAGAGTTTCCAGTTCTTCTTGGTGCCGAAATTGTAGGGGTTTATGTAAATGCGTTGCTGTTGGAGGAGTCTTTTCCTTTCTGCCTCATTGATGTGCGATTCCACACTTGTTTCCCCCCGGGTGATGAGCTTCGCGTGCCAGGTGCACAGAGTGCCCAGAGCTATCACCACGGCCGCGTTTGTAAAGGCCATGAACCACAGGACTCTCCGTCGACCTGGCGAGGGTGCATCCGTGTCCACAATGGGAGTTGGTAGGTTGTGCACAGCTGGTGGCATCATAAAATCGTCGTATTCATTCGGATGAGTCTGTAATTATTACAAATTAGATAGGATTTTGTTAGATTAAGTCTAGCAAAGTAATTACCACTGGAATAACGTGTCCACTTAGGTTAAACTTCACCGGCTGCCCTTCTAGAGGCTCTACTTCAGTCCAGTTGTCGCCATGATCCAGCCATAGATACTTGTAGCCAATCTCAAGGCCAAACAATATGAGAAACAGACACCCCATTGTAGTGTACATCATGTATAAGAAAAAGTATCTATGGTTCGCATAGCCCACACAATTGTTAAGCCAAGCTAAAGGGAATAAATGTTTCATTGGTCTCAAATAATATTTTGTGGATACGTACGACAGTGGTGATCCATTTTAAGGATGCAGCGATTGCACACGGAACAGTGATGGGTCCTGGGCGGTTTTGGGGATATACACTTGCCGCACATGCTGACTGCCTCCACCAAGGACACGCCTTCGGGCGGATAGCCAGCGGGGGTAATCACGGCCATTATATAATGGAAGACCACATTCAAAAGGAGCCAGTTGCCCACAATAAGCAGAAACACAGTCATGAGCTGGCTTTTGGCCCACCAGAAGGGCAGCCCAATCCAGTAGGCGATGCTTACCACTGAGGTGGTCAAGGCAGCCACTCCAACCACAAAGAACTGAAATGACAACAAATTTCAACACCCTTCATAAAGCTAGGCTTTCCGTTGAGTGTTACCGGCCCCAGGCAGTGAGTATAGTTGTCCACCACCCAAAATATGGGGGTCAGGCACACATCCGAGGCATAGGAGGAGTTCATGTGGGCATTGAAAGTCAGCGAGTGCCAGCAGTGCTTCATGTAGCTCCAACGCAGCCGGCACATCGAGCTGTCAAAAAATAAACAGAAAGCATAAACAACTCTTCTGATTGCCAGTCCTGAAAGCGTCTTACAGCAGCTCCTGGCTGGAGTGACCTCTCCAAGTAATGCGCGCCATTTCCGCCTGGCTTTATCGAACTGTCCCAGACTTTTTCACAACATAGTTCCTAATAAAGTTACTTGTTTGTTTTTTTTTTGTGTGCGGCAGTGTGGCCGCTCGCCAAGGTAGTAATTTAAAATCCACATATGGTCCACAGCATTGCGGCGGTAGAAACACAGAGTGACCATAGATTTTATCAGCTGTTTATGTCAAGCAACCTAATATTTTGTTTATTTGTGAAATTAGTTAATATTGCCCGAATTTTGGTATGCGTTCACGCAGCAAAAGTCGCAGCCGTCGCCGTCGAAGTAGATCCGACTCACGGGATCGATCTCGAGCCGATAAAAGGATCAGTACTCGTCGGCGGTCGCGTTCCAGAGAGAGGGAACTTCACAAGACAAGGGCATCCAGACGATCGAGGGAAAAGGAATCACCACCTAGGCGACAACGCTCCCGCTCCCCGTCTTCCGGCTCAGAAAGTTCTTCAAGCGACAGCGGTTCCTCCAGAAGTAGATCGAGGCGCCGAAAATCTAAATCGAAAACCGTGGAACGATGGCCAAATGATAGGTACCACGAATTAAACGACCGACGAGATAATCCATTTCGAGGGCAAACAGAGAGAAGCTATATCAACGATCCTGCGGAACCGTCTAACAGATCACATAACAGAGGCAGAGGAGGCGGTGGCCATCATCCCAGGGGCGACTCAAAACTTGTCATTGCTCGTAGGAACCACAGGGTGACAATCGCCGAAGAAGGAGTGCCGGATGTCTGGGGCAAGAGTCCTTCACGGCCAGAGAACGGGGATGTGGAGCTGGTAAAGGGATCCTATATAGGACCCAAGAAAAAGAAAAAGAAGAACAAGGGAAAATCCAAGAAATCCGATAAGAAGTCTAAGAAAAAAGCGAAGAAATCGAAAAAGAAAAAGAGCAAAAAAGCGTCCAGCTCTGAAGATTCTAGTTCCAGTTCTAGCAGTGAGGACAGCAGTGATGACACCACCAGCTCCAGTTCAAGCTCAGAAGATGAGTCAGAGACCGAGGAGGAGGATGTTTGGCTAGAGAAAACGGCTGAGGGGATCAAAAAATCCAAAAAGAAGAAATCCTCAATTAAAAAAGACAAAAGGTCCAAAAAGAAGAAAAAGAAGAGAAAGTCAGAAAGAGATGAGAAAGCCAAGAAGAGTTCCTCGTCCTCCAGCAAGTCAAAAATTAAGGATGGTGCCCCCAATAACGATGAGGACGTGGGCCCGTCCCTGCGCACTGGCGGCAGCCTGAATCAGAAGGACTTTGGCAGGGCCTTGCTGCCTGGAGAAGGTGCCGCCATGGCTGCATACATAGCCGAGGGCAAGAGAATTCCCCGGCGTGGTGAGATCGGACTGACCTCCGACGAAATCGCCAACTTCGAGTCCGTGGGCTATGTGATGAGTGGCAGTAGGCATCGCCGCATGGAGGCTGTGCGTATTCGTAAGGAGAACCAGCTGTACTCCGCCGACGAGAAGAGGGCATTGGCCATGTTCAGCAAGGAGGAGCGTCAAAAGCGAGAGAACAAGATCCTATCGCAGTTCAAGGACATGATCCACTCCAAGCTGCAGGCCAAGGACAAAAAGTAGAAAAGAAAAAAGTCTATTCTTATTATAAGCATCATGGCCGACGTTTTTAATTTTCATATTGAATATTGTGAAGATCATGAATAAATTTCATATTTTTGAAACTATTAAAAAACTAAAAATTAAATTAAAAATAAAAGTATTTTGAATTAAAGGCAAGCACCCTGTATGCCAATATTGGTATTTCGCTGAAAATCCAGTTTGGTCACACTGCCGAAATGTCCAATAAAACGTGGGGTTGAAAAACCTTTGCCAAAAGTGTGCCAATTTTGAAATTGAACCCAAAGATTGCATCATTTGCGGTTATATCCATGCTGTGTCTTGTTTCAACTTAATCTTTAGTCAAATTCCTCACCACTGAGTGTCATTTTTTAGTCAATTCGCGAATGGTAGGTGCCAAAAAAAGTGCCAGCGAGTGAGCAAGACAACAATAGGCGAACAGGCGAGCAAAACAAACTACCACTAACCGGCGGTAGATAAGCAGGCTTGCAAGAAGAAGAGCCGTGCCAAACAAACGAATGATAAGCACGCCGAATACAATTGAAAAATACATTAAGAACCATACACACACAGGCACACAAGAGAACACACCCACACATTGGCTTCGTTTAATCAATTAACGGGACAACGGCTAAACGTTCAGTTTTATTCCCGGCCTTAGTTCCAGTTCGTTTCCAACTGTCGCGTGCGAAGATTGTGTCACCTAGAGAGGTTCCTGGGGTGAAAATAGAGACTCGACCATGCCCGTCGCCGCCGAATTGCAGTCGCCAACTAGCGAAATGGTTCTCCTGACCCCTAACTCGGAGAATGCGCCACCCAGCTTAGTGCCCAACGACCATGCCAACGACAAACAGGCCAACAACCAAGGAGGACGCGAAGGATCTGCGGAATCGGATAGCAGTCGGGTGGTGATGAAGAAACAACTGGGCCTGCTGGAGGGTGTAGCCATTATTCTGGGAATTATATTCGGCTCCGGGATATTCGTGTCACCCAAAGGCGTCATCCAGGAGGTCGACGCCGTGGGTACGTCGCTGGTCATCTGGGTGCTGTGCGGGCTACTGTCCATGATTGGAGCTCTGTGCTACGCGGAACTGGGCACTGCGATACCAAAGTCTGGTGGAGACTATGCCTACATTTTTGAGGCGTACGGATCTTTGCCGGCGTTCCTGTATCTCTGGGATGCCATGATGATATTTGTGTAAGTTTTAAAAAGAACCTCAAGTCTTTTTAGACTAAATGGCTTAGAAAAATGCCATTAGCTGTCAATAATGATTCAATTATGATTCAAGGTTTTAGTAAAAACCAAAAAAATCATTAGCAACTGACAGGGTCAAGGCCGTGGACCCATCCAGATAAGCCATCTTAATAAGTAGAAAGTAAAACCATTCCTATCGTTCTTAATCAACAGTCTGCAAATATATATATTTGTTTGACGAAAATTAGTGTATTACCTGCTTTATTGCTGCTATTTTTGGCGTTTAGAACTAGCGATAAGCATTTGTGCAGGGAGATTATCAGTTGGACATACATATGTCTGAATGCAGAATGCATAAATTTTCCATTGATTTGTATGTCTCTTATCTGTTGCAGACCTACAACCAACGCGATTATGGGCCTCACTTTCGCTTCCTATGTGCTGGAGCCATTTTTTGGCGGCGCTTGCCATATTCCCAAGATAGCTCTACAGCTCTTGGCCGCTGCCACCATCATATTCCTCACCTATTTGAACTCGTACTACATGAAAATAACCACGAAGATGCAGAACATCATCATGTTCACCAAGATCGCTGCTCTGGTGCTGATTATCATTGTGGGCCTGGTTTGGATGTTGATGGGAAACACGGAGAACTTTAGCCGACCCTTCGAGAGCACTCAGACTGATCCCGGCAAGCTATCCGTTGCCTTTTACTCCGGCATCTTTTCTTATGCCGGTTGGAATTATTTAAACTTTATGACCGAGGAACTTCGCGACCCCTACCGGAACCTGCCGCGTGCCATTTACATTTCACTCCCTCTAGTCACCGGAATCTACGTGCTGGCCAATATGGCGTATCTGGCCGTGCTTTCGCCTTCTGAGATGATCGCCTCCAACGCCATAGCTGTGGTAAGAATCTAATCTACATTTCCTATTCAAAAATATGAATATTGGAAAACATTTGTGTCTGTTTTAATCAAACCAGAACTGAGGCTTGCGAACTGTTTTCAATTGCTAACCCATATCTTTTCAGACCTTTGGCAATAAAATTCTCGGCGGCTTTGCTTTAATCATACCCGTCATGGTAGCCATCTCTGCCTTTGGCGGCCTTTCCGTCCACATCATGACCTCCTCCCGCATGTGCTTTGTGGGTGCCCGTAACGGCCACATGCCGGCTATTCTGTCGCACATCAGCGTGAAGAGCTACACACCGCTGCCTTCGCTGGTCTTTCTGGTGAGTGGACTGCGCCCCTCAATTAACGGACAAAAGATATTATGTAATTAATCTCTAATTGACTTTTTTGCCCCCACTCGCAGTGCTTTCTCTCGATTGTGATGCTGGTAGTAAGTGACGTGTATGTGCTGATCACCTATAGCAGCATTGTGGAATCGTTCTTTATAATGCTGTCAGTGTCGGCGGTTCTGTATTTCCGCTACACTCGTCCTTGCATGGAGCGTCCAATTAAAGTAAGTTGACCGATCGATGATGGACAGCTTAGTACCCTAGGTTCTCTACCATGTCATTTTCAGTACAATATTATAGAAATTATGGCTCTGTGCTGTTATTCTGTGTAGTTATTCAAAAGATTACCCATCCTAACCTTTACCTTGTCACACTAAACTCAATTCACGCTATATTTTACGATTATATTGTTTTCCTCCGTCAGGTCTCTTTGTGGATTCCCGCCGTGTTTGTTGTCGTATGTGCCTTTCTGGTTGTGGTGCCCATTTATGTGGCGCCCTACGAGGTCGGCATGGGGGTATTAATCACCCTAATTGGCATACCGTTCTACTACGTGGGTGTCGTGTGGCAGAATAAGCCGAAATGGGTGCAGCAGTCGATTGGTAGGTATTCGCACCAACCCTCTATTCCCAGTTTCATATTATACCGTTTTTCTTTATAGACTCGCTGACCTTCACTTGCCAGAAAATATTTATGTCTGCCAAAGAGGAGAAGAGGGATTAAACTATATGCACAATCACCAAAAAAGGAAAACCAAAAATCATATTGACAAAATATGGAAGTTACGTGGGCACTTCTAATCTCTAAATTTATGTTAACGCTTAGGACGCTCGATGTTCGTCCGATTCAAAGTGAACTGTGGAACCTGAATACCAAAAACAAACAAAAATACCTAAAAAGCATCACATCGACTACAAAACTAAGTCTTCAAAATAATATTTTTTTATACCCATGAAACATAAAAAGGAATGTTGCCTCAACATGTAATATCATCGAATAGTAGTTTGGTTTCGTTGAAATCATTTAGGATTTAATTTACCAAAGTAACAGTTTGCCAATTTTGGCATATTTTTTATATTTGCCATATGGTGGTTCCTTATTTTTCGTTTGTATTATTTTGTTTGGTTTTTATTGTTTAAAATGTTTTTAACCCATATTTTACCACCTAAGCCTTTGCATTTGTAATAAAGACTTTGTACGTTTATTCGAGCTTTGTCAATCTTTTAGGCGCTGCCCGCAAAAGTATGCTAAGGTTATTTTCGAAAAGAACAAAACAAAATTTAATTGATAAAATTAAATTGATTGAGCATCAATTGCGGGTGCCTTAAGCCTATCCGACAGTATGCCTGCGGTAATCAATTACGCCTGATAAGTCATACTACTATTTTTAAGCCATTCATGACGGCGAAGTTGTTATACTCGCCAAAAATAAATCGCCACCGTCGCAAAATCTGGCATTTGGAACTTTCGGATACCCGGGGCATGACGCCAGCTCTATATTCGATCACTGATAGTGTATTCCGTACGGATCTGGACGCGAGTCTAGGTGTTTTTAATTGATAAAATTGTAGCGAGTATTCCGGATGCCCGGCACGGAAACCAGGTGCGCCCGTCTATGCAAAACTAGGCTACTTGGTATGCGCCGTATTGGGCGCCTCGTTTAATGGCTTTTTAAGTATTTATATTCACTCGGTACGACTAGTTACCAGATCGCTCGTAAAATTGGCTCAATTTAATACTTTTTATCATAGCCAAATAATTGAGTTATTGCGACTGGTCGAGCATTGCTAATGCCCTGGGTGGCTCCCCGATCTTTGCCTTGTAAGCACTGTGAATTGGTGTCGATCTTCGCCAATAATCTCCGCCATTTCACAACTTGGCTCTAAGATCAATAACAGCTTGATTAACTATTGCTAATTGCTGGCACGTGAGTTCCGCTGCAAAATAAAACACCTCTTGCTCTTGATGGACTCTACATATTTATTGATTGATGGGAGCGTAATCTAGCACATTAAAATATCTTACTTATACATTAGTTGCAAGAAACCTGACGTTTTCATAATCAATTGCTTCGGTGGATAGAATCATCATTCGTTTCTATTGACAAGGAGTTCCTTTTGAGCCAAGCTGCTCATGTGATAATCATGCGATTATACTCAGCCAAAATATTGACACCTTTTTGAGTTATAATTTCGGTATACAATGTCGTGTCCAAACACTTAAATTAGCGGTAGGAATCTCTGTGGTAAGCAGAGCTGAGTGGACCGAATAGAACTGGTAATCAACTTGATAGTAAAACTGCCTAAACCGATTTTGATTGGATTGAATTGTTTTAGTAGTTATACTGATAACTGATAAACTACTGAAAGTAGTTGTAGTTAACAGGTAGTGGAAACATATTTTACATTACTTTAGGAAATCAAAATATTAGGTGGCTATCACAGCTCGTAAATTGAATCCCACTCTAAGCCTTGGCAATGGAATTTCTGTTGTCCGGACAGTTCAATTCCAACTATCAAAGTTCGTGTGACCACCATAAAGATATAAATAGATATCAGAATGCGCTCGCTCTATATACATATTTGCCATTCGAGCACTCGTCATGTGGATCACGAACGCCCCATACATGTGTAAAGACGACGTTACAGATCTCACAAAAAAAACAATGCTACGATTCTCCAACTCAAAAACTCTAAAACGTGCGAAATCGCTCAATGAATATGGGTGTTTTGCCTCGATTGCGATCGATCGCCCGGCGGTGAGTTCCCCGCATTCAATTAGCGGTTTTCGACATGACGTTTTCCCGATTTGCTGGCTTAGTAACGCCAACTGACTGGGCCCAAAACAAACAAATAAATCCCCAAATTGTATGCAAAACAAAATATTATCAAAAATTGATCGAAAGCCGTTACCACTTTGCTGTTTACCAGAAGTATTAGGTGCGAATTATGACGAGTTTGTTCCCTCAGACTTTGGATAGCGTTGATCGACAGCTTTTCGCCCTTTTCGTTTTTGCCAGGCGGTGTGATTGAGACTTGAGGATATTAAGTATACGCCACGTTAAGTGTGGTGATACGAAGTGTGTCGGGACGGGTCGCCAAATTTCGCTAAGCGTCCCGGCTTAGTGGGGAAGCGTCAAACACTTGCACACCATTTAGTCTGGCCCGAATCCCCCTTCAAATTCCCATCGATCGATCGATCGCCGGCAGTTCGTGCGACTCGCAGGTGACTGCGCGTCGGTGTGAGTGAGTATCTGTGTACGGTGCACGCGCTTCGGGCGGGGATTTCAGCTTTCGAATTTTCAAGTAGTTCGTTGACTGCCCGCCGAGGAAGTTGTGAAGGTGCTCCGCCATCGAATCGTCCGCACAGTCTAGAATCCGTCACCAGATCGGAAGGTGCTCAACTCGCTCTACTCCAGGAGCTCAGAACCTATATCAACTGGCACAGTACAAACCAATCCCCAACACAAGCGCGCACCATGAAGTTGGCCATTATCTTTGAGGCTTCATTCTTGTTCGTCTGCTGGTCGCAAGGTAATTGCTGCACTTTTCCGTGAAATGTTTTGTCAGTCATGTGACTCATCCGTCTTTGTCCAAAGAGTGCCAAAAATACTATGAATCAAAATAGATTTAGCCATGAATTGATATCTTTTCTGGTTAACTTACTCTGACTAAGTACGAGTGGTTGTTTTTTAAATTGAAGCTTTGATAACATTATTTTGCAAATACTGATTAGTCGCTTATTGTGGATAACTCTACTTTATTTCTTAATTCAGAATTACTCTATTTCGCAATCCTGGATAACTTATAACTATATTATAACAGTAACTTCATGTGACTCTTCCGTGTTTGCCCAAAGTGTGTTAAAAATACTATGAATCAAAATAGATTTAGCCATAAATTGATATCTTTTCTGATTAATTTACTCTGACTAAGTACGAGTGGGTATTCTTGAAATTCATGATAACATTATTTTCAAAATACTGATTTCGTTTAGTGAAATTTTTTCATTCATTAAAATGATTTCCTACTCTATTTCGTAATTCTGGATAACTTTTTGGAGAATGAGAAAATCAATATAATTATTATAACAGAGTAGAAACAGATAAAAAATATATTGCCATTTAATTTATTTCTTATTGTGCAAAAAACCATAACTGTTTGAGCGGCGTGTGACTGGTCATATCTATTACGAAATGTCAATACCTGATATTGGAGGGATCTGGGCATTAGCAGTCCTAAGTAGGCACTTCACGAAACTAATTTTAACCAATTCAATGGGGCTTATTCCACTTGATACTGTCAATTAATACAATTTATTGGCTGCCAATTGATTTAGATGAATTGCTCGAACGGAAGGAAAGTTTTAAGGTATTCTTTATTTGACAGTCATTAGCACTCCGAGCCTTACACAACATGTAAATAGTTCTCTATTTGGTCTCGGATCGATAAATAATATTTGCTCGTTAAGTGAACATCTGTAATCAATACACTGACAGCTCTATTTGTATATTTATTATTTAGAGCTTAAATGAATTTTAATTAGGCTGATTACAACAAAAGAAAACTAAACGATACGACAAAATAATATGCTCATAATATGTGTAGTCCGTGACATAATACCAAATGGCCATACCTGACAAGAAACTAATTTGTTATCTAAGACTCTGATAACTTGGCAGAAATAAAATAAATTGTATTATTGAAAATAAACGTTTAATTAGACTTATCAATCGAACCTGTTGTGCTGCAGACCATTCCCGCACAATGGAAAATCGTGTCATATGATATGTTAATGCGGTGCGGGCTTTTCAAATGAAATTATCACCAATCACATGCAAATTAGTCTTTAACTAAGTATTTCCTTTCGCTTTGCGGCAAATTCCGTGGAAGTTTCTGCCAGCCTTCAATCGAGGTGGAAAATAATGAAAATTGTGTGCACTGGCCTTTATCTGAATCGCGTCGATATCTAATTATTATTTCGTATTTGTGCCCTTGACGCTCCAAGATTGTGGTGCTTTCCTTAAAGGTATGTTTACCCAGTTACTTATTTATTTGCCGAGCCATTGACTAAAAAAGAAAGAAAAGAAATCAGCTAATATTTGTTTGGTGTCCCATTTATTATGCCGTAATTCACAAGTGCTCGTATATGTTAGAGATAGCCCCGGAGAAGGTCAAGCGAGGGGGTGAAAGACACGGGCACGTGATCGCTCATAGCTCGGGGATTCTCCAGATGACATGGAGCCTTCAAACACTTTAATCAATTTGCTTGATTAAGGACTCAGTGCACATTCCAAAGGAAAATTGATTGCAGTTGGTTGCGGAAGGTTCGCGAACTAAAAATTTCACATTCGTTATCTAAACAGAATACGTTTTGATTAACGACAGCTTATTTGCTAACGATTCGATTTAACGGCCTACTGTTTTTCGCTGGAAAAACGTTCAAAAGGCTTTGTCGAGTCTGATGGTGAAATTATGGACTTAAGCCATTTTAGAATATCTGTTTTTTCGTAACAAAACCGACCATAATCGAATCATTATATTTCAGCTGTCAGTGGACATGTCTTCGGCTACTCCGAGCCCAATCAACGGCGCTGGGCTCGGCATCATGGTCACTGTGCTGGAAAGACTCAATCTCCAATTGCCATCGCCACCACCCGGGTAGGGCTTCGGGTTAAAATCTGGCTAAAGGACCAATAATCAGGATAATTTGTTCCTTTCAGACGATACCCGTTCATATGCCGGCGGTGGACATGATTGGCTACCACAATTTGTTGCCTTATCCCCTGAAAATGGTCAACAATGGACACACTGGTGAGTAAAAAGACAGAAAACTTCCTCTAAAAAAAAAATGAATAATGAAATTTTATAACAATTCAAACATTTTGAATTGCTCAATATATACAAAAAAAAATAATACTCGTTTTACTTTTTCTAAGATTTTTTTCCTGTTTCTTAATCCTAATCGATTGCCTATTGCAGTTTCCATCGGCATCCCTAAGGTCAATGTGAGCGAAGTGGGGGAGGATTTTTTGCCCTACATCCGGGGCGCCAAACTGCCCGGGGAGTTTGAGGTGGAGGGCCTGCACTTCCATTGGGGCGACAAGAACAACCGGGGATCGGAGCATGTCATCAACGACATCCGCTACACCATGGAGATGCACATTGTGCACCGCAACAAGAAGTATGCCACCATCGGCGAGGCTCTCAATCATCCTGATGGCGCCGCTGTCCTGGGATTCTTCTTCAATGTGAGTTTGTGGGCTGCGCCCGTAAATCTCGAATGTTTTGTGAACGCCCTTTTGTGTTCTCCGCTTAGCTGGATGAGGATGAGGGTCAAGGACTGGTAACCATCAACCGTCATTTGCATCTGATAGCCGATGCCAACCAGGAGGCCACCCTGAATGTTACCTTCTCGTTATCTTCACTGATTTCTGGCGTGGATGTGGACAAGTTCTATACCTACAAGGGTAAGTCCAAATTGTTAAAGAACTTGAATACGTTACGATATGTATTTTAGAATCACATTTTTTTAAATTTATTATAAAATTACTGCATTTTATAATGCAATATCCCAAGAGGGAGCGCCATCTTACCATTAGTATGCAATGCATATGTTATATGATGGGCTGCTGACAGGGAACTCGTGTCTACAAGCGATGCCTATCGATGATGTCACTCACTCAATGTCATACCTGTTCTCTTCACAGGTTCCCTGACCACTCCGCCTTGCTCCGAGGCAGTTACCTGGATCTTGTACCCCGATCCCATCCCCATTTCACCCAAGCAAATCTCCCGCTTCCGCCAGTTATCGGATGTCCAGGATGGAGCGCTGGTGGATAACTTCCGGAGTCTGCAGCCAGTGGGAAATCGAAGGATCTTCGTCCGGACCGGACATGTGCGTCACACCTCGGTCTCGGCCTTGAAGCACGAGACCGATTATCTCAAGTTAGACTGGTTCTATTAAACTCGAACAGGCAACCGGATGTGGAGCAGTGTGCCATCCCATATTAGGATACCTCTTAATTAAGCATTTATTAAGTAATACTAACTAGTCTAACCATTATCGGTTTAATAAATACAAAAAAAAACATAGAAAAGCTTTCTTTGGGCGGAATCGAATCTTATATACTGTGTTATTGTTAACATATGATTTCTATAGTCAATACATATTTTAGTCAATATCTAATTATGTAATAGTATGAATGCTGCCTTAAAAACTACCTTTTGTGACCACATCTCCCATCCGTAGATCCTTTATAGATTCATTTGAATTAATAGTAGATTAATTTGAATTAATCTTATGTTAGGTTTATGGAGGCCAAGAGTAAAAGGAATAAGACAAGGCTTGGCTAAAACTTTTCAATCTACTTCAAATCCTCGGCAAATAAAATGTGACTGGTTCCAGGTGAAAAGCATGAAAAATTAAATATATTTTTAATTGGACAGTATCTTGGATCGTTAATGGATATTCACTCCGAAACTACTCAATCAGCAACCCCGTATTTATGTTTTATAAGGAGGTGTTTACTGAAATGTACTGTACAATGAAAATATCTGCGAGAGTACCATACTGTACCATCGAGTACCCTTTAAAATGGTACAGACAAATTAAAAATCCGGAAATCTGAAGTGCAACAACTAATTTTAATCAGTAATCATCTTCGATTTGCGGCCATAAAAGGTCAAGGAGTTAGGAATGTCCTCCACAAAAAAGCTGGCCGGAAAAATGCTGAATGTCTTGTGCAGCAAGTCCAACAGGGTACGTTCCACGGTCTCCACAACCAGTGGACGTAGCGCCTCAAACAAATCCCGCCAGTTATCGTTGAAGAACTGGTTGGTTCCCTCTTCGACCTCTTTGCTTCGCCCATTGAATAGGTTTTCCATGTTGGTCCGTACTTTTCCGACCTCTAGCTTCACCTTTACGGAAGTCACGTTGTAGAAGGTGAAGCCGGCCTTCTCATAGAGCCGTGTCTTGGCACTCATCAGTATATCCAGGTCATCTATCAATTAAATGGTTTAATTGGTGGGTTTTATTAATATTAATAAACAAGCAATTAGTTTCACCTATTTCCAGCAAGATTTTCCCGGCTCCGCTCAGGGGAACTAGTAAAATTTTTCCAACCATTTTGTACATGCCATCCATGCGCATCTTTGGCAAATAGATCTTGGTTAGCCAACTAAAGTCTTTTTTACTGACCCTGGCAGACGAATATATAGGTTATTTAAACGATTAATAAAATATTAACAACTTACTTGCTCTCCTTGATCACCATTTTGCCAAAGCCGCTAATTATCAGTTCTGTGAGATTCGCAGCAATACTGGCCACATCGCTATTATCTTGCTTAAATACCAGTTGCTCCTGTTTCATGGGATCTATGTGTCCAAAGGATTTTTCGATCTCCGGTATACCTATTTAATTACATATACTATTACCAAAAAAGACATTTGGGGTATTTCTTGGACCCACCTTTAGTTACCTGGTTCATAAAGGCTTGGATGGAGCGGGTGGAGCATTTGGTGAAGTCTGGTTCATAAATCCGACATGATTCAATATATGGGGCTGAACCGTAATTACAAATATAAATATTATAAATACATTAGCTTCATACCGAACTCTATTTTCATTAAACTTACGCTTTTCCGTGTAGATCTCAACGCCTTGAACCCCCAAGAGGGTGGCGTGAATAAGAAAAACTATGCCAATTATGTTCATGGTTAGAGGATGACGTCACTGTCACTGACACAGTCACCGTCCCCAGGAGTCGTTTAATCGAGCTTAAAGCGCTCAAAAGGCGAATGAGAAGTATCTCGAACTGATGCTGGTTTTTATCTAAACTATATATATACTCGATGCTAATGTTGACATCCGACCGACTAGAGTGCAATTGATGAATTAAATCTGAGGTCTGGGCAATACCAGAATTGAGGCATTTTCATGAACTTATAGTCGCGATTGAAATGCATCTATTGCGCGTGTATTGCACAAATATTAATGATTAGGTGAAAATTATGGAATATAGAAAAAACCAATTATTTCTCAAATGCTTTTTTAAGATATATGAGGGGAGGTATAAAATTAATTTTATAAATATTAACATTTTTAATTTTCTTCAAACTTAAGTATTTTGTTTCAGTGTAGCTACTGTTATTGCTGTTGTTATGCGAATCTGAAAGTGTAGCGACTTCACCTTGCCACCGAACCGGTAAGTTAATTTTATATCTGGCTGGAAAATACGCCGCCAACTGCAAAAGCAACAAAACAACAATGTTTGCGCAAATACTTGCATATCATACTCATATTTAGCTTTGACTTGGGCAAACTTAATTGCTCTATGTCAGGTGGAAATAAAAAATGTAATCGCCTAATAAAATCATTAAATGGGGAGACGGCAGCATCTTAAAAATAATCTGCATGTGTCCCTCTTTGAATGTCTAATAAAAACAATTAGAACTTTGGACTGTACTACTGTATAAGAATATACATAGATATGTATGAGTATAAATACATATTATTTATACAAGAGTATTAATAAATCCATTGCTGATAAAAATGTTCCATTATTATGATGTGACGGCCTTGTATATGAATTAGTGTTGTAATCTTTGTTTACTTGATATTCATTGCGAATTTAAAAAAAGTTTGATACACTTGATTTTTGTTTCATTAATAAAGGCTTGTTTAATAACAAGAATGGAAAGCTAAATTCAGGCGGAGCCGAAGTTGATATACCCTTGCAGTTTAAAAAGGTTATATGTCGGAAACATTGGATATAGTTGGCCCATCCTTAATAATCCTTAATATCATAATAAAACCAATTAATTGCAATACAAAAAAAAATCGTCCAAGCTTTGGGTTTTTTAAAAAACTTTTTCCAAATACCATTTTTAATTGTTCAGTTATACGGCCGCTGTAAGATATGTATTCGGCAGATCGTTATGAAAGTTGGTACTTCGGACCACAATAAAAGAGACCAATAGATAGAACTAACCAAAATAGACTCTGTATGAAGTTCTAACTTTCTATCTGTAAAAACACCAAAGTTGGGACATATTCGATTGTTCAGTTATATGGCAGCTATAGGATATGTATATATAAAATCATTAAATGGGGAGACGGCAGCATCTCAAAGATAATCTGCATGAGTCCCTCTTTGAATGTCTAATAAAAACAATTAGAACTTTGGACTGTACTACTGAGAATATAAGAATATACATAGATATGTGTGTATGTAAACACTATATCCTATATATATATATATATGATATATATATCATTCATACAAACATTCATGCAAAAAATATAATTCATACAAAATCCGAACAATCTAACTTTGGTGTTTCTCTTTGGTGTTTCTCTAAATCACCAAAGTTATAGCATTTCCCATCAAACAGTCATATGGCAGCCATGGGATATAATCGGCTGATCCCGGCCGTTTCGACTTATTACTGCGTGATTAAGAAAGAAGAGTGTGTGCAAAGTTTCAAGTCGATAGCTTTTAAACAGAGAGTCTAGTTTGCGTAGAAACAGATAGACGAACAGACAGAAGGACAAACGGACAGACAGAAATGCTCATATCAACCTCGGAGATGATCCTGATCAGGAATATATATACTTTATAGGGTAGGAGATGTTTCCTTCACTGCTTGATAATTTGTGATACCCTCTGAAAGGGTATAAAAAGGCAGTAATAATACAAATTTAAAAAAAAATTATACAATTTACAAAAAATATATGTAATGCGTCAATTAAATAATAATGTTAATGTTAATATGTTAGATACAATTATAACAATGCTTTTTATATAAGTGGTTTTAGTCAAAGTTATTGAAGGCATCCCTCGGGTTCTGATAAGAAGCATGCCTCTTCGAACTCGCAAATTGCATGCCTCAGAGCTTATGAGCGCTCTTGGAAACTCTTAACCGCCAAACGAACAACGGAGGGGCACAGAAATACTCAGAACGTGATAAGCTTAAACGGATTCCAATTTTTTTTTTTTTTTTTTTTTTTTTTTTTTTTTACAAAGGAAAAAATTATTAAGTAAAGAACCACCCTAAGGCCATGGAATTGTGTGTGAGAACAAATGCCATTGGCGAACTGATTTTTTGCGCAGAGAGTTTTAGTTTCATTTCTAAGTGGATCAGAGCCCGATGAAGACACAATTCCATCATGTGGACTGCGAAAGTGCTTTTAATTTCCGTACTCATCAGCGTTGTCGCGGCACAATATTGTTCAAAATCAGTCTGGGATCGGAAGAAAAAAACGAGCAGGGTGGGTATATCATAAGTTGATCAGTGCATTTAAAAATTTTTATTTATCCAATAGGTTGTCAAGATTTGTTGTCCAGGCTATGATAAAAAAGGGAGAAACCAATGTGTTCCCCGATGTGACACGCCTTGCGACAACGGAGTCTGCACAAAGCCGAATGAGTGCACCTGCAAAGACGGCTATGTTAAATTAAACAAAGAAAAACTAAGCCGGTAATATACATATATTTTGTAATGGCTCATTATTCTATAAGTCTAAAAGCTTCCAATGATTAATTGGATTAAAAATCTTTCCAGCTGTGTGCCCTCCTGCAAGGGAGAATGCAGCCGCGGGACGTGCCAAGCTCCCAACAATTGTGTCTGCAGGAGAGGCTATACTCTAGACAAAAAAAGCGGAAGCTGCATGCCACTCTGCCGCAGTAACTGTCCCAACGGCAATTGCTGGCTACCCGATCATTGCACTTGCAACAAGGGGTTCACGTTGAATGAGACGACACAGGTATGCTTTCCAGCCTGTAAAGAGGATTGTGCCCGTGGCAATGGCGTCTGTGCAGCTCCAGATCGCTGTGAGTGCAAGCCGGGCTATGAACCGAAACCAGGCTCCACTTCGTTCATGTGCCAGCCCGTGTGCAAAAACAAATGCGATAATGGCATTTGTCGAGCGCCGGACGTTTGTGAATGCAAACGGTTTTTCCACAAAGATGCTGATAAAAATTGTGTGCCTACTTGCGATCCAGATTGCAGGAATGGCAAGTGCGTTAAGCCCTCAGTGTGCGAGTGCTTGCCGGGCTACAAGGCCATCAGTCCATTCGACTGCGAGCCAGTCTGTTCCACAGATTGCAAGCACGGATATTGCAAGGAGCCGGACACATGTGCTTGTGACAAAGGATATTTAATGGAGAATGGATTGTGCACTCCTGTCTGCGATGGTGATTGCAAGAACGGATTCTGTGAATCTCCTGGAAAGTGTTCCTGCAACGAAGGATACAGCAAGGAATCTGAGAACAGCTGTGCGCCAATCTGCGAAGAAGGATGCAAGAACGGATTCTGTGAATCCCCTGGAAAGTGTTCCTGCAACGAAGGATACAGCAAGGATTCTGAGAACAGCTGTGCCCCAATCTGCGAAGAAGGATGCAAGAACGGATTCTGTGAATCCCCTGGAAGATGTTCCTGCAACGAAGGATACAGCAAGGAATCTGAGAACAGCTGTGCCCCAATCTGCGAAGAAGGATGCAAGAACGGAGTCTGTGAATCCCCTGGAAAGTGTTCCTGCAACGAAGGGTATAGTAAGGAATCTGAGAGCAGCTGTACCCCAATCTGCGAAGAAGGATGCAAGAACGGATTCTGTGAATCCCCTGGAAAGTGTTCCTGCAACGAAGGATACAGCAAGGATTCTGAGAACAGCTGTGCCCCAATCTGCAAAGAAGGCTGCAAGAACGGATTCTGTGAATCTCCAGGAAGATGTTCCTGCAACGAAGGATACATCAAGGAATCTGAGAACAGCTGTGCCCCAATCTGCGAAGAAGGATGCAAGAACGGATTCTGTGAATCCCCTGGAAAGTGTTCCTGCAACGAAGGATACAGAAAGGAATCTGAGAACAGCTGTGCCCCAATCTGCGAAGAAGGATGTAAGAACGGATTCTGTGAATCTCCTGGAAAGTGTTCCTGCAACGAAGGATACAGCAAGGAGTCTGAGAAAAGCTGTGCCCCAATATGCGAAGAAGGATGTAAGAACGGATTCTGTGAATCTCCAGGAAGATGTTCCTGCAACGAAGGATACATCAAGGAATCTGAGAACAGCTGTGCCCCAATCTGCGAAGAAGGATGCAAGAACGGAGTCTGTGAATCTCCTGGAAAGTGTTCCTGCAACGAAGGGTATAGTAAGGAATCTGAGAACAGCTGTGCCCCAATCTGCCAAGATGGCTGCAAGAACGGATTCTGTGAATCTCCTGGAAAGTGTTCCTGCTACGAAGGATACAGCAAGGAATCTGAGAAAAGCTGTGCCCCAATCTGCGAAGAAGGATGTAAGAACGGATTCTGTGAATCTCCTGGAAAGTGTTCCTGCAACGAAGGGTACAGTAAGGAATCTGAGAACAGCTGTGCCCCAATCTGCGAAGAAGGATGCAAGAACGGATTCTGTGAATCCCCTGGAAAGTGTTCCTGCAACGAAGGATACAGAAAGGAATCTGAGAACAGCTGTGCCCCAATCTGCGAAGAAGGATGTAAGAACGGATTCTGTGAATCTCCTGGAAAGTGTTCCTGCAACGAAGGATACAGCAAGGAGTCTGAGAAAAGCTGTGCCCCAATATGCGAAGAAGGATGTAAGAACGGATTCTGTGAATCTCCTGGAAAATGTTCCTGCAACGAAGGGTACAGTAAGGACACTGAGGACAGCTGTGCCCCAATCTGCGAAGAAGGATGTAAGAACGGGTTCTGCGAATCTCCTGGAAAGTGTTCGTGCAACGAAGGGTACAGTAAGGAATCTGAGAACAGCTGTGCCCCAATCTGCGAAGAAGGATGCAAGAACGGATTCTGTGAATCTCCTGGAAAATGTTCCTGCAACGAAGGGTACAGAAAGGAATCTGAGAACAGCTGTGCCCCAATCTGCAAATATGGCTGCAAGAACGGATTCTGTGAATCCCCTGGAAAGTGTTCCTGCAACGAAGGATACAGCAAGGAATCTGATATCAGCTGTGCCCCAATCTGCGAAGAAGGATGTAAGAACGGATTCTGTGAATCTCCTGGAAAGTGTTCGTGCATCGAAGGGTACATCAAGGAATCTGAGAACAGCTGTGCCCCAATCTGCGAAGAAGGATGCAAGAACGGATTCTGTGAATCCCCTGGAAAGTGTTCCTGCAACGAAGGATACAGCAAGGATTCTGAGAACAGCTGTGCCCCAATCTGCAAAGAAGGCTGCAAGAACGGATTCTGTGAATCTCCAGGAAGATGTTCCTGCAACGAAGGATACATCAAGGAATCTGAGAACAGCTGTGCCCCAATCTGCGAAGAAGGATGCAAGAACGGAGTCTGTGAATCTCCTGGAAAGTGTTCCTGCAACGAAGGGTATAGTAAGGAATCTGAGAACAGCTGTGCCCCAATCTGCCAAGATGGCTGCAAGAACGGATTCTGTGAATCTCCTGGAAAGTGTTCCTGCAACGAAGGCTACAGTAAGGAACCTGAGAACAGCTGTGCCCCAATCTGCGAAGAAGGATGCAAGAACGGATTCTGTGAATCTCCTGGAAAGTGTTTCTGCAAAAATGGCTACATCAAATCTCTCGAAAGCGAATGTATACCTCTTTGTTCCAAGGGCTGTCAGAACGGGAAATGCGAAGCCCCCGATGTTTGCAGATGCGAAAGCAGCTTCGCTTATGATGGGGATTTAGGAACGTGTGTGCCGGAAAAGGAAGCCTCCGAGGAACTTGTAGATTTCTCTGAGAATACGTGTGAGCAGTACTGCTGGAATGGAACCTGTCTGAGTGAGGAGTGTCAATGTGGGGAAAGTTACAAGTTACATAGAGACATAGAACACCCCGACCGATTTTTATGTCTGCCCATTTGTGAGACGGAGTGCGTCAATGGGTATTGTGAGTCCCCAGAAGTATGTGCTTGCTTCGATGGCAGTACTCCTATTTCTGGGTATTTGTGTCAGTCAACTAATCCACTAGACCCATCTCTTCAAAGCAGAAACCAAAAAAGTCACCTTAAATGGCTGTTTATCGCCATTGTGGTAGTCTCAACCAGTATGGCGCTGTTGATCGCGTTGTTGATGTGCTTGATTTATAAGAAAAGGACATATCGAGTGGATAAAAATGGTAAAATTTAAGTTGCTCTTTTTTAATGCCCACTACATTTTTATTTTTTACAGAAAAACAATTCGGGGTATACTTTTCAGCCAACAAGGCGGATATTATTCGTGCCTAATGTTTACCTCCGAAGTACCTAGAAATATTTTTAGGGCTTATTCCCTCATACAATAAAAATACCATAAAGAAATAAGCTGAATTATATTTTCAGGCATTCATGGGCTTTAAAGTTGGAATGGTAGAATGTCAATCAAGACCACTTCACTCACTTTTAAAGTTAGTTGTGGAATTTTTGGTACTTTCTCTCCAGCTAGAAATTTTTTGGAAAAAAATTCAAAAAGCAGTTTGATAAATGGCTGCAATGCATTTAAAATTCCATTTGGTTATTTCGAATCCCATTTATTTCGTTTAATGCAACTGCTTCAAAACTTAACTAATTTTCTTGGGACCATATAACTGCTGGGGCGTGGGTATATCCTCCACAAAAAAGTTAGCAGGAATCAAATGGAATACCGTGGACATCACATCGTACAGTATATTTTCAACAGTTTCGATAATTAATGGCTTCAGTGCTTCGTAAAAATCACGCCAATTTTCATTAAAGAATTCATTAGTGCTTCGCTCGACCTCCTTGCTTCGGCCATTAAATAGGTTGTCCAGGTAAGTGCGCACCTTTGTGAGTTTCAGCTGCTGGACACGAACGGAGGTTACATTGTCAAAGGTGAACCCACCTTTTTCATAGAGACGTGTTTTGGTTATCAGCAGGATATCCATATCATCTAAAGAAGAATAGGTGTTAGGTCAACCCAAGGAATTCCCATTTTATTTTTTTTTTTTTCACTCACCGATTTCAATAAAAATCTTTCCGGATCCACTGAGAGGTATAAGCAGAATACGTCCAGCCATGTCATATCTGCCATCTAGTCTCATTTTTGGCAGAAACAGTTTAGTTTGCCAGCCAAAATCTTTTTTGCTTACTCTGTAATGCATAATCTATTTAAAGGTGGGGTCGATCTAAGCTAGTTATGTATATTTACCGACTCTCCTTGACCTTTGTCTTTGAAAAACCTTTGACCACTAAACCGGTCAGGTTGGCTCGAATGGTGGCCACTTCGTTGTTGTCCTGTTTGAAAACAATGTCTCTGACCTTCATGGGATCGAAAGGACCGAAGCGTTCCAACACCTCCGGAATACCAATATTTAACTGATCTAGAAGTTTCTGAATGCTGTTCGTTGAGCATTTTGTAAAACCAGGTTCATATATTAAATGGCTGTTTATCGCCATTGTGGTAGTCTCAACCAGTATGGCGCTGTTGATCGCGTTGTTGATGTGCTTGATTTATAAGAAAAGGACATATCGAGTGGATAAAAATGGTAAAATTTAAGTTGCTCTTTTTTAATGCCCACTACATTTTTATTTTTTACAGAAAAACAATTCGGGGTATACTTTTCAGCCAACAAGGCGGATATTATTCGTGCCTAATGTTTACCTCCGAAGTACCTAGAAATATTTTTAGGGCTTATTCCCTCATACAATAAAAATACCATAAAGAAATAAGCTGAATTATATTTTCAGGCATTCATGGGCTTTAAAGTTGGAATGGTAGAATGTCAATCAAGACCACTTCACTCACTTTTAAAGTTAGTTGTGGAATTTTTGGTACTTTCTCTCTAGCTAGAAATTTTTTGGAAAAAAATTCAAAAAGCAGTTTGATAAATGGCTGCAATGCATTTAAAATTCCATTTGGTTATTTCGAATCCCATTTATTTCGTTTAATGCAACTGCTTCAAAACTTAACTAATTTTCTTGGGACCATATAACTGCTGGGGCGTGGGTATATCCTCCACAAAAAAGTTAGCAGGAATCAAATGGAATACCGTGGACATCACATCGTACAGTATATTTTCAACAGTTTCGATAATTAATGGCTTCAGTGCTTCGTAAAAATCACGCCAATTTTCATTAAAGAATTCATTAGTGCTTCGCTCGACCTCCTTGCTTCGGCCATTAAATAGGTTGTCCAGGTAAGTGCGCACCTTTGTGAGTTTCAGCTGCTGGACACGAACGGAGGTTACATTGTCAAAGGTGAACCCACCTTTTTCATAGAGACGTGTTTTGGTTATCAGCAGGATATCCATATCATCTAAAGAAGAATAGGTGTTAGGTCAACCCAAGGAATTCCCATTTTATTTTTTTTTTTTTTCACTCACCGATTTCAATAAAAATCTTTCCGGATCCACTGAGAGGTATAAGCAGAATACGTCCAGCCATGTCATATCTGCCATCTAGTCTCATTTTTGGCAGAAACAGTTTAGTTTGCCAGCCAAAATCTTTTTTGCTTACTCTGTAATGCATAATCTATTTAAAGGTGGGGTCGATCTAAGCTAGTTATGTATATTTACCGACTCTCCTTGACCTTTGTCTTTGAAAAACCTTTGACCACTAAACCGGTCAGGTTGGCTCGAATGGTGGCCACTTCGTTGTTGTCCTGTTTGAAAACAATGTCTCTGACCTTCATGGGATCGAAAGGACCGAAGCGTTCCAACACCTCCGGAATACCAATATTTAACTGATCTAGAAGTTTCTGAATGCTGTTCGTTGAGCATTTTGTAAAACCAGGTTCATATATTCGACAAGACGGCAGAAAGTCGGCTGAGAATAGATTTTAAACACTTTTCTAGTAGGATCCTTTATTTGATCGAACGACTTACTTACGCTTTTCTGTATAAAAGGCAACCGCAGAGGCAAAGGCGATTCCGTTGAGGCACAAGATCACAATTATTCCAAGCGGCCTATGACCATGCCGCGTGCTGTTCATGTTGCCCAAGTGGCCCTGTATCTTGTATCTAGTATCTAAGATTCTTACAGCCGCTGCTCAGTCACATCAATCGGTGTCAAGCTATTTGGTCGACTAGACGGTTTCTGACTGTTAGCCAGCATTTTATTCTCAACCGCCGCGATCCGAGCTACGAGATTCGTAGTCCGAGATCCAACTTCGGAGTCTCTAAACTTGGTAACGACTTACAACCACTTAACGATGCCGGGGCCAAGTGCAAATTGTTTCATTTTCATATTTATAAACTTTTATTTCACCTATTTCCTGGCTTAACATGCGACTATACTGCATCATTGTCTTAAGTGTAATGACAGAAGAGACATCACCGAAAAATTTGTCATTTTGAGTTTTTTTTCCTGATTTTACTGACAGTCAAAAAATAGAATTGTTTCAAAGCGTAATAGCTAACCTAATTCAAGTTTCTTATAAAAAGTATAATCAAGAGGTTATTAGACTTAGAAGCCTTTATATATCTGATTATATTTCTTAAACCTGTTTTGAATATTCTTAGTGAAAGTCTTTGATCAAGTAGGTGGCTGGCACGAAGTTGAATGTCTTCTTGAAGCGATCTAGAAGCACTCCCGAAACAGTTTGTTCCACGGCAGGACGGAGTACCCCGTAGAAGTCCCTCCAATTCTCGTTGAAAAGCGTGTGAGCAGTGTCCTCCAGATCCTTGTTGCCTCCGAAAAGATTCTCCAGCTTGATACGGAATTGTTTGATTTCGCGGAAACTAACCTTAACACTTTGCACATCCGCGAAAATGCCTTCGGGCGATGTGCGGGGCTTCACTGCCATTTCCAAATAAATCAAAGCATTTTCTATCCAAAAAGGATGGGTAATTATGATTCGCGAAGGTGGAGAGTAGATTTACTAACCAGATTCAAAGTATCCCGATCCATGCCCATTAAGATTAAGGGCAACCACATGTCCTTTCACCTTGTAGTCGAAATTAAATCGCAGTTTGGGCACCGTAATCAAAGCCTTGGCCACATAGTTATTGTAACTGGAAAGTCGAACAAATATAGATGGTTGTTGGCCTCAAGTAAGATGTATACTTTTACCTGGCCTCCTTGACTATCGCCTGGCCAGCTCCAGCTACGTAGACTTCCTTCAGATCTGCATTTATGGCTATGGCATTGTTAGCGTCCTGTGAAAATTTTACACGCTTTATGTAGAGAGGATCAAAGGATCCTACGGCATTGTTGCCAGGAATACCATCCTTCCACTGGCGGAAGAAAGACTGAAAGTTGCTGGCTAGGCAAGGATTATCCCCCTCTACGCAAGGTGTAAGAAAGTCGGCTGACAAAATAAAATTAGAGATTATAAAATGGGAAATTAGTTATGGTAAACCTTTAAATTATTGAAAAATCTTACGTTTTTCGGCCAAATACTTGGATGCTTCACCGGATGAAACAAATAATAAAACTATAGTCAAGAACCTGGACACTTTGACGAGCATTTTGATGATTTTAAGCCGAATTTAAAACTAGAACTGTTTTCTTCAAAGGCTCTGAACTAAATGACGATTCACCCCGGGATCTGTGTATTTTATTCGAAATGAAATGCCGAAATGTGCAATTTTTAAATCATTTCTTTGTTTTGGCGTTTTAGTCTATATATTCCAACTCTGTTTTCGGTTTAATTAGTAAGTAAACAAGTTTGTCCGCATTAGACTTGTTGTGGTTGTCGTACAGGGTGACTTACTCAGTTTTGAGAAGTCATATGATCCGAAGCCCTAGCCTAAAATGCATTAATCTTGACATTATTACCTAGCCTTTTGGCTCGAAGCCGAATCCATTTCCAGTTGTAAGATACAAAAGTCAAATTCAAGTGGTACATATATATGGTACATATATATACATGATATATATCTAGATGGGTATCTGTGTGTTCTAGTCAGTGATTATCTCACTTAAGCGACAGCTCAACTGGTTTTCCAAGACCATTAAAAATTGTCAGGTCGTTCTGATGATAAACTGAACTGATGAATTTATTCGATTTTATAGATCGTCTTTTTGTAATTTATTTAGGGAGGGTTGCTTCTTTAAAAAGGTGCTTAGCTGTGTGAATTTAAGAAGCCCCATAATAGTAATTGTAAGCATTCGCCCATGACCAAGGTTAGACTCCTAGGGTTACTGAACTTGCATCATAGCGTAGAGGAATTTCGAATTGCATATATGTATGTACATATGTACGTCACAAAAAGCGTCATCGTCTCTAAAAAAATAGAATAAAAGGTGTCTCATTTTAACTCAGACTGTGAGCAAGTTTGGCAACTGCCCAATTAAAAACTTGCAAATAAATAATCTCATAAACAATCATGCGAAATCTCGAAAAAGTCATCGCCAATTTTAAGCTCCTCTTTGACGCAAAACCTCCTCCCGGCAACTTGTTTTAATGGCTGAAGCATTGGACTAGGTCAGTAGACCAGAAGCTAACTTTCGTATGGTTATTAATTTTTTGTTGCTGGTCTTTTGTTTTTGCGACAAGTGTTAGTTTTGGCAGACCAGGTGAAATGGTCAGGTGTTGGCCACAAGCGGCTTAAAGTGCCCCGTTGTGGTTACAGCTTGGTACAGTGTCGAGGTGTCTGGCCAGGTAGGTGCCACCGATTAGAGCTTTAAACGAGGGGGAGCGGGTTTATTTTACATAATTGGAATGCCTAGCAAGTGCAACACTTCCGTGCCAGTCAGTACTGGCATTTTGCTGAATTCTGTTCAGTTTATTTCTGGATTGTGGTTCTCTGATCTCATTGCGTATGCGTGAGCTGTGCGGTCTGGAAGCATAAATTGCTGGCCAAGATATTGAGACAGCAACGTTAATAACCAGATTGGAAATAGCTTCTAGTACAGAGAAAAAAGTAGATTGATAAACCAAAAAATTGGACTTGAAAAAATTCAAGTTTCTCAATCCTGAAAGTAGCCATAAATTTTTAACCCAACGTTTGATTAAAAAAAATGTTCTTTCGATATATTATCATTATTTAAATATAATACTTATGATTTGTTGTCAGTGTTTTGGTAGCAAGTGTGTGGGTACTTGATCATGTACTCACGCCCAGCTGGCCGACGACTGCTTTCAATTTCTATGCTGCATTCCAAGCCCCCAAGTGGAATCGGTTCTCGGATCGGGAGTCCGAGCCTCGTTTCGATTTCGTTTTCGATTTCGTTGCAGCAGCTGATCGCCGATCCAGACTTCGGCTCGGCTTCAGGTCGAAGCTTTATTTTGTATTTTGTCTGGCGTACATAGTTATTTTTTGCCGCCGCCCCCCAGGCCCCCCTCGGTGGCTCGTTTTGCGAAATGTTGCTTGTGGTATAAAAAGCGTTGCACGCCCTGATTTTCTTTCGAGTTTGTCGTTTCGATTCGCAGAGTCTCGAGTGCAAGTGCAGAGCTCATTGTCCATTCCAGCAGTGCATCTAGTTAAGTCAGAGATTGGTGAAATCGGTTCGACATTGACGGTTATTCTAAACGTTGACAGAGACATGAAATTGGTAAGATGGCCCGCTAGGTCAATGAAAAGTGAAAATGAACTGGAAGTATTATTGATATGATTTATGTTTAAACCCAAAGTGTTGAATAAAACTGCGCAGTGATTCGATTAGAATGCAATTTAGCAAACCGGTTCAGATCCAATGTCTATGATAAACGGCCACTTAATTGCTGTCCTTGAGTGATAATCATAGCCAGTAATTGAAACATTGTATTGTGAAATGGGTGCTCCAAAAGTAAAGCAATAAAGCCCCAAACTCATTACTAATTGCAGCTTTTACAACTAATGGGTGTGACTTGAAACTCAAAAATGGGATATGAAAATTATTCAAGTCTTTGTTTGCTTTTTGCAGCCCCTGGTTTCGGCACTTTTGGTGGTGGCGTTGGCCCACACTGCGTATGCGCAACACCAGGACTACACCACCCCAGTGCCCATTTTAAAGCAGATCGACAAGCACAACGACGACGGGTCCTACACCTATGGCTACGAGGCAGCAGACAAGAGCTTCAAGATTGAGACAAAGTACCCCAACGGCGAGGTGTACGGCAAGTACGGCTATGTCGACGACCAGGGCAAGGTGCGGGAGATCGAGTACGGAGCCAGCAAGCGAGGATTCGAGCCCGCTGGAAGCCACATCAATGTGCCGCCTCCAACGCTGACCAACACCAACCCGTATCCCCTGGGACCCAACGAGATCGACGACGGCCAGTACCGCGAGGACCCTGCCGTCTACTACAAGGATCAGAAGTTCAATCGTCCTCTGTCCCCAGCCAGCAAGTTCAGCTTGAATGACTTTGGACGTGGCCAGTCCTATGCCCCGACCCCACAGCAGCAGCAGCCGCAGCCACAGCCTGCCCCCCAGCGTCCTTACTACAACCCCGCCCCGCAGTACTACAACCCCCCAGCCCCGCAGCCGCGCTACTACAATCCCCCCGCCCAGCAGTCCTACTACAACCCGCAGCAGTCCTACGCCGGACTCCCCAATCAACACCATCCGGCTCTCAGGAACCTCAACATTTATACGGGCTCCTACAGCATCGACTATACGGGCCGAAAGTAGAGGCAAGGATCGGGGCAAGAATCAGGGGCAACCTTTGAGTTGGGCCAGAGAGACAGCGACTGAAGTGTCCGAGGACAATGTCAACATGTTACTGCCAAATAAATCAGTCACTCCGCATATCCCACAGATATCTAAATAGTATCTACTGTTTATGTATGTTCTTCCACGTACTTTATATGTGTAATAAAACGAGTTTCCAGACACAAAGTGTTAACAGAGATCAAATGGCATTCTTTAATGGGAGAAGGTGTTTAACTTAATTGGACCCAATCTTTCAAATCAATAACTACTTAGGCTGGTAGAGAGGTTGCATTTTTCTACCTCAGTGCCCAGAAGTATTTCAAGTATCTGCTTTGGCATTCAATTTAGCCAACTACCAGGTTCCGCTTCAATTAGACCGCCCCGCAAACAAAGCCCGAGCCCAGCAAGTGGCCAATAATCGTTCGGCCATTACGTCAACACAGAATGATCGAGCAACAAAAAAAAAAATGAAAACAAAAATAAACAAAATTGAAATAAAAAACCGATTCAGTTAGAAATCCAAAGTGGATTTGCTGTTGACTTGGAATTCGGTGCACTTATGCAATGTGCTGGCCCCAAACCACTTTCAAATGCACTGCCACCAACGGCCAGACCAGTTGGCCAAAAGCAGGGTACTGGATACTTGGTGCTGCCTTGTCTTTTGGGTGTGTAGGGGCGTTTGGTGGACAGTGGCAGTGGCTTAGGGTTTTTTCGGGTGGAGCATAATAGGTCCCTAGTTAATCAGCTTTTCATACCTAAATTGTGATTTGATCATGTTATTTAATTGGCTCTTAATAATGCTTGTGAGCTAGGGTTTTTTGGGATTAATAATGAAATAACGTAATGCATTATACATGAAGCCTGGATTGAATAAATCCAGGCACTTGGTTTTTGCATCTTTTCACTAGCACAGTTTCAAGATTAAACATCTTTAAGCCTTGGCTTATTCAACAATAACAATAAATGAACATTTTTTGTGTTAGGTTGGTAAATTTATAATATAAATTAAATAGTATATATAAAATTTGCAATTATAATAATATTTATACATATGTGCCTGTTTCCCACCACTGTGCATTTTGTTCAAGACAAAATTGTAAACTGTTTTACTGCTGAATCCAACGGAGAATCAAGTCCAGACTGCACCCATTATAAAAACCCATACCAGCAAGTATTAACCAACACACAAGCATTATTATTTGTATTTTTTTGCAATATTTGTATAATTTTACAGAGCAAAAATGATTTTTCACTACAAAACTTGCTTTTGGGGCGTTGCCATGACTCGAGAATTTCCTGCAAATTTGTCCGCTTTGTTATGGGCTGTGGATTGTGCACAGCTGCCACATTTACAGCAGCAGTTGCAACAAGCGAGCTGAAAGATACAATTGGAGGGCACACAGGCATCAGAATGTGATTGTTATGTTTGCACTACAAAAATGTGTAGGCGAAGTGGAAGCAGCTAGATGTTGGTTCTTTTTCAAAATGCTTCAATGACTTTTGCACTTCATGCTGAATTGAATATAATTCTGCGAAAGCCAAGCTCTTATTGTGAGATGATAGTTGAAAAGGAAGAATTTAAGGCAAGGAAAACGTACTATACTTTCCGTATAATTTATTTGAAAGTTACTCCAAGAGTATCTCCCATTCGTGGCATACTTTCAGATATTTTCGCAAGCTCTTTCGACCTTGATCATGTCAGTGCGTCTACGCATGCGTACAAGTTCAGGTGCACGCCCATTAACCCCTCACTCTTTTTGTCCACAACTATAAAGCCAACCAGAAAACAAGTCTTTAAGGTGATATGTTCAGTAGAGACATGAAACCACAAAAAATAGCAATCTTACGCACTTGAAGACTGGAAACTGCCCTGCGTCATGGGCGGCACTTGAAAGTGGTTACTGGTGTGGCAGGAGGGGTCGACAGACTCGGCCTGATGGTTTCCTGGTCTGGTATGTGGTGCAGTGGGGATAACCAGTTTTGAGCTGAACTATCACCATCCCGTTGAGCTGTGGCCTGGCTTTTTGCAACGGCAACGGTGTGGTTTGAGTTTAATTCCAATGCAATGACTATGACAAGGCCGATTGATTTTACTGCAGAGTTCTTGAGGCAAAGGCGTGGGTTGCAAAACGGTGACATGTTACCTGATTCTTTGGCAAATCAGGAATTTTCGACATTACTCATACGCCATGTGGGGCCAACGTATACGGAAATTGTATAGAAATGTTATAGCATTAAGCTTAAGGGTAAATATTATCCATACGCCCTGTTGCACCCACTAAATATATCTTATTACAATGTTATGACTTAATCAACTCTACAAAGGGACATAAAATAATCTTCACTTTGCTTCAATGGGAAACTGAATTTCCTTTTTAAAGCTTCATTCAAGAAAAATATTAACACATTTCCTTTAGTGTACTGAGGTCATAGCCAAAAGAAAATGGACAGTATTTTTGGGCCCGGCGTAAACCGCCGAAATTTGCAACACTTCATTTCACTTTGTCGGCTTGTTCATTCATTAGCCAAACGGCTTTTCAACTTTGCTTCATTTTTCACAATTTATGGGCCACGCAGTTTTGATTAATTGTCGATGGCCATTGGAGTTCCATCCCAGTGTTGCCTTGCCACCCAGAAGGTTAAGGCTGGTGTAAGAGCTTTTGCCCTGATTTCGAAAGTAATTTATTAAATTAGTTAGATTTGCTAAAGTGCCAAGCGCTCAAGGAATTCTTAATATTACTGAGGAAACGGAAAAGCTATTTCTAAAACCAATGAGGGGGAAGATATTAAATAGTGAAATTTGTCAGAAAATGTTTAAGAATATTTCTGAACATTTAATATTATATAAAAGTTGCTTAAATAAATATTTTATATTTTATAAAAAGCTTTTTAATAGCAAAAGGGGTAACTAAATAATATATAAATTAGTGTAAAGACATCTCTGGCTTGTAAGCCTATAGATGGCTTTTCCTTTTTCAGCCAAAGAAATGAAAAGCTTGCGAAAAGCACAGAGAGAACTATCGTGGAAGTCTCTGTCTCCAAACTTGATCCGAGCTCTCTGCGATTCTCCGTTTCTCTGGCTTCCGCTCCCCAACGACTCTCCGTCCTTTCGTTGGTGAAGTTTTGTGGTGCGGTGGCGCTGGCAGCGTTGGTATATTTTGCGGCGGTGCAGTGGTGTGAGATTGGCGGCGGTGGTCCGTTATGGGAGAAATAAAAAGGTTTTCCTCGATCGGTATATAAAGCGAAATACAACAACCTGGGCGTCTCAGTTGCCGTCGGTCTTTAAGTTAATGCTCCACGCGATCACCTAGTGATCCAAAAAAGCCAATAAGAAAAAGAGTCCAAAGCCCAAGTGGGTCCAAAGATTTGACTGAATTGTTCGAGATCCGAGACCGATCCAGTCGTCCGGTTCATTAGAGGAATCGAAATTGAAAGTGCTTTTTGTTGTCTTCGATACTTAGCTGGGTGTTGCCAGCGAAGGCCTTTAGCGATTGCGATTGCATTCAGAGTCTTTAATCGATTCGAAATAGTTCGGCGCCACCAAAAGCCAATCAGCGGTTACAATTCAACATGAAAGTGGTATGTGAGTGGGAGGTTTCCACAAAATCAAAAAGGGGTGGTCTCTGCTAGGGTCCAAATACCAAAAGGTCACACGCCTAGAGTGCATGGGTGCCTGAGTGCGTGGCAAAAATAAATCCAGGTAATCCAGGTACTGATCTGGATGATTGCGTCATCGTCTCATTGCAGCGACGGTTGTGCAAATATCGCATAATTTGCTATGCAAATCGAGCGAACCGTTAATTTGCTCCCAGCCCGATGGCAATTGTTCAACTCCGTATAGCTAACTCGCCTGCCAGCGACATTTTCCAACTTGGCACCCAATTTGGTAACTGGATTTTGACATAATTTATGAACGAACACAGCAGCTTCTTGGGAAAAAAACGCTAAGATTATAAGCATAGGTCGAGAAGCGCAATAGTTGCAGGAACTTCAATCAGCACAAGTTACGTTAACAAGCTTGCTTCAATCTTGGCCAAAAACCCACAGTTCAGTTTTGGTTCCAGTCTGCTTTTTGCCCCAACCATTCGAGCGCGAAAATATCAAAGGCAAACTCTGGCTCAGTTCACACGCGGTAGTCAACTTTATGGTCAGTTACTGGTCTGCGCCTCTGGCGCACTGGGTCCCATGTGCATGTCGTCTATTCCAACAAGCCTGCACTTGTATCTGTATTCGCGTCTGTATCTGGACATGTATCGGTTCTCTGGCTACCTGTCCGTATACCTGTCCGTTTGCCTGCAATAAGCCAAGGCTGCCGAGAGCCTAGATAGTGAAAGGTCTCGGCATGCGGAATGGCCGAGCAAAAACGCCAGTGATCCAAATGCCAAAAAGGAGGAAAAACCAAAAAAGCCAGAGCCAATTCTTTGGGGCTTGTTTACTCTCAATCCCCCTAAAAAAACACAGCTTGTCGATTCGGTAGCAAGGCTCTGTGTTGTCTTAATTTTCGTATGAAACGAATTTAGTGGGACAACTGATATGGAAGGGCCAACTCGATAGGAAGTTACAGAACCTAATCATCATAAAAGCCATAAAATAAAAAGCTAGGACTTTAAGCCCAGGAAAGCCAATCATTTAATTTAAAACCCAGGAAGTTGAATTCAAATATGATTCGTCGCGGGGATTGAATGTTCATTTGCAAGATAGTTTCGTGGTTAATGGAAATTATTCGAATGACATTCTTTCGTGCTGCCTTGTGCATTGTCTCAGTCAACAGGTTTTTAAGTAATTTCTTGCAAATTTCTTTGGCATTTGTGTTCCTTGAATGCATCTCCCAGCTGGCGCAGTGGCATACATGCTCTTATACTTGCAACACATTTCGGCAAGTGTGGGAACTTTTTCCGAGCCTCACATAATTTGTGTATGTCTGACTCTTTCTGGTTTTTCCTTCTTTTGCCTGCCGGATTACCCAATTGCAGCTGCTATGTGCGGCCTGTGTGGGAGTTAGTTCGCTGGCCAACGATAATTGGCATTCCCGCAGGCCCCCAGATCCCCTGACATCTTCGCCAGCATTTCTCCATTCGATTAAAAGCCCATCCATGCCCATCCACTTGAACTGCCATATCGCGTGTCACTGGGATTGGGTTTTGAACTGGGCTCTCTGGTGCCTTTTGGCTCGGGCTTTATGCAACTTCACACTGAAGATATAACTAAATACATAAATATATATGCAACTGAGTATCGGTTCCTGCTTGGCATTGAGGGTGTCATTGGCCGGCGGAAAAAAGTGAAAGGCAGCCCAGCAACGGCTGACTTAAGACGTTTGTAGACGTCTGGTATTCTTGGGAGCAGACACACAGACATATTGTCAAGGTGTTGGCCTGTACGGCTAAGTTACAAATCCAACCTTTCCGGCGGGACTGGCTGCAATTAGCGAACCGGTTGCCATCTCCTCTGTACACGGAACATTTCCTTGCAGCTGCAACGAGTATTCTTTGTGGGCTGCCTGCTCGTGGGAGTGGGCATATCGAGGGCCCAGGACTACCAGGACTATCAGGAGAACACCCCGCGAACAGCTCCATTGCGATTGCGAACAAACTCAGCCCCTGCCCAGGTCGAAAGAGCCACACCAGTGCCAATTCTAAAACAGATCAACAAGTGAGTAAAATGTATTTAATAAATCATTCACAAAATACATTCGCAAACTTGAAATTAGACTTCTGTTTGGAGGCTAATTAATCTTCATAGATTGCCTTTGGTTAATTGTTTTTTAATTCGACTAGTAATCATTAATCACTTGGGGAATTATCGTCCGCTAGGCACAACGAGGATGGCTCGTATACATATGGGTATGAGGGCGCCGACGGCTCCTTCAAAATCGAGACCAAACTGGCCACCGGCGAGGTCAAGGGCAAGTACGGCTATGTGGATGAAACCGGAAAGGTGCGAGTTGTAGAGTACGGTGCCAACAAGTACGGATTCCAGCCCTCCGGAGAGGGAATCACAGTGGCGCCACCCACTCTGGTAGATGAAACAGCTAAGGAGGAACCTGACTATGCAGATGAGCCCGTCCCTCAAAGGCCCCAGAAACCATACGTAAGTTTCAAAAGAAGTAGGATTGTTTTTTTTATTATCCTCTTGTTTTGTAGCGTGTCCAGCGTCCGCAGCCGCGCCCCCAGCCACGTCCTCAGCCGCAGCCACAGCCCCAGTACGTACAATACGAGGAGGAGGAGGAGCCACCACGTCGAGTGCAGTACGCACCACAGCCTCAGCCCCAGCCCCAGCCGCTGCCACAGCCACAGCACCTGCCACAACCGCAGCCGCACCACCAACCGTCGGTTGGTCCGGCACCACCGCGCATACAAATTGCCGGCGCCCAACGCACCACCGACGTCCTGTATTCGCCACTGCAGCGTCCCGCTCGTCCTGAACCAGATTACTCGCAGTCCCAGAGCTTCGGCGACGGACCCTCCAATGTGCGGATTTCCCGTCCAGTCTACGCCCTCCCCCCCGCATCCCCAGCTCCGAGCAGCGCTCGAGCTCAGGGCTTCTTGGCACCCGCTTCCGGCGGACGTCCCCTCCTAGAACCTGTGGGCTTTGCCCCTTCTCCATCACCGCCCACGCGTCCCGTGCAGCAGAGCTACCAGCCTCAGCCACAAGCCCGCAGTGGCGGTGGTGGTGCCAGCCTTCTGGATCAGCTGGCCAGGGACTACGCCCTGCCTCAGGGCAATGCCCAGCCCCTCCACGATATCACCTTCGGCTATTATTGAGCCACATAGTCCCTGAAATCTCCTAAATAAACCCTCCAGAGATTCCTTGCTTCTAAATCCTAATCGCACTGGTGGGCTCTGCCCTCAGATATGTATAATACAAATTCCCCATTAATAAATGAGATTATTCAATGGTGGAGTGATTGATATTTCACAATCCTACCCAAATTATAATAAACTCTTAATTATTTGGAGTAAAACCATGTTTAATTTTTGGGAGCATTTAAGTAAGCATTTTATCCGCACAAAAGTTGTAGATAACATTCCTCTATTATTTGTTAAGAATTGTTTAAGTCTAGCTTATATTAAGCTTTGGAAATTTTAAATGTGTTAAATGTGTTTCACTGCCTTTCGAGTATGTTTTGACACTTTCTTTTTATAAAAAGGCGAAAAGTAAATATTTAGTTAGGAATGATTTTATGTATGATGATATATGTACATATATGATTTTAATGATTTATATTTTTATTATAAATATTGTGGTATACTTCGCGGCATGTAAAAAATGTACCTCACAGTTTATAACAGTATATTAACAATTAATTAATTTTGTTTTATTATTATTTATTTATTTAAATTTTTTAAATAATTAAAAATTTAAAATTCTAAAGATAACAGTCATACAAAATATTTACCAGAGTTTATAAATTTAATAAATAGTCACATAGTTGTATATTGTAGTAGAAACTATCTACATTCATGTAATGTTAAAATTTTAAAGCATTCTTTTAGGCTCATACGTTTTTACCCTATCAAAGCCGAAAATCCTTGAAAGTTTAACGTCTTTTTATACCCTTGCAGAGGGTATTAAAATTTTGTCCAAAAGTGTGCAACGCAGTGAAGGACAAATCTCCGACCCTATAAAGTATATATATTCTTGATCAGGATCACCTACTGAGTTGATATGATCATGTCCGTCTGTCCGTCTGTCTGTCTGTTCGTTTCTACGCGAACTAGTCTCTCAGTTTTTAAGCTATCGTCTTGAAACTTTGCACACACCCTTCTTTCCTTTGCACGCAGTATATAAGTCGGAACGGCCGGGATCGGCCGTCTATATCCTATAGCTGCCATATAACTGATTGATCGGAAATGGTATAACTTTGGTGTTTTTAGAGTTACAGAGTTCAGATTTTGTACGAATGGTACTTTTGGCAAAATAATACGACCTACCAATTTTCATAAGGATCGGCCGACTATATCTTATAGCTGCCATATAACTGATTGATCGGAAATGCTATAACTTCGGTGTTTTTAAAGCTAGAGAATTCGGATTCGGCACGAATGCTATTTTTGGCAAAATAATACAACATTCCGAATTTCATAAGGATCAGCCGACTATATCCTATAGCTGCCATATAATTGAACAATCGGAAATTACCCAACTTTGGTGTTTTTGAAGATAAAAAGCTGGAACTAAGTACAGATTCTATTTTTGGTCAGTTAATACAACCTACCAAATTGCATAACGATCGGCCGACTATATCTTATAGCTGCCATATAACTGAACGATCGGAAATGGTATTTGGTAAAAATACAAACTTTGGTATTTTTGAAGATGGAAGCTTGGTACTTTGTTTTATATTTTTTATGGTAATAAATTGGTTATATTATGATATTCTCATAAGGATCGGCCAATTTAATCCAATGTTTGCGATATATATCCAGTTTTAACTGCAAGGGTATATCAACTTCGGCTCCGCCCGAAGTTAGCTTTCCTTTCTTGTTTATAATAACACTCACAAAAGGTGTTTCCTCTTAGTAAGATTTGATTTTTGTTTTTTTAGTTAAATTTTGTTTTATGTGCAGTAGATTAAATTCCTCCTTGCAAGCGACACAATAAAACTCGACACAAAACAAGTTGTTATTCAACGATTTATTTAATTTAAATACTTAAATTTAGGCATGAGGGAGATTCAATTTATGGAAACTTATGCAGTTCTTGTGACACCCACTGGAGGTCGGTTCTTCGGATCGGATTCGAAAAATGTTTTTGGAGAATGTCTGAACAGGGTGACAGCAGATAGATTCGGAATAGGCAGGAACGGTTTTTGACTAACTCTAGGTTACGTGAAGATGGACTATGCTGTTGACGAAATGGGCAGTGGTCCACAGCTTCCTTTTCGTCCTTTTAATAAAATTGCTTTACTGATGATAGACTGGAAAGAGAGCGGTGAAAGGTGAGAAGGTGTTCCGGTCTTATTTTTCAGTGGTGCTACAACAGAAGATTGTGGGGGTGCATGAAGAGAAAGTAAGAGTGGTGGTGCTGGGGATTTCATTTTTTGGCATGCTGTGCTGGATGCAATTTCTGTGGCCTGCTCTGTTTATTGCCAACCAGTGGGTTGGGAAGCTCAATAAATAATTAATTACGATAGCGATAACGATAACGAGAACATAAATAAGTTAGGCGTAAATGCTGAAAATGACTTAGAGGGCTACAGCTAGAATCTACGAGGAATATCTCTAGACTTCCAGCAGTCGGTTGAACATCAGGGGATCCTGAATCTCGTAGTCCTGCTGCCGGAAGACCCGTTTCGCGTGCTTGGAGCTCGGTGCCACATGACGGCGCACCTTGTAGCCGCCGTGGTGTGGGCCGGGTGGTGCACTGTAGACGTACTTTGACTTCTGCACCACAGGCGGAAGATACTGGAAGGGTGCATGAGGCTGCTTGTGCACCTGCTTCTCGATGGAGTAGACCGGGGCACTGCTGCCGTTGTTCCCTCTCCTCTTGGCCACCTCCAAGGCGGCTATGATTGGGCTGAGGTCCCTGAGAGCGTTGTTCTTGTTGGCATGGTAGTTCTCCACCCGGTAGTCGTTGGCAGCCGGCGGAGGTGGTGGTGGAGGTGGAGCAGCAGCTGCCGGCGGTGGGTAGTCGTAGCCCTCGTTTGGATGCTTCTGAATATACAGCTCCTCGGCAGTAGGTCTCTTGGCCATTTGGTGGTAAACATCAGCCGGATTCTTAACGGCGGGATTGTAGGCAGCGGTTATCGACTCAGTGTGGGACAGAGACTCCAAAGTTCCCAGATTATTGGGCAGCGGCAGTCCGTAGCTGTTGTAGACCTCTGCCTGCTCCAATCCAGTGCCGGTGGGCACATTTCCAGTGTCCAGGGCCACAGTTTTGGAGGCGGTGTACTCCGTTTTTCCGTTGGGCAGCAGGCTGAGGATCTCCTGCAATTGGTTGGCCGCCTTTCGGGCCTCATCATCCGTCAGCTTTGTGTGGCGGCCGTAGATGTTGAAGTCATTGCTATTGGCACTGGCCGCTGCCGGTGGTTGTATCGAGTGGTGTGTGGTGGTGGTGTTGTGATTTGTTGTTTGTAGTTGTGGTTTTTGTTGTGGTGGTATTTGTATGCAATGAGTGAAATTTTATTAGATTTACCAAATTAAATATTTGCAATTTTTGCGTTGAGGTATTTACACTCGAATGGATCTGTTTATGTAAGTGTTTTGTTATTACACAGAGGAAAAATACATCAATATTTGAGTGAAATGTTTAAAATTTATATGAAAAATAAAAGCATTTCCTCTGTGCAATATTGGTAAGGTGTTAAATGGTTTTAGTTTTACTTTTTCTTTGTACAAATGATTGTTTACACGTTTTATACACACTTGGGCCGTCGTCAGGATGATTTTTGTGATGATCTTGGATGATATCCGGTTTTAGTTTTGGTTAGCTGTATGAAAGTCGAAAACATTGCTTAGCCTATCCGAAACTTCTTTTTGAAGGTTTTCGCTGGCCTGTTTAATGGGCGATTGGCCACATACGTATACGTAATATTATCTAGTATGCGAAGTATTGCCATTGCGAATGGCCGCACAATGATTTTATCTAATTTTTGATGGATAATGGATTATTAAATAAATAAGTAACTATGTATATGTACATGGAATCAATTATTTTACTGTTACGCAATGTGCTAAAAAGTCGAATAAACTTAATTTGGAAAATGTGTCATTGGACACATCAAGGCACTAGCTCGGAAAGAGAGAGATCTTGACTGACGGTGTTAATATTTACAGTATTTACAATGTCTCTGCGGGATTTGAGTTGCGTCTTCACAAATTATGAGCAACTGATGATGATGCTTTCACTTTCCTCTTGTTGGTTGTAACGTGCGGAAATGAGACGAGAGATGCCGGCAAGGGCCACCAAGGGGCAGGGCTGGTGGTGCTGACTGGAGGGTGTGGCAGAAAGTATGCAAATGGGATTGAATGATTTGCGATTGCAGACTGATGAGACAAGCCAACGATTGTCATTATAGTTTTTGTTAAGATGGTGCCAAGAAACGTCTTAAGGAAACTCTTGTGGAAATATTTACAAGCTATAAGTTTGTGTTACTTATGATATTTAGGCGAAAAATCTACTTGAAAAAACTTTAAAAATAAAATATGTATTGTAAATAAAAAGCTGCCTGTTTTCTATGATACATTTATTTGTGACTGAAGATTTAGTTAATAATAAAGGAGTAATGCTAAAATTTTAATGAAAATTATTTAATCAAAATGATTAAATTAACAAGTAGAAGGCCTAAAATTATCAGTCACATTTCTTAAAGAGAAAGCGAATTAAATATTTACAGTATTTTCGTACAGTTCTGCTTATATCTAAACTTAAAGCTAAGTGAGAATATGTACAATATGATAAATATTTCAGAAGAAACCTGACACCACGGTTAGCTTAATGGCAATGGGAATTAAAGAAGTAATTATTTACAAAAGACCCACAACCGATGAAGAACCAGTTAGACTCGGGGGGAATACGCACCATCTTGTCCATAGGCCGATGGCAGGTAATTGCTGGGCGGTGAATCGAAGGCCGCCGGGTGGCTGATGCTGAAGGGAACTCCCCCGCCGCTGCCTCCGCCATAGCTGGCCCCGCCCACCGGCGGCAGGTACTGGTGTGTGGCACTGCTGTAGGACGGCGGCTTCGACGGCGGACCGTAGCTGGCGTGGCCGGTTGGGATCTCGTACGTGGTGATCGCTGCAATGAGACAAAACGCGGAGTCGGTAAGCCAAAATGGGACACTGAGGCTGCAGAGGCAACAGCAGTTGAAAGACGGCAGTCGTTGACGGCGAAAAAAACGAAAGTTGCTAGCCAAGTTCAATGCTCGCTTCACGCTCCGATTTGGCTGCTGGTTTTAAACTGAATCGGAGCTGGAAGTTGTCTCTTCCGTTTTAGACGGGGAACAGTATTGGTTATTAGGCGGTTTAATTGTTATGCATCTAGTTCAGTAACTGCATTGCATAATCCAATGACAATAGTCGCAAACTTTATGGACCATGACACTCATGAATATAGTTCCAAATAAAAGATGTTTCGAGGCCAAATCGGTTTGGGACTAGTTCATTAGAGTGCATATTATTTCCGTGTGTACTTACTTTCAGTGTGAACAACAGGACTCGGTGACTTGTGACCGCTGCTGCCGCCGGAGGAGGCGCCGGACAGGGAGCTAAGCTTGGCGAAGAGTCCGCCGCCGCCGGAGGAGTGACTAGTGGCGTAGGTGTGGGAGTTGATGTGCGCCGAGTTGATGATGGACTTGCCCACGTCCGTGACCTTGTCACCGCCGGCAGCCACCAGGTTTCCGCCTGCACTCAACGCATAGCCGCTGCCCTTGATCAGCTGACCCTTGAGAGCGGTTACTCCACCTGTAATGGCCTTGACCGCCTGGAAGATGGTGTTTAGGACGGACTTTTTAAACGACCACGGGTCATAGTCCACTGAGTTGCCCTGGGAATAAAGAATATGTATTATAATTTAAAAATAACTTATAATTTTAAATTTAAAAAATATTCGATGGCTTTAACTGAACATATTAAATCAATTACTATTTCTTATAAAAAGTCATGGAACCATATTCATTTTCTTTAGAGGAATTCCTTCATAACTGGGTAATTTCTGCAAAAATTGTATATCATTAAATTATAATCTCAGGCGTTTATATTTTTCAATCCAAAATGTGATGAATCTATACAATTTCATCATAATGATTCATAATGAATGCTTATAAATATAAATTGACTTTCTATTGACGAGTTTTAAATTTCTGGCTAACTTTTGAATCAAAACCACTATTGCATATCTTCAACTCGAGGTCAAATTAAAAAAGGGGGGAGTCAGCTGGAAAATCGGGCCGTGAAAATGCGGTTTACAACTTACATGGACAACAATCTCGTGCGACTTGTAGCTATCCCCCCCTCCACTGCTTCCGCCGGAACTGCCTGAGGCTATCGATGCGGAGGCCTGGCCAATTCCGGACAACAGGCCGGACTTTAGGTGCGCCACGTAATCGAAGCTGCCGGATCGCTTTTGCACCTGCGATTCCTTAACACTCTCACCGGGCTCGTTGTCCAGATCTGTGTCCTCCAGCGAGAGCGATTTTTCTGCGGCTGTGGCAGCGGGCAGGGCGTGGCACATCAGGGGCAGTGTGGTGGCCACCAGCAGAAGACTCAGACCAAGTACCTATTTGTAAAAAGATAGACAGGCATAAATAGACAATGAGTTTTGGTTCGAACTATACGTGACAGTGCCAACAATGCCCATAGAAAATGTGGAAAATTAAATTGCCAAAATGTGTCACTTGCGGTGGTTGCACCACCATTATCCATTTACCCAGTTGCCTCATCTGTGCATTCATTTGTCAACTGTCGCACAGCCATGGTAGGTACCACGCACACACAATCTGCAATCATAATCTGCCACTTAGTACGGAGCATTTTGGCAAAATCAGTTACAACTACATACGTTTGTAACTCGTAATCCTAGCTACGAATATGCCAACCCACAAGCTCCCCCTGCCTTGGCCCCATAGCTCGGTTTACAGTTGAGCGAACTTAGCCTAATTGCACAAACTTAACTTGGCCAAACGGGATACGGTTAGTTTCTCCTGTGACTTGGGGCGTCGCACCGATTTCGTACTCGATTAATCCGCCAATAGCTGCTTCATCAAATTAATTACTGTGCGAATTTAAATGTCTTCATTTAGGTATGGGAAATAGTCCCTAACTATTTAATCTTAATTTTTTATCATTTTCCACGCTAAAATAATTTCCTTTCATTAACTTCAATTGAACAGATAAATGTTAGACCAATCGTTGGCAAATATTTTTCGATATATCATTACCACGGCTTAAGTCATTTGTGCAATCCACTTACTCATAAATAATAAGAAATAATATCATAAAATTGAACGGAAATCGGGTCAGTAAATCTTGTTGAGAAACATTCAATTAAGGTTATTGATACATTTTTGACAAATGCGTTTTAAATTTGTTTTTAATTTGGGTTAAAGTGGAGCCGCCCCGAAAAATATTAATAAAATTGGCGGCCTTTCTCCTGCGATGGCGTAACCTCAATTATGACTGGCCAAATATGTATAGTATATTGGGATGCGAGCCTTTGTTTGTTTTAGCCATGGCCCGAACAATTAAACCACTGCAATCTGCATACAAACGCACCAATTAATTGAAACCGAAACTGTTCTTCGTTTCGTGATTGCATAAGTTGAAACAGTAGTGTGCATAATAATAATTAATGAAAGTGTATCTGCTTTGCCAGCTAGGTCCGGCGAAAAACAATTATTATTTATTGAGCAATTAACCGAATGCAATTTTAGTGTGGAATTCGATTGAATTTAATGGACTGGACTTTGCGTTTTTGGCCCCCTGAACTATTGGCCAATATTTGCCAAAGCCATTTCCCTAGCTTCCCATGATTGGTCTTTGTTTTTTTTCAGCAGTTTGTCAACAAAATTTATTATTTTCTTTTTGTGCTTGCTCATTGTTATGGCCAATATTTTGTCGGGCCGAGACTGAGAGTGAAAGTATTGTATTTGCCGGCTTAGTGGCCCCTACACTCTCAACGTGGCTCAAGCACTCTCGCTCTCTTTTTCCGTGTTCACATTCAATTAGCATATTGACTATTGCTGACTTTTCGATGGGCTGGAAATACATTGATATATTAATGATCTATACACCTGAACAAGGTGAGCTAAGGGGATTTCCTTAAACTATGAACGCGCAATTAATTGCGGTAGGTTCAGTTTTGGACTCGTTTATTATTTTTACGTGTGGCTCGTCTCAGCTGGCTGTCTGCGGCTCTACCTGAACTTCATTCAAATTTCTTCACGATTTTCGAAAGCAAGCCCCTGATATACCCACGGACGAGTAGAAGCCAGCGGGTCTGACATAATAATTATGCATGATATTTTTTATAGCATCACACTCGGTCAAATATAAGTGGGGCTTCTGGTGCGTATATGACATAAGGTTCCAACTGAATGAAGGTCTTCGAAGCATTATCAGATCGTTATTGGAGTGCATCGATTGGGATTTTTGGGTTATCCATAGATTACGTAACGAAAGCATCTCCATTTTGGACGAGGGAGCGTGATAGTCATCACGCAGCTGGGGCGCTTAGCTAATATTGTAAGGTAAGCGATGTGTGGCCAACATAAAACGGGTTTCGCTATTCGCAGAGAATGCCTTGCACTTGAACTTGTTTTGTGCAAAAGAAGTTGCATAAACGAGATATTGCAATATAGCGATAATTCCATCTGCACCAATTAGTCCACTAACACGATCAACTTTCTCTGCGGCATCCTTTGACTCACCTTCATTTTTGAGTTGATGTGTTTGTGGCTGAATTAGCTTCAATTGGGCCTTGGATTAGCTGGGCGGCTAATCAGGATCAAAATTCACTTTTACTGATGACGTCTGTGGGTTTGCTTGAGTATTTTTTAGTACTCCGTGTCTCCGCTTCACACCAACTTTCTTCACTTGGCCAATTGCAATTGGCACTCGGCACAGCACTTTTGATTTTGGTTTTTTTTCGATTTCGAACCGTTTCGCTTTACGTTTGTTTTGTCATCGGCATTCGTTCCAGCCAGCCGATGTTTCAGCGGTTTCTGAGCGCACACAAAAATTTCACTCGCGACTTTCTTTCACCGATTCGAATGTCTGGCTTGGGGTCCCTTCACGGCAACATCTGAGCTCGAACTGTGCTCGAAAACCGTCTTGGCTGGCACTTTTAAAGAAAAATCCAGAGAGTGCACTTTGAGCGGTTTTTGGGGCTTTGTTTCGTTGCTCTTCGCGAGACCCAAAGAGTTTTCACGTCTCTTCATCGCTCTTTCGGTGTTACAATTTATTTATGTCTCGGATTTTATTTTATTTTTGGCAGCCTATTGCCGACATTTGCTTCACTTGAGCTTGACACCTCGGAGGAGTGTGGGGGGTGGCGTGTGCTGTTGAAACTGAGGCAGGCTTGTGGCCATAAACGCATAGTGTGTGGTATGTGTGTGCCGGTGGGTTCAATGCGTTTGGAGTGGCATCGGCCACATGTGGCAATCTGGAAACTGCAATGCGGCTCATTAAGTTTGGTGCCCGAAACATGTTCGACTGCAGCAAAAAGTAACGAAATGAAACAGCACCGATGACTTTGTTTTTTGACATGGCCCAATCGAAAGACTGAGGCAACGAACTTGAAATGGAGTGATCGTCGCAAAATGGTTAAAGAAAAAGTCTGCTGTGAAGCAAGGTCTAGTTAGGTGCGAATATTGTTCTTGGATTTTAAATTCCAACTAAGTGACTAGAATCGAAATAAGTTTCAATGCTTTAGAAATCAAGACATAAAACCTTCCAATCGAAATACTCAGAAAACGATCTTGATACTTTATTCCAAAGATCTTTAACGAAGATGTTTTTCTGGCTTAACTAAATAATGAGAAGGATTTTTATTGTTCAGTATTTTTAATAGTTCAGTACTTTTTAAGAAAAATTAGTTTTCCAATCGAAAGAATGTGGAAACGAACCCAAAATCGGAAATTTGGAAAAGTGAAAATGATGAAGCCAGATATTGTTCTATGCACTTTAATATATAAAGTTAAGTTAAATTTCATTCGGTATTGAACTCATTAAATATAAATTAAAGAAAATTAAGAAGCAATTCTTTGGAGTTCTGTAAATTCACAAATCGAAGATACCTGTAATTTATTATACAATTCACAAACAAAGATTTTAAACGCTTACAAACTATAGAAGAAATAGTTTTATTTAGTTTAACAGTTTAGCTTTGTTTTGAATAAAAAATATTCAATGTAAAACCCTTGAATAGCGTAAAATATTCTTGAACCAGTGTCGACTTGATCCAATACCTCAACCTCCTCTTGGGGCAACAACCTTGACCTTAGACATGTTGCCTGATCAAAGCTCTATTAGGCTACAGGCTTAAAATTTTAGGTGGAGACAACACAGCAGCACAAAGCGAGCTCGAGGGCAGCCATTATCTAATGTTGCGACAAATGGTTGCAAGTCAACATTGGTCACGACTCTCGACGAAAGTTCACTGTCACTATGTCAGAGCAGTTCATTTGTAAACGCTCCAAACAATTAAGCCGAACAATGCGCAGGAAAACAATGGCAGTTACCAAAATAGATCCAACTCCGGTCTCTGGTGACAATGCCGAGTTAAGTGAGTTAGCCGCCGTCCTACGCAGAGACCCGTCTCGAGCCTCCCCTGCCCATCCCTTCAAGACTGTGGTTATCTAACCGAAAGTGAAACGGGCCCGGGCAGACCAACTGCCATTGCAACTGCCAACTGAAGTTGCAACTGCAACTGCATAAATGCAAAACTCGAAACGAGCATGCAGAAAACTTGGCCCAAACATAATACTTAAGCGCTCGTAGTTAACAAACTGTAAATTTGTTAAACAGCAAAAGGAAAACAACAAGAGGGAAGGCAAACAGCAGTGCAATAAACGAAAATGAAAATAAGAAGAAAAGTCAGCACTCATGTAATAGCCACGAATATATACTAATGGGACATTGTAATTGCTATTGGGGGCGGCATTTCTGGCTATAACGAGGCTTAATGCTGTGCGTTAAAAGGAGTGGGATTTGAATATTGTTGGTAGGTCCCAAGTTTAATAAACAATTTAATTTAAAATAAAAAACTCTAACTCAGCTCTAAGATTTCCTCTGTTTTTTGACATTTATTAATGCTGTTCGTATATGGCTACTGTTTATTGGGTTGTCAACTTGAGGAGTTGCGCTGGGAGTTGTAAACGTTTCTGTGCTTTGGATAATTTGTGGTTAAGTTAATTTCCGTGGAACTGGCAATGTGGCCATTCAGTTCAGGTTGAATGCACAGAAAGTGAATTGAATTCAATCAAACTATTTTACCGCACCCACCATTGCGTATACGCCATGGTTACCACAAAAAATATTATACAAATTGACGACAAACCGACGATAACCGGTCAAATTTGTTGCAGGAAGGAAGTCACTCTCAGCTTAAAACATACAATTTATGGATACAAGTGGTAGATGAAATCAACGATTACATTGCATTATTGTTATAATTCAAATATATTCAAGTATGTGAGCCCAGAGTCCTCTTATAAATAAATATTAAGTGTTAAGCTTCCTGTCATTGTGCCGGAGATCGGGAATTTATATCTCCCTCATCAGTCAGCCAAAGTCCGAGGCCAAACATACATGTGCTTTTAATTTTTCACTCACTTTTCACGGGTTTTTCTTGGCTACTTTTTTGTTGATTTTTTTTTTGGCTTTTTAATTGACATGAGGCAATTGCCACAGAGCAGGCAAAAAAAATAAACAAGCCACATGGCTGTGTGTTGGAAAGAGTTTTCAGAGTGTAACGTGAAATGCGATAACAGGCCGCTGCGCATTGGGAAATGCTAGAAAAGCCAGCAAAGAGTCCACTCCACTTCCTCGACTTCCTGATGAAGTTTTTTCGTGCTTTTTTTATTGTGCTTGTAGCTGCGGCCGGCCGCTCGTTTGTTGCGCAATGAACTTCAACTTCAAATTTTCGCAAAAGTTTCGCTGCACCCGGCGACAAAATGTGTTTGGAACCCATATCGGAAACGAACTCGTTTTTGGCACTTTCTGGTCGATTTCTATAATATATTTTATTTGGTTTTTTTCGGCGGAAATTGCACCGCATAATTCAATTTGCTTTATAGCACCGACAGGCTCGGGATATGGATATGGGCATGGAACGCTTGCTAGCCAGTTGTCCCCCCAGAAAAGTGAAAGCCCGCTAGGCATTGGACCAATATTTGCTCAGCACTTCAACATGGGACCATCTCCATCTGCATTTCATCCCCCACCCATCAAAAAATAATACAAAATAACACATGGAATTATGGCTGTGATGCAATCGAATCGGCCGACAAATTGTGTTTCTACAACAGCTGCTGCTCCGGACTCGTCCTGGTTTCCCGTTTGCGATTTTTTCATTTTTATTTTCAAGACGAACGCATAAGAAATCTGTTAGCGTGCTGTGCTGTCATGGCTGAAATTGCATTTGCCAAACTGTAAAGTGGTGCGTCCACATTTTGCTCAGGTGCCTCTTTTTAATTGTTGTCAGTGGAAAATATTTTATTGAATGTGCAATGCAATTTCATTATTTATTCAGACAGTTACACACACATGCATGCACAAGCTGTCATTAAATGTATTTCACCATTTTCTCGTTAACTTGACCCCAGCGAATCGCTTGACTTGGCCTGACTTTTCGACCATCCTCGCCCGATTGGCCAATCTCGGGGCAACTGGCCTGGTCATCAGACGAGCGAGACCATTCAAGGTGCCACATCGATTAGTGGGAAGCCCAAATAGAGCAGTTTCCTTGTCAATTAATACCTATTAAGTAAATTGAATCAAGTCATAAAGGAAAATTGCGTCTAATTTACCTTAACGCCCGGCACACGCATTTTTATTGGGATTTTTTGTAGATGATTAGTAGACATTAAACAAAGGAAATCTTAAGCCATTTTCAGGCTATATTTCTATATAAAATTACGGCAGACACGCATTATTATTTGATTTTCTTTAAGTAAATGCATTTATACTTACAACGTGATTAGAAATTTGTCATTATATCAATACATACAGGAACTACGAAAAAATGTTCTTTAACTTTTCCTAACCTTTCCTAACCGGTCCTATCCTTTCCTAACCTTTCGTAACCTCCGTAAAACCAAAGTCCAGAAAAGAAATTGATGAAATTTTTGGAAGGCCGTGTTTGCGAATTTTACAAATTACGAAGGCCGTCTAAATTATTTTTCTTGGGCTTAAAATTTGTTTACATGTACATACATACATATACATATGTACCAAATAAAGAAAATTATAATTAAAAAAAAAATTAAATTATAATTTTTTTACTGCTGATATCTGAAGGGCACTCTATATTTTAATTTAGGTTTAAAGAAAACATCTTAGATTTTATTGAATTGAAGATGGCTTTCAAAAGAAGAGGAAATATAATTTTGTCCTACATCTATAGGATGTCTATAGGATTATATACCAATAGGATTTGTAGAAACTTACTCCATTAAAATGTCAAAAAGATTATTAAATCTCTTAAAATATTAATCAATAAATTACGTTCTATCAAAACTTCTGGGTAGACGACTTGACTTAGGTAAACATAAATTAAACATAAAACGACCATTTAATAAACCAATACATTAATAAAGTCCATAAAATATCCTCTAGTTAAATTTCTTAAATAATTTATTTAATTTTATTCGGTATTCATGTACATATGAGAGATAGTATGTACTAGTACTTAAGTGATTTTCCCAAAAACATGGCTTACATAAGTACGAAATTAGGAATGTTAAACGTTGGTTTCATGCTTAATTATGAAGTTTCAAGTTTTGAAATTTTCACTATGGCCAAAAAATATGCACCAGATTATATTTCGGCCCCAAAGTATGCAAATGATATTTTAAAAAAATTATGGAATTGGAAAAGCATTCAAAACCTTATGCAATTGAATCTAATATGCAATGCAATTTTCTTGAAAAGGAAAAAAAAAATCTTACAGAACAGATATCTAGAACAGAAAAGTTATTAGAATTGTTTTTAATTTTATTGTTAATTAAACAACAAACCATTTATACTATATTTGTTTCTGTTTTATGATAAGAATTAATTCTACAGAATTTCTGCTGGAGCTGATATAAATTCTGCGAAATCGGATTGTGTGTCATAAGCCAATAAAAGCCTTTTGCAGGGGGGCCCACAGCTAGTTTTTTGCGAGACAAGTTCATGCCTTGCCGCTGAGAACGAGATGCAGTCTTAAAAGCCATGTAATCGGTATAAAAAGTAAGTTTCATTCATTGCATGCAAGATACGTCATCGTCAGCTTTCGATTGCATATTTGCGGTGCAATCTTGCGGTTTGTCCGAGAAAAGGGAAATACCAACTTAGTCACCGTCTTTCCCATCTTCGTTCCACGCTCCAAAGCTGTTCTGGCTGATTTACGAGTTTTTTATTGGCCATCGGTAAGAATTTGTGACTCCCATGACGCGTGCGCGACGGCAATTGACGTGTGTCGAACGCCATCGCCATTTAAAATGGCTTAGATTAGCCCCGGAAGACAGGGTGGGGCGGATAGGGCACTAGAGTTGGCGACGAGAGCAGGTGTGCTCCCAAAGCTCTAATCTTAAGCTTTGTTCAGCTTTACTTTTACTTTCAATCAAAACAATCGCTAGTTAAACTAAGCGCAAGCCAAGACGAATTTTTAGAGCTCTACAAGTCCATTGGGTTTTGAAACAAGAAAGGATTTCATATAAAGTATGGAATTTCTTACGCATATCAACACTACATATGTACATATATGTTGATGTTCCGAAAAATTTTTTATTTCATATATTAAATTACTCATTTTTAACAATTTATTTTTATAGCCAAAATACAACAAATAAAATGATAACTATGCATGTGGTGTTTTGAAAGCGATAGGCTTCGAGGCCAAAAAAATTTTAACAACTAAGGGAACCTTTATCAGAGAAGACCACACATAAATATTTTTTATAAATTTCCAAATGGCTGGTTCATGATAGGTTTCCATACAAAATCAAAGGAACAACTATTGGATTAATTATGTAAATTTATAATTCGAGAAATATTTTTAATGTATATTTTTTTAAATAAAAGTTTACAGCTGTGTGTAAAAATATAATATTTATTTATTTGTAAGAGAACGTATAAATTACAAATCTTACATTACTTAAGATCTAAGCGCTGGCATGTTAGGCCTTCTGCTGATAAAAATATAATAACCGTTTTTCTCTGTGTGTAATGAATCAGCGTCGCAAAGGAGCGACGGTTAACAGCAGAACAGCTGTGACAAAATCCACGATCGTAGCCCCACTCTTCTTGCGGGCTCTCTCGGGCCTCAGCTGCAGAGCTTTGCCAAAGCTGCACTTGTCTGTTGTCAATTGTTTGCCTGCCAGAGTCTTCGTTCATTTGTGAGCAAGTCGCCCGCTCTCGCTGTCGTGTCGTGTCGAGCCGGGTTGCGTTGTGTATGTTCTCAAAAGGTCGAGAAATCGGTTAAAGCCGCGGATGATATGGTGAAACTCTTCTGTTATCCGATCGGAAAAGCCCAGCACGCGTCGCCCCAAAGCCCTCCAAGCAAGATGCAGTAATATAAGCGCCAGCCAGCTGTCAACTTCGAATCACTTAACGCCGGCACACAGAACCGAAAGGTCGTCGTTATCTAAAACGGAAACTGAGCCCAAATATAAACCCAAACCCGAATCAAAAAACGACACAAAGTCGAAAGACACCCAAAACCCAAAAACAGTTCAACTGAAGCGGCGAGAGCGAAACTAAAGTGAAAAGCAAACCGACTAATTGAAGTCTGTCTGTCTGGCAGTGAATCGTCAACGTGCAAAGGAAACAAACAAAACGGAATAGGAATTGGCAACAGACGCAGCAGCAGCAGCAGCGGCAGCAGCAGCGGCAACACATTAGCACAAAAAAAAGAAATATTTATAAATAAATACCGACCAACCGACGACAACTACGGGAACAACAACAGCCCCCATACAACAGCGCCCATAACAAAAGCAAATACAACCAGTAACGAAAATCCGGCCTTAACATTTAGCCAGTTTGTTTATTTTAAATACATACACGCAAAAGATCATAAAAAGAGCAGCAGTAGCAGGCGGAACGAAAGCAAAGTTGTAGCTAGAGATAAGAAAATTGGCTGAGGCCTCCCCCCTAAGCTTAGCTCCGCCGATCTCCACTGCTCTTCTTTGTAAGCCCCGACGCAGACGAAAGCCGTCCATAGAATATATATAGTATATGTATATCCCCCTGTATACATCGAAACCATCGGACATGATGCAGCAAATGTGGTTCAAGTGGCTGAGGATCCTGGTGTTGCTCTTCGCCCTCTTCGCAACGGTAAGCATTGTTACCAAAATTAAACACAGTCGATCCTCCGAAAAAATGGAACAAAATTCGAGTAAAAGTTTGAAGTTACAAGTTGTAGGTTCGACTGTATTTTTAATGTGTGTGTGTCGTTGTGTAATGTTTCATTATCTCATTGTCTCATATTTTGGGTTATGGTTGTTATAGTTTTCCAAAATATGCATCCCCTATTCTTAAATCCTTCGATTTTCCATAAATTCAGAATTCATTTCCATAACTCGAAGGGCATTTTCAAGTCTATATTAACCCGGAGCTTGCAAACCTGTTCGCATTGCCTCCGGCAAGTTACATACATATGTGCAATTTTTATTCTCGGTATAATAAATGCATATCATCGGGATTGCAATAATATTAATCGACAATAATAGTGCCGGCTATTCTGCACACGACTTTCGAGGTAATTTACTGCCGACAAGGAATGATCATCTATCTCTGTGAAAACAGCCCTTGCAGTAATTAGTCGGAAATAATGACAACAGAGGTCCAATGATCCGATTGAAAAGCGCCTGCCACTTGGCCCGATTGGTTTTCCACGAATTCCACATTAAACACTAAACAGGTTTCAAAGAGCACATATTCGTTCTGACTAAATTCCAATTGGCTTATGGAAAACCTAAAACTGAGATGGAAAAAATCTCAAATGTTTGCATAAGTTGCCTCAAACACAAACGCTGATAAACGCGTCTAAAAACTTGATATCTAATTGTCCGGCAAGCTTGGGAAAATACTTTTCGGAGAATTGCAAAAACTCTCAGGCAATTAAGTTCATATCGGGCACTCTCCCAAGATCGGGTTTTATCGTCAATGGCAAGTCCCAATTTCGTTTGGGGCAAATTTTACATTTTTATCGCCTTCAGAATGTGTTAAATCATTTCGTGCCCCGTCTTTGTTAATGTGTCGAGTACCAATATAATAATACTGATAAAAGTTAAAATATTGAAGAAATTTTGTTTTAATTGCAACTTCCTCTATGTGATTTGTGTTCTATTTAAAGTTAACTTTCATAATTAAGACTGAAAATAGTGCTTGCATTCTACCTTCTAGTGCATTGTGTTAAATAATTTCCACTTTTAGATCAGATTGCCTCATTAAATTTCCCCAATGTACTTAATCGTAATGACTGACAAAGAACAACTTTCTAGAAATAAAAATGTTCTTCACAACTTCGAGCTTGCAAAACGTTTCAAATCCGCGACTATTTATGCTCCGATAAGCCGTCTAAAAATGGACTATCAGCATAACCCCGTATATACAAATTTGAACTCTAGCCGTTGTTTTTTGGAGGTTCGGGTCCTAACTCAACGTAACTAACAAAGTTATACGCGAGAGGCAACTGCGCCTGCCCACAAAACAGCTGTTCAAATATTCAAAAACGCAAATGTAGTGAGAAGATAGAGCGAAAGCCAGTTGGGCAAGTTAGAGAAGCAATCACAAAAACAATAATATAAATACAAAAACAACGACCAGCCCAACAAATTACCCCAACAACCTAACCCCCCGTTGACTTGGAAATGCTGATGAACCGCAAACAAATCTCTCCCACTTTTCCGCATGTATCTTTCAGATAGTTTTTATCAATAGCGAGATAGAGAAGCGGCGCAAAGCTGAGGCAGTCTTAGCGGCTTTGATGGGGAATCCGGGAGTCGGACAGTCAGGATTCGGAGAATCCGACCAGGAGCCCAATCCGGATGGCGAGGAGGTGTGCACAATTTTCTCCCGAAAGGCCGTCAAAATTTTCAATAAATATCCCCCTTTTCCTCACCATGTTTTCCCTCTTTGTGTTTTGTATTGTGGCCTGAAGATATTCACCTACCCAAATTAAACCCTTCTTTCGTAATTTTCGCTACAGTTTGCATCGAACGAAACCAGTAAAGACTATGATACCCTCTTGCGCAACATCTTCGTAGTGAACAATGATCGGGGTTTACAGCTCTTTAATGTAAGTCAGCTGTCGAAAACAAAATTTTCATTATTCCCCCACTGGCATTCCCATTGTACCACTCATTCCACCATTTGTTGGGTTGTGTTGTGTCTGTGTTATTTTTTCCCCACTTGGCTAAAGACTAACACACCTGAATTTTACCTGCACAGACAACGACCATGGACAATGCACCCCTCATGCCCATAAACACCATGCTCGGCGATCAGCCCCAGAATCCAATTCCAAATCCGAACCAGAATCAAAAGAATCAAACCCAAGCCCCGAAACCCAGATCGTCCAACATTTACCATCAGTATCACAGCCTAAATCAACAGCAGGATCAATACTTCAAAGTGCAGCGCTCTCCGGACGGGAAGCTGAATCTGGTCTTTAACGATACGTTCGTCTCTTTGCAGAAAACCACTCCGCAGCCGCAGGCGGACCAGACTCCGCCCACCCACCGCCAGCCATCGGACAGTAAGTTCATTTGATTAAACTTTTCTCAGACACATTCGATACTCGAACATGCTGAACAATTAACAACTAAATCGATCCCATACTGAATGGCCAATTGTCTTTGGCGTTTGCCTAACTTTTTAGCCTTTGTCTTCCCCGGTTCCGCAGGACATGGCCCACGTCCCATTTACCCGGCCCACTCGCCTGCGGGGGTTAATAACACCGCTGCCCTACAGCAGTGCGGAGATGTGAAGCCGGAGTCAAGGTCCTTTTGCACCCAAGTCGAGAACTATCCGGACCTGTCCGGCCTGAAGATGACGCTCTCGAGCAAGTTCTCAAAGTTCTTCAGCGATGTGGTCCCCACCGATGTGAGTGCCCGGGTGGGTGTTGATCTGGATGATACGATCTACCTGTGTCGGGTCACGCCCCGTACTATCTTTCCCAAGAAGGGTCTGACAACGAACAACAGCTGGGAGTTGATAGTCAACACTGACGAATTCAAACAAGCCATCCAAATTGAAGAGTGCGAGTAAGTGTGGAACTTAATCACAAATCGAAAGTTTTTTAGTAACGCAACTTTTTAACCTTCAGATTTCCCGATGCACCTTGTGACTTTACGGATAATTTCCCCAACGGGTACAGGTCATCCTGCAAACAACATTACGTGACCCGCAACCTTGTCAGCATTAAGGACGAAGGCCCATTGGACCCGTCTCCAGAGTCCTTTAGAATACCCTCCTGCTGCAAGTGTGTACTGAAGAAGATATAGTCCTACCGACGAGGGGCTGATGTAATCCCCATTCGAAAAAGCTGCGAAATTGTGATTTTGAGGTGAGACCACAATTTATTCTACATGAAATTTTCAATGAACTGAAACGACAGACCAAATTGACGACAGCAGTACACACAGATTTGAGGGCAGCATAGTAGTTGGAGAGTTGAACCTTTCACTTGACCAGCTTGCGCAGGGTCCATCCAACAGCATAGAATCCAACCAGCTTGAGGGCCATTCCCTTCCCTTCTGCCTTCACCATGTACTTGAACTTGTTCTCCATGTTCCCAAAGACCCGGTCCATTGCAATAATAAGAATGAACAATCCACAAATCCCAATAAAGCTCAAGAAAACTGAAGATATCCAAGCGTCACTTGCGGCTCTTTGGTTTTTAAAAACCAGACTTTTCAACAAAACAAAGTACGTTCTCGATGAATACGATGAATTAGATGGGGAGGTTTTTTCGAACTGAACAAATCCTGGACTCAGTTGGGGGACTACAGCTTGACACTCTCTCAATGCCAACTTGATTTTAATAAAATAATATGCTTATGTTTTCGTTTCAGCACCAAGCTTCACCCACCACAGAATGGCAGGCCAAACTGTCCAGGGCTCGTTGTTTAATTGTATATTTTTATGACGATATGATACATTTTTATTCTGCTGCTGTCGTTTGAAGCAAAATCCACCTTAGTCTATGTGCATTATAATTTAAAATTTAATATCGAGTCATTATAAACCAATTCGTGTCATATTTGAGCTTCGTCTTCCTTTGATAGAATGCATGCAATTAGTTTTAAAATACACACACAAATACACCATTACAAAAAAAAACTATTTCAAGAAAGTATGTTAAAAAAATCTAATGTATAATAAATGTATGCAAGTACATGCCAGCAAAGTAAAGTTCTTTGAACCCATCAAATGCTGGTGACAGCTATGTTTCCACCACACCAGTGGTGCTGCCTACGTTTTGAGTACCTGGGTGGACAATTTATTTGCTTATTAACAATAATTTAGCTGGCCCTGCTGCGCAAACCAATTACAGCATAGTAAGTGTAAACACAACCCCAAAGGACGAGGATAACACATGGCGACTACATGCACTTCTTGCTGTCAACGGGCGATGGGGCGTATGCGCGATGGGCCTGCATAATACACGTGGGGCTCCTGAAGAAATCAATACTATTTATTGATTCCAATCCCCAACTAACTATGTCAAAGTTAGGGCGAACAATGCGAATGCTGGTGGATTTCCTGTGGGCGGGCAAAGTGCCACCATTTAATTACTATTATTAGGTATCCTTGCTTGCCTGGCCAAAAAACCAGTGTCGTGTGCCGGTCATCGGGGAAACGAGCGGATTGGACATTGCCCAGGGTCATCAATCATGCACCTTCAAATAGCCACATACTAAGGTCGATATCAATTAGCAACCATCCATATATCTTTTCGTACAGCTTGTGTGTTTATTATGGATCGGCCGGTGTTCCCTTAGTAATGTAATTTTTTCCCCATTACGCCACTGAGTTTTGGCCATTGGATTGTGGTCACTTGGCTCCTGGTTCGTGTTAGTTTTTGATTCACTTTAAAAACTGTAGCCGACTGGGTAATACCTAAATTAATGCTTTAGGATATCGTCTTAATTTGTGATTCAGTGCTGCAAAAACGATAAATCATCTATTACTTAATAGGACTGCATTTTTATTTTAAAGATTTGGATGCACCTGTGCGGAACCCAACAAAACTTCAGGTGTGTTTTAAAGCGTGAGTTTTTTAACTGGGCAATTATAAGAATAGAGGAGAAGGAAATTAGACAAACTTCGCAAAATGGTCAGTAATATATTATCTAACTCCGGCTATAATTGCAATTTGAAACCGAACTATTGTTTAAGTGCATCCACATTAACCCTATAAGCCCCAATCCTTGGAAGTTTTTAGGATATTTATGAGTTACAATAAATTATTGAACACCGCTTAGCAAAATGTAAAGACTCTTTCAGGAATGGGGGCTATGGATTCCACACACTAGGAGCACGGACAATACGAAACATGCAGGACAGTCAGACACTGACACGACTTTTTGGTGGGAGCGAATGGGGCTCGGATTGGTGGCCCGTAATTGCCGCAGCACATTTGCATGGCCGAAGGAGTTAATGGGGGTTGCCTGATTTGTTTGTTGTTATTGTTATTATTATTGTTATTTTGTACGGTTGTTGGTAGTGCTGTTATTCGGTTGCTGCCAGGTATCGGAGCCGTATAAATACGTTCTGTTGACGACGGCCGGGCTCCAATACGCCGGTAGTCACCAGCTCCGACCAGTCGCCCGCTGCACTAGCTCCACTTGAGTCGCAATTTTTATAGAGTTCTCCTCCGGGCCCGGTGCCCGAAAGTTTACGGCTGCATTTTAGCAGCTTTCGTTTTAGCCCTTTTAGCGCATAATGCCCAATTATGCAACTGCCTGCTGTTGCCTCTAAGCGAAAAGTGTTAGGAGCAATAAGTAAACAACTAACTTGGCTAAACTTTTCTTAGTGTCGAAACTATTTAGTTCTGTTTTTCAACTTTGAGTTAAAAGCGCAACATGTGGCCTCTGTGACTGGAATTCGAATTAGTGCTTTAAACGAACTCATTGATATGCTCTGAAGTGTTTCGGAAAAATCACCAGAACCCGAACCCAGCGGGAATCCAACGAAAAAAGCACACCACGGAATATGCGGTAATCCATATACCTTCCTGGTGACTAATGCTATGGCTATGGAAGATCGAAACCGTATTTGGACCACGGGACACGTTAACCTCGGCTACTTCAGCGAAAATCTTCAGCAGCAGGCCTTGCCACTCCAAAGGCAGCAAACTCCGGGTAAAAACAATTGTGGTCACTTAAACATTTTAGAACAAACTGTTGAAAACCTATATTTATTATTTAACAGCTTTTATAATTTGGTTGTTTCACACCTCGTTATAAACTTAATTACTAAGAATTCTAAAGTATATAGTAACTCAAAATACCTACAGGAAAATTATAATGAAAATGATGATTTTTTATTTTTAATAAATAAGCAAATTTCCTTGGACTGAGCTCCATGAAAAGTATTTAATAATCATATCTACATTTATTTTATTTTGTTACCCATTTTTTAAGCCCAAAAAAATTTTAAGAACTTGTTTATTCCAACGAAATGGTTTATAGGCAGAGTTTATTTTTAAAGAGCGAAGAGAGTTTCTGAAATAAATAGGTGGTGTTTAGCGATTTGTGGTAGAAAATCGACGGCCTTGAAGTAATCCTTAACAAATTTACCGGCAATAGCTTTTACTCTATTTTTGGTTATTGAAATAGACTATCGTATATGGTTCCAATACCCTTTATCCGCAATATGGTAAACCAATGCATTCCCCATTTAGTAGATTCAACGGTTTCCACAACAGCTTCATTTTCGGCATCCAGAGGTTGCAAGGTTACCGCATCGTCAGCTGTGCCCATTATTGAATTGTTGAGGCTAGTTTCGTCCTCTTTCTTGCTAGATGTATCCTCGACATCATTTTTTTTCAATCGCAGCGCTGTGTTGAAAGCCAGCCTTGCCTGACTTTGCGTACTCCCGGCGAGCTTCGTTCTTTTTTGGCTAAAGGTTTGCCTGGACAATTGGCGAAACTTGACAATTCGAGGGTGCATGGTGAAGCCGATGACCATCACGGCCACCGCCATGAACACCACACAATCGAAAAGGGCAGATATGATCTCGAAGGGCCTGGCGAATTGGGTCTCGAATTTGGCCGCGTCCTTGAAAATTTCAATGGTACCGTAGACGTCGTCGGCCATGGCGAAGAGATGGGACTCGATTTCGGCGGTATTAAACATATACATAGATAGCCTACGCAACATTTTGTGTAATTTTGGAATTTTGGGATTTTACAATTTTGTGTTACAATAATTTAAAACACCAGACAGCTCACGGCTTGCTGTATACGCCGTATAAAAAAGATAAATTAAAGTCCTTTCGCCTTTAATTAGGTTCCGCTTTAAAGATTGAACCTTTCTGTGTGGAAGGGTAGTGACTTTCTGAAATGGGTTAAAATGCTGCCTGACATGCAAACTGGTTTTGCGGACAATGAACCGGAAACGGTCACCGCATTCAAACGCTGCATGTTGTCTTTGAAAATGCAGTTGCGTTGGACGTTCTGGGGACAAGTGAATGCATTAGCCGGGGACAATTAGGGACACCCAGGACAACACAGCGCAGGCTAGTGACTGGAGTGAGCTATCCAGATCAAGATAAAGCCGCGAACACGAACCACAACATGTGTGCCTTTATTTTGGGTGGGAAGAGCGGCGATGGGGTGGATTTATTGTTGCTTTTAGGCAAACACGATTGACAGCATTAGACTAATTAGTGTTAATAAAACGTGCCTTTCTCCAATTCGATGGAAATAGATTTATCAAAACCTAAGCAATGCCTCCAGGAGATTGTGCCAATTAGTAGAGCGACCCAGCCCAGTTAACCGAGATTATTGGAAATCCATTTCAGGAAACCTGAGCCTACTTGCGACGCCCATTGTAGCCAATGGCAGTGCAAATGGAGTCGGAAATGCCAACGGACATGGACAGTCCTCGGCGACGGAAAGTGCCCCGGGCAAGCATCTTCCATTTCAGGGCCCAGCCCCCAATCTCGTGGGCGTGCAATCCAGGTGATTGGAGTAACATTACGCATTGTCTGCCTACTAATCACAATTTCCGTTTAGATTTCGCCGGCACTATTACCACAAGGTGGTGCTGGGAGGACTGACTGCCCTCGTAATCGCTCTACTAATAGCAATCATAGTCATAAGCGTAACTCGTAAGTAGTCATAGCACATTTTGCGTTCAAAACCACAAAACACTTACTAAATGACTTACATTCGTAAATGATTTCTTGGAACTCTCGATCGTCTTAAGAAATTGAATGAAATTATCTAAAATGATAAAGTTTTTTCCTAGCAAATAGTTGAATTCCATATTGTTTGGTCATTGAGAGTTTTCAATGCCGGGAAATGAAAGTCTCATTTAATTATAGTACGTTATATTTTATTTATGCTGCAGGCAGATTAAACTGGGATCAACCTTTGTGCTCATCCAGTTTATGGTGCTAAGCAGTGACTATAATATGGACAGAGAGTGCGGCTCGACTAGACATACGCTGAAGCTAAATCTCTCGATAGTGGAGAGGGCGGCCCGACATAGTGATTGCGAAGCTAAAGCTCTCTTAAAATAGGCTCGTTGAAGTCGATCGGCCGAGAAAGAGTCGGCTTGCGACCAACTAAGGCGATATATCCATACTTTAGCTTAATAAATAAACTTTAACTAATTTAGCGGCTGCTGCCTGACCCGACACTTATTAAAATAATTAATTTGGAGTCTAATGGAGATCAGACGATCCTTAAAATGAGAAACTAATTTGCATACTCATCAAACAGAAAACTATAACTGTTGAATCTACTTTGGTTTAAAGCTCAAACAGAAATATTATAATGAAACACTCACCTACTTTGTCCAAGTACCCTTAAATCTATCCACTTAATTAATTCCAGTTAAGAAATCCAGCTCAATTTGCCGGAGCAAGGAGTGCATCCGCACAGCGGCCAGCCTCATCTATGCGATGGACGAACAGACTGATCCCTGCGAGGACTTTTACAAATTCACCTGTGGCCGGTGGGCCGATCAGCATCCCCGGCCGGACTCCGTGACCTCCAACGACTGGTTTCGGGAGCGACAGGCGCACATAATGCGTCTGGTGCGTGACTTTCTTCGATCGAATATTACCAATGCGGAGCCAGAGGCTGTGGGTAAGGCCAAGACCATGTACCGCGCCTGCATGGACACGAATCTGCTGGATCAGCGGGACTTGGAACCGTTGGTGGGCTATCTAGTGCGCTTTGGACTTCCCATCCTGCCCTCCGCCCTCAACCTGACCCTTGGGAGCAATTCTAAATTTGCAGGAGTGTCAGCAAACGACTCATCATTCAACTGGCTGGACTCACTAGTGACCATCAAGCGACACTTGTCAATGGACTTAATAATAGGGTTCGACGTGTTTCCAGATCCATTCAATCGCACCCTTAATCGGATCGCCTTGGGAACTCCTGAGACGGATTCGGCATTTCCCTTGTAAGTAAATAATAGAAATAAATAATAGATATTAATAATAATAAAATATAATGATTAAAGCAACAAAGACGATTCGCACAAGATGCTACGCAAGATCCACAGGAAAACAATCTTTATGCAAAACAGCGACGAAGAGGATGACAACGAGGATAACAGAGAAAGCGAGGAGGAAGAGGCTGCCCGAAAGACCAGCACGGGAATGACGGCCTACCTCCACTACGTACGAAAAGTAATCGAGAAGTACTTGCTCTATGTGGACCCATATGTCAACCAGGAGGATGCCACTTTGGGCATTACAGAGCTGGTCAAACAGGGTGTTAGAGTAGCTAGAAAGGTTCATGCGGTAAGCCACTAAATTTTAAATTATTTTGAATCCTAAAAATATCCTTTTTACTTTTACTACCAACAGCTGAAGGAAGAGGCAGAAAACAGTACAAAGCCCTCTAAAAATCCTGCAGACGACATTGTTTACATATCCCTGCAGGATCTGCAGAATCAGACGGACAAGAATATTTCTCCAAAAACATTGCCCATTTGGGCAAAATATATGGAGCTGATCCTGAAGGGCACAAAACACGCTAGCAATATTCAACTTACCAGAAATCTGACAATCATCACTAGTCCGGCCGACATCCTGTATCTGCAGCGTGTGGTGGAGTATCTGGAGGAAACTCCAGCCTCCCACATAGAGTCCTACCTATGGCTGAGCACCCTCGAGGAGCTGGTCCTCCACACAACGAGTTCCATGCGGCTGCTCCACTCGGAGTACATGAAGGTGGCCATTGGAACGGAGGGAAGCACACCGCGGTCCCTCTACTGCGCCAACGGAGTGAACAGTCTTTTCGGAATGGCTGTGAGTTACGTCCTGGCAGATGACAGGTTCGTCGAAGAGAAGTTGCCTAAGGTGCAGCGAATGCTGAGCGATATCCGGCGTTCCTTTGATCGTTTGGTGAAGTCCACAACCTGGATGGACGCGGCCACCAAGCGGAAAACAATTCAGAAGTCCGCTGAAATGAAAAGCTTCATTGGTTACCCTACGTGGCTCCAGAATGCAACTGCGTTGAATGCCTTTTACGAGGGGGCGGAAACAAATACCACCACCCACCTGGAGAACCTCATGAACTTTGTTCACTGGCAGATGATGGAGAAGCTCAATGAAATGGATAAGCCGGAGCCAATTGGCTGGGCGACTTCGCCTTCTAATGTGAATGCCTTCCACACGTTTCAATCAAATGCAATCAGTAAGTGTAGGGAGGAAAATATTCGACTTACATTGTTAAGGTTAAACTACTTAAGATAAATAATAGGTTGAATGGTTGAAGTGAATGGTGAAGTTAATCTTTTGATGAATCTCTGCTAAAAATATTTCTTATGGTATTACTGTTTAAGAATTGTTACCTTAACCCTTAAAAGCGCAACTTAAAATCCTAAAGTTAAGCTCATGGCGGGCCTCTGAGGCCGGTGAACTTTTTAAAGTCAAAGTGGAAAAAAATTAGAAAAGCATTGAAAAAAATTATAATTTCCTGCAAATTTTTTCAATAATACTATACAATGTTACAGAAATGCTAAATGCCAAATAGTAAAAAAACGACCTTTCAAACCGAATTTTCATGGTAGATTTTCCACTTATTGCATGCACTCAGAGAAGTTATCTTTTGGAACATGAGACAAAAATGTCCCCAAATGTCTAAACCGAAAAAATGTCTTCCTCTGACCGTTGTTTGCTTGGACGGAATTCTTAGGGGATAAGTGCTTTATTTGTCGTATTTTGCGATTCTATCGACGGCCCAACAGACATTGAGCCTCTGAGGCCCAGCTTGCGCTTAAGCGTCTCTGTATAATACTCTGGATATTAATTTTTTTTAATATTTTGATTTTTATATTCATTTGGTATAAATGAAATATAGTTTTCATGGACAAGACCTGCAAGAACATACATACAAGCACGTTTTATATATTGTAAAACGAAAACTATTTCGGCTTGCGCTTTTCAGGGCTAAACACCAAAGAGGTGTCAATTTTTAAAAAGAAGAAACTTTTTACAACTTTTTATCCTAAAAATGTCTAATTATTATTATTATTAAAACTAATTATATATTTAAATTTTTTTTTGACAGTGCTGCTTTTAGAATTGTTCTCACGCTTTCATTTCTTTTACAGCGGTGCCAATTGCCATTTTGCAATACCCGTTTTACGACCTCGGCCTCGAGTAAGTCCGCCCAGGAATAGAACTCTATCCATGTGAGCACATGGATAGCCGGGCAAAAAAATAAAAGAGCAAAGCTCAAGGCACGTTCCCGCATCTGCCATCTGCACCTTGCACTAATCCTTCATTCCGAGATTTCTCCAATTCTCATCCGGTTGTTTGTCCTTTGCAGGGCCCTCAACTATGGATCCATAGGCACCATTCTGGGACATGAGCTGACGCACGGATTCGATGACAGTGGTCGTCGATTTGACCGATTCGGGAACATGGTCGAATGGTGGTCCAATAAGACCATTGACGAGTACATTAACCGGACGGAGTGTTTTGTGGATCAATATAGTAGTTACCATCTGACAGATATTGATGAATATGTAAGGATAAAGGGTTAAAATGTTGTATTTATAACATTATTACATTAATGCCCTCCATAGATCGATGGAGAACTGACTTTGGGCGAGAACATCGCCGACAATGGCGGAATGCGTGAGGCCTTCTACGCCTACCGTCTCTACGTGAAGGAGATGGGTCGGGAGCGGGCCAAACTGCCCGGACTGGAGCACTATTCCCACGAGCAGCTCTTCTTCATCTCGTTCGGCAACCTGTGGTGCGAAACTTACACACCGGCGGCGTCGCGGTACGCCCTCAGTGACTCGCATTGCCCCGGGCAGATGCGCCTCCGGGGCGTGCTCTCCAACTCGGAGGAGTTCGCCAGGACATTCAAGTGCGCCTCCGGCAGCCCCATGAATCCCAGCCAGCCCAAGTGCCGCATTTGGTAGTGAGCTCGCCGTTGGCCAACAACCAAAGAGGCAATACAAACAGGAACAGTCAAGTGATTTTTCGAAATATACATATATTTAGTAAATATTATTTACAGATAAGTTAGACGTAAGTTTAGATCGTTTATACAGGTGTCTTTTGCACGATTCAATGTGTGGTGGTGCAATAAATGGTATACGCTTCGCGTCTTGAAAATAGACTACGTTTTAGTGGTGAAGATGAAGAACTTACATTTCTCATAGCATACTTATGGGGCTTTAGTCTACTGATTTCTGTTCAATTTCATGTAGATTTATGCATTATGGTATTTATTTTATTTTCTTTAGATAATCATTAATTTATATATATTTAGTAAAATTACATTGAGTCGACACTTACAATACATTTGAAACATTCAAACACATACACACGCACGCACACCCACTTAAGTACATACAAATTGTGGGAGATTCGGTTCTTTGGTGGTTTTCCGTACGGCTCAGAACTCGGTGCAGTTTCCGTTCACCGGAAACGCCCTCGAGCCATTTGCCGATCGCTGACCGGATGACTCCTCGGCGGGGGGACAGGCAGCTACCGCAAAACTGAGGTCTCGGCACATGAAAATTGGCTCTGTTATGGGGGAGAATTGTCGTATTTAAAGCAATGAATTTTTAAAATAAAATGAAGAAATTATACAAATTAAGATGTTATAGAAGCTATAACCCACCGCTTGCATAGAATTCGCTCGTAGCTTTCTCCTTGTGCTGATGTAAGTGGTGCAGGTGTTCACACGATGCAGGTGAAAAGCCCTTTCGGTTCCTAGGAATCCAAAGTAAACATAAAAGTGTATTATATTATTCAGAAAATATTATTTATAAATTAACAGGAAACTTTTTGCGGTGCAGGACATGCAAAGAGTGGCTGCGTGCTTTAAGGACTGTCATGCAAAAGCCTAGAATAGGGACAGTACGAAGTCTACGGCTATACGGCTGTACTACGAACTACGGACGGAGCCTCGGGACTCCGGCTGTGCGACAGCAACTATAACGGAGCACAAGCAGTCGATACACTGAGAGATTCGAAAACGGGTAATTGAGTGAAGAAGGGTGGCACCTAATGCGTATTTTAGGTTTCCTGACTAGACCATCACCGAGTCGGCGATGGTACTTGAAGGGCATCTCACCGGTTGCTTCGTAGCTGCGTCCGCCGCTGCTGCCCAAATAACGGTGCAGGCAGCAGCAGCGCCGCAGACCCGGTACACGGTACATAATCTGCAGGAATCCGCCCCGGAACCGGGCGTTCATATAGCAATAGATGATCGGGTTGTAGCAACTGTGCGACATGGCCAGCCAGTGGAACGCGAACCACACGTACGGCAGCGGAGTCCATCGCGCGAATTCCTCGTCGTTTAGCAGCAGCTGGAGGGATTTCGATAGAAACACATTTAATGTAAAATCCCAAAGATATAAAGAATAAAGGGTCGTGACTCACCTGCAGAATGTTAAAGGGTAGCCAGCACATGGTAAAAACAATCACAACCGTCAGCATCATTTTGATCATCTGTAAGAAAAGTGAAAGGGGAAGAGGTTAGCGCAAGGGCTGTAAAAGTTCACTGTCTCAAGGTCTATTTATAGAGCTGCGGTTGTGCACCTCAGAGGCAATATTATCCCATCCCCTAGCTCTTGTCTCGCTTTTACGACCTTGACCGTACTCACATGCGGCTAAATTTCCTCGTATCCAGCCTGTCCGACCGTAAAATCTATGAGGGGTGCAGTTCCAGCCATAAAACTTGGCCAAAACAACCAGCTCAACTTTATTTATATCAGGAGGCAACGACTTTGGCCTTTATGGCCACTTGAAACTAATTTTTATCACGGCGTCTTTAAGCATAAAGAGATGGGTATTTTTGGAAGCTGTCAAGTAATTATGAAAGGAGAGCAGGAAATACATATATTTGCATGTCGGTCTGTAGCTTATTCCCCTCCCCTCCACTGGTATCGTAAATTCCGCTTTCCTTCTTCGACACGCAAGTTAGACATAAAATTTCTTATGGCCGCGCTTGAAATGATTTCGTTTTTGTTGTTAGGTGGGAAAAGACAGATGAAGGTTACCCTATGTACATACGTAGGGCTAAAACACTAAATACCTGTATGTTGGAGGCAACTTGTTTATCCTTCCCGCACTCCCAATTATTTAAGTTAGTAACCAAGTCACAGGGCTTTAACGCTTCAACAATGTGCTATAAAAAGCTTGCCCAATCCTATTTTTTTGTTTTTTTTTGCCGACAGATACAATCGAACTTCGACAGAATGGCTAAAATGACGGCATTATTTACTTTAACGATGAACTCAGTGGCCACGTATCTTTAACGTGACTCCTAAAAAAAAAACTAATCGTAAAGGTTTACGGGCTGAAACAATGCTCCGATAAAGTTGTAACGTTTTTTACCTCCAATTGTTACACTAAAGGAAAAGGGGATGTCATAAAAAAAGAAACTAACTTAGTTGTTCTTATTAGTTTTATTCCACAAGAAATTTTCATTTGCAAATGCTTAGAGTTAAGAGTTTGAATAATTATATTTTTAGGATTTTTCTATTAGTGATCTGAACCTCCAGAGCATAGTCACCTTACAAAGGCCTAGAAGTGGCCATAAACGAATCATATTCACAAGCCATATTGAATTTTGAAACATGCAGACTCTCCCTTCTAGATGTGAGTAGATTGAATCATATTTGCATGCAAATGTTATTGGATAATCGTCCATAAATGCGAAATCCGAATGCAAATAGCATCTTGCTCAATAGCGAGGGATTATGAATTGATTCAATGGCCATTTGGATGGAAATCAGTGCTTTGGCATCTATTTTTTGTGCTGAACGCATCTGGCGACAGTTTTCCGTTTGCCAAGCTGGCATTTGCTTTTTATTAACTTGGCAAAGTCGTTTTATTGGCCTGTCTTTGTTGCGGGTCGGTTCTCCCTTTGGCTGCAGTTGCCAGGGCACCGTTAACGAGTGCTCAACGAGGCCATTTGATTCGTTTTAATGCCTCGTTAGTTGGCCGTCCAGCCGGGGAGTGTTAACAATGTCAACATCAAGTATACGCCACGATGTACGGCGCGTCACAACAAGAGGGACCCAGAGATGCAAACAAAGTGAAGCCAGCTAAGCTCATAATGAATGTTTATACAAATTCGTGTGTGTTGTTGTTTCCTTGGTGTCTGGACACGCGTCTCCTTCAGCAGTGACCTTTGGCCCGCACGCGTGGGGCAGCGTGAAAAAATACATATCTCCTACAATGCACTTTCCCTTTATGCACTTTGGAAAAAGTAACACTTTAAAAATCCCCCAAAATATTAATAATTTTATGAGGACCTAAACACTCAGTGCATTATTATTTTTGTAAGTGTATCTAATGACTGCGGAGGTGTAAACTGCAATGTCATCTGGCCAAGAAGGAGCTCCGACAGCAAAGGCAGACTTGTTTACCATATGTCATTTGAGACGGCTGGAATATTTTTGCCCGCGGCTCTGGTTTCATCTTTATTGTGATAGTTTGTTTTTGGCCACCTCGACACGACAGCTCCACGACTTAATTACCAGCAGTGGATGCTGCCGGCTTTGGCTTGGAATATTTCATTTTGGAGGTTTGTTGGCGGCTTTTGAACCGGTTAGCGGTTACGGTTATGCCCGCCCATCAAAGTTAACGCCGCATCGGCATTACGGCTTACATAAAAAATGAGCTCATGTACAAGACTCAGTACAGTCAGTGCTGTAATTCATCAAACCGATTTCAGTTTCAGGCCGGCTCACACCCACCTCGAACAAAAACAAAAAAGCGGCAAATTAGGAACTGGGCCATCAAAGTCTTAGGCTGACAAATGAGCTTTGATCCCCTTTCTGACCTGTCTGCTGAAATGTGGCTGAAAGTGAGGGCTTGAATTTCGATTGAAATAGAAAGGCCGGCTGTAATGAGGTGCAAAGTGTTCTCCATAATAAACCCTTCTCCCCGACTGATTCACTAATTAAATTTCCCAACACGTCCGGGTGGGTCAAATGGCTTCTATTCCTTAGCCCAGTTCGCCATTTAGTTTGTTTAATTAATGAAGCAGACAGATGTCTGGCTGGGCTGATTGCTTTTTAAGTGCCAGGAGTTTGATTTATTCGAGGCAAGGAAACAGGATTGCTGCTACTCAAAATATTTATCAGTATTCGTGAATTATAATTACTATTGACAAGAGTAAACACTTAACATTACGCGTGTTTTTCCTCCGAAAGATTACATTTTGTTCCGCTTTTTACCAAGACCTGGCCCAATCAACAAAAAAGGCGCGGTAAGCGCATTAATAGGTTGGATTGCTATTTTTTCGGGCATGCCACGTAATTTTTTATTATTCCTGTTTTTTTCCAACTGCCTAGGTGAGTGCCATTGAAAGCAACTGTGGATAAATAAAAACATTTCGCCAAATAAAATTGAAAGCAGTTTCTTTCATTCAAAGTTTCCCTTCTTTGCGTGGGAGTTGGTAAGTGCCTGGAAAAAATACCACAGAAATATGAAGCAAACTTCATAGAAATTGTAGCTGAAAACTAGTTCACTTTGGGTCTTCAAAGCATCGCGCTTCAACACCAACTGACCACCCCCATCATCAATCAATCCATTTCACTTATCGATTAGCTCGTGCCCATAGCTATCCCCCTTTGGCAATTCTCCGATGATTACGAAGAGATTACTGACCCCCAGGCACCCGCATGTCTCGAACTGTGGTAATTGAAGCCGCCTTTTAATTGCCAAACAATTGCGAAAGTGGCCAGAAAGGAGAAACATTGCTTACTCTGCTGGTAACTCGAAGGTGCACCTCCAGCTTCAAAATTGTTCTCCGGTCATTATATTATACCGCCAAACTAATCAGCAACTAATTTGCCCAACAATTTACAGCGCAAAAAGTCTTTGAACCAGTCGGGCTTGAAATTTCTTATACTCTTACTTTCATAGTTTGACAAAATTGTTTAAGTTTAAACTTTAAAGTTAATAAATCTTCAAAAGACTTGAACTTAAATCTTGAATAATTGTTTTTAAAAGTTTCTAAAAATTGTAATTCTTTAAAAAACATTCTCTATTCGGCGATTTACATTTTTGTAAAATTGTACCTTTAATAGATTAAATTGCCAGACCTTCGTTGACCGACAAACGAAAATTAAGTGAGCAAAATAACTAAATGGCCACCACAAAGTATCGTAAAAATCCAAAAGTCATAAAAAATAATCAAATAAAAGCGGGAAGACCAAAACCCAGCGGTTGGGGCCCAAATGGACTTTTTGTTCGCTGCAATTATACGCTCGTCGGTTTATGGGGCTCGGAACAAAGCATCGCCGGACATTGACCGACACAACCAGAAGAAGGACTCCTTGAAGAAGTCCCTGAGCCTTCAGCAGTAAGCCATATTGGCCGATAAAACCGAATAAAATTAAAGCTGAATGAATTGTCTTAGCGGAGTTTTTCAAGTTGTTGCCATACTATGTGTATATATCGTGGTAGATGGGCTCTGCGAGACCTTCAGTGGTGTACGTGAGCCGACTTTTTCTTTTACGACCGACATACATTATAATTAACCCGCCCTCGAAGCCGGTGCGTAGAGGAGGGTGTGGCAGGAAGCGAGTGACTAAGAAATACGCGCAATTAATTAAAGCGCCCTAAGTGTCATAAACCGTCCGAGAGCTGTCAATTAAACGACGTCACGAAGGTTCGGCAACAACCCTTAACTCCTCCCAAAAGCTATTTCTTTTTTCCCATTTTTTTGGACCTTGCGGAAGTGTTGCGGCCGCGATTTATTGTGGGCGTGTCACTGACAGGCGGAAAACGGAAAAACCGCTTGAAATGAAAAAAGAGAAACCCTGGACCGAAAAGTAAAGGTCATAAAATTGTTTCGCTTATGCGACAGCATTCATACATATTTGGTTAAGAAGGGAGGCTACACGGACCATGTTGTTAAGAAATTTTCTTTACAATGTCCACAACACGGATCCCACTCATGTTTGCCCTGCGCTCTGCAGCAAATTGAATTTAAAACACTTTCTTTGGCACATAATTTTTTTTCTTGGGCGGGCTTTTAACTCTCAGGAACACACTTTAATGTATTTTTTTCTGACATTTTGGTGCTTTCTGTACCACCTAATTTTTATTTATTATTTATGTTCTTAACATTTCAATTTACTTCATTCTCAAAAAATAAACTCAAACATTTGTTCTTCAGAAAAACTAACAACTCAATAATATCAAGTTTTGCCAAGTTTCTCTTTTGAGAATCTGCAGCACAATCCTGAGTCCTTTGAGTTCCACTAAAAATAAAAAATTCAATAAAAACTACGGTGGGCGGAAGCTCATGGTCATGAATTTCATCCACGTCTTAAAAATAGAAGCTATTATCCAACCATATGACTGCGGCTGCTGTGCAACATGGCGTATGAGTGATATGCAAAAATATAGAACCAGAGACCGAGTCCTGTGGGTGTGGTGGTGTGGGAAAAGAGTACTCTAACAGCACAATAGAAGTTCAATGTTTACCCAAAACTACGGGGCTTCTGTGGAAAGCAAAAATACCAATTTGCGACAATGTTGTGGCCTCAGAAACTTTACAAATTGCAATTGGCTGCATGTGGGCGAAATCTGCCTGTGTTTGATGTACTGGGCATCTAGCCACCTAAGACCCACCTACGACCACTCACAGCCTTCCACCTGCTAAGCTGTGTTGACGGTTCTGTGGTGTCTGTTTCCGTTTCGGCCAATTTTCAGGGTGGACAACACGTTCGCAATTTTATGAGCCAGCCAGGAATAGCCCTGAACACGTGCACCGTATCGAAACTTTCCAGGAGGTGCATCAATGATATTGTTTTTTCGTAGTTTACGACCCCCAAGGCCTGGCAGTGTGTTCATCGAAGTAATTAGGAATATTGCAGTAACGTCTGGGTCTGACAAGATAAAGATAGGTAAATACTTTAAAAGTCAAACTTTATAACGTATCTACTTCAAGTATATATTTCTGTAATATTTCTTAGCTAGCATTTTATTTTTGATTGATTTGTTAAAAGTCCTGCGGACAGTACTCCCCATTCATTTTATAAAACTGAAAAAACAAACATTTGTAAAAGTCGATGTTTGGCAAACCATATTGAAAAGATTTCAGCTGCAGGGCAGAAATTTGCATGACGGATTGCCATTGATTGTACAAACAGAAAAACAACTGAAATGGGCAAAAAAGACCAGGGTTCAGTGTTGGCCCAGACAGGCGGAAGCAAGACATACGCCCATAAAATATGAGGCTGAAAACAAAGGCAGCAGACCAGAGACAACTGAACTGTCAGTGAAAAAATTGTTAACCCTTCAGGGATTTTCATCATACAAAATGTATGAAAAAGTTGACTTTTAAAAAATCTATTCCTCTTGTAACAATTGGTTTGGGAACTCCACAAAACAAAATATAAATGTAGGTTGAAGATGGTTGCTCTCGATAGATTTATTTGTATTATTTTCAAATAAAAATAATATAGTTTCTTGGCTGAAAAATATAAATAAAATATCTATATAAAAAAATTTAAGCTCAAAATGTGTAGCTTAAATGGGTTAAAGGTAACAGCAGCAGAAAATAACTATGATGAAGTGAAAGTGCCAACTCGGTGCCCTAAAAAGGGGGCAGAAGCTTGTACGGCAATGACAATGCCATTGTTGTCTGTATACTTAAAGCATTAAAGCCCGGTAACAAAACAAAATATATAATGTACGAAAAAATAAAACAGAAATAAAAATTAAACCCTTTCCGTAATGACAACCTAAAAACCAAAGCAACAGTTTGTCATTAACAAGGTAAGGCGAGGAACTACAATTTCCTATCGAATCCGCGACCTAAACTATAAAACAAATAACTTTTCTCGAACTTTTTAATCGTTAGTAACACCAAGTTTTTAAGTTTTTCACTTACTTTCTGCCCGCAGAATTTTCCAACCAAAAAAGGGGCTTATCCTTGAAATGCGTTCATTGAATTAAAAGGATCTGAAATTACTGGTCAGAAGCAGGACCTTTGTATTTAAAACCACAGGGATGCTTGAAAATGAGTGAAAAAACGATGGCAAGGCCAGCCGTGTATAATGGCAAGAAATTACTTTTTAATTAGTTTCACAACTCCCTGAGCCACTTCCTTTTACTCTAAATGGCTAATTAGTACAACTTTCCTTTTTATTCGACAGAAAAACTAAGTTATGCTGAATTTAATTCTGGGCAAAAGGACAAGGAGTCAGGACGAGTTCTCGTTGTTTTCGCTTTCCTTTGGCCTGGAAATGTCAGATAACAAAATAAAAAATATTGGAGAGTTTTTTTTCGTAATTTTGTCACCGTTGTTTTTTTTATTGTGCATAAAATACTTAGTCTAGTATAATTAAAATATATATTTATATGTATGGAGCATGTGAGGCCCCGCTATATCATCTTCCTCTACAATATCATCATCGTCAGATTTATTGCTTTTCGGGGCGCCAAGCGGAGTTCCCATCCAAGGAACCCACCACTCGTCGCCTATTAGCTAATAGAATTATCCAGGCAGGGCCGAAGGTTAGACTCTAATCAGTTTCAGGTGAGAATTTCCAGGTGGACGGACGAAGATGAAGGTGAGTAGTGTTTGAGGGAAATGAAGTGAAAGTGAAGCACGGAAATATATTATGTACAAAAGTCGTGGGCGAAAGCGCCGCCCCCTTTTTTCCTTTTTTGTGATCTTGGAAGTAGTCAAGGGCTAGTCTAAGATGTGTCAGAAAAAAGAGGATTATGAATGACTTGAAAGGTCAAAGGGTCAAGAAAAAGTAGTCAATGGTAATGGGATGTGTGGTCTTCGTAAGAGAGTCGGGGGCGTTTCAACGACAGGACTAGTCTTGGACAGCTTGAGCCGAGTTCGAAGTTAGCAGTTTTGAAGTTGTCGATGGGTAGTAGGCGCCTTAGTAGGGACCGGACTTGCCGGGGGGGCCGTAGTTGCTGGACGGGGCCGAGATGGCACCGCTATCGCCACCGCCGAATCCGCTGTCGCCGCCGGTGGTGTAGCCACCGCCAGTGTTGGTCTGAGTGAAGCCGCCGCCGGAGGAGCCGCCAGAGATGCCACCAGCCTCCTTCTGGGTCTTGTACTTGATGAAGTAGACCTCGGGCTTCGAGGGCTGTGTGGGGGCGGGCGTGGGGATGACAATGTCCTGCTGATCCTCGGGCTTCTTCACCAACACATAGACCAGGGTCTTCTCCTCGTTCTGGGGCTGCAGCGGAATAACTGGAGCCTGGTACGAGGGTGGAGATGGGGCCTTGATGAAGATGATCTTGTAGTGCTTCTGAGCCTGGCCCACTGGCAGGTTAGGGCGCTGACGCACTTCCTCTTGCTCTGGTGGTGGCACATGGACGTAGATGTGCTTCTGGACGAGGGTGGTGCCACCACCACCGCCGCCGCCTCCGAAGCCACCGATGCTTCCTGAAAAATTAATTTCTTCGTATTGTGGATACTTTGGTTTGGTTTACCACGAACACGCACCTCCTCCGAATCCACCGCTGGAGCCACCGCCGAAGCCGCCTCCGAAGCCACCGCCTCCGCCGCCACCGCCGCCGCTGGAGAAGCCACCTCCTCCGCCACTGCTGAAGCTTCCACTGCTTCCGCTGCTGAAGCTGCCACCTCCTCCGAATCCACCGCTAGATCCGCCACCGAATCCACCGCCGAAACCACCGCCGATGCCGCCGCCAATGCCTCCGCCGATGCCACCGCCATGGGAGCCACCTCCGGAGCCACCGCCGCCACCGGGACGGTTGTAGTTGTATCCGGCCTCAGGGCGGGCGGCGGCCAAAGCCAGACAGGACATTAGGATAAAGGCTTTCATGGCTGTTGGGTCACGGGTTAACGTTGCGTATGGGTAATGCGGATTCTCACGATTATCTCACGAAGCACTCACTTAGCACTTGGCACGGTATCTCACAGTAATCCCAGGTCTGTGGCGTACGTAATTATATGAACATGCGGTGGGGAGGAAAACAAAATAAAGGGTTTAAGGATTATCCACTGGGATACGATGGGTTACTACTATGCTGCAGGTACTGCAGGGGATGATGCCTCACGTTTCTATATCCTCGAGATGCACTCGGCTGCTGTTTATTAGACCAAATCAAATGCTTCACTGACGAACCACTGCAGCCGCATCACCAATTTATACAGAAATCCGCCAGATGCACACACCACCACTACAAGTGCTTTGAATCTGCGAGAGGGTTTTTTAGTTTTTTTATTTTACGTATCTCTGTATCTTTGTATCTTTGGGCTTCATAGCTGTGTCTGTGCCCGTGTTGGTGTGATGATGCGACTTGGCTTTTCGGTTACTGCGCATGCGTGGCGAGCAGGCCAATAATGATTGTCGGTTTTTTGGCCATCTGTCTGTCGTCCGTCTGTCTGTCTGTCTGGCTTGTGTTTTTGTATCTCTGGGTGTCTCTGTGTGGGTTGCCAAGTGAAACTGAAATTACCGCACAATCAACTTATTACAGCACAGCAGCAGCGTCTTTGGCCATTTCCCGAGAGCCTGGACTCTCCCCATTCATACTCTCACTCGAACTCTCTCTCCGCCTGGCTCTGTGGCATTGTCTTGGGGGCGCCGATTTTGGCCAAGTTAAGACCCAGACAGCCAGTATCGTGCACTTTCGCTCTCATCGCTGCTGGGCCCCAGTGGATCGCTTGTCTGCCGGGTCGATTCCGCACTACACCGTCAGCTGGCCAAGTGAGCAGTTTGCTTTCCTTCGCTTTTCACGACTAACGTGAAAATCAAACGAAAAACTCCCGATGCTCCGATCCCGGTGACTCTCCAAAACCATAACAATGGCAATTTCGAATAATTTGAGGTCTGTGCCGCCGAGTGTCTTCCAGTGGATCTTTTGTGTTTCGATTTTCCACAGGGGGCATTTCTTTTCCTTTGTATGACAAATGCCCCAGTACGTGCCATTACAGATGACTGAGTGACTGAATGTGATTGTGAGTGGCGGAGAGTCGTATAAGTGTGCCACTGTGCAAGGCCTATCCGATCCGAGATTCGCCGTAAAGATATATCATAAAACTGGGTTGGTCGTGTCTGGTGTGCGAAAATAATTGCCGGGCGGGATCGTATTTACCGCCAGACATCCTTGATGTATGTGCCAAAGCGCATAAATCAGACAAAATTTTTGGTTGTTAAAACACTTGTTTTTTAAGCAATTATTGCTGTAATATAACTTTTTTTGGTTACCGAATAATATTAGACGTTTGTTATATTGAAGTTGCATATAAATTTATAATAAACTGCGGCATATTTTTATGTGATTCGTGGGCCAAGATAAGATTTCCACAATTTCAAGTACTTAGTTTTAGGTAATAACTAAATAGTTATCCAAAATACAACTCTGTCTTAAATTAGTTTCAAAAAATAATGTCTTGCGTAATTCAACTTTATGTCCCTCCAATAATATAACAAAATCACATAAAATGGCTGAATTTAATAGCCTGCTTTGTTGGCGCTTTATGCTGTAATGATATCAATGAGACTTATTTCTCTTTACTTCCAATTTTTGGTCGGTTCAGTCGGTTAATTGTGTTAAGTTTAATGAAGTGGTCCGGGATCGTTCATTGAACCGAATACAAAGCGGAGAAAGGTGAATTGTCGGGGGAGAATGAAAATCAAGCCAACACTTATTCAATTAGGTGCCAATTTTCGGGTCAGTACATTTCATTGTGAGCAGCACAGTGCGATTCGATGCGACTTTTAATTTTATTAAACATCCCCCCTAGACCAGTGGGGCTCCCTCCTTTTAACGGTTTTTTCTGAAGAAGATACGCAAACCAAAGATATTAAAAAAAGGCAGTGAAGTAAACACATTGCTAAAATCCACAGGCGTTCGGCTGTATGGAAAATACAGTAGTTGACATTAACATTTCATTAACCCGTTTAATGGGCCAAGCAGCTCGCACCTTAAAAATCAATAAACGTATTTGTGCCCACTTCACAGCTTTGTTTGACACTCTCGGCCCGTGTTCGATTTCAGCCAACTCGATTAGTCATAATTCATTTCTGAGCTAATGGATCGACGAGCATTTCTCCAATCCCGCCAATTAAGCTTTAAGTGAAGGCTTATCGTGCCGGACAAACGACTGTCTGGCATGGGTGGGTTGGCCGAGGCGTAGATAATTATTATTACCAACTATATGTGGGGTGGGGGACAGAAAACTATTGCTTATGATGTATGTGGCAGCTGGTCAAAACTCGTTGACGATCGCACTCTTAGGAATAATGATAATAAAATTAAAACGCAACTACAGCCTGTCAGCCGGCGGACGGCATTTCCGGCCATGCCTGTCATTCCCTGTGCGATTTCACCTTGAATCTCACCCATCGATTGTGTAACCCGGACTCCCAGCTGCCAGCTCCCAGCTTCGGGCCAAGTCAGGAGCATATGCAAACACCGAACATAACGTAGCTAACGAGCGGCGAGCGATTTCTCATGTATTGACAAACTTGTAGATGCAATAAATTGCATCGGCAATGTGGGAAATTAAATGGAAACCCGAAATAAATCCAAAAAACGCTCCAAAGCCAGCGCACCCGCAATCAACAAGCCAGCCCCTCCGGCTTCTCCAGGGGAATGCCAACCGATTTTAGATGGATGGGAATGCAAATCGAAGCTGGACTCCAAGTTCGAGTTCACATCCAAATCCGTGGAAAACGGTTGCCTTGAATACTGCATCCAAGGCTAAAACAAGAGCCTTTTTTGCGAATTTTTTTGCGCTTTATGGGGTATTTAAAAGATTGGAATTTAATATTTAACATATTTATTTCACAACTGCCTGTTTAAAAAAAAATCAAAATATGATTTTAACTTTTTCGTTCAAAGCAATTTAATTTTAATGAAAGTGGTCTCTTAGAAAGTCCTAAAAAGAGTATTTCTTTTGTCTGGCCGATGCTAAGAAACTTCCATCTCCACTTAAACAGTTTTTATTTCAACTTCCGAATGCCTTTGAGAGAAAAGCGCGGCGATCGCCTAAAAAAGAAACCGCAGCTGGCGATAAATCTCACGCTCAACAATGTGGCTAAAAATAAATGGCAACAGCACCAAGCAGTTGGTCCACAAAGGCTTAAAGACGTCAATGGGAAGTTTAAGAGCTTAACGCAAAAAATACTTTAAGAAAAAACTAAATCAGATAAGAAAGCTTGTGATAGAAAGCAAGATATCTAATATCTTTCAAAAGTAATTAGATTTTTTATATTCTGTAGAGAATAAGTTATTTTTCAAATAACCTTGAGACGCAAATGCATCGTTTCATAAATAAATAATTTAAGCTTGTAGCCATGAATAAATCTGGAACCAATATTGAAGAACACAAATTTGTTTGCTTGAAGCAATCCAGATGGCTGGAATATGCAAATACTTGAACTTTAATCGCTGCTTAGTAGGTGGGGGGATGTTGATATTGCACTGAGGGGTTGTTGCATAAAAGACGCCATTCCCAGCTTGGTGCCATATTTTCAGAGCGTGTTCAGGTTGACACTGAAAGATACAGATACACGCAACGCAAAAACTCAACGGGAGCATCCCTGGGAAGTGGGTGCTGCAGGTTCGAAGCTGCGCTTGTCGGTGTATGGGGAGGGGAATGATGATGGGTAGGAAGTCGTCGCCGGCGACGACAGTTGTTGCTTCCTGCATCCATTGTCGCTGCTTTTTGCCGGCGCCATCTCCTCCATCCTCCATCTCTTCCAGCTGCAACTGCCCCAGCAGCCTGCCGGCCCAGCGCCTCTCCACTTCCTGCTTGTTAAGCAAACGTGCAGCGTGCAAATTTTATATTGTTGGTTACGATTTTTGTCTAAGCTGTTTGCATTTTTTACTATTTTATTTTTTATTTGTATTTATTTTTCATTTTGCACACTGAAATCGTTCGGTGGCGTTTTTACATTTGACATTTTTGGTGCTGCAGCAAGTATTTCTGCCGTGCCGCCGTACTGTCGAACTGCCATGCTGCCGGCGTCAATTGCATCTTCCATCTGTCTTCGATGGTATCTTCAGTGCAACTCCGATACAAGATTGCAGTTTTATTATTATTTATTTGTATGGTTCGCTTGCCTTTTGCCTGTTTCAATTTGTTTGTTTTGTTCGCTTCAATTGAAAATGTTGCCGGACTACTTGAGTCGTCTTTTCTGCGGCTGCAGCTCGCTCACTTTTAAATGCTAATTAGTGTCAACGACTTTTTGTTGCTGAGTTGGGCTTTTATGCTTTCGGCCTCCTCTAGTTTAACGTTTAACGCTTGACCATTTGGCAATTTAAGAAATACAACGAAATCATCTAAGGTCGCAGACAAATGAAAATGTTAATGTCCAATATCAAATGGGAAATTCGGCAAGCGGCTCTAATAGTTACTTTTAATCCAAGTGCTAGTCATTAACCTTCTCTTGCAGACGGCAATTAAAAGTTTTTTGTTAGACTGGCTCAAAACTTTTCCCACTGCATGGAAATTGGATTTGGATTTGTTGAATCTGTCTCCGCCAGAATGAATGAAAACCCTACATTGTTAAATGAAATTGTTTTGCCGGAATTCAATTCACTTGCCTTTCCGTCCACGTCAGTCTAAAAAAACCACATTTCCTTCGTCGCAGCAGAATGTGTGCCGCACTTTATTTTTTCTTCCATTCACTTTTCGCTTTTCCTTTCAGTCACACCCTGGATATATAGAACATATAGTACATATCACTGGCAGCTGCTGAGTTGCCTTTTTTCCATTTTCCAGTTGCATATAAAACCCACAAGGGGCTGTTAATTTAATTGCAGTACCCTCAAGGCTCATACATCGTTGCGTTTGCATACGTTCCAGTTCTATGAAACACTTTCGGTTTCTTGGTTCTTTCCCTTTTCCTGCAACTATAGAGTGATGTGTGCCAGAAGTGTGCTGTTGCAATAATTTTAATATGCAGTTGCAGAGTTAATGGGTTTCATTTTCGCCGCATGCCATACTATTCCAATTTAGTCAGCGTTTCTGTCCGGGTTGGTTTTCGGGGACCTTTTCACCTTACTGACAAATGGAAAAGTCGTGTCGGGTGAGCGAAGCATTAATCATGTGGCACCTTTCACCTACATTCACCTACATTTCTTACCTCCTTTTGGGGGGCAACGCATTTTACACATTTGACGCCTTTGAAGTTGCCAGTTAACACAACGTCGGGGGAAAACTGTTGAAGGAACTTTGCGGAAGAGTTGCACAGAGCTCAGAGTTCAGGTCCGCTAGTCAGCAAAAGAGTTACCTACTCCAAACTCCCGGAGAAAACTTCCTCTTAAAAACGGAAACAAGTTCCCATATACACCCCAAATGTGGGTCGCAGCAAAGTAACAAATTAAGCGAATCGCATTGCATTCGAAAACAAATTCAAGTAAGACCATAAACCGTCACACTCAACGTGGCGTATGCGTAATTTTGCAAATGAAGTGCAGTTTGAGCTTCGAGTGCCTCCGACTGGAAGCTGAAGCGAAAACGTGTGAAAATGAAACTTTGATTGTGTCCCAGCCGGGTCGTAAAAGTTTGCCTAATGAAATTGTTAAAGTTAGGTCGCGACAGAGGGAACAGCTATATACATCAGGTTTGACGTATTTCGTAAATAAATGGGCCAGGATACATAATCATGATATATGTGGATGGCATCAAGGCTTTTGCATTTCAGGCAAGTAAAGGCCATAAACCCTCCCTAGGGAAAAACTACATTGTATGCCAATAAGGGCGGTGCCTCTCACTTGGATTTGCATGCGAGGTGCCACATTTTCGTTGCATTCGGATTGCAATTGATTCCCGCCAAGCAATCCGCGGGGAATTTCAAATATCCCACAACATCGCAGTCAGAGCCACAGCCACCCATTGCAAATATGTAAAGCAAAGTCAAAGTGGAGTAACTGAGATGGAAGTGAAATCCGAAAATTGGAATTGTGTTTATAATGCCAATTGTGGTATAATTCATGTTTGCGGTGGGAAACCGCAGGGGTTAAGTTGTGTGGGATCGCGGTCAAAGTGGTTTGACTTGGTGGTTTTGTTTAGACATGTAAATTCATATTTAATGGAAGTATCTTTAATTTCGGAGATTTAAAGAGGCTTTCCCTCGAAATCAGTGATGAATATGGCAGCAGCAGCTTCACGTGCTTGAAGAGATCATATTTGCATATCTGTTGAAACATTTGTAGCTCTTCAAAGACATAAATTCCTGCCAAACGTCGCCAATTCCCCGAACAGAAGAAGCAAAACTTTGAGCAATTCGGCGCGTTGGCAACCGAAGAAGATAATGCAAATGGTCATTAGGCACAGGCAGCTTTATTGGCCAGCAGGTTGTGCAATCTTATGGGCCTCACATTTGTGGCTAGAAGACACCAACCGCACACAATTATTTAAATTGCACTGTCGAAGAAGTTTTGAAGATGCGTGGAGTGCCTGGGATTCCTTTTACTTTTCAGTATCTTTGTATCTTTAATCTAAGTATCTTTTCATTGTTGCGTTTGCCAGCTGTGCGGCAGGTTTCCTTGACGTCTGAGATTTTTGTGACTCCTTGAACTTCTCAGCTCCAAGAGCCACTCATGACGAATCCCTGTCCCAGGCACAATGAACTTAGCCCAGAATTCGTTTGTTAAATTATGTTAAGGACCAAATAATTGAGTTTTACCCTGCCGTGCTGAATTGCTATTAAATTTCGAGAGGCAAGCAGATATGGAAACCCACAACTCTCGGCATCAAGTAATTGAAGTTGACATCGGAAGGGAAAAACTTCTCAGCACTCACTGAAGACATCAGTACTGCCGCTTTGGGTCGAGGGGGAATGTAAACAAAAGTCGAAACAAGAAATCATATTTTGCGTAAATGGGTTTCAGTTTTCACACTTTGGCCAGGAGGGCCTCCGTGGCCGAAAGTTTGAAATAACATCCAGAGCGCTTCGGGTCAGAAGATTGATTGAGCGTAAAAGCCTGGCCAAGAGCGAGATGGTCAGAGGCAAGGCCTTCAGCAAGTAAAGACACTTTAAGCGAAGGGAAATACGAAATTGCCAAAATAAACAGGGCCGAGGCAGAAAACTTGTTAAAATCAATTAAGGGCAGCCTCCACGAAAAGTGAAAGAAGAACTGCCGGCAAATGGCTGTCAAACCAAAACCAAAGAGAGCGGTCGGTCCATTACGCTGGATTACGTAATACGGCTTCAGGATGCAATCGGAATCAAGTTTTTATTTTTTCCTTTTGATTTTTATGAAAGATGAGAAACCACAGCCGTCGATTGGAATTGCGGCGCGATAATCAAGCCGATTTATGGTGCCTTCGAAACGCGTGGCACAAGACGCCGCCAAAAAGGATGCTCTCTAGATACCGGATTGGTTGTTTTTTTTTCACCCCCAACTCCATGACCATATCTGCATGGGAATATAAACATACTGTATATCTGTTACTCCCACTCCACATCATCGATTAGGTAAGCGGTCGTCGGTCAGGCGAAGCGTAAATTGAACTGGAAGATAAATGGCCGGTCCACAAAGAGATTGAGATTCCCATCGGAACTGGCCGCCGGCTCACTAAACTTTCGCTTTTGCAACTCAAGCCCCGATAAAGACGAAGACGCTCCCCATGCCTACGCGGTTAAAAAAATCACTTGCACTTACTCGTAATTAATCTGAAACTGTCACTTGAATTGGTCATATGTCCGGATCATTTATCTGAATTTTAAAGGCATTTTGTATATAACAAAAGATCTTAATACGCGTAAAAAGGATTTTATAATTTTGATAAAAAGAATGTAGAATGCTGATACCATATGGTATATTTCCTACAATGTAAATAAATTCTGAATCAGCATCACCTGGTGAGGTATACCACACAATTAAAGTTTTAACACTCGAACATTACGTCCTTGAGTGGGGGGACTTGTTATATCCATCCAGAGCTTCATTAGGGCATGATTAAAAAAAACAAACCCTGACAAACTCAATTAATTTAATCAAGTACGAACTGAATGTTGACACTTTAATTTATAATGCTGTTTAATTTCCTTGTTTTAAAATAGTTATCGATAAATGTTCAATTTTATTCTTTAAGTTTCACAGTAGTAGACTTGACCTTGGTCATTATTTTATATTTCAAAAAAAATAAAAAAAAATTTAAATACATCCAATATTGATTATTGAAAATTGAATTGAATAGATCTAAATTCTAAAAAAATTCGGTCTCAAGAAATTTTATTATTTTACCATTTTTTATATATGTATTTTTTTTTTTTAGAATAACCATTTAGAATATTTTTCGATCTAGTCTTGTGCATTTTCAAAAATTAAACTGATTTTTCTTTTTTTTTAATTTATTTGTTTTATTTTTTCCGCCAAAAAAGGAAATGGTTGGACCATGGTGTTTTTACATAACAAAATATGTATGTATTCATATATACATTTATGCAATCATTGTTATAACATTATAATCATATAAATTATAATCATTATAATCAATTATTATAAAATAATTATTTTATTTCATTTCTTGAATTATTTTATGCGCTTTCAATAGGCTTTGGATTTCAATAATTTTATTTGTATTATTTTAGAATTATTTTTTTTCACCACCCGTCTTTAATTTATTTATATTTTTTAAGATAAGCCATTTCAGAATAGACTCTTGATTTAGAATTTTCTGCATTGTGAATCAAAATCTGTTTTCTATTTTTATTTTTTTCTTAATTATTTCTTTTTAGGATTTTAAAGCAAATGATCTACTTTTGCGCAATATTATGATTCTTTAGTGATACAGATATCTCTATATAGATCTCTATTATCTTATTGGAGTACCCTTGCAGAGGGTATTATAATTTTATTGAGAAATGTATATTCATATATGTACATATGTATATAGATTCATATGTATCTTGTTGATCAGCATCTTCTATGAAATCAATATATATCAATATAAATATATCAATATCAATACAATATATAATCAATATAATCAATATCAATATATAATTTTTCTCCCCACCCGAGCTTCTTCCGACCCTGTCAGATGCTTTCAGCCAAATTGGGATGTATGATAAAAAAAATCCTAATTTAATATTGTTTGATATTTATACCCTTGCAGAGGGTATTATAATTTTGTCCAAAAGTGTGCAACGCAGTGAAGGAGACATCTCCGACCCTATAAAGTATATATATTCTTGATCAGGATCACCTCCTGAGTTGATATGAGCATGTCCGTCTGTCCGTCTGTCTGTCCTCCTGTCTGTCCGTTTCTACGCGAACTAGTCTCTCAGTTTTAAAGCTATCGTCTTGAAACTTTGCACACACCCTTCTTTCCTTTGCACGCAGTATATAAGTCGGAACGGGATCGGCCGACTATCTATTATAGCTGCCATATAACTGATTGATCGGAAATGGTATAACTTTGGTGTTTTTAGAGCTACAGAGTTCAGATTTTGTACGAATGCTATTTTTGGCAAAATAATACAACATTCCGAATTTCATAATGATCAGCCGACTATATCTTATAGCTGCCATATAACTGAACAATCGCAAATTACCCAACTTTGGTGTTTTTGAAGATAAAAAGCTGGAACTTCGTACAGATTCTATTTTTGGTCAGTTAATAAAACCTACCAAATTGTATAACGATCGGCCGACTATATCTTATAGGTGCCATATAACTGAACGATCGGAAATGGTATTTGGTAAAAATACCAACTTTGGTATTTTCGAAGATGGAAGCTTGGTACTTTGTTTTAGATTTTTTATTGTAATAAATTGGTTATATTATGATATTCTCATAAGGATCGGCCAATGTAATCCGATGTTTGCGATATATATCCGGTTTTAACTGCAAGGGTATATCAACTTCGGCTCCGCCCGAAGTTAGCTTTCCTTTCTTGTTTTTGGTTAACATTACAAAATAGAGAGCCTTTATGACTATATTATTCCTTGACTTAATATACGGTGGGAATCCACCCAAAACCGCTTGCATCGCAGTTGTCGATCGAGTGGTTGTTGCTGCTGGTGTTGTCATCATTTCATGTTGTTAAAAAACACACCGAAACCGCTTCAATTGGCAGCGCAAATATTAATGAGCGAACGTGTCGGAGATGTTGACGATGCCCGGCGGTATATTGGCGGTTGGGGCGTTCACGAATTGGTATGCTATGGGGTGATAATTGTCCCTTGGCCAAATGACTTCATCGAAAATGCGGAAAAGATAAGTTAAGAGGCCAAGAGAAAGAGTGAAAGGATTGACCCGTTGTGTAACATACCAATAAAAGTTTACCGAAGTTTAAAAAATAAAAATCCTAATTTAAGTATTTAATCTAAGAAAGGTCAGACTTATTATGTGGTAAGCTCATTTACTAAGCTCAACTGTGAACCAAAAAAGAAGCAATTTATGACTTTCCGAGCGAATTGAGTTTTAATGAAAATAAAATTTGCGGTTCCGGTAACACCGAAGCTTATATCAATACCCAGAATACAGATTATATTTTATAGCTTCTGGAAGACCTGGCAGACTGGCAGACTATGAAATATCTGCAGTTCATTCCTTTTGGCCAAATTGTGAATTATGCTACTTTTGCTGCCATATTAACCTCATAGTTAGTCTAGAAATGGTAATTCACACAGTTTTTCTTTACATTTAAAAAAAAACTCTTTAGACTTTCTCCAAAATTTTAAAAGATTTATTATTGACAGTTGAAAGGCCCTTAAAGTGAAATAAATCCAAGGAATTGTAAATGCTCTAACTGCATGCCATATGTAACTTTTTATTGCTACAAATTTCATTAAGATTTTTTTTTATGACCATACATAGTGAGGAGCTAAGGTTTTCAGAAACTCGAAACTTCAATCATGGCACCTTACTCTGCGTGCCAAATTGGTGAAAATGTACAAACACTTGGCTGTTTTTTGCTCGTTCGTAAATTATATCTTTTGGTTACCGCCCAGCAGCGTCATCAGTGGCGCATGCAGCATCATACTTACTGCGTATCTATACACGCACTTGACACGCGGCTCGATTAGGGGCTTATGAAAATTGCACGAGGCACGAAAAGGTCACTGGTGGAACTGGTTTCGATCTGAGGTGTTCGTGTGGCAGATCCGATCCGTGGATTTTCCCGCAGTTGCAAATGAAATCGCAAGTGGTCGCATTCACGAGCTGGCCGCTTTTAACCTTGCAGACCTTGCCACAGTTGCAGCTTGTACGTCCGCCAGCTTGAAGTTGCCAAATCAACCAACTACCACAAAAAGTGTCTGGCCAAGGCGAAGGAGGCGAACGAGCTCAGCATTTAACCTTTCGAATGCTGAAACGTGTCAGGAAATGGTCTGGCATAACCACAGTCCCAAGGCAGGCACACTCTCAGATACCGGATACTCGTAAACTTTTTATTTTATTTTTATTTTTCTTTTTTTCAGATACATACTGGCCACGACTTCGCCCTCCAGGAAACATGGTCCGGAGAAAATGGCCAGGAAAGTGGTAACATGACTAAAAGGTTATATTTTTTAAGCTAATATGCTTAAAATAATAGTTACTTTTAACAATTGAGTAAATTTATATGTTATAACCTACAAATTAGTAGCCACATACTTTTCCTCAAATGTATGTGGCTTTAAAAAGCCGAAATTTGAAAGGCCCTTTATTTTAAACCTCTTGGGAATTAAATTGCATATTGGTCACACATTCTGAGCCACACATACATACGTGCCTACCAACCTGGTCTAAAAACTTGTACGCATTTATGCTAAATGCCAACATAGTCGCTGCATTTCGTCGCCGGCCTCTAATTGGCCTCCGCACGAGTGCATCGGATGCATTGATATGCAGCATAAATGCAACGAGAGTTTGCAACTGCCACTACCAGTGCCACTGGAACAGCACACATGCAACCTGTACTGCGGCGACAATGCGTGCCCCTGGGTGAGCTGGTGTTGGCCGTCTTTAATCAGCCGGCAGACTCATTACTGCAATTGCTCACGTTTTAATTAAGCCGACGAAGCGAAGAGCGACTATCTGTATCTCACGGATATGCATAGCCACAGCGTCGTGTCGTGTGCCGTTTCGTTGTTCGTGGTCGTGGTTTGTAACTGTCTGCACTCTCTGGCTTATATGCAGAACAGTTGTTTGCTTTTTGGCCGAAAAAATCGGCGGAGAAAGTGCTTTACTTTCGCATGCTTCTTTCGCAGGAATAGCCGAAAACATAACAAACATTTTCCCAGCCAATTTTTTCTTCTCAGTTTCTCTTTTTATACAGTCTTATACCCTATTAATGGTATTATTATTTGGGGCGAAGGTTGAGAATGACGGTATATACCTATAAACTAAAGTCATGATAAGGTTGAACACTATAGGCTTTACAAGCATTCTTTATAAACGTGATGCTTTATGAAAAAATTCATGTAATCTGGCCTTTATTTTAAAGCCAAAGACTTCCCATGACTATTCACTCATATTTCTATATATCCTACAATAGAAGGGTAAAGAAGCTTCGGTCTTGCTTAAAGTTAGCTTTCTTTTCTTGCTTTTTTTAAATTCTTCTACGACCAAGTAACTCAATTCCATTGCGGGTCTTGGATTGCGGTTTTAATTTACGAAGCTGCCATACGAAAGGGAAAACATTCAACCAAGCTTTTGTTCAACTAAAACAAAAATGGACGCAAATAGTATGAATTCACTATATATATATGCTCTTACACATAAGAATATGTTTTCCAAAACTGCCCAAAATATACAAATAATGTCAACCCCTTTATGTATACTTCATCAGTTAACCCAACAATGAACGAAATAAACGGGGGAAACCCTAAGCACGCGACATTTCCGTACCTGGCAGACAATGGGACAATTGTGGCAAATAGTCGCACAGACGACACCTTAATAGGTCCATAAAACGAGGCGACAATACCCATAAACGTATAAAAACATAAAGGCAACAAAACGCACATGCATACTCCCGCACGGAAGTTTTCGCCAAGACAATTGCCGGAGCCCAAAAGGGAGCCGGAACAAAAAGGTCACAGAAGCTGAGCCGTGCCCAAGACAGGGATAGGGCCATATTATTATATTTCCGTCATGAGAACCACTAGCCAAATGCTGAAAAGTCCTCTAACACACAAACCTGCAAACCGGCAAACTGCAAAGTAGCTTGTGGATTTAGATGTGGGTCTCTGGGACCAGGGGAACCATGCTCGTGGTTTTATTCGCAGTCCGGACTCCAGATAGAAATGATATTTACAGTTTGGACTGTTTATTTGAAAATGGCGTGACAACAGCCCAGATGAAAATGGGTTCCCAAAAAGCATACAGCCACAAGTTGCTGCACTGAGAAAATATTTAGTTACTTTGTGTGATAAAAGTCTTGAAAAATTAAAAAAATAAAGGCATTGTCCTTGTTACAATTTATACTGTTATAAAAATCCCACAACAAGTCGAAATCCAAAATAAAATCTAAATTCTTGAACTTTTTTAAGTGAAAATGCACTAACACTGGTTGCCAACATACTGTGGATGTTTTTTTTTTTTTGCAAGCCAGAGATGCGCTGGGACGGCAAGTTGGCTGACTTCCACTTAAGGCCACAAATCATTTTGCGGCAGTTGAGCTGGCAGTGGGAATGGTACTGGTAATGTATCTGGGAAAGGAGGTAATATGGGACAGGGACTGGGAATGGGACGGAGGGAGAAGACGCAGCCGAGGGATTCAGATATAAAGTTGTAGAAACTCACACTCGGGAGCCCCCAAGGGACACAGATAGGGTTCGGGCTCGTGTGTGAGTGCCGTGAAAATTACGACACTTGGCAAGCTGAAGATTTATGCCGCAATTACCGCAAGTGTAAACTAATTACGGGTTTAAAGTGCCAACACACAGATAATGGCAGCGGACAACAAAAACGATGGCAAGTAAGTCGGCCCTAACGTTAACCCGCTGGAGCGGCTACTGGTCATTAAGAGCCACCAATCTTACAGGCTATTAACGGAGGCTTATCAATTTGAGTTATTTTCATGTCGAAAGAAATGTGTGCGGGATTTCGTAAAGTGGCCCAATGCCGATAGTAGGGAAGCTCGGCGCTTCAAATATATCACGAAATCCCTTCCCTTTTTAAATGGGATTTTTGTCTTCAATCGACGAAATTGTTTGCGGACCAATGTTTCGTGTCTGCCATTTCTCAAGTCCGACACTTGTTACCTGTTGGACTTTTGTGATTAATGCACAGGGAAGGAAAATACACTAAAAAAATATATATGTATTCAAAAACATTATTCAAGGTAGAGTTCCATTCATATTTCTTAAGTTTATTTAATATTTCAAGTGGTTGGCGCCTTGTTTAGGAATAATACGAAGGCATTACTGCGAAAACTCTATTTTAGTGTATTTTCCCTTCTTGTACATATTTTCTTTTAGTGCACCGTATACCAGCACTCTGCCAACGAATGAAAACTCCGAACCGAAATTAAACCGGGAAAACCATCCATGGAGGGTGTGGGCCTACAGAGAAATAAAAGCCCAGCAGCCTTTGTCCATTGCGCGGTTGTGTTCACATTTTAATTACAACCAGCTCGGCGGGATGGATAGATGGGTGGAGAGATACAATGGGTCTAACCCGAAAACGGGGTTAATGTGGCGCGCACTTCGCTTTCGGGATCCATGGTGATGATATCCGTAATGACACGCGAGCAGATTATCGATTTAACTCCGGTTAGAGCTTATAATTAAATGGCACACCTGTTGCTCCCCATGATGAAAAGATGTTTTACGTTTCAAATTTTTAATCGTCACGAATCAGTATTTAATTGTTATATAGCTCACATCAAATGCGTCTTGAACTTTGACTCGCAATGCTCACCATCTTTGGCCAGCTACAAATTTGCATTTGCCAAGGGGCAGTGGACAATTTTGCTTGTTAGCCGTCCATTCATTTGCTGGCACGCCATACAAGGCGTATACGCAATATGACAAGACAGCAGCTGCAATTTGATGTGGTCATGTTGTGTTCCAGATATAGAAGCCGTCTAAGCAAACCTCATTAGTGAGCCAAGTCATTGATGAACCCAATAACCCTGAGAACACCTCCCAGTAATGCGTGGCTACACAGAGAATATGGAATTCTGTTAATAGGGTTTTGATGTTAAATATTTCAGGGCTTGAACTGGAATGCATGTATTCCTTAATGGTGCTTCAATGTACAAATTTTTGACAAAAATGTTCCTTTAGAATCCAACTCTCAGTGTAAGCAAATAAAAACCCCCCTGCTGTTGACTCCAAGTGAAGCATCTTCATTAGGGGCAGTTGCAGTTGTGGCTGATCGGTTTTTAGTGCGTCACTGACACAGATCGCTGGCAGTCGACATTCAGCCAAATCGTATGCACAACCATCAAGTATAGCTGCCAAGTACGTACACCTTTCACTTTTGTAGAATAAACTTGTTCGGGACGACAAGCAAACAAACATACTGTTGACCGACAAACAAGCACAAACAGACAGTCCGAGAGACAGCCAGGCTGGGGATGGGAGGGGCGGACAAGATGTTTTCTCATGCAACATCGGACAACAAAGGCAACAAAAGACGCAACCACAAACACTGGACAGCTGTCGGCCAACTGCAGCTACCAACTGTGGCAGTGGTTGCAGCCTGCCAGCCTTCCAGCATGCAAGTCATGCTGGGGATGCGTCTCCATGGTGAAATTAAGCCACATTTGTCTTTCTGGCCAGTAGAACCTAACTGGAATTTATTTACATACACGAGTCGGGAGTCAGCTCTGCTCGTCTGTTTAATTTACGGACATTAATTGGCTAATTTATGGTGCCCCAAACAAACAAACACTACCAATTCCCGGCCGTTGCACGAAGGCATTGCGCCACAATAAACACAACGTTTAGTTTTATTGATTTAAGCAAAAATGGCCCGAAACAAAATGGCAGGCTGATCAATTTAATGGTCGAGAGCAAACAGTGCAGGAGTGGGCCATAAAGTCGGTGGTTAACGCTGATGTCTCTACGTGTTTGTTCCATAATTAATGGACTGGTGGCCGGTTATGCAATGCCTCCAAGTATATATCCGCACCATCGTGGCTCTTGAATTAATAATGGCGAATTAGTAGTGCTAATATTTGGTCCAAGTCTATCAAATATTTATCAGAACTACAAGAAATATTAAAATGTAATTTGTGGAAAATAATCTGCTTCTATCATCCCAGCCCTAATTCATATTGGCTTTCAACGAACCCTAATAGTTGACCAACTGCAACAATGCATTTGCAACAGTCCTTGGCCTGAATGCATGTGCCTGATGTTGGGCCAAAACTAATTTGCTGGAAATGAATCAATGACAGAAGCCAAGTACAGGATAAGGTTTTAAAAGTTTTCCAAAGACACAACAGAGAACCGGAATCGCTGCTGGAGAGGAAAAGTTTGGGGCAGATTGAAACTTTGAGATAAAACGAATTGCAAGAAGGGGAGACTAATTGCAGCCTGTTGCTGCGGCTTTTTGCTTCTGCAGCTGCTGCCGTCTGTGGGTTTTATCTTTTAATTTGCCACAAAACGCACAAAGTGCACCACACTCAGTGTGTGTGTGGGTGTTTGGTTATTCATTTTATGTGCGGGTGGGTGTGAGCCAACAGATGAAGCCACTGGCCAAGCCTGGGAATCCTCTCACTTTTTTCACATGCACATCCCATTGTATCTTTTGGATGCTGATGATGATGAAGATCCCAGCTGCCTGACTGCCTGGCCGACTGCCTGCCTCCCTGTCTGCCCCTGCCACCTATGCCCCCGCTGCCTGCTGGATATGACACAGATTACGTAACACGAAATTAACATTTTAACACAATTCAACAGAAAGAGGAGACGATGACGCCGCTGCAACAGACGGAGAAATAAAAAAAAACAACACGGGAATGGTCTGCCAGGAATTCGAAAAGGTATATACCCTGCAAGCCCACACTTTACATTTTTATAATATTAATATTAGTATAAACTTTTAAACAAAAAAAATATTGAATTTTTTCTGAATTTGGCACTTATAGTTGTTACAAGAATCAGTATATTTATTCCTAACGTCTACATAGAATCTAGATTCTTCAAAATATATTAATACATATACATATGTACAATATTCCTTGAATTCCTAAATATTAATTCCTAATATATCCATTAATATTAAACACCTAAAAAGTATTTCAATGAAAAATTGTTTGTAAGGGTATAAAAATTCGAAATGCACACCCAAGGCGGATCAAACCACCACCTCCCGTTTATTTTTATATTTTCTTCAGTCGTTTCCTTTTTTTTCTTATTTTTTTGGGTAGTGCCCATTTCTTTGACTTGGCGGTGGGGATGGCTCATCAGTCTCTTTGGCTCCATGACGTGGCCAACTGGGGAAAATTCAGTTATCGGTGGTAGGACGATACCGACTCTGAATCCAACTGGGAGTGCGAGTGTAACGCTGATGATGACGATGGCCAATACGTGAACACTTGCGGACCGTGAGTTACGCCTCTTTCAGTCAATTATGCAATTAACGTTTTTAGCCGCAAACAAGAAGCAATCGCGCCAAATGAGCCGCGTTTCCTACACATTAGTCGTTGTCGTTGTCGCTTTGACAAAACTGAGGCTCAAACTCAAAGACAGTTTGTCTGAGAAGCGAACTGCAGACTGCAGATGCAAATGCAGATTCCGTGGCACTGGTCAGGTACCACCAGATCGATAGGTGGTTGTGCAAAAAAAAATACAAAAAAATCTTTATATAGGAAAATCAAAGAAAAAAGCAATAGTTCGTACTCAATCCAAATTTGCAATCGCCGTCGGCTAGCCGCTGACAACTGTGAAGTGTCATCGCCCCAAGTCAGCAAAATAATATTATTCCACCGCCCCGGGGGCCAGAGATTTCGGTTGATTGTTTTGTCGCTGGGTTGTGTTTCCCAGCAATTAGATGATGGTCTGTGATTTGCAACTCGTGCAGACGAATTTAGGAAACACTTGACAAATATTGACAAAGTGCAATGGCAAAAGCAAATAAAACGGCATCGTGTCGCACTGGGATACAATTCATGGCACTCATGGATACAATTGCAAATCGGGGCAAGGGAAGCCCTTAGAAAGATATTGATGGATCATATCTTAACTTTAATTGTCCTTTTTAGGAACTGCGATTGCGTATACCTCGCATGGACAACCAAGCTCATCCTCCCCATGTTTGTGGCACTTTAATTAAAGATTACCCAATAAGCTTGTAATTTTCAATTGACTCTTAGCTACGAGTGACAATTGCGGTTACGAGGAGCTCCCCTGGGTAGAGAGAGTAGTTTGCTAATTTCATTTCAACTGTCAATTGGCAAAAATATTTGCAGAGAAACACACAAGACACAAGGAAGAAATTGTCAACATCGATGCGGACTTTTGATGTTTCTGGTAGATGAAGGGAGCAGTCATGAGAAAATGAGAAATCCAAGTCAGCAAAATTGTTGGCGAGTTAAGTAACCAAATAACTATTTGTAGCTACTTTTTGGGCAACTTTGGCAGCAACTGAAGCTGCAACTGCATCGAAGGATGGTCAAAGATTGGACAGCAAATGAATCGCAAAAGTGAATGGCAGATGGAGCTGCACTCGCCTTGGGCCTCGAATTGGGTAACATTGCACAGCAGTGGGCGAAACTGTCAGCAATTGTTTTTCTTTTCTTTTTGATTTTTTTCGAATTTTTGGTTTTATGGATGATGAAGGAGTTCCTGTCGGAGGTTGCTTGTCGGATGCCTGTCGTCTTCAGTTCGAAATGATTGGACAGTCATGGGGTTTTCTTCGGCCGTATTGTTTGTATTCCCCTTCTCAAATGTGGCAATTATAATTAAAGATTGACTGATGGTCACAAATATGGGTCGAGTAATACGAGTCATGGTATCAAAGGAGGGACAGCCATGTCCTACTTAAATTTGGGAAAACATTATCACACCAAATATATCTTCTATTGAATTATAATTTTTTATTGCTTGTTATAACTTATAAGTAACCTAAAGTACTTTTCTTAGATTTATTGAAGTCAAATTTATGGTTCGAATTCCACTTTAAACAAGGAAGCCAATCGAAGTTTAAAACCAAGTCTTTTAGTTATGCTTCTGCCAAGGAAAGGTCGTTGTCAGCAAACAAATTCACACTCTTGTCCAAGTGGCTTTTGGCCATCGACTCTTGAAGGCTCGTTTGACAACTTGCGTTGTTACGTGGCTCTAAGCCTTTGGTCTCCGGTCTTTGGTTTTTGGTATTCGGTTTTCGGTCCACCCCCACCCATCGCATCACAATTGATTTCCTGGAAGACCAAGACAAAACGCTGGATGCCATCTTCAGACGACGACTCGTACGCAAACGCAATCGCAGTAGAAATCGCTGCTGAGGCCTCCAGCTGGCTGGCAAAGTGGATAAGTTTGAAGTTTGCAGAGTTGCAGACTCTGGCTGCAGACGGGGGTTTTTTTGGGGACCCATGTACCATACCACCAAGTACCATGCCACATGCACCGCATAAATCTCTTCTCATTTATTTTTGCCGAAACTCAGCTCGTGCAAGTTTATTGTAAATACTGGCTGTGCCTAGTGCCGTGTGATTATGTGAGCATTACATGCCATTTGGCACGCCGCTGCCACAGCCCAAAACTTAAAGACCAAAACCGAAAAATTAAAATGGAAAAAAATCAACTGTGATGAGCAGGAAGCCAGCCTTGCCACGCTTGCTACCCATTGACCCCAGATTTTTCTCTGGTTGGGGGGAAAAAATTCAAAATCAATTTGAAGATTGCTGCTTCGACAGCTGTCGTCATTGTTGTCGTACCCTCTCGGTAGTCCACCGTCCAGACCCCTTTGATGGCTCAGTTTGAAATCCAAACAGAGTCTGGATCTGAGTTTGAGTTCACTCGGAGCAGGCAACAAGTGGTGGCCCGTCATTGACTGAAGATTGTGGCAGTGGCAAGGTGCCGCCGGGATTGGGGTTAAACTTTAAAGTCAACAGAAACAATGTTTTGTATTATGCAAGTCGGCTTCGGCAAAAATTAAGATTATGGCTGTTTGCCGTTTTAAATACACTTAAGTGCAACATTCAAGCAGCTTTTATTGACCATGTGATGGAGCTTAAAGCGCTCTTCCTTTACACAGACTAGTGGTGTATAACTACGATTTATTAAGACTTGATTATTTTTCTGGAAACCATTTATTCCTATTCCTATTTATTACCTAATAATCAATTAATGTTAATATTTACCAATAATTACAAATGAATTAAAAGTACTTTAAATTTTAACACAATATTTGTTATAATATATGGTCCTAGAATTCATATTTATTTTCTGTTTTATATTTTAAGCATATATTATAGATATATATTTAAAGTTAAAGTTTACTTTACTTCTTACTATATTTCCCGAAAAGTATTCTTTTTACCTTTAAGATAAAAAATATATTATATGCTCGGGGACTTAACCGCCATATGTGTGGTGTTTTGTTTCCCCCAAAATCCCACTTAAACCAATTCAGGGCAAAAACTTTGCTAATGGAGTGGTCCCCTTTTGAGTAAATTAGTTTTTGCGGTTGCCTGATACGGAGGGATGCTGAAAATTCTGTGGAAATTCTGGAGACTTACCTTGCGCTTGGAGCGGGCCATCCGCTGGTCCCGCGAGTTCTCCGCTTCCCCAGGTGGCCGCTTGCCCCACACGGCGATGGCGATCCGCGTGTATGTAAAAATCAGCACCACCAGCGGAAGGACGAACTGCAGCGTGAAGAGGGCCAGGGTGTAGTAGTACTCCTGGACACGCGATGGCCACATTTCGCGGCAAATGTATCTGATGGATGGAGGCATATCCGGGATGCACGCACAAAGGACATGTCGCATGGAACGAGAGAAAAGTGCAGGATTTCTATGTAGTAAAGGAGGAAAGGATAAATCTGCTGGTCTCAACTGTCACACACAAAGCACCAGCACATCGTGTTCTGGGTGGACAACTCATGGCTTTGCAGAAAATTTTATTTTTATTCTCAGTCTTTCTGAGTCCTCCTAAACACCAAGGCGAACAAATGACATGAGTTTTAAATGAGTTTTGTATTCCATTAAGTTCAAGTTTATTTGGTTTTACAATGGATAATTAAAGAAATCTAGACTATTTGTCCAATTAAAGAAATTCCTTAAAGAAATCTATATTTATGAATTAGAATGTAGTTTATGCCTACCTCTGCTTAAGCTCTAGAGGTCTGAGATGCTTAATACAAATTTCTATGGTAAAGTTTAAGTTTTCCAAAAACCACTAGTCACTTTTAGCTTATTGTTCTATTGAGATTCCATCGCAAAGGACCTGCCATTGTCCATTTTTTGACCTCATCCCAAAGTAGGACAGTGTAATTAGACATAACTTTGGGCCCTCCATAACGTGCCCCGCATACTTGAGCTAAAAGTAGGTATCCTGCAGATGAGTTTGCTATTTGCATTTGCATTATACTCGCCCACTGGCTGTTTGTCTTTTGGCTAAGGAAAAGTTAAAAATACTGACGGGCGGAAGCTCGGCCGGTTGACTCTCAGATTTTTTTGTTTGGTTGAGGGAAGGCAAAGAAAAATGTGTGTAATATATTTTATTTGCCAACCACTTGAGAACGTGCCCTGGGAAAACAAAAAAAGAAAAATTCCAACATCCTTTTGGCATTCATCGCTTCTTTTAAAGTGCGAATTCCTCAAAATGGCAGCATTAGGGCCTAATGCCAAGGACATCAGTCTTGACACGACGGCAGGGCCAAAAAGATTTTCAGTTATTCACAAAAATACGCCTACATAATGTAATAATATTGATATTTCTTACAAAATTATGCGTTTGGCATCAGTGTTTATTTTGATGAGCTTGGATGACAATAGTTATTAAGTTATTATATATTTTTTTTTTTTTAATCTATTCTCTAAAACGAATTTTCTCTATTTTCTCTAATTCAAATTACATAAATAAAAATTATTAAATTAAATTAAAATTAAAAATTTTTTAACATATTACAAAGTCAATCTTCTTTCTCAGTGTCGTTAAACTCTCCTTGAAAACACCCTCACTTTCGTGTCAGTTTTGTTGTCTTTGTGACGTTGTTTATCGCTACACTGGGTCGGTACTTACTTCTCGCATTTTTGATGCCACGGCGACCCCGGCAACACGAGGCGGGAAACAACAGGTATGGGAAAAGCCGTGGCAAGTGCAATAAACCAAACTCCGCCGATGATGAATTTGGCATAACTGCAAAGAAGAAACGCCAAGAAGATGAGTGTCGGGTAAGTACTTTTGATTTTCTTCTAAATTTTTAAAATGCCTTTATTTTTAGCTTATCTGTAATCCACTTTGCTGCTTCTTTGAAAAAATGTGCTCATAAATTCTTAAACAGTTTAAAAATTGTCCGCCCACTACAGCCCCACCGTGTGACGCGGCGACGTATGAGTGATGTGAGTTGGTATCCAGCTGGCATCCTTATGATCCCTCCCAAACTGCGGCCATTCGATCCGAAGGAAGTGAGCATGGTGAGCGGACATTAAGCCGGTGGTGGGGTTTGGCTTAAAGACCGCTTTTGCGGTAGCTGCGTGTGCGTAAATTACAGACATGTTGAATAATTATCAGCCTTATTTACTTTATGTCCCCGCAAATATTTGCAGAAGCCACAAAGGATGGCTTTCGTGGCACGCAAACACATGCACGCTAATACTGACGTAAGATATAGCTTTCATTGGCTCAGGAAGTAAACACTTGGAGAAATTATTTGGCTCATTTATACAAAACCTTGTGGGTTTTTGTTGGAAAAGAGTTTAAACTCTTTAAATATACTTTGGCTACTCTACTAAGTAACTAAGTATTTTATGTGTTACCCATGTTTTACAAATTTAGTGTAGTTTATAAGATTAATTATTAAATACTCCGACAAATAAGTATATGAAAAATCTTTTTACTAATGTCTAATATATGCTTTATATTTTATAATCACACAGTCTAGGGAAAACTTTAAAGACTCATAAGGAATTAGAATTCAGATAGAATATATTTGTTTTTGTTCTTCAAAATGATGTTCTTTAAATTATGTGATTAAATTTTATTTTTGGAGTTCTATATATCTAACCCTTTTTAAACAAAAATAAAAACCAATTTTGTTTTACATTTAAAAGCTAAAAATAAAAAAAATTTTTATATTGGACCTACACATTTATAATTTCATAAAATATTTAATTTCTTTATAAACCTAGTTTTTAATTGATTCAGCCACAATAATACCCCACCACTTGGCATTAAAAATCGCCCGAGCATGAAATACTCACGCCAGTTTTCCATCTATGATATGGATAGCTTGATGGAGTGACACTGCTGAATGACGGGGTGAGCAGTGAGGGGCCAACAGCTGTATCTTGTTACCAAAACAAATTGACGTTTGCCATGCGTGCGAGCCATCCGCTGTCCATCCGCCGGCCGTTTTGGATTTTCAAGCAAACGCCTGCGTCAGGGTCTCAGATTACTATTTAAACCAATTAACACGAGCCGACGTGCTCAGCGACCGTCTAACTAAATGCCTCCTAAAAACCACGTCCCAAGGGGGGAGCCCATTCGGCTCATGCGACCAAAGTGGATAGCAGTGTAAATACCCCAGCGACCACTTAACTATGTCCAGGAACGGCAATAAAGGTTCATAGTTGGCACTCAGAGGTCACAGTACTTCAATACTGACTTTTTTGCGTAAATTAAGGAGATATTTTTTCATTTTCACGTAAAAGCTTTTCTTATTAACCTACATTGCACGATTATCCTTTAAATTAATAATCTAAATAAAGTGTAAGGCAGCATATATTATTTTATGCTTAATAAATTGAATTTTCTATTGTCCGAGATGGGAAAAAAATGTATTATCCTTTGAATCATATCAACCATTTAATTCGTTTAATTATGTTTCCCTACAAACGAAATAACAAAAAACACACCTCATTAATCAGAAAAAAATATTACATATATAAAAAAATTGCACTTTTTGTGAGTAAAACCTAATTCCGCTTAAGGATTTTATAAAAAATTCAATTAGTCTACTTTTTACTTCACGAGTATAATAAACGAGAATAATAAGCCAATTCATATTTAATTCTTCACAAAGGAGCATAAATAGTTGGCATTTTCAATGCTTCCCATGATGAAACCTGACAAATGTGTAAATTATTTCCATGAAATATCCCCAACCCACCTGCTGGCACCTGTTTCGCACCTGCCCACCACTATGAACTCACCGTTTTGTGATGCGCGGCCTGAGGGGCCACATGATGGCTATGTACCGATCGATGCTGATGGCCACCAGGGTGTAGGCGCTGACCAGGACGGATACCGCCTGCGAATAGTTGACAAAGTGGCAGAGGGCGATGCCGAAGGGCCAGTAGTTGAGGATGAGCAACGATATGAAGGAGGAGGGCACGCAGAACAGGGACATCAGGATGTCGCCTAGGGCCAGGTTGGCGATAAAGTAATTGGTCACGGTGCGCATGCGCGGGGTGCTCTGGACGATATAGCACACAGTCCCATTGCCGATCAAGGCAAAGATGAATATGGGAATGTACAGCAGGTAGACAGTGCTCTTGAAGTAGACGCTGCTCCACAGATCCTCCGATTGCGTGTCGTCGGCTTCGCAGCTAAAGTTCATCAGCACGGTGACATTGAAGCTCTCGCCCTCCAGGCCGTTGAGTGTGGGGGTGCTGGAGACGTACCCTTCTTGCAGCTCCTCCTCGGTCAGTGCTGCGGTTTCATTATACAACAAAGAGGCGGAATCGGGCAGGGCGAACAGCTCGTCCTGGTAGTCATCCTCCTCGTTTCGCAGCAACGGCTCCTGTGGCGCTATATAATAAAGGCTTTGTAACCGCCGTCTGGGCCACATCGCCAGGCCTTTGTCCAACTCCATTCAAGTGTGTTCTGGAGGCTTCCCAGCAGTTGTTCACCAACTTCTAGTCCCTGAAAACTTAGCTGTCCTTTAAACTTCTTCCCATTGTGGCCCAGAAGTTATTTATGCCATCTGCAAGTAAAAAGGAATGCCATAATTAGCTTAAGTCGTGCAATTTCAGATTTTCTGTAGCTGGGTGCAACACGACGGGTACTTAATATTCTACTGCAAATATTTTCGTTTACCAAAAACGTTGCATACTTTGGGGCAGCTGTCTGTATAAGAGTTTTTGAGCAGGGCATAATCTTTTGCATAACAAATCGCCATAATAAGCGTAAATATGCAACCATCCATCAAGATGGAAAACAGACGAGCGTTTTGAAAGGATAACAGTATCCTTGTAGAATTTTAGTTGGAGTTGCGCAAAAAATAATGTATGTCATGGCAAGAGGAGAATAAATAGTCGACAGGTGTTTTTTAAATAAATCAAATTTGAACTTTATTGTTTTGTTGTTAATACACATTTTTCAAAGGAAAAGGTCCGTTATTTATTAACGACGCTTTACATTAAATATTTTCATATTCGCAGTTATTCTCTGAATTATAGTTTCCAATCACTCAATTGAAATTAAGTGAAAGCCAAACCAATATGCATCGAGTTGCCTTGGTAAGTAATTAAAAGTAAGTAATAAGAATGTTAATATCGAAATTCGCGACTGTACAAATGGGGGAAATGAAAGTAATTTAAACTTGGGCCTTTCTACAAGTTGACTCGCTGCCTGCCTTCGAATCATTTAACTCCATATCATTTCAGCTCAGCTTCACTTCGTTTTAATATCTCGCTGAATGAACTCAGAAAAACAACTGACAGACGAACAAGCCTCCACCATCCCTAGGCCCAACCACCGCGCCACACAACCACCCCCAGCAAGGACAGGATAAGGTTATCAAGTGGGTAAATTGCTTATCTCAGCACAATAATGAGGACGAGCCTTTGGAAAGTGTCTGAGCGTGTGCGTGAGTTGTTTTTTCTTATCGTCTTCCCTTGCTCCCACCCCTGCTGTATTTTTTATCAATTATCCTAAAAAATTCCTCGATTCCTCGAGAGCTTTCCCTTTCCATGAAAATCTGGAAACCCATTTAAAATGTATGGCTTTCCTTATATTGGTATTTGGGACTCTTTTGGTTTATATTTCCGGCCAAAAGTTGAGGAATTTATTCATTAATGTCATTCGAGAAAATCGCTGCCCGAAGAACTGGAAACGGATCAAACCTTTTGGCTTGACAAGTGACAACAGGAAGCACAGAATGCGAACAAAATTAATAAACAATCTGGTCCCAAGAATATTGGGAGGATATTAGCTTTAAGGGAGAGCCAATAATGAATTTAATTGCACTCTAAATTCGGCGAAATTTCTGACTCATAACATATTCGGCAGGTAATCAAAAAATCTGCCCCGTTCGAGCCTCCTGATTAATGAACAGCTCATCAATTTTGTATTAACAAGACATGGAAAATGTGCGTCGAATGCCAAAAACACACAAAATAATTACATGCCGGAGAGCCACTCCGTGTTCGATATTCAAACCGCACTACCACTGAAATACGCAAAAATAAAAATGCTAAAGCGGGAGAACCGAAGCTACCAATCCAAATTAAAACAGGACGAATGCGAGGCCTAAGGCAACAGAAAGGCACGACGGCGGACTGTAACATGAAAATAATGTTGGTAATAAAATAAAATTCAAAATATTGACAAGAAATCACGTACAAGAATGGAAGCCAAGACGGGGATATATGGGCGCGCCATTGAAAATGTAATAACGTCTTAGATTTCCCCGGCCAGTACAAAAAAGTGGCATAAAATCAGATTTCTTGGGCTTAGTTGGAGCGTAATTTTGTTTAGGCTTTTAGGCTGAGCGTAAAATGGAAGCCACCAACAAAGGCTTCCTCAAGAAAACATTCGAAAGAAAACAGGTGGCAGACCTGTCGAAAATGTATTTCATAAATTCAATTTTCTAGCTAGCGACAAACCGGGGAGCAAAGAACTCAGTTTAGCCAAAATAAAAGGTGGTGCTGGAAAAATATTTTTAAAAAAAGCCCAGATTACAGCAAATTTACAGGATTTCCATGGGCCAATTTGTGGGATGTGGAGGATTCACTCATAGCGGGGGTTCGGGGTTTCCAACCGGAAAATGGAATCTAACGCTGGCCCGGGGCACGGCCAAATGCAGTGAGTGAAAGCCAAATGGTTGGTATCCAGCTGCCACAGAATGTTGCAACAAAATATTTACTTTTCCCAGACAGGCAGCCACATCCTTTAACCAAAGGCGGAACAGTCCTTTTGCTGGTGGCCGTGTTTATATTGACAGGTAGTCATCACTGTTGCTTCCATGTTTTAATATACTGTGAAAAATATTGTTATTCCTTTATATTATAGTCACAACTCTAACCTTTAAATCAAATATTAAAGCTATTATTTTCACTTAAATATTTTGAAACAAACTATCTTTCTATTTTAACATATTTAACACTTTATTCCTTAGGATATCATAAAGAAGAAACTTTCTTTCTGTGCAACCTTAACCACAACTGGCAATATCTTTGGCACTGTTGTCAGAATCATTTTGGCACTTTCTGCGGCATGTTTGTAATTATAATTAATGAGCAACCGTCAAGAGTAATTTTGCTTGGGGCAAAGTCAACAGCAGCCACATCTATGTGGATGTATTTTGTTGTTGAATGAAGTGCCAGAACGGCCATGCTCAACCACCACCCAGCACCCAGTATTTAAATAGGCAAGCTCAACGGGTGGCTTCTGTGTGTCTTGCGACCCAATTAGCTCTTAAGTATGACAAGTATTTTTTGGGCAAAGTATGTGCAGCTGTTTGGACTGAAGTCTTGAGTTTCCTGCCTCTACTTGAGATTCATACAGTTAATCACCCGATAAAATATATTTAGAGTGAGCTTTTCGAGCACACCGCCAGCCAGATAAGGGTAATTCTTGACCTTCGCCCTACCTGCACCCCCATTAAAAAAACAAAAAATAAGAGAGCAAAAATTTTATTTTCCTCCGGTCCTTATTTATGGGCTGACAAGTTTATTGTTTCTTGCGGCTCCTGCGTAAAATTGAATTTTATTGCTTGGTCCCTACTCACATATTTGCCCACATATATGCCAGTGATTTGTCGCCTCAAGTCTCCTTAAATAGGATTTAAATTGCGACAACTCCGCTATTTGTTTTTTGACCATTTTTATGACATTTTAATGCCTAAAATAAGAGACTAAAGAGCGCTCCATTCAAAGCCAAATCCTGTAGATATTTCGCAGGCTACCTATCCTCTATTGGTTATGCAAATTAGCCGTGTAGCCTGGTGTTTTCATTTAATTTGCTTAATCAAATGTTCGAGGAACCATTTATCAGGATGGGTGCACGTGCCACGAGAAATGCGACACTTTTGAAAAAGCTATTAATTCGAGAAATTCATTGAATCTGCCTGCGTCTCCGCCTCCGCTCATCAGCTCTTGTGTCCACAAAGGCAATGCCCAGGACTCGGTGGGTGGCCTGCGGTTGTGGTCGTGTTCATATTTGCGTTATTAATTGAATTAATCTTTGGCTGAACGATAATTAAGTGGTCATTATGAGAATAAAACGGACAACGGCCTGAAAGTATACCGCACTTTTAAATCGGCTAAAAAGCGCTGTAACTTCCGATTAAATAGATTAATTACGATAATCTCCAGGCTTCTTCAGACTTCTGTGTGAAAAATTGCGCCTGGAACAGGGCCCTATAACATACCCACTTCACCTGTTGGCTACCAATCCCTGCCACAGATTACACTCCACCAAACTGGACACGATAAGGAAAGCCCCAACCGTAGGAATGCACTGAAGTGCGAAATTAAATGCCCATTTAATGATACGTATTATTAAGTATACTCGAGGCGACTTACAGGAGATTAAGAAAACATTCGAGGCTCGAGTGCCGCACCCTTTGTAATCGATAGCCATACTAGGTTGTGATTAAATACTGTAGAATTCCCTAAAAGCATGAATTCTTTTACGTGCATTAACGCAGAAATCTTCAAGTATCTGTCCGAAAATCGTCGACGCAATTCGAAGGCAATCAATAGATAAAGTTTCCATCAGATTCCGAATTCCTGAAAAACAAAAAAATAGGTCTTGCATTGGGGCCTGATTAATTTAAATGTCCGAATACCACCTAGTCAGAAAACGATCTAATCTCCCACTGATAAGTCGGCCACCATGGGGCCTATAAAAGACTCTGCTTCCAACTTCACCAACCATCAGTAGAGGGTTCTACTACAATATGAAGACATTTGTACTGTTGGCATTCGTGGCTCTGGCCGGTAAGTTTCTAAAGTTTTTCAATATTATATAATATTATTCAACAAAGTTATTATGGTGATAAAAGACTAAAATACTACATAAACATATAACAAAATCCATACTAGGTTGTGATTAAATACTGTAGAATTCCCTAAAAGCATGAATTTGTTGTATTCTTCCCTAGCTTCGGCTTACGCTCTGGAGGAATCCGAGCGCGTCAATGGGGAGAATGGCTGGTACATTCCCCAGATGGACGGTTCCTTCGAATGGGTGGACATGGACGTAGCCGAGGAGTGGATGGAGGCCCAGGAGCGCATGGAGAGTCGCGGCCTCACTACCGTGCCTGTTAACTTCTACCTGTACACCAGTTCGAATCCCTCTAAGGGCAAGAGCATCAAGGCCACCGCCAAGTCGATCGACGCCTCCAACTTCAATGCCGCCCATCCCACTCGCTTCGTGATCCACGGCTGGACTCAGAGCTACGTGAACAGCATGAACAAGGACATCCGCGACGCCTGGCTGTCCAAGGGTGACTACAACATCATCGTCGTCGACTGGGCCCGTGCCCGTTCCGTGGACTACGCCACCTCCGTCATGGCCGTCGCCAAGACCGGCAAGAAGGTGGCTGCCATGGCCAACTTCCTGAAGGAATACCGCGGCATGTCCTTTGACGACCTGTACTTCATTGGCCACAGCCTGGGCGCTCATGTGGCTGGATACGCCGGCAAGAACACAGACGGCCAAGTGCACACCATTGTGGGTCTAGATCCCGCCCTGCCCCTCTTCAACTACAACAAGCCCAACAAGCGCCTCAACTCCGACGACGCCTGGTACGTGGAGTCTATCCAGACCAACGGAGGAACCCTGGGATTCCTGAAGCCCATCGGCAAGGGTGCTTTCTACCCCAACGGCGGCAAGAGCCAGCCCGGCTGTATCGCTGACGTGACCGGAGCCTGCTCTCACGGACGCTCTACCACCTACTACGCCGAGGCCGTCGCCCAGGACAACTTTGGCACCATCAAGTGCAACGACTACGAGAACGCCGTGGCCAAGGAGTGTGGCAGCACCTACAGCTCCGTCCGCATGGGTGCCGATACCAATGCCTACATGGTCTCCGGTGACTTCTATGTGCCCGTGAACAGCAAGGCCCCCTTCGGCATGATTAACTAAACTCGACTCAATAAAGCCAGAAAATACTCCAGTTATCTGAAAAATACTATTTTTTTCTCACTCACGGAAACGGGGTTAAGAAATTGCCTTGACTTTTCATCAATAAATCGGCCTTATCGAGCCATAAGAACCTATACGATGGCCATAATTCATAGGGGAGTTATCTGGCTAAAAATCAGCTATCAATAATTAGTCTATCAGATTTTATGACTTCTTTTGGTCATTCATGACTTTATTTCCTTTCAAGTCTTCCTTGATATTGCTCAACAATGGTTTAATTGATGAAGGCTTTAACAAAGAGTCCAATAAATAATTATACCCTTACAATTAGCAATTGGGAGTCTATGATAGGCATTTCCTTGAGATTATTTGTTTTCCGAACGTAATTTTATTTGGAACACGAGCGGAGTTTTAAAAAAATGGAAATGGAAAAACGAATAATATGTGTATCCACCTTTATTGACACTAGTTCTTTGTTCCTTAAATGATGATACAATTTTCCAAGTATACCTTTTCTTATAATAGCTACATATAAGTTTGTGGTATAAATTGGAACAGTTCCGGCAACAGTTCGTATGATTGATATTTGGTGCAACCTTAGAAGTGCTAATCTAATACAAAGTAAGAACTTTTATGACTCTGTTGATACACTTCTATGTTATTTGGACATAGAATAAAAACAATTTTTTAATGTCAATAAGAAACAACAATTATAATATATTTTAATTATTAAAATAACCTTTTTTTGAATTTTTATTATATTTCGATTTATTCATTAATTTAATTTATTCGTTTTTTTAATTTTTAAATTGTTTTTTATTTCCTTTATAATATATTCTTGCTTGTGAATATTGTACTAAAAATGTCACTATATCATATTACTCATACGTACTGTGGCTTTTAAAATCATTTAACCTACAACCTATCATATTAGTCATACGTACTGTGGCTTTTAAAATCATTTAACCTACAACCTTTTATGTATTTTACTTTTAATAATTATTACCCTTGAACAATTTTTTTATTTCCTCCTTCGCCCATAAAATAGTAAGTAACCACACTTACTTTTGTTGATGGTGAATTTAGACATCATTCTCATCTATTATATTCTACCTTTATTTATTATTACCTATGAATCTTTTTTGAAAACCTCCTTCGCCCACTGCTAGGCCCACCACACCCACTTTTGACGATCATGACATTCAGAGCCTTATCAAAAGTGTGATGCAAGTACAAATACCTGGCTCTTGAGTTTCCACGCTTATCATCTACGCAGGAGAAAAGGCATTCGCTATCAAAAAATTGTTCTAATCATGGTATCGGTCCTATCTCATCGCTCGCACGGCAGTCAGAGTGGTCAAGTGTTTATTGATATTAAAAGGTGATTACCGTGCTCCTATAAAAGGCCGAAACAACTAGCCCTCAACATCACAATTGGATCAGACCACCAATATGAAAGTCTTTGTTGTTTTAGCCGCTCTGTTGGCCGCTGGTGAGTGTTTTACTCTGAAAGGACCTGCGAGAGGACTCTAATAAAAACCATTTTATTCTAGTGAGCGCCGTTCCTATCGAGGAGCGTGTGAATGGCGAGAACGGCTGGTACGTTCCCCAGGTCGATGGCAGCTTTGAGTGGATGGCGACCAAGGACGCCGAAGAAATGCTGAACAACGCAGCCAAGATGGAGGGACGCATCAGTACCAACGCCGTCAACTTCTACCTCTACACCAAGTCCAACCCCACCGACGGCAAGAAGATCGAGTCCAAGGCCAGCTCCATTGAGGGATCCCACTTCAACAAGGACCATGGCACCCGCTTCGTTATCCACGGCTGGACCCAGAAGTACACCGATGACATGAACACCCGCATTACCAAGGCCTGGCTCTCCAAGGGCGACTACAACGTCATTGTGGTTGACTGGTCCCGTGCCCGGTCTGTGGACTACGCCTCCTCCGTCCTGGCTGTTCCCGGAGCCGGAGCCAAGGTTGGTGAGATGATCAAGTACCTGCACGAACACCATGGCCTGGATCTGGACAGCCTGGAGGTGATTGGCCACAGCCTGGGTGCCCACGTTGCCGGCTACGCTGGCAAGACTGTTGGTGACAAGCGCGTCCACACCATCGTAGGACTGGACCCCGCCCTGCCCCTCTTCAGCTACGACAAGCCCGCCAAGCGCCTCTCCACCGACGACGCCCACTACGTTGAGTCCATCCAGACCAACGGCGGCAAACTAGGATTCCTGAAGCCCATCGGCAAGGGTGCCTTCTACCCTAACGGCGGCAAGAAGCAGCCCGGCTGTGGCCTGGATGCCACCGGATCCTGCTCCCACGGTCGCTCCGTTATTTACTACGCTGAGGCCGTTTCCGAGGACAACTTCGGAACCATCAAGTGCTCCGACTACGAGGACGCTGTGTCTAAGAAGTGCGGCAGCACCTACAGCTCCGTCCGCATGGGAGCCGTCACCAATGCCTACATGGTCGATGGTGACTACTATGTGCCGGTGAATGACAAGGCTCCTTTCGGCAAGATCGAATAGATTGGCCTTGGATGCGAACTCTGAATAAAATGCTCAATTTCCTTTAAAAATGATTAACGCTTTGTTTTTATTTTAATTTTTTAAAGTATACAGTTCTTATTAAAAAATCATTTCATAATGCAACTCATCTTAGCACAAAGGTACAAACACTCTTATAATCTTCAAACACTTTGTTTTCCACCTGCTAGAATCTCTAGAACCGAAAAACAAAATCCCCCCACTCAGCAACAAAATAGAAACTCATCAAAGTCAATAGGCCGCTACCAGTTTTAAAAAGAGTACTTGAAACTGAAGTGTGCAGAGATTTTCGAAACACTTGATTAATCTATAAGCTCCGTAGTATTTATAATGTGTCTATCAGCCAAAGATTAATACATGTTTTTAAAGCCTGACGGGGGTGGAATGCATTAAAAAGAGTTGTATATATTACTAAAATGATTACCTTCTTTCTTCAAAAAAGTATTAATAAAAAAAACAGCTTAGATATAGGTAACAATGTTAACAATAATGATTACTTATATATATATTCCTCATCTAGTCTACGGACCACCTCACCGAATGTTATCAATTTAGAGAGTAGATACGAATCTGGAACTAGAGTGCTTTCTGCAGCCTATAAAAGCGCAAAAAGAACCCGTCCTAGACACTATTCGGTTAAAATACCAAAATGAAAGTAATCGTGTGTTTGTTTCTTCTGGCTGCAGCAGGTGAGTCCTCAAAACTTAAATATTTCAATGTAGAATACACTTTTTTCTTTCAGTGATTGCTGTGCCTATCGAAGAGCGTGTTAATGGCGAAAATGGTTGGTTTGTTCCGAAGGACGATGGCAGCTGGGAATGGTTTGATTTGAAAGAGGCAGAGGAGCTCATGTTAAGAAACCGTTCAGTCGAAGGTCGTGCCAACGATGTGACCTTTTATTTGTACACAAAGGATAACCCCACTGAAGGCAAAGAAATAAAGGCCGAAAAAGCCTCCGTCGAGAGCTCGCACTTCAACAAGAACCATGGCACTCGATTTGTGATCCACGGATGGAAGGGACGCTACACAGACAGCATGAACGTCAAGATCACCAAGGCCTGGCTCTCCCGAGGCGATTACAATGTAATTGTGGTTAACTGGGCCCGAGCCATATCCGTGGAGTACGCCACCTCTGTGATGGCTGTTCCCGGAGCCGGAACCAAGGTGGGCGAAATGATCAAGTATCTGCAGGAGCACCACGGCATGTCCCTTGACAGTCTGCAGGTGATTGGTCACAGTCTGGGCTCCCATGTGGCCGGCTATGCTGGCAAGACGGTGGGCGATAAAAGGGTCCACACCATTATCGGCCTGGACCCGGCTATGCCACTGTTTAGCTTCGACCAGCCCAGCAAGCGACTCTCCACCGAGGACGCCTTCTATGTGGAGTCCATCCAAACTAACGGCGGCCGGCTGGGATTCCTGAAGCCCATCGGCAAGGGAGCCTTCTACCCGAACGGAGGGAAAACCCAGCCCGGCTGTTCCTCCACGGACAATTCCTGCTCCCACCAACGGTCCGTGACGTACTACGTGGAAGCTGTCACCCAGGACAACTTTGGGACCATCAAGTGCAGGGACTACGAGGCGGCGGTGGCCAAGGAGTGTGGAAGTACCTACAGCAGTGTGCGCATGGGAGCTGACACCAATGCCTACATGGTCGAGGGGGACTTCTATGTCCCGGTGAATGACAAGGCTCCATTCGGCAAAATTGAATAGAATAACGAACCATAATAATAAATAATACAAATGCAAAGATATTAGGTCCCGCAAGAGCTTGAGCTCTGTCAGTTTATTTATACAGGGGTTGTGGCGTCCAGGGGGTCTAATCACTGTCAATGATTAAGGCCAAGTGTTTTCTACTATTTTCAATATCAAGGTAGTCCACCTGGTAAGTCTATTTTAAAATGCAAGTCGCCATTCATAATGATTAGCACTATATAGATACTTCTATATAGATTTTCCTATTTGTGTATAGGTATGATATACTATAGAAATTCCAATTCTACAAAGAATGTCCATTGATTAGAATTGACGTATTGGTAGAGTATTATTGATACATAAAGCTTTCATATCTATTTAAATCTTAAGATTTTGTTTTGTTTTTAAGCACTTAAAGATTATGAAATTACAAAAACTGGAAAATGTTTAAAACATGTATGATATAAGTATTTTAATTAGATTCCAATAACTATGAAATCGGCAGCTTCTTGCGATATTAATTATGACTATTTTCTAATTACAACATTTAATAAGATATTGAAATACCAATGGATCGGCGATGTGCGAACAAAGAGTTAACAAAAAGAATATCAAACTGATAAAGCATCTGGCCACATGCAGATAATAGTAACGATGATTAAATAAGACGTCAGTCATAGCAGACCTTTATCTGAAACGTGAACCACTCGAGAAGGGCCACGCGGCCGAAAATATCAAATCGAATTCAATCAAATTAAACGAAAGATGGACATTCTACTTAGGCCCGATTGCCGGAACACATGCTCCGCCCCTCGACTTTCCGACCACGACGTCCTTATCGAATCGGCGTGGTCCGTGTGTCCGAATGGCCATCCATTGGCCCTATCTTGAGTGGGGTGCTCCAATGTGTCGAAGATTCCATCGGAACATCGGACCATGGAGTTCCATATATAAAGGCGACCCCATGCCATTGCCAGATTGTTAGTTGAAGTCGACTTTGCTACAATGATGAAACTGCTTTTGGCCCTGGCCTTCTGTGTCCTGGCGGGTGAGTGAACAAGCAAACTATTACATTTTATTTTTGGTGTACTAAGCATTAATTAGATCATTGGCACACAGTTCTATGCCATATGCCTCTCTATAAGGGCTATTTACTTTCTTTGTTCATGTGAATCTTAAGTCATATATTATATTTAGAGATTCACCTCTAAATAATTTTACAACCTATAATATATTTATAGGTCCGTAGCTATAAAACTTATCCCAAACGAAACCCTCCTTTATCTACCTATGAATATTTAATAATTTTCAATCTAAATCCTCAGCTAATGCCGTTGAGATCCGAGAGAATGGTGAGAATGGATGGTACGTCCCCCAGGTCGATGGCAGCATGGAGTGGATGGACCGCGAGGTGGCCGAGGCCTTCCTGGAGGCCAGCAGCCGCAAGGAGGGACGCAGCGTCCTTAACCCCGTGACCTTTTACCTCTACACTCACTCAAATCGTGACAACCCTCAGGAAATTAAGGCAACCTCCGCCTCCATTTCCGGCTCCCACTTCAACCCCAACAACCCCACCCGCTTCACCATCCACGGCTGGTCTTCCAGCAAGGACGAGTTCATCAACTACGGAGTCCGCGACGCCTGGTTCTCCCACGGAGACATGAACATGATCGCCGTCGACTGGGGACGCGCCCGTTCCGTCGACTACGCTTCCTCTGTGGTGGCCGTCCCCGGAGTCGGTGAGCAGGTGGCCGACCTAATCAACTTCTTGCGCAACAACCACGGACTCAGCCTGGACAACACCATGATCATTGGCCACAGCCTGGGCGCCCATGTCTCGGGCTATGCCGGCAAGAACGTGAAGAACGGCCAGGTGCACACCATCATTGGCCTGGACCCCGCCCTGCCCCTCTTCAGCTACGACTCCCCCAACAAGCGCTTGAGCTCCACCGATGCCGTGTACGTGGAGTCCATCCAGACCAACGGAGGAACCCTCGGTTTCCTGAAGCCTATCGGCAAGGGTGCCTTCTACCCCAACGGAGGCAAAAGCCAGCCAGGCTGCGGCGTTGATCTGACCGGTTCCTGTGCCCATAGCCGCTCCGTCATCTACTACGCCGAGTCCGTTCAGCAAAACAACTTCCCCACCATGAAGTGTGGTGACTACGAGGAGGCCGTCGCCAAGACCTGCGGCAGCTCCTACAGCTCCGTCCGCATGGGCGCCACCTCCAACGCCTACATGGTGGCCGGAGACTACTACGTTCCCGTCCGTAGCGATGCTCCCTACGGAATGGGCAACTAAAGACGTTTCAGCAAAGTTAATAAATTGAGTAAAAGCTCTGTGAGCCAAAGCACTTTAAAATAAGCTTTAATTGGTTATTTGTTAAGGGTATTCTGGGCAAAAAAATGCATACTTATAATCATTAAAAAATACAAGAAACTTTTATAAAAAAGTATTTTTATATATATTATTTTAGGTAGTTAGTTATTTTAAAAACAACTTCCACTACAAATATTATCAGATGTCTATCGTTAAAGTATTTTACTTTTCAAAACACCGTATTTTATTAAGAAATACGGTAGATTCGAAATTTGAACATGGACTGATTAAAATTTATCGCATTGTATTAAATGTTAAGAACTGTAAATAGGGTTTTTAAGTTCCAAAATTCCAAAAATTAAGTTCCAAGACTTTCAAAAATTATTCTATTTATAAAAAATCTCCGAAATGTAATTGCTTTAAATTGTTTCGGCAAAATTCTGTAATCATAAAAGAGAAGAAAGTAATTTCCTGGAAAATGAATTAGGTTTGATAGGAACATACGGTGAGCTTTTTTGCCACTGGATTTAAATCTAACTGATTAGATTAATCACTTGTCACTAGCGTTGTTGCGCAGGTTTTGATTTCCATTTATGAAGGAAAGGTATAAATAGCAGCTACAGGTGCGTTTAATAAACCATTCCAATAAAAGTCTCACGATGAGATTGTGCTTCCTAGTATTGGGCTGCGTGATAGCTGGTACTTTGCCCTTAAACTCGGACTTTTCAACAAAAATAACTAGGAAATATCCCAATTATTCTAGCTAGTGCCTGGCCGGTCAATGAAATTTCGCTGCGAGTTCATGGCCTCAACGGCTGGTATGTGCCCCAAGTAGCTGGCGGTCTGAGATGGGTCACCAAGTCGGAAGGAGAACGCGAGGTGGCTTCTTATGAGACGGCACTGGAAGGTCGTTTGTCGACCAACACTGTGAAGTTTTACTTGTACACTCGGACAAACCCCACCACAGGACAAGAGATCAAGGCTACCCAGACCTCAATTGATGCTTCCAACTTCAATCCCGAAAATCCCACCAGGTAACCTCTTCCTCAAAAAAAATTTGACAACAAAGCAATAATTGAATTATCTTCCAGGATAACCATCCATGGCTGGAATTCCAACTACAAGGATGGAGTCAACACCAGAATAGCCAACGCCTGGTTCGAGTACGGAGACTACAACATGATTGCCGTGGACTGGGCTCGTGGCAGATCGTTGGAGTACGCTTCTTCTGTGGCCGGAGCCGCGGGAGCTGGCAAGAAAGTTGCCGACCTTGTGAACTTCCTAGTGGAGAACAAAAACCTGAACCTGGACAACTTGGAGGTGGTTGGCTTCAGTTTGGGCGCCCATGTGGCTGGCTTCACGGGCAAGAACGTGGCAAGCGGAAAGGTCGGCAAGGTGGTGGGCTTGGATCCCGCCTCCCCGCTGGTTAGCTACACGAATACTGAGAAACGTTTGGCCAGCGATGATGCAAAGTACGTGGAGGCCATCCACACCAATGGCGGTACCTTGGGCTTCACCAAGACCATCGGACAGGCAGACTTCTACATGAACGGTGGCAAGTCCCAGCCTGGCTGCGGAATCGACATCACCGGCAGTTGCTCGCACACCCGCGCAGTTCTCTACTATTCGGAGGCGCTGCTGTGGAACAACTTCCCCTCGAAGAGGTGCGAGACCTACCAGCAGGCCAACAAGAACTCTTGCGGAGATCAGTTCAGCACAGTTAAGATGGGAGCCTTTGTGAACTCCGTTATTGCCGAAGGCATCTTCTACGTCCCTGTTAACAAGGAATCTCCATATGGCTTTGGCGAGAAGGCGGCTGAGACTACTGCTTCTCCGGAGGTTACTACAACACCTAAAGATAACGGAGGCGAGGAAACCACCGAGGGTTCGGGCGGAGAGGAAACTACGGCTGCTCCTGGTGGTGAAGAAACTACTGCTGCTCCCGGAGGTGATGAGACCACTGCTGCCCCTGGAGGTGAGGAAACTACAGCTGCTCCCGGAGGTGAGGAGACAACAGAAGGATCAGGAAATGAGGAGACTACTGCAGGTTCAGGTGGAGAAGAAACAACTGCTGCTCCTGGAGATGAGGAGACTACAGAGGGTTCAAGTGGTGAAGAAACTACTGCTGCACCAGGAGGTGAGGAGACTACAGAAGATTCAGGAGGAGAGGAGACCACTGCTTCTCCTGGAGGTGAAGAAACAACAGCTGCTCCTGGGGAAGAGGAGACTACTGATGGGTCAAATGGCGAAGAAACTACTGCTGTTCCTGGAGATGAGGAAACCACAGCTACCCCAGAAGATGTGGACACAACTGTTGCCCCTGGAGATGGCGAAGAGACCACCGGCGCAGAAGATGATGAGACTACAGAGTCTTCCGGAGGCAATGACGAACGACTCGACTACCGAAGAACCGGAAGAGGTGCCCACGACCTCAACCATCGTCCCAGAGAGTCCAACCGTCACCACAACCACTGAGGAGCTCACCACCACAACCGTCGTTCCAGAGACACCTACCGTCACCGCAACCACTGAGGAACCCACCACCACAACCGTCGTCCCACAGACTCCAACCGTCACCACAACCACTGAGGAGCTCACCACCACAACCGTCGTCCCACAGACTCCAACAGTCACCACAACCACTGAGGAGCCCACCACCACGACCGTCGTTCCAGAGACTCCTACCGACTCCACTACCACTGAGGAACCCACCACCACAACCGTCGTCCCACAGACTCCAACAGTCACCACAACCACTGAGGAGCCCACCACCAGCTCACCGCCCGACGACGACAAGAAACCACCTAGCAGTTCCAAAAACATTTTCATTTTCAACGTGTTTCTGGTCAACGTTAAAGTCGAGAAGTAAATCAATAACCAAAAACATTCCGTAGCTAAAGTCCCCGCCAACTGAGCGCGGAAAAGTTTGCAATAAAGTCCAAACCAATATCGCATTTCCAATAAAACCCAAAAACATGAAAGGCGCAGGATAAAGAAAGCCCTTGCTTTTAATTACCGACCTTGGTCTTTGATGTTCTTCTGCCCACCCAAGACTGACGCACCAAATCGACTGAGTCACATCCGACGAATCAACATCCTCGTTAAATTATTGTCTAATCAGTTCCAGATGGGCTCGATTAGCACTGAGACAGATTAAACTGGTGGCGAGTACAAAACTTTCCTTATCGCATTATCACCAGTCACTGCTGCCATTGAATGGCCTCCATAAAGAACTTGGCCAAAAGTCCCAGTAACCAAATGGCAACCCCACAATTAATTTAATTTTATGACTGGTAGCTTTCGTGCGAGTTTATTTATTATTCGTGTCCAATCGCTTGTCTTCCCTGATGATCAATAGTGGCACTTTCGCCTTTTCATTCTAGGGATTTTTTTTAACAAACACTGAATAATTTCCAACTAACAATCATTTTGCACAAAGGTTTTTAAAGCTTCTTATAAGGCAGACACCCTCAGTGTCCACCATACAAGACAGCAGCTTGACATTGAAGTAGGAACCACTGGGACAGAGTTCCTCAATTTGTTCTCCATTAACGCACTTCAAGTATCCTGCACAGTTATTGGGGTCCAGTTTCACTTCCCCCTCGACACAGATAGCCGGCGGTTGCACACAGACCCCATTGGTGTCTATAATGCAGGTCTTGTAAACGGGTTCGAAGTAGCTGCCACTGGGGCACTTTTTGGACTCGGGTCTGCCACTCACACAATTCAAATAACCGGCACAGTCATTGGGATCGGCGGATATTGCTCCATCGGTACACTGACTTGTGGCATTTGCACAAACACCATTTTCATCCATGACACAGAGGGATAGGACGGTATTAAAGTAACTACCACTGGGACAATTTTCCTTTACAACCACTCCATTCACACACTCCAGATAGCCGGCGCAGTTTTCGGAGTCCTGATCGACTTGGCCCTCTATGCAAGATCTTGGCGCATTTTCTGGACAAATTTTCAGCTCATCCACCACACAAACTTGGTTGTTGTCCTCGAAATAGGTGCCTTCGGGACAAGTCAAGTGAAAATGCTCCCCATCCAGGCATTGAAAATAGCTGCCACAGTCCTCGGGATCAGCTTCCAAGAAGCCTTCCTGGCACTTTTTTGAATCTCGGATGACTTCCGTCAAGGATGGAGAGACCAGGGAAATTAAAACCACTACAGCGGGTTAGAAATAATTAGTCACTGGTTGCTTCTTCCTTGGTGGTGTCCTGGCTCACCATGGCAAAATATCCAAACGCGTTGCAATTTCATTTTTTACTGAATTTGCAACCCAAAAGTTACAGTTGCTTTTATAAAGCAACTCCATTAGAATAATTGTTGGGAGATAGTGTTTTATCTTAACAAGCTAATGGTATTTAGTTTCGAGCGACAAGTGTAAACAGAATGACTAATACTTTTTGCAGCAAACAAAAGACATTTGTGCCAGTTTCGACCCAAAACCCAAAAGGATTTCTTTACAATAAGAAAATCTATGAGTAAGGAATGCTCCTGTTCTCACTTTCGTGTCAACTGATTACCATATTTTCATCACTTGTTCGAGCTTGGGCTTCCGCTTGAGTTTCTGCAACAACTAGCGAATTAACATACTACTGGGGAAATCCCCGGGGCATTAGTTGCCTTTGTTTGTGAAGGTCAAATGGCTTAGACGTGTCGGGAAATGAGGTAGAACATATGGCACATCATCTGCCAGTCGCCTTAGGGCTCATTATTCACTTTACTTACCCAAAGCTGACGAGGCTTCCTTTCAGCTTTCAGTCCTTAGCCTTTAAGCCCGAAAGGAACGTTAATTTATCAAAATACAAAACGATTTCGTTTACCGGGTTGTTAACATTTTTTCTCGTTTTCGCTCGATTTTCTCCGATTGCTTGCTAAATGGAAATGGGAAACCCTTTCACGCAGCTCGTGTGTTGTGGTTGGACTCATGGGGTGAGCAAATATCGCAAACATTCGTCCACTTTGGTAGCAATAAATATTCCGTTTGGTGTTCAAAAGAAACTCTTTGCCCGACCGTTGGCTAAAAAATTTCAAACACGCATTCCCCAATGTCCTTAGTGGGTCGTTTCCCAAATGGCCCTAAAGGTTCAAACGAAAAAACGAAAACGCTCTTGGTCAGGGCTAATGATACGACTCCTCGGGCTGCTTGCTGGCTAAATGGTAGCAAGTGTGCCAACTAAAAAGTGTCAACAATTGTCACATCTCGGGGAGTTATCCTCCATTAAAGACTAGTTTTTATTTTTTTTGCGGAAAATGACTTGAAAGGTTGGCAGGTGCGGTGCGATTAGGTTAAAATGGTAGTTAGAATTTTTTACTTTAAAAGTTATAACTTATACAAGAAATTATACAAGTATCAAATAAAATTAAGAGGATACTAAAGAAAACTATTATTGTTTAACATATCTCGGCAATTGTTCATAAAATTTGTTTCTATTCTTTCAAATTATAAATTATTTCATTTGCTAATTTTTGATGTCATAAAAGTAGAGTAAACACTTAAAATATCACATAATAAAAACTCAAATAAATGAATAAAATTATTCTCTGTGCCTCTGATATTTATAATATATTTAAGGTGTTTAACTATTTTTAAAAATTTAATATGGTCATTTTTAGGCTAAAATGAATATCTTTTTGTATAGAGTCATAATATATTCTCCCAGTGCGTTTTCGGATCTAATAAGCACAAAAGAAGGACTTGAAGCCCATTTAAGCGGTCCAGTTGTCTTACATAATGAAAACGCTCCATTTCTATTATACAACAGCTGAAATAATTCACAGAGCTGGCCAATGTCAAAGGCCAATGATACCTCGTATGGGAATTTTATTTTCGGCCTGGCTGAACTTCCATGGAAATTAACGCATGCCATAGAGGACCAGTGCAAAGCCGGCTTTCACGCCCCAACCTCCGTTTTGTCGCATTGCGAAACTCACACATAAAATGCCAAATTTGGTTGAATTAATTTTTGATTACATTTTATTATCGTTTCGGCTGCCATCGCTCGGAGGCACGTGTGGACAAAGGATTTCAGAGAGCGGGTGCCCCAGGAACAAAAAAATGGTTGCCCCAAGCAGATTGGGCTTTCCACATGCATGAACACTTCAAGTCACTTTTGCGCCTTTCGTCCAAAGAACAATGCCGAAAAAATGTAAAGGAAATTTGAATTCTGCGAATCACTTAAGGCGGACAAAGACTCTTATGTGTAAATTCGAAGCTTATTTGGATAATTCAACAGCGCCCGTAACAAAGTGCCCGGGAGAAAGATTTTTAATACGTTGAATAAATATTCCGAATAAATATTTCAAGTCCCGAAATCGTTCGGAAAATGCCTGTCGTGCAAGGGTATTTATTTTCCGTCTATTTACGGAATCATTTGCATAAAGTTCACACCAATCTGTAAGTTAAACCCAACACAGTCTGCTATGAATAATTCTCCATCCTGTGCTCAATCTTGAATCAAAAATGCAATAAAAAAGTCTTCGGAATGACAGAGAACTTTTTTGGCTCTACCGGTCCTGGCTAAGGCGCAAACTTTATGACAAAGAATTTTTAATATCATATTGAAGGATGCAAGTGCATCTTGCAGATTGTTTTTGGGATTATGGTTCGAGATGAGCACACAAACCTAATTCCCACCCATCGCTCTTGTTCTCTATTCTCCACAACTCAATTTTATAAACATCGACGGACCTTAAAGATTTTATTTTATCTTCAGTCAGTCAACTGGTTGAAAGTTTCTCCCAGGTCTGGTGTTTTGTGTGTATTTTAAGTATAAACAAATTGAATTTGTTGCTGTCATATCGTTCCTCTGGCTATCTGGCATGTTCTTGGCAGTATTCTAAGTGCTTTGACGAACAGAAAATAGTAACAAGTTCAAGTAAAGAAAACACACCGTCAAGAAGTTAAAAAAATAATATATGTAGATAGTTTGTTTTGTCCAAAAAACACGATAAATTCTCCGACGACGGCTGTCTGAAACCTTTGCCAAAAAAATGCTTTTATACATGAGCCCCGACACAATTTCTCTTGTTCTATTGATGAAAGTTTTCAATAGCCTCGGAATTTTAATTCGCGCATTCAGCTATTTATGCAAAAATGAGTCAAAAATGCCTTCTAGCAAAAGCAAGTGCCAATTTATGATAAATTGAAAAGTTTTTATAAACAATAGACAATGATAATTGGTTTAAAGAAAACATAAAGACCCCAAAAGCTACTTTAATGTTTGAAGAAGTGTATCATAAATAAACTCAGTAAGAAAAACATAACTTTTCCAAACTAACATAGTTTGTTATTATTTTAGAAAATGTTTTTTACATTTTTCTCTCTCTAAAACTAAAATCAGAAAAGCAATGCTTGTTTTGTGTTTGTTGTTTGATTGGAAAACGTGTCATCTTCCGCATCAGAAAGTTATCGCCAAAGGCTTACAGAAAATAATCAAACTAAAAATCCAGAAACTCGTCACAATTTCCCGGAATAAATAATCTCTAAAGTAAATAGAGATTGTTGAGTTTTTCGGACAGTAATTCGAAACATGAAATAAATGACAACAACATGACTGCCTTTATGCTTTTCTGGCATAAACCAGCCCATTTAAATTCATAAATTCGCTTTTTTTCGATTCCTTACAAAAACAGAAAAAATGAAAAACACATAAAATGGGCGTGACAAGTGGGTGGCGGGCAATTGTAGAGTCACTTTTCAAATACGCTGTCAAAAAAAATTGAAGCGTAAGCTAAAAAAAATGATGAGCTGCAAAGGCTCTAGAAGGCCTGACATTGAATTTATTATGATTTTTCATGAGGCTGGAAATGAGGGGTGTTAGGTGAGTTTATTTTAGTACCGGCCAAGTGTTCGCTGCACCAATATTGATTTTGGCAGCGCCCGCTGATTATCTCCGGAACATATGCAAATGCCAGTGCGCGGTAAGTGTATTGTCTGTATCAATAAACAGAAATCGGCATCAGCCGAGCGACGGCAAACAGATAAAAGCGAGTCAAAGCAAGCAATAAATCTCCGCCCTCGATGGATGTGAGCCTCCTGACACGCTTTGGCATTAAAACGACACATAAACTGGGCCAAGAGTGCCAACGCAGTTAGGGCTTTAACCAGAAGCACCAAAAATTAGGAGCCTTTTTCCCCAGTCGAACCCAGGCAATTAAAGCTGGATAAAAAAGACTGGCTTACCTTCAGGAAAATTCAACAAAAAAGCATCCCACACATGAGGATAAAAAAGGAGCTAAATTTCTGTTGCGTACTGCATAATTTATAATTAACCAACACCACGCTCGTTCGCCGCTGCCAACAAAAGGGAAAAAGGATGACCAAGTTAGAGGATAAAGCCAACTACAGTCCAGTTCAGGGGATATTTACGGCGACAGTTGTGCCAACGCTGTGTATGATGAATATTTTTCCTGCCTTCGATTGCAACTAAGCTTCTTTTCCGGCTGTTCAAGAAACTGCTGATTGATAATATTTCCGGCATGGGATAAGGATAATGTAATACGAGCACAAATTGATTTCGAAACTTTCTTTTTTATATGAAAGCTTATACAAAAATAATGAAAAAACATGGAATTAGCTTCCATATCTGAAATTAAAGGTTGCTCTATAATGAAATTGTAGTACTATATTTATTTTATTAAGAATATTTATTTTGAAGGACTTTTCTTGAGAATTCTTGAGAATGAAAATTGGAAACTTGAAATTTTTCCAATGAAAAGAGAGTTGAAGCTCCACAAATTTATGAATCAAAATCTAAATTCCGAAAACATTTAAAATAAATTCAGGTAATCCCTTAACCCACAGAAGGAAAATAATAATCCGTCCTCTTGAGTGAAAACTTTCTACTCTAATTATAATTTTGAAATGGGTCACAAAGTGATATTTAAAGTGACAGCCTCCTCGTTGGGGCCTTTGGGAAATCACTTTTGACACATCGTGCAAAATTGCAAAATTTTTGAAACGCTCATTGTCAATAGAAGAGTGCCCCTATAAAGTCTGGTCATGTGTCTGGAAACTAAAAGCCATCCCGGGGGAAGGCAATGTGTGAAGCACAGGTGAATGCTAATGGGAAGAATTAACAGACCAGATGCCAGTGATGAGGACAAGCTGATTAGCGGGTAAATAAAACGGATAACAACTCACCTGGCGAGATGCAACTGGGGAGCTCTGTCGTAGAACGAAAATGGACAATGACAATGTCAATGTCAATGCCAGATGTAATGGACTTTAAACAATGCGAATATTTTCACTTTTTGCACTATACACTCCCCCGCGCACTCACTTCCTTTTACGGATTGCGTATACGCAACGTGGCCGGCCACTTTATAACAGTCGCAGGCGATTGAATAATTGTTGATTGTTTTATATTGCTCTCTTAATTTCCTTCTTGTTTTGTGTTTGTGCACTGTTTATTGCCTCGCGTGTCCGTCACTCGCCGAATTAATTTGAATGGGTTTATTTTTAAATGTTTTTTATGTGTTTATTAAACCCATTTTGGAGACCGCGACCAAGACTCGAGAGTGAATGTGAAGGAGCACGCCCACCAACGTTGCGACTCGAACGGGCCCGGAAAGCAAACTGAATGTGCGGCTGAGTTTTGTGAAAATCCCCGACCGACTGACTGATCAGCCGGCCACGAAACTCGGGCACGAGCCACCCGAACTCGGCACTCCTGCCTCCTGTGGCAAGTTGGCCAACATGTTGCCACATGGCTCTGCGCAGGCACAAAACACAAGTGTTTATTTTGGCGGGAAACTCATGGCAACATGTAGCCGGCTACCAGTTGCCTTCTTTACATAAAATCCATACAATCGTTATTATTATTATTATTATTATGATTTTTGCCAAGAAGCAATGAGGAAAGGCATTAGCAGTAGGCCGACCGCAGAAATTAACAAAACGCAACGCAATTAAGCAGGCTGTAAATTCGCCAAGGTCATGACATGGCCAAAAGGTCAATTATCATTCGGCCAGCATTAGCCGTCATTAAATCACTGAAACGAGAAATTCGTTGGGCTCTTTGTTTTCTATTAAGACCGGCAGTGGGCTATTAGCCATGTTAACAAGAAAGTAGGAATTTATAAATACCTTTTGGAGATTTATTTCCTTTGTAATTAGGTTTTAAGGAAAAGTAATTATAGATCTCTGGTTATTTATGGATTTGTGGTGGAGCTTGTAAGGAAGTGGTTGAAAACAAGCCATTAATATTATATATCAATTAATTAATCCTTTATCCAATTTTAATAGATCCTAGAAAATAAAGTAATTTCAAGTCTTCATATTTTTTAAAATTCGTATTTTATTATCTAGACAACTTTAATAAAAAAATTCAACAATTGTTACAAACGAACAAACAACGGGATGTGCATGTGTAAGGTGTGTGTGGCACGTGTGCATGTGTGAATTGGGAAGTGGGTAGCGAGGGGAAGTCGGAGGCAGTGCCTCCAATGGACATTAGACTACGACAAACTGTGAAATTGGCTAAGGCACTTCACTGCGAGGCCTCACTTCAGCTTCTTGAGGAAGAAGCGATTGGGAGGACCGTAGCTGGTGGCAGGGATGTGGGCCTGTCGCTGCTGCTGGGGCTCTGGCTGCTCCTCCACCACGATTGGCGCCATCACAGGCTCCTCAACAGGGGCCAGAGCGGCGGGAGCTGTTGCGGGGGGCAGGTACTGGTTGGCAGGAGCGGACAAGGTGGTGGGCACCTCTTCTCCGGTGTAAGCCGCGGCTGTGGGCGGCCCATAGATGGCAGCAGGGACGGGAACAGCGGCGGGCTGCTCTAATTCTGGTTCGGGCGCCAGAGTCGTAGGGGGCAGGACATCAGCCACCTCGGCCAGGGGGACAAAATCCTCGTGGGTAGCCTGGCGGGGCTCCATTTCGGCGGGAGGGGGACCATAGACGGGAGCCTCCTCCTTCTTGGTCTTGTACTTGATGAAGTAGACCTCGGGCTTGGATGGCTTGGTGGGTGGTGGCGTCGGGATGACGATGTCCTGCTCCTGTTCGGGCTTCTTGTGCAGCACATAGATCAGAGTCTTCTCCTCGTTCTGGGGTGGTGGTGGCACAACTGGAGGACGGATGGCCGGAGCGGATGGCGCCTTGATAAAGACGATCTTGTAGTGCTTCTGCTTGGGACCCTGCTGGTGGTGCACACGGGTCTGGATGGCATCCTCCTCCTCGAAGTCCTTGGGCGGCACGTGGACGTAGATGTGCTTGTGCACCTTGGTCTCCTGGGGGGCGTTGTTGTAGCCGCTGGCGTGCTGAACTCCTGACAGGCGGTGGGCCATGTTGTAGCTGTCATCGTAGGGGTTCAGGGGCTCGGCGGCGGCGGCGGTGGGTGCTACGGGCTCGATCACATCCTGCTGTTGCTGCAGCTGCGGCTGAGGGGGCAGATAGGTCTGCTGGGGAGCCGCGAAGTTGGCAAAGGACTGTTCCTGGGGCAGGGATTGGTAGATTTGCGAGGCCACGGGATGAGCTGAAAATGGAGAAGTGAAAATAAATTATTTTAAAATTTTCTTTTTCATTAATAATTATTAAAATATTTTAATTTATAAAGGTAACCATAAATCTTAATCGTTTTTCTGTAATTAGTTATTCATTTTTCAAAAATTAAAATTTCAAAAAAAAGGTAATTTAATTGAATCAATAATAAAAAGTTAATGTAGTTCGCAAAGGAAAATCTATTAGTTGAAAGATATTTTTTATAAAAATTAATCAATTAAAAAAAAAAATTCACTGATTCTGCCAGTTGAGCTCTTTTCCAACTCACCGTTTAGTGGCAAAGCCCGCTGGCTCTGCTGCTGGGGTAATCCGTGGTAGGCGGCGTACGGTGATGGTGGCTCCGGGCGGGCTAGAGTGGTGGCCACCAGAACGGAGGCGACACAAACAACGAACAGCGACGAAACACGCATGGCGATTGCTCCCTTAGGAAATTGTGGAAACCGGAAATCCCTTTTGTATTTTATGCTCAACTAAGGCCGTAATCCTTTGGCTCGATGAAGGAGGAGCTGTGATGGGGAAGCTCAATGCTCGACTGATGCTGAGTCGGTCACTGCGGACCCAATTTATATGATTCGGCGATGGCGATGTGCGATGCGACGCCGAGTGCTCAAAATCTCATTACCAAAGGTAAACGGAAAAAATGAATTTAATTAAGCATCAAAAGAGATACGCAGAGAGGCGGTTGAACTTGGCCAAAACCGAGGAGAAGCCCCTAAGCACGGAGAGGAGTCCGACGACACGTGTGTCTTTTGATGTTCACAAGCGAGAAATTAGAGCATTCGAACTGGAACTGCAAATCCATTTCGACCACGGGTTACAGTTTACATTTAAGCCCGGCTCACAGGTGGGGGCAAGATTTAATCGGAACGGGATCGGAATCGACGCCCAGGGCTCTGAAACGTTTTGTGTAACACTCTTGTGCGAGCATCTCATCGCTTGTATCTTGTACATTGTATCTTGTATCTCGTATCTGAGAGATGCAGCAGCAACCTTCGATGGAGTGCGCCAAGTGTTATTTTCACAATTGGAGCGTACTTAAGCCGGTGCCTCGAAATCGAAAGTGACCCACGATTACACACTCCACCGAGTCCCATTGATGAACTTCATTCATGTGACGCCTCGAGGAACTTGTTTTTTTTGTGTGTCCAGTTTGACCCCAAACTCGCCAGCCGGGTCAAGCGTGAGATAATCCATTTTTCCCCAGGATTAGCAATAATACAACAATAAAAATATTTATAATATGAAATGTTATGTTATGAACAATGCACTACAACCGTTTAATAGAACATTTTATTTTTAGTTTAGTAAATATTTAATATTTCAGAAACTTTGGTCTGGCGAATCACACAGAAATATCAATAGTACCGTTTCTAAAGTAAGTTCTCCTACTTTTAAATTATAAACATACTTGTTGATATCCTTTAAATAATACATATTTAGTAGATACATACATATTATTTACATACATCTAAACATAAGCTATACGTCTGGAAAATTCAAAGCCTCTATTCTTAATTATTACATGTAAAAAAAACTATAAATAGACTCTTCAATCAGTTAAATAATAGCAATAATAGTCATTAATGAAGGGCTTCTCAAGGCCAACTTATTAAATTATGTCGCTCCCTCCTCTGCTGGTCTGTCAACCCGATGTCAGTCGGTGAACAGTGAATACTTTCAACACCTACGACAACAATTACGAAACAATCGTAACACAATCAAAATCAAAAACAATTTTCAAATTGAAGCCAAACAGTAAACGACACAAATGAGGCAAAGTCGAAACAATAAATAATAAAACAAAACATCAGCTACCCAACTAAAGTGAACAGTAGAGGGTCTTTTTAATTGGATTTTGGTGCACACACCGAGGGAAAGACTGAAAAGCAAATAAACCTGCGACGCACCGAATCGAGACACTTGTCCACTTGCTGTCCACACACAAACATCATTAATCGTAATTGCAGCCGACGCATTGCCCCAAGAGAGGAGGAGAAATGTTGAGTACATGTACCTACAGTGCCACAACAACTCGGTAACAGCGCGGCAACAACTCCAAAACAACGCGATCAACAACAAGAAGCTGGGGGGCGTTCATAATGGCAACAAGGTTGCTTTACGTCACCGATCGGTTCGATTGGAAATTGGAAATTGGTGCACTTGGCCACCGATGAAGAAGCCAAGGAGTCACCCGATGACAGCAGAAAAAAGGGCTCAGGTCTAAAGATAAGAGCAGGGCACCGAACACACAGAGAAAATATTTGGATTTATTTAAAGTCCTGTTTTAAAAGATGTACAAAGACTTTACTGAAAGGTACTAAAAATGTAAGTTTTGAGAATTAGGTATAAATATTAGACTCTATATCTATATATCTAAGACTCTATATATTTATTTTAAAAGTCGTTCATCTATTTTTATCCTTCATCTTTATATTATAAGAAATCCCTATATTATAACCATTATCACCATCTTAAATACAAAATCAATGTCTTTTAACCACTAAATTTAATAAATAATATTACCCAAATTATACTACAACTATTATCTGCTTTTTCTATTTAGTTTAATGAATAGTTTCTCGAGCGCCCCTCTGTCATCTGGGTCTGCTAGCTGGTCCTCTTATTAGTGCACGAGCCAAACCCTTTAATTCTAAAAGACCGCAAAAAAAAATATTTATAAAACATTTTAAAAATTATATATTATATATACAAGTTTTCTTTTAAATATTATCATTCAATTAATTTACTTTTTCGAACCTAATATCCACAACTTTCAATATTTTGCATCTCTTACATGCAAAGAAAAAAAGGAAGACGGCGTGCCTCAAATGAGATGCCGCAGATTGTGTCATCGAAGATTCCAAATTATGTGGAAACCAGGTCTACACTGCAGTAGCACTGACCAGCCATAATTCATCCATCGATCTCCTTCCCCGACCCCCCATCTCAGCATCCCGTGGCATTGGCTCTGTCTTGGCCGGTGCCCTTGTGGTTTTGTTTTTTTCATTGGAACAGCACAAAAATAGACGAGGCTGTCGGAGGGATGCGCCACTTGACTTGCCACTTGTTGCACTCAAGTGCCACGACGCACGGCAACAGTGAAAAAGAAGTCGGGGCAAACACGAAACGGGGCAGAAGCTTTGGGGTTTTGCCATTGAGACGTGAAGCCAAAAGTCGATGCGATGAAAGGGTTGGCCAAACTGCAATGAAGAAGGCGCTAGTTCAAAAACTACAAAGAAAAAAGCCTTGTGGATTAAGTAGAAAAAGATATCACAAAAGTTTTAAAAATAGATATAATTATTATGAAATCTCAAATTATTTCTCATCTCTCTAATGAAATCTTTTATTTAAGCCATCCCCTTATTTTAAGCCATACCCTCTCAAAAACATCAACCCAAACCGAGCTTTTTTCCATCTGACTTCCACATAAAATTATTTAACGAATTCTTGGAATTCATTTTAATTTCATTACACTCCAAAGTAAGTGAATTTGTACTTTTACCGCAAACCCCAAAAAAATAAATACAAAACATGCAAATCATGGTCGAAAAAAAGGTCGCCGATATATGTTATAGATTTAAACACTTCAGCCCACATCCAAAAATATTATGACAAATGGGAAACGAATGTGGCAGCTTCCTCTGGGCCACCTTTTTGAATACCGTTGACAAATCGTTCAGCAAATTGAGTTAATAGCTTGCCCCCGGAGGAGTATAATGATGATGATTATACCGATCGGCGTCGGCGATTATCTCGTTAATTAGAGACAACACAGGCAGGTTGGTACGTTTTCGCACCACCTATCAAGGTCATTCGATTTTGGCAGAATTAACGAGGTCCCTTTACCCATCCCACGCGGTCTTCGGCTTGGGTTTTTTTGTAATTAAAATTAGAGCAAGTGAAGCACTTTTTGTCGACCTCTCAGTTGTTTGTGGGCGTTGGGCGGTTGCCGTGGGGAAGTTTCTATGGCAATGTTAATGAGGCTAATACCTGGTTTGGTCTAGCAAGAAATGGGATTTCGGGCATGGGCCAAAATCCATTCAAAATATATACAAACAAATAAGTAAGTGCTGCGAATTAGTCATCAAAGTGGCTGGTAAAAATACAATTTAATTACAGTTACTAATAAAATGGGTTTTATGGCTAAGAAAATGCCTCGACTCCTAACCTTTGTTGGTAATTTCACCAACCTTGAGCCAAAGTCGTGGAACAATTGCGTTGAACATGTGGCCAAATATTGACATTGAATTATAATGCCTATTGAGACGCAGCAGCAATCAAAGGCCTATATATAGAGGCTCGACATTACTGGCCACAAAAGCAGAGTGTAAGCCCTGGTAGGGCGAAACAATAATAGTGACATGCTTAACGAACAAAGGCAAGTGGCAAACATATTGTCACTGACGGTCCTCTGAGCAGCGTAGGGTTAAGGGCTTGGCAATGTATACCGACAGCTGTCAGATAGCTGGAGCCCTCTAATCACACCGATATCACTTTTACCGCTGCGCATCTCGTGAATACACAGACACACGTGCCCCTGTGTGTATCTTTGAGTGCGTATGGTTCGGTTTCATTGAATTAAGTGCCCGGCTAAATGCTGTGAGCCGCAATTTGTATCTTGCGCTTTGTTTATTTACGCTGTCATCTCCTTTTGTTTGGCACTAGTTTGCCCAGCCACCCTTCGCAGCCCCTCGCCCGCAATTTGTTAGCCATTTTCAGTCAATCGCATTGCGGCCAGTAACAAATTCGCTTGTCAGCCCACTTTGGTCTTTTTCTTGTTTGTTGTTTTGCTCATTTTGGGCTCTTTAGCCAGTGGGCCGTCATTTCTGTTTGCCAGTCCGCCTAGCTGGCAATTAAAAATGTATTTACCAGCACTTTGCCATTGCGGAGCACTTATCACACGATTCCCATCGCCTCTGCCTTCCCGCCATCGCGCAACTGCACTTGACCAATTCCCCCACTTGAAGAGTTAAAGCCAGTCGAAGGACTTGGCTTCAAATGGCCGTTACTAAAATTTGAGCCGCATATGTATACTCCGGCGCCGAGAAACCACTTGGCGTATACTTAATGTGCGATCAATAGCTGGCGCCATCTACATGTCAGCTTGCTTGATAGCTTATCAGTCGTGTCTTTCTTCTTCTTCTTCTACCTTGAATAAGTTCAGGCGTTAAAAGAAAAAGTCAGACGGAAAAAAAAGCTTAGCAGAAGCCAAACAAAATTAAACACAAAGAGATCGTGGAGTAGGCTATATTTATTTATTTATATCTTTAGAATTATAATTACTCATTAAAAATGTTTAATGAAACTTTTACTTAAAATAAAAAGAAAAAAATTATTAAAAACTGCTAAGTTTGCTTGATGAAAAGTTCTTCAAAATTTCTATAATTATAATTTTAGGTTTTTTGTGTCAAAAAATTAGTGTTTAATCACTGCATAAAATAATTGGTTTCATAAAATGAATTCTGTAATATTTAAAATTTGATCTTTGGTCTAACAATCCAATTTATGACATTAGACGTTTTAAAGAATTTTAGAAGATGAAATTATTTTTTAGAGAAGGCTTTTCGTAATAAAAGACATTTTTTGTACATATTTGAAAGACTTCTGGAACTTTACCAATGATGTTAAAAATGAACAAAAACAGTAAAAACTTTATTAAAACTGTAAAGTCTTAGAATATGAAGAATCCTATTATTTATAAACCCAAAATTCTGTCTTAAATATGTAAATGGTTCTCATATGTTAATTAAGGGATCACTAAGGGATATACCCCTCGTGAAAATTATTTTTACAGGGTACAAAAAAAAAATTAAAAAGGCAACTTAAAAACAAAAGCATTCGGCTACAGACTGCAGCCAAAACAAGACACCTACTTCAGTTCTTCCCGAGAAGATCGCCAGTGCGGTATTCAAAAACTTTTCTCACCGTCCTGTGGATTTAATGAAAATGCAAACCGGTCAAGACAATGACAGTCAGGTAAAATAAACTTTACTTATCTAACCCAGATTATAGGCTCCAACTGGTATCTATTTTGCCACGCGTTTAGCTTATTTTGGTGCAGAACAATTTAAGAACATTGCCACTGGAACTAGTTAGAAAGCACTCGGGACATATAGAGCTATTGGACTTGAGCCACAACAATATAAAGGATTTTTCCTGGCTAGCAGAGTTTGAACAATTGCGTCACTTGGTTCTGGATAGTAATCGCATGCATGAGGCACATCTAAGGACATTGACACGACCTCTGCCCCAGTTGGAAGTCCTGATGCTTAACAAAAATGAGGTGACAAACAATATTTTTGTTTATAAAATGATATCAGTGCAAATTTTGCATTTCCAGTTCAGTGACCTGCCAACAACGACACGACTGATCAAGCGGCTATTTCCCAATCTTCAGTATTTGAGTCTCCATGGCAATCCCATCTGCCCAGATGGACTGGAACTGCTGCCCTTCTCCGGTTACCTTCGCTATGACTACCAATATTACAGGTTTGTTTCATTTAAAACAGACTTTATATTTATATATTTTATAATTCATTTAATAATACCCACAGTAATTACATTGCACAGTCGCTGAGCAAACTGAAATTTCTGGATCATGGACTGGTTCAACGTACCTACCAATACGAGAGTTTTCCTCTCAAGAATTATGATGGTAGGCCGTTGATAAAAACAACGAGTTTTTAAAATAGTTAAATAGTAATAGTAATAGTTTCAATAGTTAATAAACTGTTTCTTGTTTGGACTTTATAAAAAAACCTGTTCCTTTTTATTTTAAGAATATAATTCCATTTACAAAATGTCACCCTGTGAATTATAAGACACACCAAAGACACAAACCATACAGCAAAATTTTCGAAAAGTAAAGACCCACACCATTTTAAAAGCTTTATTCCAAACATGGTATATAAGGTAAATACATATATATATATATATTAATTCCATTATCACAGTTAGATGCTTTCAAACTAATAAAAAAATAAAAATTTTGTTAAAATGAAAGGAAAAAAATATTTAAAATTCCTCTAAAAAGCGAAAATAAAAATTAAAAATTTGTATTAAACAAAAAAGCTCTATTTGGATTGTAGGGTGCTTATAAAAATATTTACTTGCTTGGCACATAGCCGGCCGGCATTTATGTGAGATAATTGAGAGGTACGGACCACAAGCAAAGCAAAAAAGGTAATAAACAGCAGTCCAAAAACAAAACACTGATAGCAAGTTATCAGGGAGCCTATAAAAGCGGCATCTGGCAGGCTTGGCAGCTTTAGTTTCGCGACAACTTGCTGCCAGACGGTCTGGGGTTCTTGTTTCCTTGGAATAATAAATATATAAAAAAACACACATATATCCATCAGTATGGCCGATCCCAACGCCAAGCCCAAGTACACCAAAGTAAGTCATTTTATTCTATTGTTGCCAAGCGCATTTTCCTATAATGTGCCTTTAAAATTCATAAAATACATGTGCATGATTTTTATTCCAAACGAAAATCAGCCTAATTCAAACTTGTTTGTGTCGCAATTTGCAAACATTTAACAAACATATGTACATACATACATGTTCTTTAAATTAAACAGGGTGTCTTTGTTTGTTATCTCCAGATGTTTGACTTGAAGTAAACAGATTCGAAAAAGTAAAGCCATAATAATTATGAGGTCTCGTAGGCTGATAAGAGGGGTTTGATATGGATGAGACTTTGATACAATTAGTTCAACGAGCTTTCAAAGTGGTCAGATCAGGGTAATAAAAGAGAACTATCAAGAAAAATTACTTTTACTAGTTTTCTTTTTATTTTTTGTAGAATTTACTATTTTAACTTAAAAGCTTGTACAAATGGTTTTAACCTTAGAAACAATATTGATCCCTTCTTCTTTGAACTTTTCGCCCAATAACCCATTATAACTCCTAACAAGAATAACAATGTTATTTCATTTTGTTGTCAAATGTTTCGGTTTTGTACTCTAATCGTGACCAGAATGACATACACTATCATTTACATTGTTTACACGTTTCGCGTGTCGCCTTTTAACTGAAATGGGCCAATCAAAACTGTGTTAACTTGTTCGCAAATACCCACTAACAGGGCTTATAATAATGCAAAAATTGCATAGATTTTACAAACTACTATCAAGTCAGGGGATATGTGTTTCCAGCTTCTTAAGATTTGAACATTGTTTTTCGAAATGTGAACCGCATCATTGTCAGGTTTTAAATTAATAATTCTATAATTAAATAATTTATATTAATATTTTATTGTATATTTAATTTTTTTTACAGCTCTTCATCAACAATGAGTTCGTGGACTCCGTTTCTGGCAAGACCTTTGCCACTTTCAACCCTGCCACCTCCAAGGAGATAGTCCAGGTTGCCGAGGGAGATAAGGTGAGTCAAATAATTGATTAAAATTAATTGGCTTTTTTAATAAGTGCAATTATTTTTAAGGCTGATGTTGACCTGGCAGTGCTTGCAGCCAAGAAGGCCTTCCATCGCAACTCCGATTGGCGCAAACTCAGTCCTCTGCAGCGCACAAATCTGATGAACAAGTGAGGTTTTACAAAACATTCCTCAGGTAGATGTCTTTATTAACATCCTTTTTAGACTTTGTGGATTGATGGAGCGTGACAAGGAATTCCTGGCCAGTCTGGAGACCCAGGATAATGGCAAGCCCTACCCAGAGGCCCTCTTCGATGTGACTTACTCGATCCTTACGCTGCAGTACTATGCCGGCTGGACCGACAAGTTCTTTGGTGACACCATTCCTGCCGGTGGCTTCACCTCAATGACCCGCAAGGAGCCCGTGGGCGTGGTGGGTCAGATCATTCCCTGGAACTACCCGCTTCTGATGCTGGCCTGGAAGTGGGGACCAGCCCTGGCTGTTGGTTGCACGATCATCATGAAGCCTGCGGAACAGACTCCTCTCACGGCTCTCCACATGGCCGCCCTGGCCAAGGAGGCAGGTTTCCCCGCCGGAGTGATCAACGTGGTCAATGGTTTTGGACCCACTGCTGGAGCAGCCATCAGTGAGCACCCCGACATTGCCAAGGTGGCTTTCACTGGATCCGTCGACATTGGCAGGATTGTCATGCAAGCTGCAGCAAAGTCGAATCTCAAACGTGTGTCCCTTGAGTTGGGCGGTAAGAGCCCAGTGGTGGTATTCGACGATGCGGATGGTAAGTGTTTCCTTTTTTAAGTTGATTATTCCTTACTGAATATTTAATCCCTTTCAGTTGACTTTGCCGTGGAGACCACCCACGAGGCCTTGTTCTCCAACCACGGCCAAAGCTGCTGCGCTGGCAGTCGCACCTATGTCCACGAAAAAATCTACGACGAGTTTGTGGCCAAGGCGGCTGCCAAGGCCAAGGCCCGCAAGGTGGGCAATCCCTTCGAGGCTAATGTCCAACAAGGACCCCAGATCGATGAGGAAATGCTGACCAAGGTCCTGGGCTACATTGAGAGCGGCCAAAAGCAAGGAGCCAAGTTGCAAACTGGAGGCAAGCGCATTGGCAACGTAGGCTTCTTTGTGGAGCCTACTGTATTCTCCGACGTGAAAGACGACATGCGCATCGCCCAAGAGGAGGTGGGTTTTGGTTAGATAATAAGTTAATTTTATTTACTCATCATTTTCCCTTTAGATCTTTGGCCCTGTGCAGTCCATTTTCAAGTTCAGCACCCTGGAGGAGATGATCGATCGGGCTAACAATGTGCAATACGGCCTGGCAGCCGGCATCATTACCAATGACATTAACAAGGCCCTAAAATTCGCCAACAATGTCGATGCCGGGTCTGTGTGGATCAACTGCTATGATGCTGTTCTGCCCTCCACTCCGTTCGGTGGCTACAAGCACTCTGGCATTGGCAGGGAACTGGGCAAAGACGGTCTGGAAAACTATTTGGAGACTAAGACCATTACCATGAAACTGCTTTAAATTAGTTTTATGTTTCAAAAGCACAACACTAGTGTTTTATTCGCACTGTTTTGGTTTGTCATTGGTTAGACTGTTGCATTACAAAGGTTGTAATGTTGCATTACAATAAATATATTGGATTTTTAGAAATGTTTCAACTTTAAGGGGTGTTTAACTTTCAAAAAACCATTAAATAATTTTTCTGGCGATGCCTAAAAGAATGCTTCACTTTTTTAACGGCCCCTTTAGAATTAAAGACTAACAGTATTCGAATAGGTTTAGTTTAGTTAACTTTGATTTCGAGGCACGAGTTCACTATGATTACAAAATTATTTAAAAGCTTCCAGTATGAAGCACGCTAAAACTTATTCTTCGGTTAGTTTAGATAAAATATCCTTAAACTATTCGTAATCCTAAACAAATCGTATAAAAGTAAACCTGAGATTGCGAATCTGATTGCCTGATTTTGGTTCTTAAGCCAAATTTGGAGGCGGAATCTGGGACTGACTCTGTACCTCTAGAAGTGGCACTGCCAGATCACTGATGTGCGATCTGGCACTCTGGTAGTCATCCTCCGACTTGGGTCTTGCCGGCTTCTGATGCTGCGGACTGCTCTTTTGCAGGATCTCCGTGTAAGCCGGTTGAATGAAAACCGATCCGTTTCTCCCCTGATCGAACATTTCATCGATGTCCACCAGCTGAAAGTCCACGGCAAAGATGAAGCGCAGTACCATTATAAAGAGTGCCACAATCCACAAAACCATTACGATGACGTAGCTGGAACGAAACATGTCCAGGTAGGCATCGTGTGACACACTATGATCATGGATGATGGGACGCAATAGGGCTATGGCACTCCCACAGCTAATGCCTGTGGGGTTGGTCAGATTCCCTCTCAATTGGCCACACAAGCGCTTCAAATGTCCATTGGTTAGAATCGTGTACAGAACACTACCAAGGCTCATCACCGAAAATATAACTATCGATGGCACCACAATGCGCCACGGCTTGGGCAGGACTCTGTAACGGATTCACGGGTATTCAATTGAAATTCTATCTAAAAGAAATAACTTACGAGTTCTTTTTTTTACCCGTCTGAAAAATTAGACACATTGATGTCCAAATTATAGCCACGATCACGGATATTACGGGAAATGTGTTAACAAACTGAGCGCCAATGGCTCGCTTCCAATGGGAAGCATGAATGTCGAGGAACACTATAAATATAATTATTCTTTATTTAATAAAATTAATTGTTTAACATATTTGAAAAACTCACTGGATCTCAGAAACTGACGATCTGCCTCGGCATTGAACACAATCTTCGGAGTTGGAGCCGTTGTGGTGGTTTGGATGTGTTCAACTTTCTGGTCTGCGATCAATCTTTCCCATTTGGGTCGGTTCTCCAGTGACTCGTAGATATGCGGTATCTTAAAGATTGGCCTAGCACTTTCTGTAGAGTATTTTTTTTGTTAATTTGTATACACATTTAAACAAAAATTGTAACTTACGGCTTTCGCTCTCAGGCGATCCGGGAGTGACTTCTTGCACGGAATACTTTTGACCATATGCACTTTGGGTCGCTTTTAGGAAATCCCTATGCAGGATTCCCTTGCTATGATTACTCATTTGGTCAAAGTTTCGCTCTCGGAAGATGAGTTTGGCACTGACGATTCCCTCATGCAGATCCGCCGTCAACATTTGCAAAGATACACACCACAGAAGGGAAACTATGCCATTAAACACCATAAGACATATTACAATATCTGCAAGAAAAGATACAAATTAAAACGAATTTATCAACATTTTTAATCAACACACATATAAGAGATGTGCTTATATCCAGCACATGCTACATATATGTATGATTCTTTTGAACCTTAAATGGGTTTCTTTAAAATATTCTGTTACATTTTAAAACTGGTTGCAGATTGGGAGTCCAAAAGTCTTTTAAGGCATTAAGGGCATATTCGATCTAAAATTATTTTGGGGTTTCCGAATTAATTTGTTATTGGGTCCCCTTCACTGGGGACATATTGCCCATCCCATGAATTCTCCTAACTCAAGACATAAGAAATAAAAACGATGAAACATAAATGCACTGTGCATTTGTCACTCCCTTATAAAAATTAATTTAAAATTTATTTTAATATTAGATTCAATGAGCCCGTAAATTTCCAATTTCAAATACCAACTAACAATGAATTCTCATATTATGAATAACCTTAATAAATATCTAGTATTTAGCATTAAAAACATGTGGCTGCATCAAACGGACCGCTGAAAAATTTGAATTTATAAATTATACTCCGCAAACAGATATACACTATATTTAGACAATTGTCTGTATATGGATTCGCAAGGAGCCATAGATCAAGTATACGCACTGTTGCCAACAATGGATTACGATATTATGAAACTCTAGACTGGAAGGTGAACAGTACGATAATTTATTGCTTTCTTGTTAGGTATGTATATTCATTCGATGTTGAAGTTTGTTTTGTGTAAGAATCAGCTAACTGTGAACGAGTCTTTCATATATACACTATACATATATACATATTATTTATACATAAGTGCGAGTTATATCGAAGGCATGATATCATGGCGAATGTTGTAGAGCCCGGATAACGAGTCTGAGCAAAACATTTTCAGATGACGTCGATTCCGTGACTGCCACTCGATAAAATTCATTTCAATTGATGCAAATATTCCCCCAACGCTTTCATTTCATATTGTTTCAAAATAAAGAGAAAATAAACCGATGGACAGAGTCAACAAACAGATTCGTGGGTAAATATACGAGTATGCTCGGCGTGCATAATAAAAGTCCCACAGCGAAACAATGTCTGATGGCATCAGGGGGAAAATGTTATATTGCCAATCCTATTTTATGGTCCATAATGGACAGATGAATTTTACCAGCTCGTCTATATAGTATTCGCTTCATTCGTGTATTAATGCTCATATACAGTGTGAGAGAATAGATCACAAGCTGGTACCACGATTTTCATGCCCCAAGTGCTTTGAACGCATTAAGCGAAATTATTTTTTTTTCAGCCATAGACACACAACGAACATCTATAGTATATTGGGAGCGATTTACTACGAGTTATGCGTTGCATGATCTGCCGCAGAGTGGCACCGTGGCATGACATCATTCCAGTTCAAGCTCCCCCTTTCGGCTCTCATCTCCGGGACTTGGGTGCAGAAAAAAACATTCAGTAACGACGTTCAGTTAACAATCGTTAGCTCATCTTTTTAGATAGAAGACATGGGGCGGGGGGCGTTAGCCGCTTTTGGCCACGTTTCCATAGCGGAATGTGGCTCAAAAAGAGACAAAAACTATAAATAAATATTACTAAATGATTTCTATATTTTCCGCAGAAGGTTTCTATTAAAGGCGATATTACCGCTTGTAAAAGAAGATATTTGTGAATGGTAAAAGGTTTGTTTGATTTGAGGTTTTAAAGGATAAGTAAACAATTTTTTTAGCCTTTCTAGTTGTACTTCTGGATTTTTCGGAAGTTTACATTTCAAATACCTAAGGCTTGCTAACAATTAACTCTGCCAAGTACTTTAGTGCCTGAGTTTACATCTGCGACTACGTATTCCCGGAAGTTTCGCACTCAAGCCAATTCGTTAATGCCATTAACAGGAACCACATGGCGTATGCGTATTGAGATTCGCCCACTCAAACAAACAGTTCCTCACTTTTCGGCCAAAGCACAAACTGCAGCCACTGGAATATTTATCAACAGGGCGCCAAACGTCAGGGCACAGAAAAAGCTTGGCGGCAAAAGTGTGAAAATATTTATAAGCAATTGGAACAAAGTTTATATTAGCATATTGGCCTTAAAGGCTTTAGGCCAAGTTAGCACCTTTAATAATTCGATTGACGCCATAAAAAACTAGATAAAATTAGGTAAATTAAACAAGTAGCGGGACCAAAATAAAGGTTTTATCCAGAGACCATAAATTATTTAATCTCGAAAATTTAATTATTGGAAAGTTTTGGCCCACTGTCCTGCATATGGAAGCATCCATTAGGAAACCATCTGCGAATTTTCAAAACATTGAAATAAATATGAGCGTTTGTATATGCTTATTGATGCTGAAAGACGCGCCCCCTGAGAGCAACTTCCATGACTGATGGACTAACTCGTGAAATGCTTTTAATTGACTCAAACATTTTCTGTCAATAGAGGGAGACAGTTCACCTCAAACCCAAGCAATTGGCTGTCATAGCTCGGAATTTTGTATTCCAAATGCTTTTCGGATACTTTGTCATATAAAAAGTATGTTTTATTCAGCCTTCTCGAGTCCCTTGAAGGCCGCACTAAAAATATTCCCAGTGCCCGTGCCCTTAGTAATCTTTATAAATAAAAAAAATTTCAAATATGTTTTCAAAGAAAATGTGGAACGTACAGTTTATGGTGCGTATGTCGCTTGTGGTTAGCTTTCCCTGTTTGTATTTTTTTATCAGCTCCATTTTTTACATTTTTTGCTCCGCGAATGTTGTATTTATCAAGTGAGTTCCGTTACTCTTTTTATTTATAGAAAATTAATCACATAATTCGCATAATTTTCTAAACAGTTTCATGCGCTTTTTTGTCCATTGGACGACTTCAAATAGGATTTATCCACGTTTGTTTAGTTTATGCGATTTTTATGGGAAAAACAGTGAATATTTATCGTGGTCAACTGTGGGAAATGAAGAATTATGCATGGAAATTTATTACAAAAACAATAAACACAGGAGATCGTAAACATATATGTAGATGAAATCCAACAGCGTTCGGTCAAAATTAATGGAGCAGTGAAACTTTTGTGGGTGTTTTGGGTGAATTTTTTTATTTTCGCCTCGATTCAGTTCACTTGAGCGATCAGTATAATTGAGATTAATTGATTTGAAATTACGCCCGATTTATATGTGTTTTGTGTGTTTTTTTGAAAACAAGGCAACCGAACTTAGACTGCGAGCAATTTGCAATTGGATTTCAAACACTTTGGATATCAGTTTTCACATTTGGCACACGAAACTGTTGTTTGGGGTTTTCAATTTCCATTTCTATTTCCATGCCACATTACGTATACGTAACCAAACCGAATTAACACCTTTTTGTACTCATTCTCGAATATCTATTCTAATTAACCCGCGGCTTGAAACCCGTGCAGCGGTGGGTGTTTCGGTTTGGGAAAAGTGACATCCGTCTGGTTATAAGGTTCCTGCCCACTTGAGGGCCGCCCAGGGCTAGATATAACTTTTCGGGTTTCGATTAGAAATCCATGTTTGTTATTTACTCCGAGACGATATCAATCATTTGCATAAAACGACGCACAAAAGACACAGTTAATTGCCCGCCGAACTGGAACTGAAAAAGCGCTTCGTTTGGGCACGCATCCAAAAGATACAAAACCGAAAGCTAACCGAATTTTTCGTACCGACCGCTTTTCGCGGCTGTTGCTGAGACACTGAGGCGGCTGGCTGCCAAGCCAAAATTCTCCAGCCAGTTCCCCAATTCTCTCGCTATGGGTTTCTCTCTAACGTATAAAAACAAATATATATATGGGTTTATTTTCTGTTATTTTTATTTTTTGGGTCTCCCAGAGAGTGCTTCTTCGCGTTTGTTTTGATTTTAAAAATTTGCAACTGGTTGCTCAGGTATGTTTTTTTTAGGCCTTTTGTTTTGATTCGGTTTTTTTAAATAGTTTGTTTTTGTTTTCATTTTTTGTTCGTAGACCCCCTTGAGGTGGGGGGGATTCAGGGAAGAACATAGAGGGCGTGGGAAGGAAATCCATTGTCTTGTTCAAGTATATTGTTTTTTATACACTTTTATAAACACTTACATATGTATTGAGTAGATTGGTACTTACATAAAGTATACCTAAAACTTAAAACGACTAATGAAGAAATTTTCTTTTAAAAGCTCCATTTGCTTGATTTTTGTCAAACATTTCCCAAATATCCTTATTTAGAAACCAACATTAATGAGCTTATACAAATAACGACCAAAATCCTGTTCTAGTTCCATGCTCCTTTCCATTGTTTCGGCTTTTGGGCAGTTGCCATGGTCGCAATTATCGGCGATGACCTTGAAAGAACACGCCGCTTTTTTCACGTCCAAGGTGAATTTAATTAGCGGCCTAAAGGCTCTCCAAGGACATGTGGATGTGTGTGTTTCCCTGTCGAATATGCCACAAATCGCGTGTCTGACATGCATCTTGAGTTTTTTTGTAGATTCTTTAAACAACAACTGAAACCTCATCTAAGGCCAACTTTTCCCATTCCCTGTTCTCCGGGGCATTATTTAAAAGCCTAATAAAACAGCAATTATTCCCAATGGTGCAATTAAACACTGTCATGCTCTTATTATGTTAGAAAAAGTCAATAACAATATACATACATACATACATAACTCTAGGTAAGGAAAACAAATTATTATCTGCTTGAACAGCGACCAAATAGGGTTATCTGCTATAGAAATGATTTACCAATAACACCCAAGAAAGCTTATTTGTCAAGACCTAGTTAAACAATTATCGCCGAAGAAACGGGCTATTTTCGGGCTATAAATAGCACCCAATAACAACAAGTTTTCCCACTGGTTTTAATGGTTTTGGCACGCCATAAGCATTCTGTGCCCTACCGTAGAATCGCGTTGAATCCATTTCCACATTTTCACCGCACACATGTCATAATAAGGCCGGTCTCCGCCACCTACAGATAAATAAACAAATCCTGTCATACTTCAAAAGCTGAAACTGGCGATGACGTCTCCCAGTTATGCAAATTCCAAGCTAATATAAGTCATGGGTTACAGCCCAGGTTACAGCCCAAAGATGTTAACAAAAACCCAATGATTTATGATGAATTAATCATCTTAAATAGCTATGTACGCTAGATCTCTGGTGATGCAATTTCCATGTTCCACATGTCGTATACGCTTTTGTTATTCGAGTGTTACAAAATAAACTTACGTTCGCATCGCACCACCTCGCGCCGTGCCTCCCGCGTTAGCATCTGCAGGCTGTCGCCAATCCGCCGAATGCGCTGCTTAGGGCTCCCCATCTCTGATCCGCCCCACTTGGCACCCGCATCTAATTACGGCGCGTCTCTCCTTCACTTGTTTACATGAGGCAAACAATTAGCAAAATGGCAATACAGAACCCCAGCACTTGAGTGCGCATTTTTGGGCTCGAGTTCGTCGGAGTTCGCGACTTGGCAATAGATTCACAAACCACCCGAAGACAATGCTTCCTCCACCGGAGATTGGAGACGTTTTGCGTTCACACGGCACGGGCGCTCGACGAGAACTGTCAGGCAAACGAAGCGGCACAGGCCATTAGGGGTATTTGTGCTAGCTGCTGTTGCTGCTCCGGAGAAAATTCAAATTCGATGGCGTCATTTAGAATTGGTGGTTACAACAAACTACATAGGCTAGAGCTTAGATCCCAGGCAGAGAGGTGGGAAAGGTACTCTTCCGAAAGGGATCAAAAAAAAATTTTAATGTACCAGAGCAGGTACTTATAAAAAGAGGTTCTTGTAGAAACAGAGAATTAAAAAAAAAAACATATATACATACATATGTACATATATAGTGTCAAAATATAAATTTAAACTTTAATAATTTTAAACTAAAAAAACCTTAAAAAATATTATACAAAAATTGCACTAAAATAAATTTAAAAAAAACAGATCAGTAAAAAATATTTTATGTCACAACTTTGTTTATATGAACTCTACATTGTAGATAATAACAACTATTAAACTATGAATGCATACAATTTTTAAAGTTTCAGTTAAATAAAAATAATAAGTACCAGCCATGAGTACAATAATAAACCAGCCACCTCTGATCCCAGACAGCTGACCCCAGAGGGTGTGTGTTCCTGGGGGAGGTCTGGAGTCACCCCTAAAATAGAAAGCAGCCGAAAACAGGAGGAAAGGCAACGACCTCTGACGAACTAGCCCGTATGTCTGAGCCACCTGGGGAGACCGAACCTACTACTACGTGTAATAAGTGTCAGTAGAGCGATTGCGTGTCCAGTTAATTACTACAAAGTATTAACAACATCTGGCCCACTGAAGGAAAATAAATAACGGCCAGTGGGGCTCAACTCTTTGAAATTTATGTTATTTATTATACGAAAAATACTCGATTGTTTCTCAAATAAATTAGTAAATTAAAATACACATTTAATCGTAGTTGTAAATTTAGGTTGTATATAATGCTTTTACTTGGTGTTAGTTACAAATTTCACAAAGCTTTAGTTGCTTTTCGATTTATTGGTTTTTTGTTTTTTTTTTATTTTTTACAAAAAATGTTTGCTCGCTTAAGATTAATTGTGGTAATTAGTCTACAGATTTCATAAAACATTTGTGCAACAAAAAGGCATTGCATTCAACTTTAAGGTTGCCCGTTTTACATAAAAACGAAATTAACATATGTTGGTGTAAATATATATAAATATAAATCTATCAATTTGATCAATTCGTTGAAACAATTCGCAGTGAAATACAAATGAAGAATATCCCTAGACTTGTTAGTAAATCATTTGTTAACAATTTCAATTTTTACACACAAATAAAAGGCGATTCTTTGAACAACGTTAGTTACAGATTTCTGTTTTCTTCTCTAATTATGATTATAAGATTGATCTGCTCACTCGCGCTTCTAGTGACGATTGCCATTTGACAGGGGATTGGATAGAGAATCTTAACAATAGCGTACCTATACATAGAGCTCGGTTACATAATACTAGTAGTTGACGTTTGCTTTAAATGGGCAGAGCAAGTAGTGGGATCTAAGTTCGAATTTTGATTTTCCTCGCATTTTGTGCGCAACACTTAAAACGAATTTCGAATTCTTTGAATCTTCATCTCGTTGAGAAGCGTAAAAGATGATAAAATAAAAGTGATATTATAATATTAACGAATAACAGATGCCTCGAACCTAGCGCGTAGCACACTGATCAGAGGAGAGTAAATGCGAATAAAGCAATTGTTCAGCTAGCGACACTCAGTTTGCAATCGAATGCTTAAAGCTCTCTAACTAAATACTCGTAAATTACATCAACATAGCAATAACATAATTGAGTGCATAAATTAAATAATTTCAAATTAGTGAGTGGACGCAACATGGAAACGCTTTATGCTAAAGCGGGCTAATTAATAAATACGTAAAAATTATGATTGTAACTAAGTAAAAATTCGCAAAAGTAAGACGACGAATCTACAACACAGTATTATTTTGGAATCGGAAGAAAGGCATCAACTTTTGATTAGGCGTAGCGTAAATAAATAGTTAATACAATGATAGTTAGACTAAGCTGGAAACCAAATTAAAGTACAACTAAGATGGGAGAAAACGTGTTTCGCAATACTTTTCGTTTGCATTAGAACTCTCTGCATTGCATCGGGCCTCCTGGCTTGGCCTTTTCAACGGCCCGATAGCTGGGTTTAGGGAATGGGTGCAGTTAGTACCGGGAATAGGACGATAGAGACAAGTATTATTTAAAGCGTCGCTGTGGCAGAGTCGGACTCTCGGGCGGTGTGTCCCCGCTGGCACTACCGCCGCCCCCAACGACGATTTGCTGCAGTGAGTGTTTCTTGGTCACGTTCTTAAAAGGTGCTCCCAGTTTGCGAGGGCCGCGAGGGGAAGCGGAGGCCATTCCTGTGGCTGCCTCCATAGCTGCCGTAGATCCGGCTGATGCAGATGGTACTAGCCCCATTACAGGCGCTGAATCGATAGATGCTTGAACCCATCCTGAAAACAATTTAAATGTTATAATTTTATTGTCGTAATATAGGAAATGTATGTAACATACCTTTCACGGAGGCCCTATTATGGTCCAGAAGGGCCGAGGCCAACGGTGCTGCCGAGCTGCTGGCATTCGACTCTCTTAAAGTTCCCAGCGTAGACAGGGGCATGGGATTGTAAATACGGCTGGCAAAGTCCTCAAACGTGGTGCTTTCCTTGTATCTGGAAGACACACTATCCAGGGATCGGTTCCGCTCCTCGTAGCTAGACAAGACATGAACAAGATCAGTGCTGATTCGATTTCAAGAAGCTAACCCGAACTACTCACAATTGCTGGTAAAGCGGCAAGGCGGCGCGCTTCGTTCGACTGGCATTGATGGCAGTGGCCCGGATCAAGGTGGCCAAACAGGCTCCACTCACCACACTCTCGTTGGCCAGCGGCCCGAACCACGGCACTTCCGGCTTCCTGTTTACTGTTACGCGGAAGAGGCCGTTCCTCAGTGGATAGACTACAATGAGGACATCGCAGAACTCGGTGGGCAAGATGTCACGCCGGTAGTCCCGGTGGTGCTCGCTCCACACAATGTGCACCTCATCGTTGCCCAGATGTCGCGTTTTCAGCAGCATGGCCTCTGAAGAGTCCGAGGGCATTCTAGTGGCCACGTGGTAGACGACCTCCAGAAAGGGTGTCGCGTAGTAGGGAGCCGTAGCCCCGCATCCTTGGCGCGGTAGTCCTCCAAGAAAACCATTGTGCGTCTCCAAATCTATCTCCCAGCCCAAAGCGGAAACAAACATTTCGTAGGTACTGCTGCCACTGGTATTCCTCAGAATGCTTCCCTTATCCTCTTGACCGGCCGCCACATAAATCACAGCCATTTTGTGCGTCTCCCGGCACTTCTGGAGGTCTACATTGCGCAGTTCCCTCATGAGTTTCTCGCTCCTCTGAAGGAGATGCGTCCGCGAACGCCGTTCCCAGCCAGCTAATCCCAGGTGGGAGAAAAGCAGTCGGCAGTACTGGAACGGCATCTCCGTGCGAGTGGGCAGGGAATCAAAGGAAGCCGTATTGCTGTGGATGGATCTCTGATCCTGCTGCTGCAGCGAGGAGCTGGAACTGGCGTGCCGCAACGCCGGAGAAGGTGCCTGCGCCGAGTGGGTAACGTATTCCTGCTCTAGGAGGCGTTGATTCAAAATAACCGAGATGGCCTGTGCCTCCTGGTTTCCGCTTATCGGGCTGCTGCTGGGAGCATTCAGTTGGCTTACCGTGGGAGCCACACACTCCGGACTGGTGTGTCCAATGTAGGCCAACATATCATCCAGTTGATCCAAGTCCGGAGCCATATCCTTGGCGACTGGGAGCACTCCGGGCGGACGATGACGCAGTGTATGTCGTGGAGTCTGAAGCTCATGAGTCACCATGGACGAAATCATGGAATCCAGGGGCTGGGCATGATGAATCTTTGGCATCGTTCTTAGAGGAGCTTCCTCCGATTTTCGCGGCTCTGAGTACAGAATGGAGGCGTCCCAGCAGGCCTTGCCGTTTAGATCTCGCATCAGAACGCGCACCTGCTTCTCGGCAGTGACCAAACCAGCGGTAATGCCTCCTCCGGGCAGCTTCAGAGTAGGCAGCTCGATGAAACTGGCCACCAGACCCGAGTTCAGCATAAACAGCTGCATGTTCTGGGCACTGACCACCGAAGGTAGCTCCACGGAGTCCCGCCGAGCTTCTACCTGACCACCGAACCCGGCACTGCCAACATCGTCCTGCTCCTCCACCATAGAACTGAGACGGGACGCCCCGATGCCCATGGGAAAGTGGCCGATGTGGGTGACAAGGTGCATGGACACCGCTTTGGCGCACAACTTGATGGCCGTTATGCAGACCTGGATGGTTTCCGAAGTCTGGTAGGAGGCCTCCGGTAAACGTCCATCCCCCTGGAGGTCGTCGTGGGCGATCTGCATATCGAAGTCATCGTCGGCGGTTAGTTTCACTCTCTCGTGACGGGGCGCTCCCGAAGCCACTTGAAGCAGAGCCCTCAGAACCTGGAGCACCAAGGTGTCCCCTTTTTCGTTGAAGGGAGCCAACATTAGAGGGGCGGGTATCGCCATGCAGAATTCGCCGAGGCACAGCATCAGGGAGGTGAGCACCACTTTATCGGAGTCCTTTGGCTTGGTTACGTTCTGGATTTCCAGAGCCTTGCACAGGGCAGTGATTATAAGCTGGGGAACTCTTTCGATAGACGCCAGTTGGCGTCCCCGCTCGGCACAGAGTTTCAGGGAATCCACGGCCACCATTGCAATGGTGTGGTGCTTTAGCTGCAGGGCCTGGAGCAGAACTTGGAGCACTTCTTTTATCCTGGGATTGAACACCTGCGTCTCCTTTGGGTGAACATCCTTGTGGTGTGGCACGGCCTGCTGGAACAAATTGCTCCGACTGGAGGCCGACGATCCCGATGAAGGTTGCGACAGTTTGAGGAGCAGCCACTGACCCAGCTGGGAAAGAGCTATGCAACGAGCCTTGGCCGAGGGTTCTCTTCTGGCGCATCTCAGCACAATGTTCAAGATGTGGTCCTGCAGATCGGGACACTCCATAAGCTCAAACTTCTGCGGTGAGGGCTGCAGCACTGGACGTGGCAACAACGAGGACGGATAGCAGAGCAGGGACCCCAGGAGCGCGGCCACCTCTGCTCTGGGAGTGTTCCGGGAAACCTCCAGGGACGTCAAGAGTATAGCACTCGCATGCACCAAATCCAGAAGCAACAAAGTGTGTCCCGGCAGCAGCAAACTCAGCAGCCTGGGACCTTCCAAGTGCTTCAGAATGGCGTAAATCAAATCCCGATCTTCGCCAGTCAACAGCTGGTGAAGGGCGTGGTAGAACAGCGGCAGTTGTTGCATTCCAACTGCTCCCTGAATCGCCAGGGAACAAAGCAACTGCAGGGCCCAGAGCTTGCCCTTTTTGAAGGACCTGTCCAACGTGAGGGATCCATAGCACCAAGGCGCCACAATTCCGATCGGTGGCACCAAAACAGGTGGCGGTGGCGTGCTCTGATTGTCCGTGGATACGCCCTGGTTCTGCTTGATCTTGATCAAGTTTTGAGTCATCTCGAGCAAATGCATAAACACCTGGGCGTGCAACTCCGCCTTGGGAATCCGGTTCACATCTCCCAGAGCACCTAGCATGCGCTTCCACATAATGGAGGTGGAGTCCGGATGCCAGCCCTCCGCCGTCCCGCCCAGGATGATGCAACGACGCCCGCTTCCAGACACGCTTCCAGAATTGCTGCCACTGCCGTAGCTCCCTGAATTCGCATCATCCAAGCTCGCATCTATTTGCAGCTGGGCATCCTTGATGGAGCCACCCTCGATCCCACTACTGGCCGTGGGCGAGGGACTCCGGGAGCCGGCTCCACTCTCGTTGTCTCCCTCGCGGTAGCTGTCGGTCTCCTCTTCCCCCTTTCGAGACAAGGAATCCAGGGACATAGCTCGCCTTAGATCCTGAGGATTGGTGCGATTCTCCGTCACCTGAGGCTGTTGTAGCGGCTTCGGCTTTGGCGTAGCTGCTCGGCGTCTTCTAATCCTCGAATTTCTGGCTGCTGAGGCCAAGCTGCCTTCGCTGTAACTCCTGCTGAGCATGGGAGTCAGCGGAATGGGCCGAGTTCCCTGCCCTCCTTGTGATTGCGAGTGCTGGTGATGGGGACGAGGATGATTGGGTAGCGGAACCTGCGCTGAGGTCTCCTCCGAGCGAATACTGCTGGACTCCGCCAGGGAGGCGCGTTGCCTGTTTTGTGACGTGACAGCTGCCACGGTGTTACTGCCGTTGGCAGTGCTGCTCGATCCCGATCCTTGCCAGACGCTGCCAATGCGTCTTCGCTTCTCCGCTCGACTCTCCGCCACTCGATCCAGCGGGAGGTCCAGCAAGCTGATGCCATACGTGTAGCGGGAAAATACCCTAGTCAACGTTTGCATCGTCTTATTCCATTCCACGATGAGCTCCTCGCGGTGCGTCAGTGACTGCAGGACATTTAAGAACTTCTCCCACAGCTGGACGTTTACGGGAACTTTGGTGTGTGCTCGAATCCAGGTTACAATAAGGGTCTGGAATATAGCCGATCCCAAAATTCCACCCAGAGTGCCACTCTTGGAGCCACCACCGCCCGCCTGGTGATGGTTGTTCTGATGCAGCACCACCGATGAAACCTGCAGCAATACGAGGAGCAGCTGCTCCCAGGTGCGCGAGTCCATTTCTGTGTTCATCACCATGGTGCGGTAAACGCTCAGCACCTTCTTGCAGATCTCCGTTTGTTCCTCCAGCGGTGTGGAACGGTAGTTCTTTGTCCGGGTGGGGAAGCAAATGTTCAGGTTGGCTGTGTTAACTAGAAACACGTTGGCGGCGTTGGTCACAAACACCTAAGAGTAGAACAATTGAATATTATTCGAGCCACAAGCATAGGCAACCACAGCTCACCTGCAAAACGTTCTGTCTTCCCGCGCGGACGGCCAGCTGATCCTTCGATCCCGCCATAGCTCCCACGTAGGACGGCGTGCGCAGCCGCTGACTTCTGGGAGTTCCACCCGCCGTGGATTGGGGAGGAGGGTCGTCATTAGGCTCCAATAGAAATGGTGGTGGCTCTCCCGTCATCCAGTCCCTGTACACTGCAATGGCCGTTCGAATGGCTTCGATCTGCGGCTTGGAGGTGAAGTTCAGGAGGAAGGCCTGACGATACACTTCGTGGACAAAGTTAATGTTGTCGCGACTGACGTAGAACACGTCCCGCACAATCAGGCCCTGCTGATAGCCCAGCAAGCGGACGTGGTCCACGTCCTCGATGTGCAGGGTGTAGTCCAAGCGGTGACTCAAAAGACGCTCGTGAGTAAATCGCGAGACCCAGTTTATCAAGACAACCACACAGGACGCCATAACCTCCTCCTTTTTGTTGATCGACCGCATCACCGGCAGGTCCAACCGGGGACTGTAGATGGAGCAGCTGACATCGAATCCGGGCGAAAATACTGGCAGGAAGACGTCCATGAAACGCTGCAGCAAAAAGGCAAATGCCTTGTGGTCCTTCTGGGCGCGATTGTCGCGCCACTTGAGACACGCTGCCGTGTGCACCATGCTGTTGAGGAGCACTTCCAGACCATCTCGCGGATCGGGGGGAGCCGACTTCTCACTGGACGACGGCGGCAACAAGGCTACCAGCTCCGAGCTCTGCACCGGGTGCGAAAAGGCGTTGTCGTGAAATACGGAGGCCATCCCACCGTCTGCCTTCATGTTCGGATGACTGAGGAAGTCCGAGGCATTGAATTCGGTATCTGGGCCGCTAACTCCCTTCTGGGGAACGATGAGGCCAGGAATCAGATCCGCGTACATCGCATGCACGTAGTGTGGAGCGTTTTCGCCCAGAGTCTGGTACCACAACAGGAAATATCTGAAAAACGTAGAAAATATATTATTTTTATTGTTTCTTTACATTCTCCTAAGGAACTAACCTGACACCCTCGCGTCTCAGCTTGGGGGAGTTCCCCAAATGCAACAGCTTGGCCATTATGCGACTGAGGGAGTGGCATTGCCAGCGACGAGCCAGCAGCTCCGGCAGCAGGCACAGGATTTTCTCCAGCAGCCATAGCGAGCCGTCCAACTCCTCGCGATGCGCCTTGTGAACTGGGTGGGAGAGGGAGAAACGTGATTATTGAAAGCCAAGCCATGGAAAGGGTGCTCAAGCTCATGTATGCACTAGGGATACATGCCAATGGCTGGACAAGCACAATAGAATAAGAATAAGAGTATGGAGTATGTAAGCAGAGTTATAGAGAGTTTACATAGAGAAGAGAGGAGGGCATGGGGGATGGACGTAAGACATGAGAGTGTGGTAACTAATTCCGAAAGCAAGACGTAGAGGCAGAGGAGGCGCGGATGCAATTCAATGGTCAATTGAAAGTGTCAATAAGAAACCACATAACTTACCAATGTGAAACGGAAGTTCTGCCGGGAGGGAGGTTTAAAAATAGAGAGAAAAATTTTGGTAAAAGAATAGAAGAGGAGTTCAATTTAGAATATCAGGTGTGTGTTTCCGTTCCGATACTATCTCCACTCGGCGGAGCAGAGCATAAAGATAAACGAAACTTAAACAAGACACGGGGCTTAAGTGTCGTCGCAGTCTGCTTTTCTTAATTGGTACAAAATAAATCGTCTCAAAAGATACGAGCAAATTAGCCAAAATTAAGTGGGTCAAAAAGATGGTTTGTTTTGTTAAATTAGTCGACTTTTAAGTGCTCTTAAGTAAGAGAATTTAAAACTCAAATAAGGAAGAGTATGGCTATTTTACAGAAACAAAAAGCCTCTTAAACAACAAATACAATTTTCAATAAAAACACCTAATTAAGTTATAATGTCCTTGAGCCGATTTTGGACTGGGGTTACCTTTCTGTTTCAGATTCGCCTCCGCTTGAATGAAGGTGTCGTAGAGGATGAAGTAGACATGGCTGTAGTTGGTCTCGAACAGCGACTTGGACTCTTCCAGCTCCACATTATCTGCAAAAACAAAGAATTATATTAGAGTCTATATAGTATAGAATCTTTTTAGTGTATAGTGTTTTTTGGTTTGCAATTTGGTTAATAGTTTCTTGCTGTGCATCGGCGATAAGACACCGTGGAAGTGGGGGCAACAACCAAGATAATGACGAAACGCAGTGCGGCGACATCAAATCGAGCACCTGGTGCCAGCTGATAACTCTACTGATAACACTGCAAATCCAATCCAGGCAGCCAATATTTCCCAACCTATCTTTACAGAAAAGCACGCATGACGGGGGGCCATATTAACTTCTGGCAAAGAAAAAAACACATTATGATGGGTGCTCAGCGCTTGTGATGATTCAGGCGGGGGACAGGGCGGCGGTGGGTGGGCCGACTGCCTTTGCCGGCTTGCTGTCATCAGCAAAAGCAGTAAAAAGCAAAAGAAAGCTAAACAAAGTGGTGAAGCAGACCGAGAAACCTTTAAAACCGGTTTATCAGAAGGCCAAACGCAAAGAAGATGATGACTGTTGAGGGTACACCGTAAAAAAAACAGTGTCGTTTTAGGGAAAAATATATAAAATAAAAAGGAGGGAAATTTCAGCACTAAGATATCCATTTAATAAGCTTAGTGAATAATATATAAAATATTAATTTATTTAAAAATACCTTCCTACAGTGTGGCATTGTAAAAAAAGTAGGTAAAACCATAACAAAAAACAATTGGGAACGCAGCCATTGGGAAGAATGTCTAATGCGTGTAATTTGCCAAGGGACAATAGGAAGAAACTTCCAACAATAGCCACCACATTGCACCGGAGGGTGTCAGTCAGGTGTATTTCGAGGAGCACCTGTTGGAAATCGTTCAGCGAGATGACACAAAAGAAAGCCACTGAGTCGGGGTGGCGGGGTGGCTGTTATGGGGCCACTGCTCATATCGGCACTCGAGGCAGTACTTGCTTTACATTTTGCTGCTTAATATAGTCGAAATTATCTGAAATTGCTCTAAATTCCATGGGCGCCAGCAATTTGAATAACTAAAGCTCTTATCAGCTATATACTGCCAGTTCCTTTTGCAAAGTCCAAGAACTTTTGGCCGTTTTAGCGAGTCTAGACTGCCTCTACCCGACTCGCTCGCTCATTCGTTTATCATTCAACGTTTTTCACACATCTTCGCTTGCCACATAGCGGGAGCAAGTGTACGTTGCTTTTTTTATCTCTTGCCGTTTTGTGCATAAATTAAAGCTTCTGTTTTTCGCAGGTGAGCACCCGGGACTGGCTCTTTCGCGCCCAACAGGAAATGACCAAAGCCATAGCCCCACTTTTGTTCCGCCGACTGTGGGCAGAACGTTATTGAGTTAGCCACCGTGGAGCGAAAATGGTCGGACCTACGCCCACCTGCCCAAAAGAGAAACAACAAGAAACCAGAAAACAAATGCCAGCCAACTGAGCAACCAGTTTCATTGTTATTGCAATAATAAATTATGAAACCGCCAACGCGGGACCTTGGGGAGCTCTTGAACCATTTACCCAATATCATGCGGAGGTGGCGCAGCCGGGAGGCCGAGTCCTTCTTGCAGTCCTGCAGCTTCGCCGTCGACTTCTTCACATCCGCGTGCGACTTTTTCGTAAACATTTTGCACCTTGCGTTCTCTATTGCTCGCACACACACTCACTGAAACACACACGCACATACATTTAGTTGCAGCCAGCGGCATGTGTGTATACACTTTCTATTTGCTGATTTTTCAGATTTTTCAGCCTTTTTCTGCTGCTATTTATTTATACGCTCACGCCAACCCAAACACTTTTGTCCAGCGGAGCGCCCCCGGAGAAATTGCTGAATTACTGACGTTGCCAGTGGCGTGGGGCACGGGGGAGCTCTGGGGAGGTGGGCGCAGTTTGGCGATCTTTTGCTGCTACTTTCCGCTGTTCTACGGATTTATTTCATCTTTGAATATTCACGGGCACACCCGGCGACGCGTGACTGCACTTTAGGTCTATAGGCGACGGGTCTAGAGTACATTATCTTGGGTTTTGGCGTTAATGTTTTCTTTTTTCATCTGCGTCGCGTCCAGTTGGGTTCGTGGTGAGAGTTGCCAGACTCCTGAGCTCTGCTCCAGTGCTGGGAATCGCCCCAATCATTGCCCTAGTGCTGGAAAACTTTATTTAATTTTAGGTAACGATTATTCAAATTGAACAGAAAAATACCAAGCAAATTCTTTCCAAAATATTATTTTACAAGTAACGAGTTTATATATATTAAATACATAAGTAAATCTTCGAATTTATTACAAATTGTTTTTCGTAGAAGGTTTTAATTTAAAACATAAATCCTGTTTTCTTCTTAGATAGACAATTTGAAATATAAAATAGCTTTCATTGGTCTTTTAAGCCCAAAAAGTTAAAGCATGCTATTTTTATCATTTATTCCCTTGCATTGAGTAATTAAGGAAACACAAAACCTAAGGAGAATCAATGCTATCCCTTTTTTCAAATGGTTTCAAAAGTAATTAAGGGAATAATTTATTTAATCGGTGATAAGAATGTAATTAACCGCAGGTTATATAGAAACCACTTCCAAGCACAATTCAGTGCAATGAGGTTCGTTTCAAGGAAAATACGTCGGTTGTTTTTCGCCTGGCAGCGGCTAGTCCCAGCCAAATTCCGTTGGTACAAAGTTCACAGCCAGTTGGTGCTAATATGCCTGACTATAATTATATTTTTCAACATCCTGTTTGGGGTATATCTTGGTCGCTTCGATTTTCGACGAAGAAAGTTCGTGTTTTCAAAACTAGTTACAGCTTATTGCTTTGCAATGGCTTCGATTTTTGGAGCCTATTATATTTGGCATGTGTACAAGGAGATTTCCATAGGCCAGCTCAGCAGGAGTCATACCATAGAGATATACTGCTATATGAACGTATGTGTATGCCTAATTAACTATGTGACGCAATGGGAGAAAACGAGCCAGATAATTGGGTTTCAAAACAGCGTGCCACTTTTCAAAATTCTAAACTCGCTGGACATTTCATTGAAAGTGGTCATAAAATCATTCACTTACAGCACAATCAAGACTTTTGCATGTCCATTGATAGAGTACGGCACTCTGAGCCTCTACCAGAAAAGGGCTCACCCAGATCTGCATTGGACCAGCTTTGCAACGGCAAGGACGCTGCTACCCGTGATTGTGGCGAATCAGATAAACAATTGCTTCTTTGGTGGCCTGGTAATTGCTGATCTAGTGATAAGCTCTATCAATCATCAGTTGGAAGATATTGTCAAAGAGGCGAATATGCTACAAACACCCGTGCAAATGGGCTTGCAGAAGCCATATTACAGGATGCGACGCTTCTGCGAATTGGCGGACGGATTGGATGAGTTGGCCGAGAAATACTATTATTGCGCCATTCTTTCCAAAGGCTATCTACGCTTTACGGACTGGTCAATGGTTCTTTCTTTGCTGATGAACCTAACCGGAATCACACTAGGCTTTTACAATCAGTATATGGCTATTGCCGACCATTACATTAATGAGGAGCCCTTTGATTTTTATCTGGCCATGGTAGTTTTGGTATTTTTGTCAGTCCCCTTCATGGAACTCGTAATGGTGGCGCGTATCAGCAATCAAATGCTACGGGAAGTAAGTATTAAATATGAAACTGTCATAAAAAGTAATATGCTCAAATCTATTACTATCTGGTTTTTACAGACGCGAAAAACGGGCGACCTTTTGCAACATATTGACCTTCAGAACGCAGATGTACGTTTCAAGCAAGTCGTCCATTCATTTTGGCTACATGTGTCCACAATTAATTACAAATTAATGCCTATGGGTCTTCTAGAACTCAATACCACCTTGGTGAATTCGGTTTTTTCATCAGTTACTGGTTTTCTCTTAATTCTCATTCAAAGTGACTTGACATTAAGATTTTCATTAAAATAAAGCAGGGGTGCCCAAGCTCAACATACGGCAGAGCAAACTCCAATACCAATGAAAAAAATCACCAATACATCGAGAAAATTGGAGAGAGAAATTTTTTTTACATGTCATGTCGGTATACTGAAAAAAAATGTACCATATTCCATGGAAAAAAAGTAATAAACAAATATTTATGAAATAAAAATTAAAAACCGTAATAAAATTATAAATAAGAGAAATTTATAGCTCTGATGTCAACCATTCTTTTGAGATCTCAACCAAAAGTAATTTTTTACAGTGAAAAGTTTTTGGCAATACAAAAACGAAGTGCCTTCGTATTTTTACGAACAACTGAGAGACTATAAAATTGTTGTTGCTTAGCTCGGCAACGAACAGAGAGAGAGGAAAAACGAAAAATTGTTGTTGTATTTGGGCCTTGCCTATGCTAGGAGCAACACACGTATATGAAATTTCATTTACCATACAAAGAGCAATTCCAACAACAAAGGAGCACCGAGAGCAATGGGGCTGGGCACCCCTGAAATAAAGTAACTAAATAAAAATGAAATTACCGTTACTTTTATTTTTAAAATAATTATTATTATATTATATTATTGAAAAAGACTTAGGTTGAAAAACATTTGTGAAATAAACATTTTATTTTTGTGTATTTAACAAATAGTGTTTTCAAAAAATACACTCAAAACGTATGTTGAGTGTAAAATTTTGTTGCCGTTTTATAGGTTTATTTTCAATATTTTAATGGGATAAATTAAATCTTCAAATAAAGATGTAATTTCAAAAAAACCAATTCAGATACCGGCGGATGCAAGACAAGAACAGGGATGCCACCTTAGTGTATGCTTTGAACTCTGTGGCAACTCTCCGAGAACAGGGTAAACTAAGTGACGTGTAAGCGCAGCCGAAAAGGCATTTAATTTGTTTTATTAACGCTTTTAACGAAACTTTACCGATAATGGGTTCGTTCCGCCGCGAAAAAGACGAGGAGGAGGACGGTAAGTTGCTATTCAGCACCTGCAGCCCACTGGGCTTAGAGCTTGAAGCCGGATTGCAGGGAAAACTCCAGTTGCTGGAAGGTGCTCCGCTGGCAACGACAGTTTCCCTCTCGCACACTGCCACAGACACTCACACACTAACCCCCTACACATACACACTCACACACACAATCACACCCACTAACCCCAACACACAGAGAAAAGAAAACGAAAAAACCACAAACACCGAGTTGCCTTAAAATTTCCGAATGTTCTCACGGAGAAAATGAATTATTTTTCGCTCAAAAAACCACAACGATCATCCCACTCCAAATCGACAGGGCCGAGCAATGCATACCAGAATCTGGAGAAGACGTCGGTGCTGCAGGAGACGCGGACGTTCAACGAGACACCGGTGAATGCCCGCAAGTGCATCCACATCCTCACCAAGATCCTTTATCTAATCAACCAGGGCGAGCAGCTGGTGGCCCGCGAGGCCACAGACTGTTTCTTCGCCATGACGAAGCTGTTCCAGTCCAAGGATGTGGTGCTGCGACGCATGGTCTACCTCGGGATCAAGGAGCTGAGCTCGATTGCCGAGGATGTGATCATCGTCACCAGCTCGCTGACAAAGGACATGACTGGCAAGGAGGATCTTTACAGGGCGGCGGCCATTCGTGCCCTCTGCAGCATCACAGATAACACCATGCTGCAGGCTGTGGAGCGCTACATGAAGCAATGCATCGTGGACAAGAATGCTGCCGTTTCCTGTGCAGCACTGGTCAGCTCCTTGCGTTTGGCCAGTACCTCCGGCGACGTGGTCAAGCGATGGGCCAACGAAGCCCAGGAAGCCCTGAACAGTGACAACATCATGGTGCAGTACCACGCCCTGGGACTGCTCTACCACATCCGCAAGTCCGACCGGCTGGCTGTTTCCAAGTTGGTCAACAAGCTGACTCGTGGCTCCCCGAAGAGCCCCTATGCTGTGTGCATGCTGGTGAGTCATTATTTCAGTTAGTTTACATTTGAAGTTTGTAATATCACTCCCTCTCTTGTAGATTCGCATTGCTTGCAAGCTGATCGAAGAGGAGGACATTCCCGCCGAGGAACTGTCCGACTCGCCGCTCTTCACGTTCATAGAGTCGTGCCTGCGCCACAAGAGCGAGATGGTGATCTACGAGGCTGCTCATGCCATTGTCAATTTGAAGAACACAAATCCGCGGATGCTGTCGCCGGCATTTTCGATTTTGCAGCTCTTCTGCAGCTCGCCAAAGGCCACGCTCCGCTTCGCCGCCGTTCGAACGCTTAACAAGGTGGCCATGACGCATCCGGCCGCGGTGACCACTTGCAATCTCGATCTGGAGGGCTTGATCACAGACTCCAATCGGTCAGTGGCCACGCTGGCCATTACAACCTTGCTGAAAACCGGCGCCGAATCTTCGGTGGAGCGTCTGATGAAACAAATATCCACCTTCGTGGCGGAAATCTCCGATGAATTCAAGGTGGTTGTCGTCCAAGCCATTTGTGCGCTATGCACCAAGTATCCGCGCAAGCACTCGGTGCTCATGAACTTCCTTAGCGGCATGCTGCGTGAGGAAGGTGGATTGGAGTACAAGACATCCATTGTGGACACAATCATCACCATTATCGAGGAGAATGCGGATGCCAAGGAGTCAGGCTTGTCGCACTTGTGCGAGTTCATTGAGGACTGTGAGCACGTGTCTCTGGCGGTGCGAATCCTTCATCTGCTTGGAAAGGAGGGTCCGTTTGCAGCTACGCCCTCGAAGTATATTAGGTTCATATACAATCGTGTCATCCTGGAGAGCCCGATTGTGCGAGCAGCAGCTGTCACGGCCTTGGCCCAGTTTGGAGCCTCTTGCCCGGCTCTTCTGAGTAATATTTTGGTCTTGCTCGGTCGCTGCCAAATGGATCCCGATGACGAAGTCAGAGATCGAGCCACCTATTACCTAAGCATCTTGAACTCTGAGAAGCCAGAGCTCTACAAAAACTACATCATTGAGAGGGAAAACTGCTCGTTGGCTCTGCTCGAAAAGTCGCTATCTGAGCATCTGAACGGCGATTTGGAGACACGTTTCGATATTTCGATAGTGCCCAAGGCTGCGATTGTCAAGGCAGAGGTACCCAGCGATGTGATGTTGGTTACTAGCAGTGCTCCACGGCCGCCCAAGATCACGCGGGAGGAGGAGAGCGCAGCTCGATTGGCCCAGTTACCGGGTATCCAGGTTTTGGGACCCATCCATCGCAGCACCGCTCCCATCCAGCTCACTGAAAGTGAAACCGAGTACACTGTGCAGTGCATCAAGCACATCTTTGGACAGCACGTGGTCTTCCAGTTTGATTGTCTCAACACGCTGTCTGATCAGTTCCTGGAGAACGTGCGGGTGGATCTCACGTTGCCCGAAGGATTCACCGCCCGGGCGGTCATTCCGTGCCCCAAACTACCATATAACGACTTACAGACGACGTTTGTCATAGTGGAGTTCCCACCCGACCCAGCCAGTTCCATAGGTAGGTGTCCGCTCATCCGAGTCCTACAATCTCACTAAAGTTTATCTTTCTAGCCACGTTTGGAGCTACTTTGCGATTTGTGGTCAAAGACTGCGATCCGAACACTGGTGAACCGGATTCCGACGAGGGCTATGACGACGAGTACATGCTGGAGGACTTGGAGATCACTGTGGCCGATCAGATACAAAAGACGAAGAAAAATAACTTCCAGGTGGCCTGGGATGCGGCTGACAGCGAAGGTAAATGTGAAAGAAGTACTTCCTCCTGAATTACCAATTAAAAATACTATTTTATGTTTTTTAGAATGGCTACAAGCCGAGGACACTTTTGTACTGTCAGCGGTTACCACATTACAGGATGCCGTCAATACAATAGTGAAAATACTGGGATTAGGCGCAGCAAACCTATCTGAGAAGGTACCTGAGGGCACGCACCTGCACACGCTGCTTTGTTCGGGTAAATACTCAATCGATAATTAGTAAGCAATAATTATATTTAAAATGTGACCATTACAGGCACCTTCAGAGGCGGAGCCGAGGTACTTGTCCGAGCCAAGCTAGCACTGTCCGAGGGTGTGACGCTGAATCTAACCGTGCGCAGCACAGATCAGGATGTGGCGGAGCTCATAACGGCGGCCATTGGATAAGACAGCGAGCCATGCAGGGACCTGGTAGGGTTCCTGCGTGCTGCCAACATAATCTAAACATCCACTGAAAGGAAAACGAAACAGAGAAAACTACACTTAATCAAAATATAATTTGTACCTTTAAGTGATTGTCTCTATAATATTTTAGCCCTCTGCCCAAGATCCGGCATGTGCAACATTGATCGTTTGTTACTGCCCATTTCCAAAAAGTTGTATGTGGCTCCTGCGATGCATCCTTTGATATATACTGTATATGTTTGTGCCCCGATTAGCCTGTGCATTTAGCCTAAGTATGAAAACAAAAAATTTAAATAAATATATATGCAATGCAACCCAAAAATAAGAATACCTTTAACTGAAAAAGACTTCTTCCAAATCCAGCCCAACGCATCAATTATTTTATAATATATTTTTATTTAATTATAAATAACTTAAAGTTTCAGTAACCTAAAGTACTTTTCGTTTTCCTATTTATACAATTTTTTGAATCGTTTATTTCGCTGCGTTTTCAACATTCGTCTTAAATTACATTATCTCTCCCCTCTCCTCGCATGAATTTATAATTTCTTGTGCTTTTGTTCGCTATTGATTTCTCCGTTCCGATCCTTGCTTGATTTTAGCTATAGTGAATATTTTTATAAAATTTCTCGGGACAATCCACCAAACATCAATGCGCGCCATTCGCAATTATTATTTATTTAAAATGTAAAACTCACGCAAGTACAAAAAATAAAGTTGGGTGGTAATAACAAATAACACACTCACGCTCACGCTCACGCAGTTCGCAGCAATTTCACAATGATAATTTCATTTTGTTACAATTTCTATACTCGTCCCCAAATGTGTTGAATATGTCATTAGATATATTGTATTTATGCAATTACGAGTGGATGTGGATGTGGATGTCTGTGTGGCTCTGATTTGTGGTCGCTTTCCGTTTATTATCTTTGCATGCACATGCACCCGGCTATCCTGCCAAGCGCCGAGTATTCGAATAGAGATGACGCTCACATGGTTTCATCGAATTTTGCTTTATAATACAAACTAGATTGATTCTTAGCTTTGATTCCGCTTGTCCTGTTTGATAACTTCACTTACTGGCATACATCATACATTCTAAAATTACTTTACAATTAACATATTTCGTTTACACTTTTCGTTAAGGTTTACTTTGCTTGTCCATCTTGTTCATTTCGGGAGCCCGGGAGCCGAAAGCCCGGAGCTGAAAGTCACAACACTGCTCCGGCACTTTAGTGGGTCGCTGACTGGTAGGGATGATGGGAGCAGCTTAGGATGGGGATTGATTGGGGGCCTTGACTATTGAGCAGCTTGAGTCTTACAACTAAGATACAGTTAATGCTTGGATATTTTATACAGTGAGTGAGTGCTAGCTGGTGCTGGTGGTGGTGGTAGTGGTGGTTGATTGATTGGTTTCTCAGGGACTACCGGTTCCTTGCATTCCCGCCGCCAGCTTCAACACTTGAACTTGACCCAGGGAACATTCTTGGAAGACACGCATTTGTCGCAGCACCATTCGGCAAACACCTCCTTGTTGAGCATTTGGAAGGCCGCCTCTGTCAAGCCGACGCAGGTTCTGAGGAACAAAAACAAAATTAGCTCCAGCGTTCTTGTGCAAAATGTTCCACCACAACTCACCTGTGAAAGAAGAAGTTACAACCGGATTCACAGAAGACCGCCTCGTCGTTGTCGTTCACTTCCTTGTGGCACATGCCACACGGATAGATAGGCGGCGCATTCGGATTCTGCGGGTTAAAGACCATCGGCTGACCCGGCGGATACATCTTTCCGCCTCCCATTGTCATCGGCTTGGGCCCCACGCCCATGGGCCCTCCCATAGGTCCACCCGGACCCATTGGACCCATGTTTCCCATCGGGCCGCCAGGTCCCATGGGTCCTACGCCGCCCCCACCAAACATATTTGGCCCTGGTCCGGGCCCGCCCATGGGATTGTGATGGTGATGCGGATGTCCGACGTGGTGGGGTGGCATATGCGGGTGCGGAGGTCCGTTCATGCCTCCGGGCCCGGGTCCTGGACCGGGAACTCCTCCCATATGACCGTGGCCCATGTGCGGACCAGCGTTTCCGTGTGGTCCACCCATCATATGGGGATTCGGTCCGCCACCCATGTGAGGCGGCATGCCTCCCGGGCCACCATGCATTCCGGGGCCAGGTCCGCCTGGGCCTCCCATCATGTGAGGGGGAGGCGGTCCACCAGGATGATGATGTGGGTGCGGATGTGGGTGATTCATCATTTGGTGATGCGGGGGATGCGGAGGCAGCATCTGGTTCATACCCATGCCAGGCCCTGGACCAGGACCGGGGCCTTGACCAGGTGGTCCGCCCATATGCTGTTGCTGCTGATGCATAGGAACTGCGTTCGGATTCATCATGGGTCCGTTATTATTATTACTAACATTTGGACCATTGGGACCATTCGGACCCATGGGACCCGCCGGCGATTGCAGGGGGCTGGGTCCGGCATTGGGCATGCCTGGACTTGGGCCGGCACTATTCAGCGAATGGTGTGGTGACATGGCAGGCGGCGCTGGCGAGGATGTAGGCACTGACGTGGACATCGACGTGGCCGTCGATGTGGGCGTGAGCGAAGGCGTTGCTCCAGTGGCGGGCGAGGGAACCGAAGATGCAGAGGAGGATGCCACGCCGGCAGAGGGCCCGTTAGGCTGCAGTCGTCCAGCTACCGGCGAGAGGTGAGGAATTTGATTGTTGATGTTGCCATTGTTATTGCTTCCGTTGTTACCCCCGGGGTTATTACCGCCAAGCATATTGTTTCCAGGAGTATTATGCGCGGGGGAAATGCCACCGGGTCCCACGACGCCGCCTGGCCCAGGCCCAGGTCCCGGACCTGGCCCACCGGGCATGTGACTTCCGTGACCCGTGGGACCGTTGCCCAACGGACTATGCAGTGGCGGCGGTCCCATCTGTCCATTGTTCATCGGTGGCTGCGGAGGTTGTTGCTGTTGTTGAGCTCCGGGATTGGGTCCGGGTCCAGGTCCAGGCCCTGGCCCTGGGCCGGAGGGAGGACCTAGCGGGCTTCCTATTGGGTTACCCATCGGAGAACCCATGGGTAGCGAGTTCATAGGCGAGTTCTGGCCAGGCACACCTCCCATCGGAGAACCCTGCATTGCTCGTGGATTAGGGCCGTTAGGTCCACCGCCCATGGGCGACAGGCCACCCATGCCCATGTGGTGAGGTGATATGCTGGGTCCACCCATACCACCCATTGGGCTCATTCCTCCCATACCGGCCATTCCGCCCATCGGACTACCCATTGGTACAGGGCCTCCAGGACCTCCAGGTCCTGGTCTTCCGTGATTCATATGTGGTGGCAGTCCCACACCCGGTCCGGGGCCCATCTGATGCGGATGCATCGGACTCATTCCTCGCATTGGCGGAGGTCCTCCCATGTGCGGATGCGGACCGTGGGGATGACCCATAGGACCACCTGGATGATGGGGATGCATGTGCGGGTGCATGTGCGGCGGCGGCGGTGGTGGTCCTCCACCCATGCCCATCCGATCTTCCCAGTGCGGATGCCCGCCGCCGCCTCCAAAATGGCCTCCTGGTCCTCCGCCGGGTCCACCGCCCATCTGGTTCATGGCCGCCATAGCCGCGGCCGCCGAGCTGGACATGGCCGAAACCTGGGGGCTGTCGTCAAACGGGTTTGAGGCAATGATGGTATCTCCAAAGCCACCCATCGGCGGAGGGGGCAGCAGATCCTGCGGCGTCGGCGGCGCTTGTTGCTGTTGCATTGAGTTGGCAGCAGCTGCAGCTGCCGCCGCCGCAGCCGCGGCTGCTGCCGCATTGTTGGCATTAGAAGTTTTCCGCCGCTTTTTCGGATTACTCGGCGCCGAGATGATATCCGACGGCGGCGGCGGTTTGAAGTCAGGTGGACATAACCCACCCGCTGGACCCGGCAAACGATATGGCGCCATACCGAGATTATGGGTCATATTCGAGGTATTTTTCTTCCGAATGGTGGCAGCTTTTTCTTTTACTACGGGGCGCAAGAAATTCGTTTATGAGCGGCGTCGCCAATCCCACGTTGGAGATCTCGACGCTGGTGAAGAGGGTGGGTGAGGTCTCTTTGAAGAGAGAATAGGCTCAGGTTTGGTGGAACCTCTGCGGATTTCTATCTGGTTAGATAATTTCGGTGGTTTTTCGATGTGTTCCGGTTATCCACTTGGCGCGGCTTGCGTCGGCCAAAGCGTTGTGAGTCTAGGAGAGCTACAATAAGAAATGAGTCTCTGCAGGACTTCCAATGAAACCATTAACTCACCCAATCATCTCCTGACCAATGTATGTTCTAAACTAGAAGACTAACGGGTCTTCTGTAAAACTGTCGTTACGGCGCGACCCAGTACCGTCAAGACCTTCAGAAACTGGTAAAAACAATTATAATATTAACCATCTAGTCATTAGATTAATCCAAGCCATTTACCTTTTTATTTCCTGACCATGGTTCTATCTAAAGTCTCTGTTTTGAACGAGCTTCTCATCCGTGAATTTTCTGTAAACAATCTTCGCCCAGAAGTAATTTCGGGCTTACGACCAAGTACCTGGTGTCAAAATATGGTTTAAATAAAACTTGACCTTCTTAATTGCCAACATTATACGAACCCGCTGGTATTTCGTTCAATATTGATCCAAAAAGTTAATTTTTAGCGAAGCCTCGTTTGCGAAATCTAGTAAACACTTTCCGCACTATGGATGGCAACCCCACTACTTTTCGGGCTGGCAACTCTACGCTGGCCACTCAGCGCTGAGCGTCGTGTTGTCTCGTTTTAAATGCGCCAAGCACCTGCCGCCGCTTGTTTGCAGCAAATAAATATTGCCCTCACTTTTTGTTTATAACTTCTGGACTCACTATCACCTATTCTTGCCAAATATTGCATTAAATTCTTGGCTTCTAAAACTTTCTGGCACACTCGCGCTCTTCTTCTTTCCAGCGATTTTATGTCCTTTTCGCACCACCGCGGTAGCAAATCGCTGCGTTTTCCCTTAATTGCAATGCACTTCTCGGTTGTTGCATTTATTTATTTATGTATTTGGCAGTCATTCCGTTGGGTTTGCCAGCGTTTTTTAAAGCAGAATTCAGTTTCCCGCTTTTAGTTGGTTGCAAGTCGGTTTTCTTTTTGTTGATGGCCGCTGCTGCTGCTGGTGCTGGTGCAGCATCAACTTTTAATGAGCGGGTCGAGGATAGAGCGACCATGCGCGATTCTCCGCTAAGCACACAATCGAATCCCGGCGGGCGGTGCACTAATCCGTTATTTAGCAGCCGCACAATAACCTTTGTTTATTTTGCCAAATTTTTGCGTGTGCGGAGAAGCGAAATATAAATAATTTTCATGGCAAGACCGCCAGTGTAACCGTGTACAAGGAAGAAGCAAAACGCCGGAATTCCAGCAGGCCGCAGTGTGGCCAGAGGACCGCCGGTATCGAAATTAAATTTCTTTATACATTTTTCAATACATAGAAACCTAAATTATAATGCTAACCTATCCAATTTAAAACAGCGAAATTAGCTTTAGGTTTTTAAAAAATAGTAAAAGATATTTCCCTTACATTAAATTATTATTTTCTGAGGATCGATAGGCGATAACCTGAATGGCTTCGCTCTGCTCTCATCTCCAGAAGCAATGACGCTTATTTATTTGGCGGTGGCTGTTTGAAACTTTGCGAATTTTTGCCAAACAAAAGAATACAAGTTTGTTACTATGTGGAGCAACTTTGAAGCATCCGCGGTGGAGGATGAGACCATCTCTAACGTGTTTTCTTCGCGGTCACTTTTCCAAATCAGCAGCGACGAGGAGGCAAGTAGATTATTTTTAAAACAAAAAAAACAGTTATTGATCGTGGGTGCCTATTAGGTGGAGAAATATCCTGATGTCAAGGCCTCTGTGCAATGCGGTAAAATGGCGATAGCCATAGACAAAAGTCTCTTGTTGCTCGAGGACGAGCTGGTTGCCAAGTGCAGCTTCCTCAGCTTTGGGGCCACCATCGAGGCGATTGCCATGTCTTCCAGCGGAAATCTTATTGTCTGCGGTCTCAGTGACGGCGAAGTACACGGCGTGCACATCAAGGGACTGCTGCTGTTCAGCGTATGTGTCAATATGGACGATGTGACTCTTTTGGGCGGTACATTCCGGAGCATTCATCAACTGGACCATCGATTCTACTTCTCCTGCAGGAACGGCAGCATCTACAGGTAACCATGTACATCAGTCTCTTTATTTGTACACAATAATAGCACATAATATATGTTTTAATCAAATTCACATTATTTTAGCCTAAGTGACATTGATGAGGCCACTCTAGAATCAGTGTGCAATATTACGGTTAATGAAAACGAAACCATCGCCTGCGAAAAGGCAATCCTAGATGATGTCACTATTCAGAGAATCTCGAAGGGCAGATCCCTGGCCAATGTGGACTGTGTTGTGCTGCTCTTCCAAATGTCGGCAGTCCACATCAGTGCTCAAAACAATCCGGAGGATCACGGAGTAAATCATGCGCTGGTGATCTATGGTGATCAAAATACATTGAACTTCAAGACCTCATCCAACGATGTTACCCGTATAACCCTGCCGGCTCACTTGGGCAGCCTTAAACAGATCTTCAACCTAGAGCACTACATGTAGGTTCATCATATTAGTTTATATTATTTGTGTTTACCGAGTTTCTTGTATCCATTGCCATAGAATCGCTCTTACCACCTCTGGTCACCTATTGGAAATCTGTCCGTTCACACGCACATTCCACGTGCCTCAATCCTTCGAAAACCAGGCCCTTCTCATCGAGGATATTCTGGTAATGGAGTGTAATGAAGAGAACATAGAACTGCTACTTCTTACAAAGCCAACGGACGAGAGCCGCTTTATTAAAATCGTGGAGTATCCATGTAAGATATAATGCTGTTCACGCTTTCAAACTTCTAATATAACCTTATCTCAGCATTGAAATGCAAAAACGAAGTGGATGTGCCCAACCATGCTTGGTTAGTCCATCAACCCAAGTGCGCGGTCAATTTGTATTACTTGGCTGCCCATGAGCTGAATACAAACAAAATACCTTCTATGGTTAATATGATGTTGGTATCTGAAACCGATCCAACTGATCGTTTCAAGAAGCTAATAGCTAAAGGTCGTCTGGAAGAAGCAGAGGTAAAATAAACCCACAAATACATAAAAAAAAAACTTACTCTTTTTAATACTTTATAGGAGTTTGGGGTGCAATTCGAGCTGTGCCTGCAGCCCATTTACGAGGCCAAGGCGAAACGCATTCTGGTAGAGATGTGCAACTCACATCAGGAGATAGAACAGTCCGATGTGGACGGAAAGTTCCAAACCCTACTGCAGTTGATGACGAAGATCGAGAATAAATCCTTTTTCAAAAATCACCGCATGATAAACTTGAGTTCTCGTCAAATTTTGGAGCGTTATCTCCGCGAAATACAAAAGCGTTTGAGTTTTGAGGTATATTTTTGTGAAGTAGTTACTCGGTCTTATTAAAAAGCAATTATTCTGTTCATTCAGGACGACGAGCAAGATATGCTGCAAATAGACGAGCAGCTGCACCGCCTGAAAACCCTCGCCATTATCGATCCCTACGAGTGCAATACGGACTGGCAGAAGTTCATTTACGACAATAACCTGATTCGTATGGTCAAGTCCCTGTTTAACGCAGACATGCCCACGGCCTGTCTGATCTGGAAGCGGCACTCCAGTAGCATACTTCCTCTGGTGAGCGAAAATGATCTTCGCATGCTTCTGGGGTATATTCCTGGAAACACAAAGCCCTTCAACATGGTGCAGTGGCTCAGGCAGTTTACCCCGCTGGTCAGTAACACTCATCCCAGTATCATGCCGTTCATTACGGACTGGAGCATTGAGATGACACGAAAACTTCAGTACAGTCCCCACTGGCCGGACATTGGCTTGGAGTTCTCCACCAAGATCCTGGAGATTTTCGAGGAAATCCGATTCACATACTCGTGAGTGCTGAGTTATGAACCTAAGAGCCAATACTAATTTTTCTTTTAAAGGGATGTGCGTCGCCAACAGGAGCGCAACGTGGGAAAACTTCGCGAGTTGGTGAACGCTCTCCAAGACTTGTCTGTGCTGAAAACAAACTATAACATGGGCTTCACGCTGGACAACTACATGCAAGACACACTCGACGCCACAGCGCTAAGCATCCTGCAGCACGTCCAACTGGACAAGTTGAGGCACCTCGTAGAGAACTTTATGTACCCCATCTTTCAAGAAAAGGGCCGTCAGCCGCTGGAAGTTATCAAGCAGTACATTGGCCAATTGGTGGCTAGCCGGCAGTCTTCAAGCAACTGGCTGGAGCGAGCGATGGCCTGTATTGACCTTCTCCACAACGAAGACAGTCGCCTCGAGTGCGCATTGTCCGTTCTGCAAAACGCACCAGTTCCGTGGCCAGACACATTAGCTCCTCTGATCCGCCTGCGAAACTCTACGCACCCGGTGGCGATGAAGATCAATGCCGAGTATGAGATTCAAGTGATCAAGATCATGAAGGTGAAGTACGGCTGGCCCGCAGACAGTTCTGCGGATATTAACCTGGAGAAGTTCATGATGCGAATCGTCAAGCTGAACCTCCCGGACATGTTGGAGGATATCCGCACGCTAACCAAAGCGGCGCCCCACATCGCGATCAGTGCTAACTTTAACTGCTGCTATCAGATGGCCAGGCGGGGACAAATCGAATCCGCCTACGAGTTTTTCAAATCCCTCACTGGTGGGACTAAGAACGCCAAGGAGTGCGCGGATGTGGTTGAGCTTTTTGCGAATATCCTCGAAAGCAGCTCATCCGTTTCATTCGTAAATGATTCCAAGAAGCAAGAGTACCAAAATGTCCTCGAGCTTTTTAAGCTGTTTCTACCCCACGCCGATTCAGTCTACGAACGACGTTACCTGATGATCAAGCACTGTTTCCAGTTGCGACATAACTTCGACATTAGGCTGAGGTGCAGCAGTGAGTTGGTGTCTCTAAAGAGGCGCCACGAGCTCCTGGATGAAGCCATCGAACGTATCATCGAACGCGCACAAGCGACTTTGAACGTATCTTCGTTTATTGCCAGTCAGAATCGGGAGCTTTGCGCGGCCCTCAATCTTTCTCCTGTGTTTGGCTTGCACCGTATCTGTGAACGGATTGGATGCCTGCCCCTCAGTTGCGCCCTGGCCTACCATGTTGTACAGTTCATCGACTGTACGCCATCCACTGTCGGTGACTTCATCAATCTCGCTCTGGAGCTGCTGGTTCAGCAAATCGGCTGTGCCAGGGGCAGTACTCACGGTTCGTTTCTGATCTGACCTTTAAAACAATCCACAATGTTTTATATATTATATCTCGTGTAGAAAATGGCTCATCGATGCAATTGATATCCGAGAGCGACCCTTTGAGCTTTCCACTTGCCTACGATTTGCTAACCTCCGCCCTGCTCCACGAGCCGAGTCGTCGCCGCGATCTTGTGGAGCTCATCATGTACATTCGCGTGGCAGTGATCCACTATTCAGTAGATGCCGTCAAGCAACACTACGACGGAAAGGAGCAGGCCGTAAACGAACACATATGCCGTGCCCTTGACGGGACTACAGTGGCTCTCGGGGACACAACGATAAACTTCTCCTGTGCCCTGAACGACACCATTGATGTGAAGCCAGTGCAGCCGACCACTTCCAAGAAGCGTTATTCAGTTTCCATGTTTGACGAGGTTGAGGTGCAGCCAGTCCATCAAGTTCATCTGAAGGTAGTATACTAGTTCTTAAATACAAAAATGAAATGATTAATTAAATGTGTTTACAGAAAAACATAGGCGGCCAACTGCCCATTGTAAAGTTCCTGGCCCGAACCCTGTTGCTCATGGTCATCGAAGCTGAGCCGAGCAACTCGTTACTGATGCAGATGCGCCGAGCTTTGGCGGAGAATGTTGTCTCGGATGTCGAAAACGCTCGGGCTGACTTTTTTGTGTCGTTGGAGTACCTCACCAAAGCCAAGGAACACGATGTGTGGTACGTGATGTCGCAGTACTTGCTGGAGTACCAGAAGTACAACTGCCGGAAGAAACGAATCATCAACGAGGGCTTTATTACGCTGCAACTGCGTCGCATATTCCGGAATGCAATAAGCAACAAGGATGCCAATTTTATAGAGCTCTTCACCATGCTGGTCTCCGACCGAGAGGCACTGGCGCTGCTGGAGAAGCTTTCCACAGAAGTGAAGACGGACCTTCAGAAGATAAACTTCCTGACTTTGTCGGCCATGTACAGTGAGCACACCGAAGACATGGAGAATGTTCAGCTGCTGCGTTCCAAGTGAGTTGGTGGTTCTATAAAGTAACCTGGAAAAGTGAAATAACTCGACCTATTATTTTAGGCGCCTTAAACTCTACTATTATTTGGAGTTCTGCCAACAAGATCCTAGGATTAGGGGAAAGTTCAATGCAGACATGGACAACATAGAGGACCTGCTCAAGCAGTTCCACAACAAGAAACTGGACGTACAGCTCTTGGAGCGCATGAGCAAGGACTTTGGCCTCGACTACCAACGCATTCTTGTTACCCAGGTTCTAAGTATCCTGAGTTCGCAGGAGCTGCGCTTCGATGTTAAGAGAGATACCTTTGGCGATGAGGAGCTGGTCGTCCTGAGCAGCGCTCAGGAAATGCGGGAGATGTGCCAGCCCTACATAAACGAGATTAAGAACGTGGAGCTTCTTACCTCCAAGCTGAAGCTTTTTATAGAAGAGGTTAGTTGGTAATCATTCAATTCAGTCAAATATTGAAGTTTTCCCCACTTCCCTGTTCAGATAAACATATACTTTTATGAGCTGTACATGTGCGTGGTTAATATCCTGATGTACTTTGATGCGGCGCCAAAGGAAATGGAGATCTGGACGAACATATTGCACTTTCTGCGTCACAAAATGATCAGCAGGCGACGCAGTCGGCCAGGCCAAATGGAGACGGACATGTGGCTTAAATCGCAGAAGGAAAATGGAGTACTACCCAAAATCTCGCGCTATCGTTTGCCCTTTAAGGCTATTATTGAGCAGCCTCTTAAGGACATTCTAGGTAAGTGACTTCAACAAGTTCTTGTAGTCACAATTCTAATGTGATTTCCATCTTTCAGATAGCGAGCTGAATGTAGACAACTGCCAAAGCTGGTTCCCATTAATCCAGATGTACACGGCCTTGAAGGGTTCCAAGGATAGCTCGCAGAACTGCGACTACTTCTGCATGTCGGCGGTCAAGAACTCCATAGAGTACAAGTCGAAGAGCGAGTCTGAGTCGTGGAGCTTACACCCCACCAACAACGCCTTCCTTAAATCGATCCTGCGCTTGGTCGAGAAAGTACGGAATCCCAACAAGGCCTTCTTGATTCTGTACTTCGTAGCAAACTATGCTCGAGACGGTGCCGACCAGGTGGAGGCTCACTACGAGTGCTGGAAGTTCGTCAAGGAGAAGGGCGAGTTGATCACGGACGCCAAATGCCAGGAGCAGGTGGCGAAAGTAAAGCGGAGGTACCCCATTCAGAAAACTCAGCACCTGCTGAACATTTACGGTCTCACGGATGAGAAGCTGATGTGCCTGATTGAGAACCCCATTGAGCTCATTTACAGCTTGTACCACCACGAGCTCATTTTGACGTCCAGCAAAGTGGACATCAATGCTCTGGTCAAGGAAATCGCCAAGCTGCACGATCTGTGCCTGGACACCATCCAGTACAGGCTGCTGCAAAAATGGCTTTCGGTGACGATGGAGACGGCAGATGGTACCATGCTGGAAGAAACCCTAATGGAGGAACAGCATTGGACTGAGCAAGCCAACGGTGGTGACACAATAAGTAGCCAGGATGCCAGCGAAAACGTCAGCAGGGCCTTCTACATCCTCGACAGTTGGCCGAAGGCCGAGGCGGTCAAGTTCCTTGTGGGCGTAATCTTCAAAGGAGGGTAAGAAAACTGACAGCTTTCTGGATGTTTCATATATTTAATGTAAACTACTTACAGGTCTGTGAACACCTCCACCCAGCTGCAGATGTACGAGTGCTATTCAAAACTCAACGACGGCAGCAATTCCTTCACCAACACCATCAGCCAGCGGCAGTTTATTGGCATTAAGTGCGTGCATGACCTTAAGGCCCTCGGATACAAGTCGAACCTCGAAAAGTTCTCCGACGACCATTGTGACAAGATAGAGATTCTTAAAATGATCTGGCAGCGCAATGCCCAGAATCCCTTATCCCTGGAGGTGATGGCCAACATTTGCCTGGGCTTTGACATTCATTTACCCAAAATCTGGAATGGCATTCTCAAGCGGATGGTCATGTTCCACATGGTGGACGAACTGAATGCCTTGTTGGATGTTCTCAGTTGTCGGCCACCTTTGCTGCATTTGGAAGGATTGGCCCTAGCCTGGGACTATGTGCTCTGTCATCCGTTGACGAATGCTGTTCAGACGCGCTCTTTTGCACAGGAGGAGCAGCTCCACAAGACCCTGCTCCGTCTGCAAGGTTGTCCTGTGGTGCATGCCCTGAATCTGGTGCAGTTCGCGGAACACTGTGTCCTTATCCAGCGGCCACACATGGCAGCGGCGCTGCTTAGTTTTTGCCAGAAAGCCGAACAGAGGCAGGAAATTCGAAGAGTAAGAACAGTTACACTATTTATTTATAATTTTTATTCAAAAAATTTATATTTTTTAGAAAATATTATCCCGTCCTGTCGAAAACCTACGCCAGCAGATCCTAAACCTGGAAGATGCTGGCCTGCTTCCAGTAGTTCTGAACTTTGCGCTCAAGGAACTAAATCTCTAAAGAAGAAAATTCAATATTTTGTAAATATACAAGAAATCCTTTTTTCTTAAAATACTTAAATGCATTGTTGAAAATATATTTATGAAACAAATTTTTTAAATTTTAAAATTAAATTTATTTGTATATATACACATATTAATTTTGGGAGTTTTTTATTTCAGTGTAGGCTTTGCCTCCGAAGTTTAATACAAAAATGAGATTAATATTGAGTGATTAACACCCCATACCTGTTATCTCTAGTTAGTACCCTACTTAACATATAAAACCACCCAAAAACATGATGACGTCATTGGTACACAATGCTATAAAGGCACAGTGGGATATAATCATTGCCGTAAAAATCATAGAAAAATATATAAAATGAAAAGGTTATATTAAAGCACTTTTCCGTAAAATAAAACTTTATAAGCAAATATTACAAAAATATTTATTAGTAGCAGTAACTGAGCGGTAGGGCCCACTGTGCCAATCAGCTGTTTCCACGACCAGCTGACTTTACTTCGGCAATACACAAGTTGCGGACGCAAAACTTTAAAATACTTGAAATTGTAATAAAAAAATATAATGTTGCGGTCACTCGGGGTAGCAGAAAAGTGTTGGAGCTTCAGGAGCTTCATGCAAGGCAGGAACTTCATGAAGGTGGCCAGTCAACAGGCACCCGCCTGGATGGCCTCTAGGTGAGTTACTTTGGCATTCATTATTTACATACATATGTATATGTAATAAGAATGGGGCGTGTTTCCGATTAGGCGCCACTATTCTCCTGCTATTCATATTCACCGATCGGTGCTTAGTGAATCTGGAACCATGGCGGATGGTAAGTAGTAAGTCCTATCTGTAAAGTCTTGTATTTAACTATGAGAAACCATCCACAGTCAAGCAGGGAATGATGAAGCGCTTGGGACTAGAACCTGGCTATAACCCTCATCCCAAATCCAGGGAACATCTCTTAAAATACCAACCCAAGCTAGAGGATCTGCCGCCACGAGCAATGGAGGATTCGTTCACCTCGGCCATTATACCTTTGAGTACGGATCGAACGCTGCAGGATAAGTATGTCAGCTACCAGGGCAATGTGCGCATGGGAAGGCTGCTTGAGGACATGGATCTCTTTGCTGGTAAGCCTTCCTATTTTTCCGCCCACATCCTAATCACATTTTTTGAAAATGATCCTCAGCTTGGTGCTGTCACAAGCACTTGAAGTTGCCCAATTTGCCGGAGGGCGTGCACCTGCCATACACCTTTGTGACAATTCTAGTGGACCGGATCGACTTTACGGATCTCCTTGCCGACGGCACCCAGGACATCCGCTTATCCGGTCATGTCTCGTGGGTGGGCACGAGTTCCATCGAGGTGGTGGTCTGGCTGGAGCAGATTGTTGGCGGAAAATATGAAAAACTAACCCGAGCTTTGTTTTTGATGGCCGCCAGAAATGCCACCAATACAGGCGCGGCGCCAGTGAATCCCATAAATCCAGCCAATGAGGAGGAGAAAGAGATCCTGGCGGGGGGAGCTGACAGGAAGAAACGGCGTCAGACTCTGGTTGCTCAATCGATTTTCAAGGTCGAACCCAACGATCCGGAACAAACTCTTATGTACGAACTGTACCAGAGGACTACTCCGACCAACACATTGCAGCTCAACAAGCGCATCCTGCCACCCAACTGCCAATGGATGGCCAACTCCTATCAGATGAGCACGATTCCGTCGTTTCCAGAGCATAGGAATCACCACAACCGGGTCTTTGGTGGCTTCCTAATGCGCAGCGCCCTGGAGATAAGCTGGGCAGCGGCATTCCTCTACTGCAAATCGCGTCCGAAACTGGAGCATATCTCGGATATCAGTTTCGAGAAGCCGGTGAGTGTGGACAGTTTCATCAAGATGACAGCCTACGTGGTGTATACCAAGAAGAACTACGTCCAAATAATGACTGTGGCTGATGTCCTTGACCCTCATTCGGGAAGCCAGGTGACCACCAACACCTTCTACTACACCTTCTCCTGTAAGGACGATGTCACCGAGGTTCTGCCACGTTCCTACCATGAAACCATGTGGTACATCCAGGGTCGCCGCAAGTTCGAGGCCTGCAGACCTTCAAAATAAACTAAATGCTTTTATGATGTGAGGCTATGCGATAATGATATTACGAGTTTTATGGGTGTTGTGTGTTACATCTAACAACTCTTAGATATTTCAACTATAACTAAAGTCAAACTAAAATGGTTTAGATCGCTTTTAAGATAACTATTTATTAAAGCCAAGGATTCTAACTGTTATTCAAAGCTTTGAAGGGAGATTAATGAAACTACCCATTCTGTATTTCAATTGCACGTGTCTTCATTTTTTACTCAAACGAGACTTTATTTCTAATACTCACTTAAAATTCTTAATCTTTACTTTTTATTTTTTTTTTATTAAATTTTGTTGTGAAGTTTCTTGAGGAATTGATGTACTTATTGTTTGCCAATAAAGTTTTTTAAAATAAAAATGAATAAAACGTAATATCTACTTGTAATCTGATTTTTAGTAAATAGTAAAATTCTTAAAAATAAAACTGTCATAAAAATTAAATGTATTCTTTGAGTTATCCTTCAGAGAGATCGACAATAAACGGTCTATATTGGAAAATCAATAGCACAAATCAATAAAATCATTTTTTTTTTAAATGTAAACATACTCCTAATGGATTATTATTCATTAATTTTTTCATTATTTTTTTATGGCTTTTCTTAAAAGTTTTCCACCCTTAGGCACTACGCATCTTGCCGACTGCCCCACACAGAAGAGATTAGATTGCGAACAGATAGAGAGGAGAACTGGTGATTTCTAACCGCTTACACAGGTGATTTACATGGACTGGCTCTCTCGCCATTCCCGACTTCGATGGCTAGTGCCATTCTCGCGAGTGCAGTCCAAGTGCCAACACTTGATGCAGGTCCGACCCCTCGCTGCCGTATTACGTATTATACACTTTTTGTACGAATTTCGTACTTTTCTCTCCACATAAAGTAACAGGCTTAGCTCCACCTAGCAAAATTAGCCCGGAAAGATGCAGCGTCTGATGGCACGTGGACTGGGGGCAATGGTAGCCAGGAGCAGGGGGTGCACTGTGATGAGCTGGTCCGCGTGCCAGCAGTCGGGCACCTGGCGGGGCTTCAATTCGGGACCTGTACTCACCTCCGATCATTACTCTGGAACTATGGATGATGGTAAGTCTTGAGGTGATCATCTTTGGATACTCAAGTCGTGAATTCCAATTCCCTTAAGTTACTCGTACCATTCGGGAGCAGTCGGGGGTGGACATTGGCTATCACATCATACCTAAACCTCGGGATCATCTTCTGGCATACCAGCCGAAAAGAGAGGACTTGGAGCCCAGGTCCATGTTGGACTCACACTCGACAGCCACAATACCACTCAGCGAGGGAGAACAGATAAGGGAGCGGTACGTGAACCACCTTGGAAGGGTGAGGTTGGGTCGCATCCTGGAGGAGCTAGACATGTTTGCTGTTTGGATGTGCCACCGACACGTAAAGTTGCCCAACCATCCTAAGGATGTCCCCCTGCCTTATACGTTTGTCACATTACTTGTGGACAAGGTGGAGTTCTCGAATGTGGAGCGACTGAAAGTCAACCAAGACATTCAGTTGAGTGGAAATATTACGTGGGCGGGTACCAGCTCCATGGAGATCACAATCTATGTGCGGCAGAAGGACTACGACGAGAACATTAACATGACCAAGGCCATTTTCCTGATGGTGGCTCGGAATGCTACAAATACCGGTGCGGCGCCCATAAATCCTCTGAAGCCCAACGGGGATATCGAGAAGAAAATCTGGGAGGAGGCGGATAAGAGGCAAAAGTCACGCCGCAATCAGGTGAAGGAGTCCGTGTTCAATTCCCCGCCAAGGGAGCACGAGCAGGCTATAATGTACGAGATACTGAGGAGGACCACCCCACCCAATGGCATGGATCTCAATAAGAGGGAGCTGCCTGCGCGGTGCCGGTGGATGGAGGACTCCATGCAGTCGACAATGATTGCGCCGTTCCCAGAAAACAGGAATGCCCAGAATACCATTTTCGGTGGCTACCTCATGCGACAGGCAGTCGAGATTTCCTTCATTCAGGCTTCCCTATATCAGGGAGGACGACCGCTCCTCGAGTGCATCTCGGACATCAGTTTCATGCAGCCTGTCGAAGTGAATACCTTTCTCCAAATGACGGCGCATGTCGTGTACACGGCCCAGAACTACCTCCAGCTGATGACGGTGGCGCAAATTTGGGACGTGAGCGGAACAGTCCGGACGACAAATGTGTTCTACCTAACATATAAAGCGGACAGAATACTGGACGAGGTCCTGCCACGAACCTATCGGGAGATGCTCTGGTACGTCCACGGGCGGAGAAAGCTGCTGAACGCTCTCGATCTTCAGCCACAGTACCCTGATCCCAAGGAAGCATCCAAAGTGACTTCAGCGAAAGGCACTTGAATCCTTTGGTCATTAGTGAAATGGAACCTAGTATATGTTAGTGAATATGCTGTTTTCAGGCTTTAAAAGTGTCCCAACATCTTGTCCTTTAATAAAACCTATCTAAATTTTAGCTAAAAATAAATTCTCATTAAAAATATTGTTTTTTAACATTTAACATTTTTTTCATTTATGGATTTTATATCTTCAAATTTTTGATGGAATTTGAAAAATAAATCTGATGGTCTTTGTTTGGAGTATTCTGTCCTGTGATCCATTTTTCTAATATTTTTTGAGGGTAAATATTTAACTAAAAATCGGCAAAAATAGAGTATATAGGAATGGAAATTAAATAAAAATCATTCATTGATTCTTAGATAATCATAGAACCTATAAACAAAAATATATAAAGATACAATATGTATCTTTAAGGTTTTTCCAAATCGCTACAGCCTAAAAATTGCTTGACAGGAAAAAGTTGGTCTGCATTTTTAGACATAATACAAATTTCTAGCTATATCCAGTTAAAACCTATAATCCCTTCAAAAAAGCATGTCATAGCATGGAAGGCCAATCAAGAGTTACAATAATAACGACCGCAACATAGATCCTTTAAAGTTTTCCATTTTGTAAGGTTTATTTTACAAATCTTGTTTGTCTAACCAGCAATCGCGCTTGTACAGTGTTTTTGTTTTTAGAAAAATCCTTAAACTGAAGTTGAACCCAAAACCGCTCAGAAGCGCATGCGGTGGGGGTATTGGGAGGAGTGCAGGGCGAACATGTTCTTCAAGTACTTGGCGAAGAACTTGCCCTCGGGGTGGGCCTTAATGGCCTTCAGCAGGGCGGAGTCGACCTCCTTCTGGTCCTTCTTGCGCTGCTCGTTGGGCACGAAGCGCTCCTTCTTGGCCGCGAAGATATCGGCCTCGCCGGTCTTCTTGTCCTTCTTGGCCTTAAGGCGGCGGAAGTAGGCGTCGTTCAGATGCTCGGGGACCTTGAAGGCACCCAGATCCACCTTCGACGAGGTGCCGATCACGTAGCGCTGGGACACGCGGCGCAGGGGGCACGAGTTGAGGGCGAAAGGTCCGGTGACCAGGAGCAGGCCAGAGGCGAGGACCTTAAGGAGGACCACACGCTTGCCCTGATGACGACCAGCCAGCAGGATCAGCACGGTACCGGGCTTCAGGTTCTTGCGAGTGTTGCGCTTGTGCTCGCTGAAGTTGGCCTTGGAGGGGCGCTTCTTGATGAAGGTCTTGGTCGGGTACTGGGCCTTAGACTTATTCAGGTAAACGGTACGCTCCTTGCCGTTCTTGGGGCCTCCGATCTTCTTCACCTTCTTGATGGGCACCTTAACCTTCTGGACCACGGGGCTCTTCTTATCCTTCAAGCGGTACAGAGCGCGGCGCTTGTACATCTGAAATAATTAATGATAGTTTTATGAGTTTCCATATATATATATATAGTTTCATTCTAAAAGGGGTGATGACAACCACTGCAGGTGTGTTTGGTTCATAGGTACCACAATGGCTAATTTGACAAATCTCTTTTGAAATAAATTAACATTGCCATGATAGCACTGTAATTTATAGGAACCATATATACTTGACAAAACCAAGGTAAAATATTTTTAATAGGCATTCCTTATCATGATTTAAGGCAAAAGTAAGGGCATCAAACAGCAATAACATTTCTTTTAGTTCATTAGGGGGGCTCTAGAGAAGCACGCTTTTTGTCGTCTTCGACCGAAGGCGTCACACCGCAAGTTGGCACATTTCCCACGGACTTTCACAGATTTTTACCTGGGCCTTGGAGTAACGCAGAATTCCGCCCTTCAGGTAGGAGTTTAGAGGGTGCTTCTTGCCCTTTTTGGCCGATTTGGCCACTTTCTTAGCTTTCTCGACGGGTGCCATTGTGGAGAACACGTGTACACAGCACAAAAATTATTTAGAAAAGGGAGGTTATGTGCGGTAGTGGTGGCAAAAAGACCGATTTCCTAATCGATATATCGATAGAGTATTTTTATGCAGTTCCATGCCACAAGTGCGACCGTATCTAGAAATAAAATGGTCACACTGAAAACGCAAAAATGAGTAAAATTACGCCATAATTAAATAGCCGTTTAATTTTAATCATATATTTAAAGTGGATAACATTTAAGTTCCAATATTTTTAATTTGATTTAACCTATAAGATAAAACAATATATTTCCACATTTATTAATATTTTTAAAAAATAATATCCCACAACATAAAAATCAATCCATTTACCATTTAATAATACTTTTTTTTCCATTTATTTGATGTAATGTGTGTACAATGATTTAAATCACGATTTTCAGTTGCTTGCAGACAACTTGTTTCATCCTTTCTTTACACAATGATCCATTTGCTTAAGAATGATTTTGGACGCCTAATGTAGTATCTAATTACAGGTTGTAATTTCGAATAAATTAAAATGAGTGATTCATAATGTACAAATTGAATTCATTTCGCTTCATAACTAATCCTAAGGCTAAAAAATAACCTCAACCGATTCTGTCACACAAATTAAGCTCAAAGTTCTCGCGATGGGAAATGAGTCCTCAAATAAACACTAAAATTATAGATATTTTATACAATAATTGAGATTTTCTTTTCATCGTTTTTCCGATCTGATTTGATGTTATTCTTAGCAAATATTTAACTAACTCCGCGCTAAATACAATGTAAAATTTGCTATTTGTTAAAAATATGAAATACAAAATGTATTCTTTTCGAAATCTCAGCCCGCCAATGTCAGCTTGGCGGGTGTGGCAGTTTGTAGAAAAAACTTAGCTCTAGACCACCTCTCGATTTAGTTTTCCGCTTTCACCTCTAGCTTATTTGTCAATTGGCTCTTACTAAAGGTTAGATTACTTTAAAATATTCTCTTCTTTTAATTTTTGTTTCTATCGCATCACTTGCCAAGCATTTGAACACATTTGTCTCTCTCGCTTAAAAATAGTTTAGTTATTCAGCTTCAGCGTTCGACTGTTCGACTGTGTTTACAATGTTTCTCTTTTAATTACAAAAATTGATCTGGCTTTCGGGGGAAATGGTTACTAAAATTACGCTCTATTGCACAACAGTTAAAGTTTGAGATAATTTCGAATATTTACAGCAAATCGACCTTGGTTTTATTTACAGAGGCTTCCACCCACAGGTTATGGCGGTCGTGGTACTCACATTTGGCTGGAGTCGCTGCTGGAGGCTGCTCGATCTGGCCAGAGGGACTGCAACTAATGTAGAGTTTTCACACACAAAGTCAAATAAAAAACCGGGCACTTGTTGTAAATATTCGTGAAAAGGTCTGCCATTGTGGCGGGCACAATGGCGGGCGCATTTTTATTTAAATTTACAGACAAAGAGTCGACCCCGGGCCGGGGATCGTTTGCACATTGCTGATATAGAGCTCGAGAGCCCCTCAGCGGGTTAAGTTTAAAAAATGAAAGTATAATTCTGAATTTGTGAAATTTCAAATTGTTTTTTATGCTCTGCGGTAGTTTAAATTTTGTTTTTCTTTCCTTCTATGCTCTCCACTCACTCACACTCTCTAATAAACTTTGCTGGTACATCTTGCTAAATGTTGCATCATAATTTCTGCTCAAGTTTGCCGCGCTCCAATTTATTGAATTGTCGGATTATTGGATGTCTTGTAGCGGCTGCGGGTTTGATTCGCTGGTTGTTGCTTTTAAACTAGGTTTTAAGTGGTATTTACTAAAGTACAACATAAGAATGGGTTGTTTGTTTTTACAATTTGTTTAATAAATTAAATAATATTATTTAACAAAAAAGAAGAACTGCTTGCGTGTATATAAGGTAATGGTAAAATGTAAAAAATCACCGTGTTATACTCGTTTGATTAACAGATTTACTTAGCATCGTACAGTAATGGTAGGATGTTGCTTATAGGGCGGAGAATTGAACTTTTTGCTTTTCTGATTGGGTACTCAGAGAAAAATCTACTAGACACACACTACAATATTGTGGATTCATCTTTGTTTAATGTTATTATTATTGTTAAGAGTTCTTAGTCGATATAGGCGGCGAATTAACGTTATCCTTTCTGTGATTGGTTTTATACTTTTTTGTTTTGAGCGCGGCTAAAATTACTGATTAATCTGATTCGACCTTGTTTTTTTTGTTGATTTTCTGCTTATCTTTTAGGTCGTTCTAAACATATAGAGTTTGTACTTTTTTTTTTTTAATTTTTATGATTTTTGTTATAGTTTTTTTGGGTCCATTGATTCGGGGATTTTACATAACTGACACGAGCAGGACGAACATGGAGAACATAAAGTGATTACAACTAATTAGTTAGGCGGTCTGATTGAAAATGATTTTCTTTTGTGGTTTTTTGAATTTTTTTTTACGGTTTTAAGCGCAACCAACAAAAAATTGCTGTCCCATTCCAGATGTTCGGATTTGAATAGTGGGTCTCGCAACTCTTAAATCGTATTCTCTCTCACTGATCTCGAATAATGATCCGGAACGGCATCAATCTTTTGTATGATGGTCCGCAGCATTCGTTTTGTATTTTTTTTTTTGAATTTTTTTTTGCTTTTGTTTTTTTTTCACGTATTTTTTTGTCTGCCGCAAATAAATTGAAAAAATAATCTGCCTCGGTCGCCACTCGGCGCTACTTCCTGGCAATTCTTCATCAAAATGGGGAAGGGAGGGGGTGTGGCTATGACCACTCCGCCCCTCTGCACCCACGTACCTCAAGATTTCCTTAAATGTTAGAACCAGCGCTACCAAATGCACACTTATGTGCACAATATGCCAAAAGAATTATGATGCACCTTAGCAAAATATACACACTCTAACTCAACCAGCACAACTACACACACACACGCACACGGAACACACACACAGTTGCGTCTTGGTACTCATGCGATGATCCCGATCTCCTCCAGGACCGCTTCCGTCGGGGATATGTGTCTGGCCTGAAGGATCCAGTGGTGTGTGCCGTGCGAGCGCCTGGTGGCTGCTTTCTGGGGTTCCGCTGCTCCAGTTTCAGCTGTTGTCCTTGCTGCGGCTGGCCGCCACTGGACTCTAACATTGTTCGAAAATTGGAATAATGGGTGAAGTTGGCCAGTCCTCCTCCTCCTCGGAGCTAACGCTCTCAGTTCTGTAAGAGAAAGCAAAAGTTGTAGTATATGATGTCTATCTCATGTTGCAATCCATTATCAACCCTAATCGGGCTTAACGATCGCAAAGCTAATTAAGCACCCCACGGAACATCAGCTGATAATTTAGAAAGCCTTTGCTCAGGTGCAGCCCGAACAAAGTACGCTGAGTGCGAATGGTGCATTGAACTCTAAAGTTTATGACTAAGTTTCCCAAAAAACACCTAAAACACCTTCGCCGATAAGATAACAATTGGAGAAGAGGCTAGGAGAAGCCTTGAAAATGCCATTTCTTCTATGACATTGAATATGCAGTCTAAGTTCAATGTGAGAATTCAAGGACGCACAACAGCTGGTATATAATAGATATACACATAGGTGTTCATAGCCATCCGCCGGATGGCTCATTCACCGACACTTTCCAAGGCACACAGCGGCCAGTGTTTTTGTTTTTGCGTCTAGCGGGTATTTGGCCACGATAAGATTGTTGTCGACAAAAATAAAAAGAAACCAACAACACACAAGCCCACGAAAATAAAAAACAAATAGGTATAAAAAACAGCCCACCGATGGGCGGGGGACGGAGGCGAAAAGTGGCCCAGCCAGCCAGTCTCATGACAATTATGTGTTGTTGTTGTTGCTGATAATGGAATCGCTAATATTCTAGAAACTTGTTTACGCCAAAAGTTCGGATCGTCATCGACACATTTGCTTACATTCGAGAATCGAGAATCTAGATTATATACACGCGTAGGTCTCTACAAAAGCAACAAAGTACCACTAAAAATAAAGACCTGAATCCCAATGCCCCAGAGTTTTGACCATCTTCCCAGCCCAACTCACCTTGAACGGAGGCCATCGTCGAGGGCGTTGGAGATGCCTTCCTCAATGGTGGGCAGGTCGGATGAGAATCGGTTCATCGGGCGCAGGACACGCAGCGTGCGACTGGACAGCTTCCAGACTAGCCGCTGCTTGTAGGGTGCCTTGTTCTGGCCGTTGTAGTGGGACAGAATGCCCGAGACAATGCTGAAGCCGCAGGTGAAAACGCGATCAGGAATCTGGACAAGAGGATGGATTAGATAATGATCCACATCCCTTGTTGGGACAGACTTACCCTCATGTACTGCTGCAGGAAGAGAATGTACTCGAAAACGTGCTTCAGCTCGGGACTGCCGCGGGTGTAGGACTCCTTGATGTGGAAGTCGAGGTGCAGGCAGATGAGCACCAAGGCCAGCGTCGATGGTGTGATCACTGTGGTCTTCACGTCGCACAGCAGGATCTCCAGGCGGTTCTCCAGCTCCTCCAGCTTGATCAGCTGCTGGTAGAACTTGAAGAAGTCGCCGCCGATCTCCTTCGCCAGGTTGCGGAAGAGGGCGTAGTAGATGCGCAGGTAGCTCACGGAAGTGATCGGTGCATGTCCCATTTGGACGCCCAGCTTGTTGGCGATCACGCCGGCCATGCGTTCCAGGTCGCCAGCGGTACAACCACACTGCAATACCCACCAATTAGACCAATCCCAATCATCAGAGTAAGGAAACGTACCTGAGATATTGTAACCAGATCCTCGGCGGGTATGGGCTTCAGGTCCAGCTGCTTGATGGCCAGGTGGAAGGAGGCGACGCTCATGCAGGCCATGTGCTTCGGCTTGACGGCCATGCGGTCCAGGAAACGATCCACCAGGCTCATGGCCGAGAACAGGACGTCGGAGGGCAGCTCGTACCACATCTTCAGGCAGCGCAGCACGTAAGCCGATCCATCTCGTCCTCCGGCAGTCACCTCGCGCTACGGGATCAGGGCATCATATAAGATTCAGTCTAAAACAGAAGGATATTCAAACTCACCCTTGATTCCTTGGGCAGCAGCAGCACCGTGTGGTACTTGTCCTGCAGGGCGTCGTACTCCTTGAGGGTCTCGTACAGCTCGTCGGAGGTGAGGGCGTGCAGCTCCTCCAGTTTCTTGGACTCGTTGGTGTTGGTGGCTCCTGCCCCGCCGACGGCACCGGCCTCATCGTCCTCCAGTTGTTGTTGTTGTTGATCGTACTTCTGATATTCCAAGCCAGCAGCACCCGGTGTCCCATACCGGCCCTCGTCCGCAATCCTCATCCAATCAGCTGGCATCTCTGCATTGTGGTTAATACCGTTGGACGACATCTTGCCCCCAGCTAGACCAGCCGCACCACCGGTGGCTCCCAACACTCCTCCAGCAGCGGCCGACGACGCGGAGGCGGCAGCAGCAGCGGCTGCAGCCTGGGCCGAGGTCGAGGGTTGCTCGTCGTCGACCAGGATGGCGTTGATGCTGTTGGCGTCCATGATGAGCTCGCCGGTGTGGCTGCTTGCGATCCCGGTGTCAATGGTGGTGGTGGTGATGCTGTTGTGCTGGTCCTGGGGCTGGGGCAAGGCGAGTCCTGGCATAACCGACGACGACATCGATGTCCTCTGCTGCATCAACTGCTCCTGCTGCCGCGCCGCCTGCAACTGGCAATAGTAGGCGATGTCCTGCTCCCGTTGGTACTGGTACTGCTGGTATTGCTCGTACTGGTACTGCTGTTGCAGCTGCAATTGCAATCGCTCTTGCTCCTGTTGCTCCAACTCACAATCAACGTCGGCGGCGTATTCGGCGGCAGCAGAGTAGCGTACAGGGACAGACATTGTGAGGGCTGGCCTAGTACCTGTTTGGTTATTTTTTTTTTTGGGGGGGGGGATGGCAAATTGCGGATTAAAGATTAAACACACAACACTTTCGCAGACGACTCGCGGACGAGTCAGAGGGAGGAAGTGTCGAGGAAATTGCAAAAGAAACTAGGCCTCAAATGGGATCCCCGCAAGGAGGAGAAGTGGAAAGGAGAAGGGTTCGTCCTTTCGTTCTCGCAGTCCCTGCCCACTTGTTTGATTCTATTTTCAGCTCTTCGCCGAATCTCAGACTTTCCAACCACTGATATCAGCGAGTATCTCACGGATGCTCTCAATCTGCAGCTGAGGTTCGCGACTATTGAAGGCGCTTCGGAGAGCTCCCTTCTGGAATGGGTCAAGGCTCTCGGTTGAAGCGCCACCGAAAATAAAACTACTCTGTTTGCTACTTGTGGTGCACACACCGGTCGCAGAACTCAGAGACGACTCGACTCGGCTCTGGCTAGAAGCTGGCTAGCAGTTCAGTGACCTTAATGCAATTCTTTCAACGATTGGCAAACAGCAAACAAACAACACCCTCTACAATGACTTATTTAAGCTTTCCGGGCGACGACAAAGTTTTGTGCAGTGTACCAGGGGACAAGCCAACGATATAAGCTATCTGTTGGATATGATTGTCTGGCGTACGCTGATCGGTTTCTTGTCGCGCCGAAAGCAGAGTATGGTTTTCTGTGCAAAGCGCCTGAAAGTAGGGGTCTATTATGTGTTCGCTCAGTGCTTGTCACGATAATAGACTCTTGCGCTAAGCAGATTTGGTTTATGACTGTTTTTGCTAAAAAAATGACTTACGCGCTGCAAAAGTTGGTTTCAAAAATATTATTACAGTGTTTCAAAGTAAAGATCTCGCAGTAATTACAAGTGTTGTGGGTTATGGGGAGTGCAATGCACTCCATTTCGGAATGATTCGTGTTCAATGCGTTTAACGAACTTTTTGGGGGGGAACCTGCCAGGCAGAGCCAACTGCAACCCAGTTGAGTAACAAGCACCGTGGCATTGGAATTTCATTTTATTTCGAGCAGTGCTCAACTTAATCGACTCACCGACCTCAGCCACTGACACATTTTTATTCAAATCGCGCGGTCACAAGGCTGTCTCATAGAGGAGCAGGGGGCCCCAAGGCGAACCACGTAAATAGATCGCGATACATACCAAGCCGCACATTAGTGTCCAATCATGAAAAGAATCATGTAAATGTGTTGGTATTCATATTTTACTCAAAATAATTCCCAATCTCTAGCAAACATTGCTGGAAGTGTAAACTATCGGATATGCTCCGACTTCACATCCCAAGTGCCTCCCTGTCACTGCGTTCACACTTCCGCCCCGAAAGCCAGCGATTAAAACCCAAACAATACACCAGAATCCACATGGGGGGGAGTCTGTATTATGGACACTTGAACAAACACCACAGATACCGCCATTTTGGGCTAGATTCGACCAGAAATAAAAGCCATAGCTCTTCGGGCTTTCTCCCATTGCGGAAACCAAAACAAAACTTCACTTTGTGTAAACAATTAGATGATAGATGACATAAACTAAGCAAGCCAAACAAACCCAGGCACTCGAAGGCCTACGATTGCCTCCAGATGTTATTACTGCAACCAGCCAGGCGGTCGGGAAACTAAAGAGAAAACACCAAGTAGCTGGCACTGACAAGGGATCTGTCTCTTCAGTTATTTATAGAAGGAACTGCCTGCGAAGGCCCATCAGAGGGTCTGGCCGAGGCGCCAACGGCTTCTGTTTGGAATTCGAGCCATCGTCCTCAATCTACCAGCCAAAATAACCGCAACTGAGGGCACTTTGGAGCGTTTAACCTGCTTCATGGCTAACCAGATACCCAGATAAACAAGGCTGCCGATTAGCAAAACAAACATCGCTTCAAATTAGCAACGAAATGCGAATACAAGCTGATGTGAATTCGCAATTCTTCGAGGAAGAAGTTGGTATTCTAAACAAATAGGGGTTTAATCGATAACTAAACGAAAAAATACATCAATTTGAACTCATTCTCATGTAGACGGTAGTTGAGATCCATGAACCGATCCTTTATCGATAACTAATGGAAATAATAGATCTGTATGATCTCATACTCTTGCCAACTGTCTCTGAAACTGAAATTTCTCCCAAGCTGGAGCGATGAGACCCAAACTGGATGACTCCGGCTCTTGACTTATAATCAGGTCAGTGAGAAACACCGACCGCGCCCTGAATCATCTTTCGAGTGTCAACTTAAATACCGCCATGAATCAGTTTCGGGCTATGTGACGCATTGGGGTTGGGAATTGGGGAAGTGGCGGGGACTGTCATTGAAAAAGACCCAAGAAATACCTCTGCATTCTATGATTTACTTCACAGACTTCCGTTTTGAGGTTTCGCTGCTGATCAATTCTATTTTTAAAGCTTCAGACCAAAACAGCCAACAATAAGCGAACCAAACTAGCTCTGGGCCCGCACTTCAAGGTCGCCCGCCCACAAAAACCCGTTTCAAGGGGCCGAGTGGAATTCCACTCACATTATTCAAAACTCCGAAGCTGCTGAGTAAGCATGAAGAAACTATAGTGTTTGCAGTGAGAGCTTCTTCTGAAGTCCGACTGATAACGGTAGCCCAGAGCGGTCAAAGGTCGGCTTTTACGCTCTGCTGGTGCCCGAAAAACACAATGAACAAGAGCATAACAATGGGAGGCGTAGCATAATGAAAGTTTACACTGAAAAAAGTGTTCCTATCAAAGTAATTGAATCAAACCCTAATCGTGAAGATTAGTTGGGCGCCAAACATTTTGTGTTTGTTTTTGGCCCGCGATAGTAGAACTTTTATGTCTTTTTACTTCCCAGAACAGTGCTGACTATAATAATAGCACTCAGCTCACCTCAGCCACGAAAAGCTATCGCTCTTTTGATCTTAGCCAAGGTTTTCTGGTCCACTGCAGTTGGGCACACACTCTGGGCACAACAAATTCCTCAACTAAGTTATGTCTTGGTGCTCCACAGTTTGTTTTTTCGCAGCCGAGTTGTTTTTCTTTTTTTGGCGCGGGCTCTGCTGACGCAAAGCACGTACGCACACAGTGGAAAGTCTCTGAAGTGTCCGTGTGTGCCAGTGCCAGTGCCAGGCCATAGCGCTATTGCCATATTTTTAATGTAGTTGTAACAAAAAACAATATCTTAATACAAAAAAATTTCACTTTTTGCCTATTTTCGTAACAGACGGAAGGCGGCAGGCGTGGCACGACTACCTGAGACAGGTGTGAAATATTTTCGTGTCTTCTCTACCGAGGAACTGCAATCCCAGGGAGTGGTTTAAAGCACCGAGAGATGCGTTTTCCAAAACGAAAGCGAGTTTGTGTCGTAAACAGAAAAAAACACAAAAAAAAGACACTAAAAGCTACATACTTTTCTTCACAAACAGATGATCGCTGTCAAAGAGAGAGAAGGCAATTGTTTTTAATTTTTACGCTTTGCTTTTCATTCCATTTATTTTTGCCTTTTTCTTTCTTTTTTTTTCTTTTTGTCGAGAGTGGCTGTCGGACGAACGGTTTATTCATTTATCATCGTCATCGACTGATTTTCGTAGATGAAGGTCAATAAATGACAGACTGGGAGAGTGGGAGACTGGGAGAGAGTGCGAAGAAAGAGAGAGCAAGCAAGAGAGCTGTGTGGACCTGTTTTTCTCCAAAGAACCCACTTTCCAACTATTTTGGCGCCATTTAAATCCCCTTTGCAGAGTCCTGTTACCCCATTTTGAAATTTCCCTCGAAACAACCTGAACCACCTAAAAAGAAGTTTTCCTTCAACCCTAAAAAGGGCACTATCCGACTTTGGTGTGAAAGAGGTGCCAGCAAGGAACTGTGACTTTGTCGCTGGCCGTAATTAACGGAAGAAGGAAATTGCCCAGCCAGTTGGCTCGGGGTTCAGGGGTGGCTCTGCGTTGCAACCCCCAGGACGTTGCGGGAATTCCACCCCCCAGAAGGACCAGAATTTAAATAATGACTCAACACACACACAAGTGGCTCGAGAACAGATCGGGCGCAGGCGCAGCTGCCGTGGCATGTGCTAAGGAACTATTTATCTCCTGATGTCCCAAGCCGAACAATAGAACTAGACCTTAAGCGGAAGACTATAGAGACAGCCATCAGGCGGGCATTGTACCCAAGAATACTGTCCCGCACTATCGGGCGGGCGATCGACCTTTGCCGAGCCCGCTTTGCTCTGTTTTCGTCTGTTATTCCGCGGCTAGTTTGAATTTTACGAGTTCGGAACACTATCAGTCTATCGGCCGTCTGGCCTATCTGTCAATGGACTGGTGATTTGCATTGCCCCGCCCTATCTGGCTTTGGCGAACTGCACTCGAGCCCCTCGCACTTGCCACTATCAGCGGAAATGCAGTACAAGAATTTCCCTGACGTGAACTGAACGTGACATACTGGGGCAGAGTCACTGAATGGACGAGGAGCGTGCCCAACGGAGTGATAGCCGAGTGCTAATCGCACGGAGCTGGAGTGGACTTTGTAGTCCGAAACTCGGCCATAAAACCAACTATATAGTTGTTACAACAACTATTCCTGAGATTGTGGAAGGTTCAGCTAAGGGCTTTAGTGGTAAGAGTGCCTCTCTAGCCAATATCATTGTATTGGCCGCCCCTGCTTATCTCTGCACTTCAATCACTGTTCTACATTACGATATACAAGGTTCTGAGCTGACATTTAGATAGCTGGCTAATGTACCTGGCGGGGAGTGCAACTCCCACTGCCTCCCACCGATGACTTATAGCGAATCCCCCGCTTATCAGTGGCATAGAGGACATTTCGTAACATTCCATGACGTAAGCGACAGGCTCGATAAAGCAATTCGATCTTATCGCCATTGTTGTTGGAACAAAAACCAAAAACCCATAGAAATGCCAGCAGAGAGCAGCTGCAGTGCGAAAAGCAGAGAGAGCGCAGAGCAGCTGCACTCTGGAATCGGGAATGGGAATAGGGAATATTGGAATTTTTTCGTCACCTTTTCATAAAATTGAATTAGGAAGGGGAGACTGGAAAGGGGTGGGACTCGAAAAGTCGCTGGCTTGGCACGAGCTGAAATTCAGGGGATTATATCCCGGAAAAGGTAGAAGGGCAGGGGGCTGAAATCGGTTCAGTTGAGTGCTTTTCCTGGGTGGCTTTTTTGGGAACCACACGGGGGATATGCCATTCAGGTTCGTCAGCTGTTGCCAAGAGAGCGAATTTCGTTTTGGCATTAAATTTCACTTTGGCCTCAGCGTTTGCATTTGAGCCACAAATTTCATGGCAGACTGAAATTCAAGAAAGCAGGTAGCGGTAGCCAGCAGACGAATTTCGAGACTGCCGTTGTCCTACAAGTGGATTTTTTTAATTGCCAGATAATCCCATCCATTGCCAGTGACTAACTTCCATGCGAACCTAAGGGTTAAGGTAGAAAATAGAAGAAGAGTCACCTTTTTTGGACGTAAACAAGTGTGAAGAAGAATAAATAATACAACGGTACAAAGAGGCGAGAGAGGAGAGGGCAGCATAAGAGACACCCACACAAGCCCACAACCAACATTCTCATTAGTATGCGAGTGTGGGGGTTATTTTATGATTGTCAGTGTGTATGTTGTGTGTTTTTTTGGAGGCTATGGAAAATATGAAAATCAACAAATTAAGCAATTCTGCGCCGTGTGTACGGCTGCGCAACAAATTGAAATCAACAAATATGACCCAGAAAACAAAGTAAAAACCCTGAAGGTGAAATCTGCTTTTATCTGCTTGGCAGGCGGGGGGACGACAACACTTGTTAATTGTGTTTTCGGAAACAAGTTGCTTCTGGAATTGTCCGAGAGGTCTTTGCTTCTTTTTGAAACAAAAACAGGCAGTTTAGTGGGTATTTTATTTTTTGGCTGACGCAATTTCAAGTCGCGCACGCACACCTCTGTAAAAATCGAAGCGTTGCAGTGGTATGGGTGTATATATGCAGCGAAATCCGAATGGGAACACCACACACTCGCAAGCCTTTGTTTGCACTCTGTGTGTACGTGTGTGTGTGTTCGTGGGGAACGGCTGGCAGTGGAACACTGACTGATTGTGGGGAGAACAACAAAGAGGGGCAGCAGAGAAAGAGGGCGTAAAGTAAAACAATTGACGTAAATTGGAAGTAATACTCTCATGCAAATAGGGGGAGGCAATCAGAATGTTTTTATCTAGCTTGTTTTTTTTCAACTGTGGGGTGCTAGGGGATTGAAATGAATTGGAAACTAGTTTCCAAACAAATAGGCGTTGATATGCTGATGCTATGCTGTACAGCTTGCATAAAAGCACAGCCCCACATACACACTAATACAGTGACAACCAGCATAGTTCCTCTGTCCACCTCCTTCCCCCTTTTATTTCTTTCTCGCTCGCACTCTAAGCAACGACCTATGAATAGCGGACCCCAAAAACTCCCTCTCTCGCGTTCGTACTCACACACATACACAAGGCGCACGCACACCAAGGGACACCAGCCAAACAGCTGTGAAACGAACTGAGAGTGGAACAAACACGTAAATTGTTTCTTCATGTACTCTCGACTCGAGTATATAACAAATTTTGTATGTATTCCTCAATCTATTATTCTCCGTTTTTTATTCGCTTGGCAAACAAACAAAATCATCTGATGCACTTTGTTGCCGAGAAACAACAGCAGACCCCCCTCCCCCTCAACGACCCACCATCAACTACAATTTTCAAGACCTTGATTTCTTTTGCAATTTGGTCGACGACGTTTCTTGCTCAATAGTATATAAGGAAAATGAAATAGTTTGCTTACGTTATTACAGCCATTTTGTTGTGTTTATGTTGCGCAGGAATGTTGAGATGAACTTTTATTTAATTGCGAATTTTGGCCTTTCTTATTGCACTTGAGAATAAGTGAGTAGTGGTTGCTTGGTCTTTTATACGCTTGTAGTTCGCTATAAAACCTTGTCGATTGCCATTTAAGCTACGTTAACTAATTTGTACTGCGGTTTGTATCACAATTGGAACTCGGTGTTAGGCTGGCATTTCTCCTCGGTTTTCTCGTTTGGCTTTGGCGGATCGATTTTTCCCACACACACCAGGCTAGAAGTGGTCGGGCTTTTCTCCATCAGCTGCGCATCTTAGCTCTGTGTTATTGTCCAGTTCGTTCGGCGCTCCAACTAAGCTTTGTACATTTCGAAAACCACGGATCTAATATCTGGCACCAAATCGCGATTCCTTTCCAGCAGAAAGCTATAAAATTTCTATTTCTATGCAGACACTCGCGCTCGGTGTGAAAACGGTACTTTCTCGTCTGTTGTTTTGTTACGAATAGTCAGTATTGCCAGACGACGATATCGTCGCCCCCGAAAACCCAGAAAACAAAATCCAGAATATCGATATATGGTCACACTCAGATGGCACAAACATGTCGTGTCGAACATGTTGGCAATGCCTTGTTGTGAACGATGTCTCTCACTCTTGTAAAAATTTAGAAATCGAAAGGTTTTATCGATAAGACCCGCGAAAAAAACAAACATTCAAATTGTACAAGTTTGGATAGCATCTAAGTAAACTCTGATAAGCCGGGGACTGCTGTTTGTTTTATTATAATAGATAAGATATTTAATTTATTGGGTGGATAAAAACAAGGATTAACAAAAATTGTTATTTTAGAATTTGTTTATTCTATAAATAGACATGGAAGTTGTGTCAATTTGTTGCTTCCGGCTGTTGAGTATTTTTATGAAATTTTTCAGTAATAAATTACTTTTCATTCACAAATATATTTCACTATCGAAGTAAATTCCAATACGCAGTTTAAATCAAAATATAGGAATCACTACTACGTAATTACCGACTAATATTTTGATTAGAGAAACCATCGGAAGACGCAATTGCGATAAGATTTTAATCTAAGAGTTTTTGAAAACGTTGGGGAAAGTCATTTTCCAGCGAAAGGGAAATTCATTACTGTTGCCAAGCGCTTTTCTTGAAGGGGAGACGAGATAGTAGAGGGGGTGGAGCTATTTCAGGGCCCCTACACACACGCACACACACACGTTCACTTCTAGAAATTGTAGGCAACAACAACCGGTCAGTGTCAGCACAATTGGAATTTCTTAATCTTATGGAATTTTTATAGTTACGGGGAATTAAATTTTATTTTGTGGGTAATTTTTTTATTAAGCACCCAATAAAATAGTTTTTAGGGATTTCATCAGATCACACACCTACATACACATATGCATGGGGAAAAAAACGCGTGGCGAATGATTCCACCGGCCGAAAAGATCGTTTTACGCATTGAACAACCATCGAAATCAATGAATGAAGAATAAAAAAACTATATTTCACTTACCCGGATGCCTCTGCGTTTTATTCAGTATCTGGGCTTCCTCTTTTTTGCCAAATAAAATAAAATAAACTTATTCTCAAATAAATTTTTCGAGAACTGGAGTTAGTGTGGCCAAAGCAGCCGGAGGTGGCGAGGATGCATTTGACACCCTGTGGCCGCTAAGTTAGCTTCTTTCAAGCTAGCTCTAGACCATTTAAAACAAAAGATCGTATAAAGTGCATTAGATCGTACAAAAGAATTGCATAATGTAAATAAGTATTTTTTGTGTTACTTTTAGTTTATTAAACTTTTTTATGCACAATTTAGCTGATTTGCTACCAACCCTGCAGCTTGGTCTTGCCATCCCTGTCGACCCTGGCCAGTGTTGGACACTTTAAAAGTGTCATCACTGACTCGGGAAAAGAGAAAGAGAAAGAGCACGAAAAGCAAATTGGGTGGAAAACTGGATTGGTTTTTGCGGAAAATTGTGTTCTACGCCGTTCTCGACAAGCACCCACAGTACAAATAATAAAAGCCGTTAATTTACCAACTAAGAAGTGGCCGCGGGCGAAATTAACAAGCCGAGTTCGGAGTCTAGCTAGCTGCAGTGCGTTTGTGTGCGGCCGATTGTGTGAATGTGTGCGCGATTGGTTGGGTAGGAAGGCAAAGAAAGGGACTTCGAGGAGGTAGGAGGAGGAGAGTTTTCGCAAGGAAAAGCAGCAGAACGGCAAAGCAGCAGCCAGGGCTGTAATTACGCCAACTTGGTGGGAGTTCAAGATAAACTGTGCGCCTGTCTGTGTGCGGAACACCCCCCAAGACACCACACAAACACACAGACAGAGCCCGGAGTTCAGTTAGCTGTTCGCGGTTTGTTTTGTGCTCAAATTCGCGTGCCCGCCGCCTTTGTTTTTGGTGCCTTCGTTCTCCGGCGCGTAGAACAGCCGTGCGGCTCGGTCGAGGGTTACAGGTTGCGGACCAGGCGACAGCAACTACGCCGCAGTGGATGCCCATGCACGCGGTGGCCTGGGCATTGCCCAGGACTTTGGCATGGGCGGCCCCGGGGCGGGACCGCCCGCCCACATGTACGGCGCCGTAGCTCCGCAGGACAGTAAGTGCCCTCATGGGTTGGACTGAACGACATGTGTGCAGGGCATGTTTTTCCAATTCTGAAGAAGAAAACTTTCTTCTTTCCGAACGTCCTTAACTGGCTCTTGTCTATTTTTTATTTTAATTATTTTCCATTTTAAAGTTTACACCATGTCATTCATCCCTTTCACCCGATTTTATCAATTTCCAATTAATTGATTCATTCGTTTTTAGTTATTGTCCGGGACATGGTCCAGATGCCGCCGCCACCGCCCTCAAACGCACCAACATCGGCGGACGCCTGCCTGAGCATCGTCCACTCGTTGATGTGCCACCGGCAGGGCGGGGAGAGCGAGGGCTTCGCCAAGCGCGCCATTGAGTCGTTGGTGAAGAAGCTGAAGGAGAAGCGCGACGAACTGGACTCACTGATCACGGCCATTACCACAAACGGGGCACACCCCAGCAAGTGCGTGACCATCCAGCGAACACTTGACGGTCGCCTGCAGGTGAGATGGATTTGGATTCTCAGACGATCGGGTGACTCAGGTCTCTAATACTCATGGGTGCTCGCGCCGGTTCTCTTATCAGAATTGGGTGTCCGGCATTGTTTGCTTGTCAAACTTCCGGATTAGCGGCGGCTATGGGGATTTTCGGGTTAATCTATTCTATCGAGAGAGAAGGTAATAATGAATGGCCCTCCTTTCGTTTAGGTCGCCGGCCGCAAGGGCTTTCCGCACGTGATCTACGCCCGGATCTGGCGCTGGCCGGATCTCCACAAGAACGAGCTGAAGCACGTCAAGTACTGCGCCTTCGCCTTTGATCTCAAGTGCGACTCGGTGTGCGTGAACCCCTACCACTACGAGCGCGTCGTCTCCCCGGGCATAGACCTGTCCGGCCTCAGTCTGCAGTCCGGGCCCAGTCGCCTTGTGAAGGACGAATACTCAGCGGGCCCACTAGTTGGGGGCATGGACATCGATGGCAATGACATCGGCACCATTCAACACCACCCCACGCAGATGGTGGGCCCGGGCTATGGCTATGCCCAAGGACCCGCTGAATATGGTACGACTCCCAGCGCCACATATGGTTCTTGTGATTTTGTTATCAGTTCCTATGTTTCTTATATTCCTTTTCTTGCGTTTGTTCTTCTTTCGTTGGTATTTTTGTGTTCCTCCGGCACAGTGGGCGATGGAAATCCCATGAGTGCAATGTTCCCCACCGGGCGAACAATACCAAAAATTGAGCCGCCAGATGGTGTCGGGTCGCGAGGTTCATGGATGGTCCCGCCGCCACCGCGGCTTGGCCAGCCTCCGCAGCAACAGCCCCAGCCACAGTCGCAGCAGCAACCCCCGCCGCCCCCTCAACAGCAACAGCCACAGCAGCAGCCCCAACCCCAATCCCAGGGAGCTGCCCACTCGCTTTGTAAGATTAATTATCTTTTTTATTTTATTTTGTATTTTGATTATTTAAAAGTATTATTTTTAACTAAAATAACTTAACTTTCATTAATTAAATTTTCCTAATTTTCAGCTGTACCTCATGGCATGCCGGGCATGCCTGGCCCCATGAACACAGGCCCTGTAATGGCACCGCCACCTCCGCCCCAGCAGGGTCCAAATCCCCAAGGTAATGGCGTGCACCATGCCCAGACCAACTCACCCACAGATCCCGCCTCCGCCATGGCCATGCAACAGCAGCAGCAACAACAGCAACAGCCGCCGGGCGGCGTGCCGAACGGCGGCGTAAACGCCAGCGGCGGGGCCGGAAACGGAGGGCAGTACTATGGCCCACCGCCCACAGGAAATCCAATGCAGGGCTCTGGTGCAGGTGGAGGTGGAGGAGCTGTTCCTCAGCCTGTTCATGCCCAGCAGAATGGCTACGTTTCGCAGCCGGGATCCGCAGGAGCCGGCCCCAGTGGTGGAGGCAGTGTTTTCGGAGCAGCGCCAAGTGCCGCACAGCAGCAGCAACAGGCCGCTGCGGGAGTTCAGGCCAATGCCGGTACTGGAGGAGCTCAGGCCAGCGGCGGAAGTGGAGCAGCTCAGACCTGGGCAGGTCCCAACACCCTCAGCTATACTCAGTCTATGCAGCCGCCCGATCCGCGCTCACTGCCGGGTGCCTTCTGTAAGCGAACCTTTGAACATCCTGTTTGAAACCCTAATAGTAACTGTTGTATGTTCACAGGGAACTCATCGATTCCGGGCGAACTAGGATCTCCGCAACAGACACCGCCGCAGCAGCAGTCACAGCAGCAGCAGCCGCGCCTGCTTTCACGCCAACCGCCACCTGAGTACTGGTGCTCCATTGCCTACTTCGAACTGGACACTCAGGTGGGTGAAACGTTCAAGGTGCCCTCGGCAAAGCCGAACGTTATCATCGACGGCTATGTGGATCCATCCGGCGGCAATCGTTTTTGCCTAGGCGCCCTCAGCAATGTCCATCGGACCGAGCAATCGGAACGCGCCAGGTGAGTAGACTCTATTCACGTTAGTGGATTACAAGCAACTTAATATCTGTCTTCAGGCTGCATATTGGCAAGGGCGTTCAGTTAGACCTCCGAGGAGAGGGGGATGTGTGGCTGCGCTGCCTCAGCGACAACTCGGTGTTCGTACAAAGCTATTACCTGGATCGGGAGGCGGGTCGCACGCCCGGCGACGCAGTGCACAAGATTTATCCGGCGGCGTGCATAAAGGCAGGACTATTTAAATTATAAATTTATTCAATTGCGCTAACATCTCTCACGATCTTGCAGGTATTCGATCTGCGCCAGTGCCACCAACAGATGCATTCACTGGCCACGAATGCCCAGGCAGCGGCGGCAGCTCAGGCGGCTGCAGTGGCTGGAGTGGCTAACCAGCAAATGGGCGGAGGCGGAAGAAGTGAGAATCAGATTCTATTTTCAATCCACAAAAGCTAACCTCATTCTCGTTTTTTAGGCATTACGGCGGCAGCTGGCATTGGGGTGGACGACTTGCGGCGACTCTGCATCCTACGCCTGAGCTTCGTTAAGGGCTGGGGTCCTGACTACCCGAGGCAGTCGATTAAGGAGACTCCCTGCTGGATCGAAGTGCACCTCCATAGAGCCCTGCAGCTATTGGACGAAGTGCTCCACGCCATGCCCATCGATGGTCCCAGAGCGGCCACATAAACCCCAGCAGAAGCTAATGCACACGTACATATTTATTATTGGCCCACAAAGCATATATGTAGTTTGGCCAGCAAGCAGCTACAAAGTGGATTTTCAGTTTATAATTTGCGATTCTGAATACGATTATAGTTTGCCTTTGATTATTTAATAATGATTTTTATAAAAAATTGAAATAAGAACAGTTTTAGGTACGCAGCTGTAAAGCGCTTAAGCCTCTAGATTTATGTACTATACTTAATTATAAACACATAGACACGTCCTCCGGCTCTGGGCCGAGGACCGAGGACCGAGGAAGGGACGCACGATTATCTGATAGTTGACAAGCGGCAAGCGATTCGCTCATTGCCCATTTCCTGCCACGCCAATCACGACAAGAAGCATACACAGCATTACAATCATCCAAGCTAAGCCAACAAGCGAAACAAAAAAACATTGATGCACACATAAATACATACATATGATGTAAAATGCAAGATAAGTAAGGCAAGCAAAATAAGTAGATGTAACATAAGTGTAATAAACAGAGCATAACGAATGTAATATTCCGAGACTTGTGATTTTTACTCGCAGGTGGGAAAATTTCCTTTACATATCGATACATATTCTAATAGGTCTCGATCCTTAGCGCTACTTGCTCGTCAAGCCAGCTTGTCCACTCCGGCGTGATCGGTCGCTCTAGGGTCACCTCTTGAAAGACCTCCACACGGCGGGTCTCCACAAACCGGAAGCTCTCAAATAAGTGCAGGGAGGTAGTGTTTTTCATGTCGATTTTCACCTCGAACTTCTCCAGCTTTAGCTGGGACTGGGCTTGAGCATATTTAAGCATCAGAAGCATGGCCTCGCGTCCGAAGCCCTTGCCCCTGGCCGATGGCTCGGCAATCATGATCTCTGCTTCGGCCACTTGCTGGTCCGTGTCGGGGTCGAGATGCAGGAAGAGATTGGTGTCTCCCACCATGGCTGCGATTTCATCCTGATTGCGGGAGTAGGCTTCGGCGTCCAGGACGATGAAAGTTAGCTTGTCATTGTCCTCGCGCCAACTCTTCTGCATCTGGTATTCTTCGTCCAGAGTTAGAAGTTCTGAGGCAGTCAGCTGTCTCAGCTCCTCGTTGCTCATCCATTTATGGTATTTGGGCACATGGAGAGCTTCATAGGGAACCAGGACTATCCGGCGACCAATTAATTTTGTTTTCTCATTCAGACGCATCCCACAAGACTGAAAACGTAAAAAAAAGTCAGGATAAATTTAAATTTAAGGTATTTTGCTTTTGTTTACTAAAAAATATTTGTTTTGGGTTTTAAGGGGTTGACCCTAGTTACAATTAAAAAAAAAAAATTTTTAGTATTTTTAGTTATGTTTACTTTTGATTGTTTTTTGTTTTTTTTTTTTTTTTTTTTTTTTTTTTTTTTTTTAAATATTCCTTCTGTTAACATTTGAAAATTTAAATTTTTTATAATATATATTGAATGATATTAAAAATACACTTTTCTTTTTAACTAAAGAAATTTTAGATTTAGAATTGGAAATTTTTGAAATTGAAATTTATATGATTCTACCATCGTATGACAGATCCCCCCTAAATTTGTTTACGATTATTTAAATGATCCGGCAACTCTCTGCCGGGACTGAGAAATAAGGTAACTCACGAAACAGCTAAGCAATTGTGTGGAAATGTCGAGGAATTGCCGCGCTTGCGGAAAATTCATCTTTAGTGCAACCCCGAAGGACCTTTTCCAGGATCCCGACTCTGTGATGCTCCATCAGATCGAGGCACTAACGGGATTGTTTGTAAGTTTCATGCACAGGGCTCCTGCACGTTCAGACTTGTTTGATGCATTTGGAGCCTGGGCGAATTTCAAACTGCATTCCGATCTTTCTTGTAGTTATTGGGGGGCTCTGAATATCCCACATACATCTGCGCAACATGCGAACTTGCCCTGCTGGAAGCCATCCGCTTCAGGGAACGAGTAATTTTGACACAGAAAACTCTGCAGAGTAATCCCAGCGAGGTGTTTTCATTGCAAGTCTTCGATATAAATGAAATCGAAGGATGTGTGGTCCTAGGAGTACCTGATGAGGCGGTTGATCTTGAAATTATAGAAGACCAGGTTGTGGAGCTGGTCGAGGAGGTGCCCCTGGACGATGAAGATCAGCCACAGGAAGATCAGGCACCGCATGACCAGCCACAAGTCACAAGTAGAGTCACGGAGTCGCGAGCGGACCCGTGTGTAGATATTCATGTGGTAGCTGAGGAAGAGAAGGAGGTACCAGATAAACCATCTACTATTTCAACATCTGTGATATTTGGCGACAATTTAAGAAAACACCAACGCCGTACTGATTGGAACAAACTCACGGAAGACGAAACAGTGGCCCTGAAGCGACAAAGACGCAAGAGGGACTGCATCTGTGAGCAATGCGGCAGGCACTTCTCCTGTCCCAGTAACTTCAAGATTCACCTGCTCCGGCACACAGGCGTAAAGAGCTTTTCTTGTCCCTACTGTCCACAAAAATTCTACACCCCTCACTTGGTTCGGCGGCACCAGGTGATACACACTGGTGAACGACCGTATCATTGTAACTTTTGCGATATGTCCTTCAATAATGTGAGCGGACGAATTCAGCATGAACGCATGTAAGCCGCATTTTTATTTGAGTGAAGTTATGAATTTTAATTTTCTTTTTATTTTAGTCGCCACACTGCAATTAAGCCTTTCAAATGCACTGAATGTGATAAATGCTTTGCCGTAAGCGGGAAATTGCGGACACACATGCTTAGCCACACGGGAATTCGCTCGTTTCAGTAAGATTCTCCCCTATGTATGGATATTATACATCTTAACGTCTTAATACTTTTTAGTTGTGAAGCCTGCAAAGTCTCGTTTATCCGACGCTCTCACCTGATGGCTCACTGCCGCTCCAAGGCCCATGCCCAGAATTTAAGCATGCAGGAAGTTGCTTCCAAGCCCTCGGATCTGGACGTGGAGACCGTGCTGATGGTTGACTCAGAAATAGCTCAAATTCCTTGACCAGAAGCGGAGACGAGAATAGTATGTTAGATTATAAATGGTCAATAGAGTAAATTTAGTTGGTGGGGAGATGAGTCGTAACAATGGGTCGCGTAATTCCGCCTCCTTATGCTCTCAATTTTGTGTCACAAGATGAACACACAAAAAACTAGATCACAAGGTTTAAGAGTAGACCCTGTCCATTGTTTCATTTATGTAGCGCCTCTTTGCATTTATTTAAAAAAATTTCTCACCCTTTTCCTGCAGTATAAGGTACATGAGAGTATCGGAAAATTGAATTCTTTTCAAAGACAAATATTAAAATTTGGTCCATTTCATCCCCGGTCGATTTCGAAACTGCTTCTTTTGTCCACATTTTTCTCCACTTTTCTGCAATACTGACTGACTGCAATACTGAGAGTTTTTATGTAAATGAAGTGCAATTTTTTAGGCGATTATCGATCGAACTTCTACCCGCTCGGTTAAAGTTGACATGGTGAGAATCCTATGTTAATAAATTGATTGTAGATTACATTTATTTTAGATAAGGAACGAATTTTAGAGAAATGATAGTAAAATTTAAAACTGCTGGAAAAGCACCAACTGTATTTTTATACCCTTGCGGAGGGTATTATAATATTGATCAAAAGTGTGCAACGGGGTGAAGGAGACATCTCCGACCCCATAAAGTATATATGTTCTTGATCAGGATCACCCCCTGAGTTGATATAAGAACGTCTGTCTGTCTGTTTCTACGCAAACTAGTCTTTCAGTTTAAAAGCTATCGACTTTAAACTTTGCACACCCTTCTTTCGTTTGCTCGTAGTATATAAGTTTGAACGGCCAGAACCGGCTGACTATATTTTGGGAAAATTATCCAACACACCATAAGTATGTTTCATAAAATTCAGCCGCCTATATCATATAGCTACCATATAACTGATACAGCGGAAACTCCATTACTTTGATCTTTTAAAAGTTAGAGAATTGGGATTTTCTACGGAGTCGGTTTTTGACAAAATGATCCGACCTAAATTCCATAAGGATTGGCCGACTATATTCTATAGCTGCCTTATAACTGGAAGATCGAAAATGACCCAACCTTCGTGTTTTTTAAGAAAGAAGGTTTAAAAGTTTAATCTTTATACAGATTATATTTTTTGCAAATTGATGCAACCTACCAAATTTCATAGGTATCGGCCAAATATATTCTACATTCCATAGCTGCCATATAACTGAACGATCGGAAATGATATTTGATATTTGGTAAAAATACCAACTTTGATATTTTTGAAAATACAAGATGCTTGGTGCTTGTTTCTAAATTCTATATTATAAAATTGGTTTTAACCATTTTTAATTGTATCCTAAAATGACTTACTTAATGAAGCTTAACGAAGGGGCTCTTAATTTCTACGTATAAGAAAAATTCAAAGCTCTAAAAAAAATATAACTTTGTTGAAAACTCCCAAAATTTACAATTTTATAGTTTAAACTATTTTCCTTAACCAGAGTTTGCCAAAAACCTGTTGAACAAAACACTTAAGTGTTTTTGTTTTATACTGTTTTTGATTCGGTCTTGACTGCTTCATTTGGACTATTAGTTAAAAGTGTCTAAAATATATTCTTAATCAGGAGCAGGATCTTCAATTGATATAAGCATGTCCGTCTGTCTGTTTCTGCGCATACCAGTCTCTCAGTTTTAGACCTATCGACTTGGAACTTTGCAAACACCCTTCTCTCCTTTGCGCGCAGTATATAAGTCGAAACGGCCGGGATCGGACTATATCCTATAGCTCCCTTATTACTTATTGATTGGTAGTATAACTTTGGTCTTTTTAGAGTTAGATAATTTGGATTTTGCATAAATGCTACAAAATAATACGACATACCAAATTTCATAAAAATCTACTTATAGATTTAGCCGACTATATCCTATAGCTGCCATAAAACTGAACAATCGGAAATGACCCAACTTTCGTGTTTTTGAAGAGAGAATTTTAAAACCTCAAAAGGATTCTATTTTTGGTCAGTTGATCCTACCTACCAAATTTCATAACGATCGGCCGACTGTATCTCATAGCTGTCATATAAAGATCGGAACGATCTGAAATGGTATTTGGTAGAAATAGCAACTTTGGTATTTTTGAAGATAGAAGCTTGGGACTTTGTTTTAGATTTTTTATTGTAATTAATTAGTTTTATTATGATATTCTCATAAGGATCGGCCAATTATATCCGATGTTTGCGATATATATACGGATTTAACTGCCAGGGCTAAACCACTTTGGTTCTGCTCGAAGTAAGCTTTCCTTTGTTGTTTTCATTTGAATTATATGTTTCAATAAGCTTAAATTCTTTTAAGTTTTAGCACGGCTTGGTTCTAAGGGTAAAAGTAATTAATTCTTCTTTTGTCCTTAAGCCACAGAAACACAAAAACCTTGCCGATAGCTTGAGGATTGTAACAAAATTTTGAATATACATAAGTGTTGTAAAATATCGGGTTGGCAGCGCTAAAGCGTTGCCAGAAAACTTCAGTGGAATAAAATAGAAATAAAAATAATGTTAAGAACTATTTAATTAAAAATGTTAAAGAAATGTTACATCAATTTGAACATAAGTAGTAATATTTACTAACATACCAAATGTTAGTTTTGTTTGGTTCTGTAAAAGAATAACTTGCCACCGGTATAAATTGGAGCGGCCACTTTTGCTTTGGCGTTTTGTGCTGATGCACTGCGACAAAATCCATCGCTAAAGAGTAAGCCGGAAGCAACGATTCGTCGAAACCGGAAGATTCGCGATCAGTGGCGGAAAAGTTATACGGCGGGCGACTCTGGCCTAACCAATGTGGCACTTCCAATGAGAAATCAATTGCAAGTCCTTGGATGCTCTCAGTATTGGTTTTTGGCGAGATTGGCCCCGCGGCAACTGTTGTCCACCCACTCTAGTCCATTCTAGGTTGCCCCTTTACCGCTCCGAAAAGCAGACAGGTCTCCCAATGGAGAACCCCCCTCTTCCGGACGCTGGCCCGGACCGGAAACGCCCACGCCTGGAGGATGAGGAGCAGGAGTTAAAGGTTGCCGGATTTTCGCTGAGTGCCATCGAAGAGATGCGCCAGACTCGCGACAATGAACGGCAGAGTGAGCCCATGGACCAGCAGCTCCGGCAGTTTCAGGTCCTCGATGAAGTTGGCTCCAACAGCGATGAGGATGAGTCAGGTGAGTGTTGAACTGTGAGTGAGGAAAAGCCACCCCTACGGGTGTTTATTTCTTATCTCGCCATCTCTGGCCGTTATCATTCCTCAAATATTGGAGGCTGATAAAAGGTAACTGTTCGCCAAGGGAAGCCATGAGGTGCCAGCCTCAGTTCTCCTCTGGACAATTTAGCGCCAGGTGACTCGTTTTCCCAGTGAGCATCACCATGCGCATGATACCCATTGTCCGAATGGCCTGGCCATCTGAATCAGGTATTAATTCGGCGTCCCAGAACTGTATTAATGACACGAACTAAAATATAGTCTACGCCTTAAAAATACTTGGAATCTTGGGGATCAGTTCCCCGATTTGTCTCTAATTTCCCTTCCAAAAACAAACAGCTTATCTAAACAGCGATTGTCTCTACTTACATGGCAACCATCAAAATCAACAACACTTCCAGACGACGCCAGCGAAAAGCAGACCGGCAGCAGGTACGGAGAAGGCGAAGGAGAAGGTGGCGACGAGGAGGAGGAGGCGGGTGATGGCGAGGGCGAAGAATACGACTCCTCGGATTTCGACGATGAGGAGATCGAAAATCTGCTCGATGAGAAGTTGCCCGATGAGCTCAGAGAGTCCAAGCGGCCTAAGTACGAACAGCGTTTCAAAACTGTGTTAGATGGTAAGTGGACTGCTTTAATCATCTCTAATTCTTAAGTTACTCACTAACTGGTTTTAGAAAAGCGCCACAACCACTTCGAAGTACTGCCCGAGGGATGGGTTCAGGTGACCCATAACAGCGGCATGCCGCTATTCCTGCACCGTAAGACTAGGGTTTGTTGTGCTTCCAGGCCATACTTTTTGGGTACTGGCAGCGCACGTAAACACGCCGTGCCACTGGGCGCCATTCCTTGCCTTAACTACAGAAGGGCCTTGGACGAGGAGTCCGAGGCGGAGCAGCAAAAACAGTCTGCGGCCCCGGCAACCGGTGTGTGTCCCTTCACGGGAGCAACAGCCGATACTGCCCAGCCGGCCGAGGACGAACCCATGCAGGTGGAGGGCAAAGAAAACACTGAAGCTAAGCCCGATCCCCAAGCACAGCCTGACGCATTGACTGCCCTAATTCCGGGTGCCAAAATTGTCACAGTTAACGAAAACACCCAAAAGGAATCTGTAACGCCGGAGCAGTTGAACTCCTACTGCCAGAGTCTGTTCAAATTCAAGGTTATACGCGTGCTTCGTTTTCGTAGTTGGAATGCTCGTCGAAAGTTCACCAAAAATCGAAAGCATATCAAGAACATTCAGCGGCCAACGTTGCCCGATGGCACCAAACTTATTAAATTTCCTATTCTGGCGGGGGCAGGCGAGGGATCCACGAATCCCCGCGGTCGAAGGGAGTGGATTATGAATCCGAATGGTAAGAGTTATGTTTGCATTCTGCACGAGTATGTGCAGCATGCTCTGAAGACGCAGCCCACCTACGAGTTCAAGGAGCTGCAAAATGCTGCCACTCCCTACTCTGCCACTGTGTCGGTGAAAAATCTAAAGTATGGTACTGGATTTGGGACCAGCAAGAAGCAGGCCAAGTCCGAGGCTGCACGCATAACTCTGGAAATACTCATTCCCGATGTTAAGGACAAGATAACTGGAAACAGCAAGGATCAAAAGAGCGGAACTGCCAAGAAAGCCCAGAGCGATTTGTCTGTAAGTTAGATTTGTTATAAGTGATGTGAATATACAAAGTTTGAAATCCCCGTTAGGTTTTTGATGACATTCGCATCGAGGATCCGCGTGTTACTGAGTTCTGCAATAAGACGACCGAGCCTTCACCCAATGCCATCCTTGTGACGTGTTTGCAGCGCAACTACGGTAGCGATGTTCAGATCAGCCAGGAGATCAACCGCACGGCGAACAACAAGAACGAGTTTACAATGACTGTGGGTAAGCACACAGCCAAAGTGGTGTGTCGCAATAAACGGGAAGGGAAACAGCTGGCCTCCCAGGCCATCTTACAGGTAAGCCAATAAACTCCTAAATAAACTCTTATATTGAGATTCTTTCTCTATTGTAGATCTTGCATCCGCATATCCAAACCTGGGGTTCGCTGCTGCGCCTTTATGGCAACAACTCGATCAAAACTTTCAAGGAAAAGAAGCTGGAGGAGCAGGAGATCACTGTTCTGCAAAGTAAGGCGGCGGTGAATCAGCCCAACTACGCCATTCTGGATAAACTAAAGTCGGAGATGCTGAAACTGAGTGCTAAGCAGGAAAGCGTGTTCACCATGGGCACCTTTGTGCCGCCCAGCGACGTTGACTTGCCAACTTCCTCGGGTTCCAATCTGAACAACGTCGAGCTTTAGGCCGTGCAACTTAATTCTCTCTAACACATTTCGTATCTAAACTAGAATATGACAAGATCACAATCTCTTACGTTCGAAAGATCAAAGTGCTAATGACAATTGGGACGTTATCTCTTGAGGCAAATGAACTGATTCAATTTTGGCTTCTATCATTAACATTATAAAAACAATAGGGGCATAAGCCAATCTTTTATTGCTAACTTGTCTGATCATTTTTCTTCCAAAATCATGTTTAAGTTTAAAGTATATCCATTAATAAAAAATGCCAAATAGTAGTGATTTGCTTTGGAAATTGTGTAACCATGAGGAGCATTAAATGAACTATACTTAGTGCATATTAAAAATTAAACTTTTATTAAAATATTTAGGGTTTTTTATTTTTAGTTTTTTGTATTGGGAAGTTCGTTGGTGAACTATGTTAATAGTATTAACAATAAAAGTAAGGTTTTCCTTTCCATTGCTTGTGTATTATTTGATGCCGTATTAGGTTATCAAACTATCTTATGTTTCTTGTGCTTAGATTATTAAATTTTTAATGCCTTGTGACTTGTACTAGCTTGGCTTTGCTGCAGAACTCTGCATTTATTTATCATTGTTTGTGTAAATATTTTGAATGCTAATTTCCCCATAAATCTTGTCTAATCATTTCATCGAGTGTTGTTTGCTTTTTTAAGAGCTCCAAACACCATTGACCTTTAACCAATTTTGGCAAATGTTTAAAAAGCAACAAAGATGAAATATTTATGTGGCTATTAGAGCGGAGTGTGGGGCGGTGGGGGCCTCCACCGAATGGAGTGGATGTGAATATTTAAAACGTAAGCAAATGTCTGTGCAGGTCTTAGGTGTGTTGGGGTGTGTGTGCGTGCAATTATTTAAAAGACGATGCAGTCATAAATTATGCTACATTTTCATTTCATTCTAACGTTTCCTTTTTTATAGCATTCCAACGAGCGCAGCTCACACATATTTATTCTGGCGAAGAGCGAGTCGAAGAGAGTGCTGGGAGAGAGCGGAGAGCGGCGCAGGCGCAGTGTCCTGCCACCGTTAGCCGTGTTCTGCGCAGCAGCCATGCTGCGAGATGGATGTTGACTTGCGGATTCCTATCTGTATCTTCAGTACGGATTCTTCGCGTGGCAAGTGCGAAAGCAAAAGCTCTGCCGTTCGTCTGCGATTTGTAATTAAATCACAGTAACTCGGAACAGACCGAAGAAAAAAAAACAGAAAACTATAAAAAAGTGAAGAGAGCGGAGAAAAAAATCGGAAATCCCCTCAAACTGCAGTGGAGTGCCAAATCATTTTTATTGACATTCATCGTAGTTGCTGTCGCCTGTCGACTGTCACTGCGTTTAATCCTGGCCCTATATACTCTGGTTCAAATACACATACATATGTATATCCCTTCGCCAGCATAGCCCCCGACTCGACCCCGGTATCGTGTGTCGCGTGTTGCAAGTGCGTGGGTGTCATCAAATCACTGGATAACGCGGTGCGTTTTAGCCGAGTGACACGCGCGCCGTTTTGATTTTTCGTTTAACGACACAAAAATTGGGCCTTCCTAACCAATAAAAAGGAATTTTAGCCAAACGGAAAAAGGAAAATCAAACGAAAATCGGGTATACATCTCGTTGTCTGTGGATCCTGCACACACAAACACACACACACTGACACCAACTCACAACACACAACACACAGTAAAAAAAGAAAAAAACACCCGAATAAACCAAACTCACGCACATCCATGTTTCGTGTTTAATGCATTTGGCCGCTGTGGCCTGAGCATCTCAGAGATATGTAAATTATGCGAGATTCTATTGGAATTTGTTGGCCAAAGCCAGTGAATTGGTAAACACCAGAAGCCAGAAGCAGCCGCTCCGGGACGACGGGTATTTGGGGGCAGGAGAGCGGACAGCAACAGCAAAAACAGCAGCAAGAACAAGAAAGGTAAGCGGTACAGCGCATTAGGCGCCAAGTGTTGCCGGAGAACGCTGGAAAATTCAATAATCCGCCGCAGGGCGCCCAATTGTCCCCCATATATACGGCCCCCATTCCGCCCGACAAACCCATTCTCATCTGGGCGCATACCGAATGTATTGTACATATATACACGGAAACAAAAAGAACGAACTCGCCCATCAATATCAGTATGTTAATTTGGAACTGTCAGTTTTCATTAACGAGTTAATATGTGGCATAAATATTAAAGGATAAACTGGTGTTTGTTTGTTGAGCTTTCATAGATACAAATTATAGTTTCATGTAAGATTGTCTCCGTAGAATGGGTCTATAATACATAGTAAAGCATAGTATGTATATGAAACTTATTTTAGGCTCGACTGTAATGTAATTTTTATATTAATAAAAAACGAGTTAAATGCTTAGAATATTAGTAGCATAGAACAGATATGCTAATTATTATTACAAAACTAAAGTTAAAGAAGGCTAAAGAAGACATTAGGTCTAATATTATTATGAATATGTACAAATATATTATTTAAATCTATGCTGTCATGGATTTACATTCTTAAACACATTTTAGGATATAAGAAACTAAATAGTTTAATTGTTGGGAAGTCTAAAAATCTTAGGAATAGAGCAAATACCTATTTATACTTGGTATCTACCGATACCTGTCAATTGATAGATATCATTAATAAACCCTAATTTTTTATCTAAGTACATTTAGTACTATTTTTCCCCCAGTGCACATACAATGTTCGGGTATCTGCTGTAGTCTGTTGCGCCCAAAAAGTAGGTTGACTGGGGTCTGGCTGGCTCTGGTCTGTTTTGCGTTCTGGCTTTTGTTTCTCCACTCGGTTCGATATTCATTTAGTTTCAGTTTCTGTTTCGGTTTCGCTTTCACTTCCAGCTAATTTCAGCGGAATGGAGCAACTCGCAAGAATAACAACAAATACCTAAGTGGCGCAATGTTGACAAAGCTTATATGTTTACTTAGCACTAGGACTTTCGGTTTCTTCCCTGCGGGAGCAAGTGGCCTTTGAAGTTTTGATAAGCAAATCCAGGTAATGCTCCTCCCGCCCACTGCCAGTACCCTGGGGCCTCCATTTGTCCGGAGAGCCGGAGTGCCATCCCGTTGTCCACCTAAATATAAACAAATTCTAGGAAGCAACCTTATTATGGACCCTTCCTAAGACTTTTCCTTTCTTTTTAAGCTTCCGCCAAGTTAGCCGTCCCTTTTCGTTTTCATCAATATCTTCAAAAAATACACATCCCTTTGCGTTCCTTTGTGAAACGGTTGATGAATTCCTGACCATTAGATAGAAAGAAGGAGATCCTATTAATTGTCACCAACTTAATGGCCTAAAAATCAATTGAAGGTCCTTACTTTTAAGGTTTCTAATAAATGACGGGAGTTTTTTTGCGGGATTTGGCTAGCATCTTAAGTAGCTCTGAAAAGTATACTAGAAAAATGTTTAATTTCCTTTTAATTAATTATATGAAATAGAAATTCAAAATGGAAATCAAATTCAATTACTCAAAAACAATCAATCTGCAGTACCAGGATATTTCAAATGTATTTAACTTCGTTAGTAAAAATAACTTATTTACTTTCCAGCTTAAAAATACAAAAACCCTATTAAGAAAATAGGAATTAATAAGAGACGTTTCTTGACAGAAAAAGTTACCAAAAATTAGACTTTGTTTCTTTATAATTCTCACATTCATAAAAGTTTACTTTAATTAATATGCAAAAATGCTAAACAGACAAAACCAGCAAGGGAAAACAAACAAACAATCCGACGAAAACATTTATGTAAACCCAAAGAGATGAAGCCCACAATTTTGGAAGTTGGGAAGCTGGAGATGGAGATGGAGATTCGGGTGCCCCCTTTCTGCTTTATCGGTGATGGGTTGCAATGGCAACCGGATGCCACCGCAAGGTGGTCTTTGATGTCTGATAAGCAAATCCCGGTATTGTGACACCTTTAGCTCAATAGATGACCGACCCATCACCCATTTCTCCACAGCCGGTAGCTTGTGGCCTAAAGCCCGTAGCCCATTTTCCATTTCCCGTCACCCTTCAAATCGGAAAAGTGGGCTGGAGGGGTGCGAGTACTTAATAATGCAAATACCCACAAAAACTTTTTGCTCGGGGAGTCTGGGGTACGTTGGACAAGATTCCAGAAGGGGCTTATCAAATTCTTAGAATGGCTTTGCGAAGAAATAGAAAAGTAAGCCAGAAAAATCGCATTCATTCAGCGACTGGCTGGGGTCTTGGCCAATTTGGTGTGGTAACAAATTATCACAGGCCGGGAAAATCAATAAACATTAATCTTGTTGCGATTTTGTCTATATCCCGCACATTATTTGCATAGTTAATGGCGCCACGGGTGCCGTCGGCCATTTAACGAACAGATTTAAGTTTGATTGGATGCCCAGGAACGGGCTCGGCAATTGTTATTAAAATTCTAACAGGATTTCTAAGCTGATTATGTAAACTTGTAGTTATAATTTCTGACATCGATATCCCCAGTCTCGGCAAACAATGTTGGGGGATTCCTTTGCTTTGGCATTTGTATAATTAAAATTGGAACTGGAAGGTCTGAGGCCGTGCTTCCGACTGTCGAGAATGGACTTCCTGGGCGAAAGACTGGACTAGCAGAGGAGAAACTTGAGATATGTACATACTTCGGCTATCGAACGGCAATTAACACGGATGTGTGGGCCGTGAAACCCTTGAGCAACCCCAGGGCCCACAGAATGAAATCTTATTTGTTCAACATGGCGTATACATAATGTATAAATGAGTTTTCTCGGCGGCGCCGTGACATGTGAGTTTGCCATTAAAAGGAAACTGAAATGATTTTCCTAATAGACCCAGGGGATGTCTTCATTTTGATTGGCCTCTCCTTGAAGGTGCCCCCTCGGCAGCTTACCATAAAAATGTTCGTTTCCATATTGATTTCATGAGCTTGTCATGCCCCGCAAAAAGCAATCTCATCGAAGGGAACTTTATCCTATGAAATTAAAATTTAATTTCAATTAACTTATCACATCGTTGCCAGCATCCGACACCCGAAACCCGACACCCAACACCCGACTGACACCAATAGGTATGCCTAACCCCGCCGCCGCCGTATTCAACACATTGAACCTGGGCTAATCTACCACAAAATAGCTCGAGGTGGGCCTGGTCCCCTTTCCCTGTCACCCTGCCAACTTACCAACTTTCCACCTTGAAAATTTCATAATTAAACGTTGCCCAGGCCCACGACGGGGACCGGTACCAGGTCCAGGGCCGGCGAGAAGACCAACCAGACTGAGGCATAGCCATGGGTGACATCTTCAAGAATTCTAATTAAATCATCCCCAGAACTTTTGAGGACTTTCTGTGTTGATTCATGTTCCATGTGGCAGCTGCCCCAAGTTTTCCCAAAAATCTAGATACCAAATAAAAACGAAAAAAAATTCAAAAGAAAAAAACGAAATGGAAAACTTTGCCAAACATGCCAGAAGAATTTCCCTTGATTTCTATTTGTTGTTGTGGTTTGGTTGGCACCGACAAAAAATATATGACTAGGATCTGGGGAGTATAAGGTCGTGGCTTAGATAAAATTGGCTTTATAATATTTTTTTAGTTCATCTAGAGAAGGACATAATCAAGGATCTATCAGGAATTCGTTTACTAGTTTCTACTATCTTGAGTTCTAGATATATCTACCCGAGTCCTTTTCCAAGTGTAACTCTTCCTTTTCTTTCACCGTTATCCATTTACCGTTGGTTCGTGTTTTATGCCGACTAATTTGTGGTGTTTGCTTTTGGTCTCTTCTGGCTCTTCTGCTGCTCCAGTGGCTCTGTTGCTGGCTGGGATTGCCGTCTAGGATTATGCAAAGCGGAAGGAGCCTGGACGGGGGTGTCAGTATTTCATGTCGCCACACAAACACATACGTACTCGCACGCTCGTGGATGTGTACAAGATTCATAGACTCATAAATCTTTGAGTATTGAAAAACCATTTTTGCCTATAAGAACTCATGCCGAAAAGTTTATCCGGCGTACACGCTTTCCGGCTGAGGGGCACACAATTGGCAGTGGGAGTGGGCGGCGTTGGGAGGCATGGATCTGGCCTGGCCCGAGGAGGCAGGGGCACGAGTGGCTGCAGGGGCAGAGGCAGGAAACATTCGCAAACTTGGCTTGAGGTGAAAGCAAACAACGTGACGCCGGACAACGAACACCAATGACGGTGTACAACACTGAATGGCAATTTAGTTGGGACTACAAATGGTTGCAGGGGTTCTTCGGTGGGTGGCCGAGTGGGTGCTGGCCGAGAGTGTCGCTTAAGCATGGCCAACATTGATGCTGACGGCCGTTTTGTGGAAAATCCACCAAAATAATATTGTTATGTACATTTTGCTGTGGACCTTGGATTCTGGTCAACGGCTAGGGCTTTAACATATGTACATATATATGCTTACAATAGCTCCGTATGCTCCAAGCTGTCTCCAACACACACACACACACACCCAGGCGCACACAAAAACACACACATACTTCCAACTTATTCAGCGAAGCGTTCGAACTGCGAGAAGGATATTCATGAAATGGAATAACTAATGACTTTATGCTAGGAGCGTGTTTTGTTAATTGCATTTGACGGCAACAGCGGCTAGAGAACGGGACGGGAGATGGTCAGAGAGCGAGAGGGGCGTTGTTTAGGGTGCAGGATCCATGAACACTTACAAAAATACTTTAAGATAGTATTAATAGAGAAAGGGATGATTTGTTTGCAAGACAAGACTACATTATTCCCACTGATGGCCATAAAATAATAAACCCAATTTTAACAAGTCTAGAAAGACACTTTAATTAAAGTTCAAATTAATTTATTTAAATTTGCTTTTAGTTTCGTTTAGTGCACGGGCCCACAAAAACTTCGTTACCCGACTGGGGAGGCATTAACGGCGGATGGGAAAAAATTGTGGCACATACTCGGGCACACACTCACACTGGAATGGTTTCCTGTTGTGGCAACGAAACTTAACGAAATTAGAGGAAGCCAAGCAGTAGTAGCATGAAGCATGCGGCATGAGGCATGAGGCATGAGAAACAACAACAGTTGACACAGACCGCGGCTAATGAAACCGCAGTTGAAGTGGCAAAACGGGGAAGAACCAGGGGGCCACTGGCAATGCGAATACGAATGTGAATGCGAATGCGAATGAGTGGAAATGGCTACTCAAGTTACCCGCAGCTACAATTTTGTGTCTCCACCAGCGAACCCATCCCCGGAAAGCTCACACCGCCCATTCTCCTTCACAAAATGATGGCGACAATTTGCCAATGGCTGCGATAACTTTTCCTAGTTCTTCCTCCTAGGGCAAGGACATACCGTCATGCGAGTGTGTGTGGCAGCGTCGTGTTATCTTATTTGGCCGTTAAAAGGGTTACTCCATATACCCAATTTGCAGGTCGCTAAATTACCCCAATCGACTGAGGACCCTGCTCGAGAAATGTTTCCATTCGAACTCAGAAATCCTCAATTTCGGAGATGAATCGACGTCCGTCGGAATGGAAATCAGTTAATTGATTAATCCTATTCATACATGTTTACCCTTAAATCAATCATTTCGTGAAGGTCTCGTCTAATTAATGGATATATGTTAACGGATTTCATCGGAACTCTCTTATCTTGTTGTGTCTGGTATGTAGTTCGACCTAGACACATTCAAAGAAGCGTAAAATCAAATCCAATAATTGGCATAGTTTTTGGTTCTGTGAGGGAACTTAATCCTTAAAGGGGGATCTTCTATTAAAGGTATAACAAAATCAGTGATTCTCTCTCGCTTTTCCCACCTTTTTTTAATTTTAGGTACACTATTGGGAAATTATATAAATTATATTTTATTCCTAGTTGGGTTTATTCCTAGACAGTAGGGTCTCTCTATGAATATATGATACACAGGAACACAGTCCTTCACTTCACCTCCTTCTATACTTCTATAAAGCTTGTTTCCATCCTATCTTTTACCTAGTAAAAGTAAATCTTTCGTCTTCGTAAATATTATCTTTAAATATGTATAAAATAAGTAGCTAAGTGTGATATGTAATGAATATCCAACTACTGCATCTAATCTATCTACTATTTTAAACAAAAGTTAATCCTAGGAACCTTATTCCACTTGCTAACTGCTCAAATTCCTAACAGTTGGCTATAGTTATCCCCTAATTAGTAAGTCCGCATTCTAAACTCAACCATATGATGGCATCTGAAGAGCTTTGGCCTTCGTCATGCGAAAGTGTACTCGAAATTAATTGGCCATCTGTTCCCCTTTGCGACCAACTTGACTTTTCCAACCGGCCACCTCAATTATGAGAAAATAAATACTTAACTGCATTTTAATTAGGCCAGGAATAAAAAAGCCGTACAGCTGGACTGGCAGGACTTGTGGGTGAGTGTGTTAATGCATATATTTAATCTGGGAGTGTGCATAAAGCGAGACACACTTCAAAGCCAAAGCTCGGATTGGTCAATTCGAGTGGCTTCCTGGACGCTGGAGCTTGGTGACCACTTAATTATACGATACTCGTGTTTGGGACCTGTCACTTCTGCCTCTCTACTTTTCACTCTTTTGGCATCAGCAGTGATTGCACTTGAAGAAAATATCTAAAAATAATTGAAAACTTTTTAATGTCAAACTAGATTGGCTAAAATATTTTTGAAACACATCATTTCTTATGTAATACGCTTATATTTTCCAAGTATAATTTCTAAAGGTGTTTCTTCATGTGTAGAAGCAACTGAAAGCCACACAAGCGAACACATCACAAGCACTCGCATCCCTCGCCCAGACCGACTCTTGACTTCCTCAACGTTCAATTTGCGTACTTAAATTCATTTCACTTTAATTACGAAGGTTTTCCGTTTAATATTTTATGCTCCTCCACCCGGTCGCCATCGCCACCCGCTGGTCGGAGCCCTTGGCAACGTTGTCCAGGCTGCTTCATCTGCTTAATGTCACTTATTTTCATTGCCCCCGCCCCGTGGAAGCCGGGGACATCGACATCTCCATCTGCCGAGTTCCAGAGCTGGCGAACTGCGAAGCTGGATGGCAATTTTCCCTTTTTTATTATTTCCCCGAGATGTTCTCGCATTTCGGCTTGTGTTTCTGGTAGGTAAATATTTCGACTATAAACCGTATTAAGGTATTCATAAATTGCCTGCCGATGCCGATGCTTAACCCCAACTGAACATCCAATTTGGTAATTCGGGCCGGAAAATTGAGAAGCCGGCGAATGGCCTATTGGAAAATTCGTTAACGGATCGGATGACATAAAAATGTCTCCGAGCGATGTAAGCTTCGATGTTTATGAGAGTAGCAACAAGCTAAGATCCAGAAATTGGGCCTTGGATTCGTTGGCCCCCAGGGGAGGGTAAATGAATAAAGGGGGCTGAGGTGGTTGGGTGGGGTTCTAAGGTGACACGTTATAGAGCCAAAGTGTCGCGCACGAGATGCTCGTCAAATACCAACCAAATGGTGTAAAATGCCTCATTGAGTGCCGCATCCCACAATCCCACTTACCTTCCGCCTTTCTCTCTTTCTTCGGCTTTGGCTCCATCTCTATCTGTATGTGGCGGAGGAGGGTTTCCACAGTGATGGAGCAAACTGTGATTGAGCTAAACTGGAATTAGTTTATAATTGCTCGCATTTCGCCCTTGTGGTTAATTGGAACCCTTGAGCGCGGAGGATGTGGATTTCATCCATCCAACTATTAAGCTCCAGGTTACCAAGGACAATGTATACACCACCCACCTAGGTGGTTGTGCACAATAAAAAGAAAATCAAAGTATACGGAGTTATAATCTCCTAAGCCTCTTTGGTTGCGCTTTCCTTAAAAGCCTCAAATAGAGCATGGAACGAGCATCAGCAAGTGTAAGACAACGAAAGCTTAAAACTCAGGTGTCTAAGGTGAATTTTAAATTGGGCGAATGGGAGTGCCACTTCACATCCCTTTAATGCTCATCCTTAATGCCAATCCTTTAAATTACGTTTTTTTCCAACTTAATTCCAATTCCATTAATACGCCGGATAGCCCGTGATTCAATCACTGACTGCGACTGTTCACGCATCACCGATGTGGTGACATGCCTCGCAGCATCGGGCGACGATTGGGTTCCACGTTACGTTGAACGCGAATCCGGCTGAAAGAGCCGTAGACGGAGTGGCAGCCGGAGAGGGAGTGCGAGTGGGAGCCAAATCAGAATCCGGAGACAGCCAACAGTATTGGCATCGACATGGCCCCAGACACACTAAAAACAAATTTACCTTGACCTTGGTAACTGATAAGCAATTAAAATTAATTGAACACTTTTCTTTTTAGATGGTACTACAGTTTCAAAACAATTGAATGGCAATCGAAGTATATATTGGTATCAGATTACTCATCTTAATTAATTGATTATATTGATATCTTGAAATTTATTGAGAATTATTTAATAAGGAATTTCTTACCTAAACTTATGTAGAAAATAAATCATGTAGGAACATTATAAGAGATTTTAATATTTAAATAAATGTTCTTCATCATAAAGTTAGTTCTTTCTTCTAGAGCTAGGACATACTATATAGCCTTAAAAAAAAAAGAAATCTATTGCGTTAACTAGCTTTCATAGAATTTAAATGGAATTGGATATTTATTAAAAGAGATGTTGGAGTAAAATGATATGGTATATAAATGATTATAATGAAATGAAATATCTTATTATATTTTAAAATGTTTTAAAAATTCAAATAATATTAAATATTTAGTTAAAGTTAAGATAAAAATTAAATCGGATGAGAGTATTTATTTTGTCAATGCAAGACTTTCATGTTCAATTTTTTTTCAGTGTCGAAACAGCGACGATGACAACGACGAACAGCGACAGCGCAATTGGTTTTTTGGGGAGACAACAAAGAAAACGAACGCCGATTGGGTGGAGTTGCGGCCAAAGTGGGTACAATGTACCCCGGCGGGGGGGTGGGCGAGTGGATGGTGGGGTCTGTGAGGAGGCGCGTGATGGCGGGGAAGTTAGTACACGAGGCTGCCAAAGACGTGCGTGGCTGAGATTTGTTTTGCTCTCATCCGCACACTTCCTGGGCTTTGCTAACTTTTTGCTCGCCCCTGCTAATGTGCGGCATCTGAGTCCTTCAGTCACTGTGTGTGCTGGTGTGCGTGTATGTTTTACAACCGCAACCTGTGGGGCGGGCTAAAAAAAGGGGGGCGTCACACACACACACCCACACTCCCAGGCCCAAAGCCCACCATGAACGGAGCAGAAAATAAAATCATGGGGAGAAGAGCGGGCCAAATCGTTGCCTTTTTTATGTGACCATTTCCACTGCGAATGCGACTGCGTTCGTGTTCATTAACGTTGCTATTACATTTTAACACACCGAATCGGAATGTGTCCTGGCAACGTCCTTGCCACGCCCTCCACCCCCAGTGTCGTGGCATTCACCGCCCCTCGTTAGCTTTTACTTTCAGTTGTTTTGTTTGCTGTTGCTTCTGTGCTTCTCTGCTTCTCTGCCCTGAGAATGTTGAAATATCCTGTTTAACTTTATTTCATTTTTCCACAGCATCCTACACGTGGCCACGGCTCTGCTTCTTTCCCTTGCCTTCCTTCCGGTGCGTGTGTGTTTGTGTATGTGTTTGTCCTTTAGTTGGCATGCATAAATTTTTACGTTTGTTGTTGTCTTATCAGATCATTTATTTGCGTAACCTCCATGCCCCCTGACCCCCTGAACCCGGGCAGCCTCTGACAGCCCTCGTACAGCCCCCTTTGCACTCGCATTACTTGTGTTATTTGCATGTTGTAGAAAAATATCAATTTGCGTACCTCCGACGTCGATGGGAGTCGGTCGGTTGGTCGTTTAACATTTTCCGCTATTTACCAGGGCCTTTGTCCTTTTTCCTTTGGCCCGCCTTAATTTGCCGGAGACACACACGCCATCGCACTCCCACAGACCCACTCAGAAGAATAGTTGAAGATACGCGAGTATATCTAGAATGTTGTGCAAATGTTTTCCTTCTTATTCTCTTTCGGGGCTGGTCCTTTGCCAGGACCCATTTGAATATGAATTTATATCAATGTGTCTGGGGCGCTGCGTATACGCAATTTATGTCTGGTGTCTTAAGTAGGGCCACGCTGCGAATACGCAATTTATTCAATTCGCCATTCGTGGCGCTATTTGCATAACTATATTGTCCAGGCCGGGTCCAGAAGTTCTCCAGCTCCCGCCTCGCGTGATAATGTAAATTTCTCAGCCACTTCGTTTCTATTTGAGCCAGTATTTATCACTTCGCTCTACTGTCTTGCCACCCATTTGACCGCCCAGCCATTAGCCGGTTAGCTGAAGCCCCGGGATGGCCGACGAAGCCCAAGCAAATAAGGTGAAATGCAGCTCGGACTTATACCCACGAGTCACGTAACTTCCTGTCCAAGCCACCGCCGCTGTCGCCTTGGTTACTGGATACTGGATACGGGATACTGGTTACGGCCCGGACTCTAAGCCGACTTCGAGTTATGAGCCACCAAGTGGCAGGAGACACTTGGCAGTGGATTCATAAATTTAATGCTTAGCAGCAGTTCAGCACCGCCCCGACTCCAACTTCTGCCGCCAATAACTTTTCTGATAATATCTGGAAATCACCCGGTAGTGCTCGGGCTTTCTCCTCGATTTTGCACAGAACGAAAAATAAAGGAAAAGGCATTCAAGTTCTGCGCTCAATCTCTCCAGAAGGTGCCCCGAAAATATTATGTCATTAAAATTACGAAACTAAACTATGTTTCTGCAAAAGTTGTAAGCACCTCAACCACTATAAGCCACTAACCACAAGAAGTCTAAGATTCATAACTATTTTTTTCCGTGTGGTCTGGTCGTTAGCACATTTCATGTTGCATACTTTTATGTGTTACAGATTTTTCGGCGCGAACGCGGCTCTAATGAGAAGCCGAGCAGTGGCGGTGGCGGTGGCAGCAACAACTATAACCACATCATCAACTTTTGGCCCAACTATGTGTCGTATACGTAATGTGTGTGAATAGAAGGGCATAGCCAGTGGAATGAATGAATGTGGCAGGGTGGGTGGCAGGGAGAGTAGCCGTGGCACTCACCCACATTTGCGCACACAATTTTTTATGGTTGGTTAACTAAATTTACTTTACTGCCTTCCAACGGCAATAAGGATACTACAGAAATGCACAGAGCGACCGACCCAAGATAGAGCCAGGAAATATATATGGCCTTAATATTGAAAACTGATCAAGTTGATTGAATTGCCAGTCAGTGAAATAGAAACTAATGAATGGTCCGAGACACATAGCCCACACAACAGAAAAACATAAACATAAAAACCAATATCTCGGGTAAGCCCAACAGATCTGAGATTCCGTATTGATTTGGCACCCATTGTTGATTTGGAGAACCTTGGATTTCGATTGCGAATGGGAATGCATAAATTCATTAATAACGCTCTCGCACATTATGTTCTCGGTCCCTGACGAGCTTTAAAGTGCGTTATTTGCATGTACTTACTTCTGTCAGACTTTCCGGCAAAGAATCATGTCTACAGTGGGTACCCCTAGTAAAGGAAGTGATGTTAGTTTAAGAGAATGGCACAAAAATGGGTTAAAATTTATTTTTTATTAAAAGTTTGAGATAAGGGATATTTTTTTTTATGACCCTAGTTACTACAAGTATTAACTCTGATTTTAAAGTACTATAAGATTAATCCTAATAAATTTTAATCATATTTGAATTAATATTGTTTTGTCTTTTGTTTGCAGACCCTTTGTGGCTAGTTACACACTACAACTGTTGAATCCTGAGAGTAAGTCTTGATTCCACTGTACAAGATACTTATTTATTTATGTGCGAATGATTGTGTGTGTGTATTGTACACCCACATAAGCTGCCAAGTATTTACTGAGGATATTTAGCAAACATTTACTGTCGCCAAATATGGGGAAAACGAAGTAGGAAAGACATACAGAGTGACACTGAGATGGCAGGGCTTACAGAGGGCGAGTCTTTCCTATCGGCTCCCCATTCCCTATCGATATTTGCCAAATAATAAAAAAAAGTGGCAGGCCGCACAAACACAAAGTGTACGGAGAGGCGATAAAGGAGCAGGCTCAGTTGTCATGCTGGTTCCTACGTAACTCCCGCCCTGGGTCGCTGGGGTCTGGGTCGGGGTCTCCCCTGCCAGGCTCAACAGCTCAATCTGCTCCGATTTTGAGTGGTACGAGTATCCTCTGAGGTCCCAGATGGGGCTCCGTCTTTTTTTTTTCATCTGCTTTCCTTATCCACCAAAGTGGGCGAGAGTCATGAAAAATTACGCAGGGCATTTTGTACGCCTGTCGTCTCGGTTCTTGAGATATTCCAATTTTTGAAGTGTCAAAAATATCCGCTTATGTATCGAAAGACATACATATACTTTATACGTCTGTATGCATGTATACACATGAATATGTAAGCAGATAATGGCTGCTTTTGCCTTGTCTTCGTTTCGTTTAAAATTTTCTTTTTATTCAGTTTTGAAGTTGGCCAAAACAAGAGAGACAGGCGGGCAACAAAGAAAAAATTGATAATTCCTTGGCGCAAAACTTTCTGGCCAAAAAGGAACAAAAAAAGAAATGGCAAAAAAGGGGCGAACTGAAAGGAAAGTTCAAATCAACATATTGATTTTTGTTGGCGAAAGAGGCGTGCCCCAGCCCCCTGTACCAAACCACGACCACAACTACCGCTGCGATGCGAGTGCGAGTGCGAGCGAGTACATAAAGCCGATGGTGACGTGTGTATCTTGTATCTTGTATCTTTGCTGGTACTACCGACGCCGCTGGAACTGGAAGTTGTAAATGCTCCCGGACTCGGAATCGGACTCGGACACGGACATGTTTGCCAACTGGCGGTGGACAGGGCATTTGCTTGTTCACAACTTTTATTTATTTATGGTTTGATATTTATTTATTTCCCTCCACATTTATTTTGCAAGATTTTGTCTAGATACGAGCATTTCCATGGCTGCTCTTAATGGCTTTTACGTACAATTTCAAGCAATGGAAAAGTGCTGGCTCTTTTCAACGAATTTAAGAGCCCAATTGTAGCGCAGCTGTGCAATTTCTCTAGATGACTGGTTAAATTTTAGTACCCGGTACTTGTGGAGTGCAAGGGTATATTGTATGAGTGTGGATGTATGTAATAGGGCCTACGTATCATATCCAAACACCCAAAAAAGAAGTTGGTTCTTTAACAGCATCAGACGAGGCCATAAACCGATGCCTTCTGAGACTATAGAGACAGAGTTACATAATTTAGCATCTAGACTCCAATAATTCCCACTCAGCTCAAGTATTTTAAAAATTGTAGTGGAACTTTAGGCCTCAAAAGTTTGGGCTGAAGGAGAAAAGTACCGGGTATCATATAGTCGAGAAACTGGACTGAAATCTTCCTAACTTATTTATTTTTCTTTTGAGTATAACATGGCCCAGAGCTGACCTACCGAAACGTCAGAAACATTGCTTCTGATGGTTCACAACTCACTATTTGTTTAAGGTTTGATATTTATTTATTTTCCCTCATATGTATTTGACTAGTTTTTGCCAGAGTAGTTTTTTTGCTTGATACCAGCTTTTCCTTATTTGTTTGCTTTTTGTCGGAAAAGCCTAATTGTTTTATGTTCCACGTTTTTTTCGGAGCTTCATTTAATTTTCGGTAAACATTGTTCAATTGCTCAGCAAAAAACGGTGTTTAAGGTTTTAGCCAAACAAGGACTACAAAGTTCAGTGGTTAACAACTGTATTTACGGTTTTTTTTATGTATCTATCCGTTGTCCGCTATTTAAACATAAATTTAGCCAATAAATTTGAATGAAAAAACGATTGGAATTAGAATATTTGAGCATATTTTGGTGCATATTTTCCAAAGCCCCGCTTAATTGGCTTTTTGTGAAATGCGGGATATAGCTCGGGTTTCGGGTTTATTAAATTAATTTTAACCTTTCGCGGCTAGCCGAGCCGCAATACAATCATAAATGTTTGCAAACTTTCATTTTAGCCATTTTAGCAATTTTGCAAAAACATTTGGCAGACTTCTTCTAATGAGTTTTCTTTGTTCAGCTCTCAGTTAGAAATGGCAAATTGTTTTGTTGCCAAACAATTTCACTGACTGGGATACTGGGCCGTGGGTTTATTAAATTTGGTTAAATCTTTCCCAGCTGCCCTGACCTGACCTACATCAAAATCGGTTCCCGTTGCAGATTTGTTAACCCTTTCGGGTCCTTCTCTGGTTTGATTTGCTCGGCCCAACTTTTTCCAACTGTATAAAGTTTCAATTTGTTTGTCTTTTTTCTCGGCTTTCTGTTTTGCTTTGGCGTGCCTCTCCTTTTTGGCTCGCTCTCCGCTTTGTTTGGCGCATCCTTGCACATGCTGCCCCCGCGTCCGCCCCCTTTGAAATGGCAATTTAACAATGAAAAATTAAAAGAAAATTCAAAGTTTTTCTTTCTCTGTCGGCGGCGCTGGGCTCTGGAAAGAGGCTTATATCCCGTATCGTTTCGGATCGGGTCTACCTAAGTAATTACAGTTGAATGGTGACTACAAACAAAGAGAAAAGAGAGGGGGAGGGGAGGGGCGGAAGGACGAGATGCAAGAGTGTAAACGAAATAAATGGTGTGTGCAAAAGAGATAGAAAGGCTTGGTGTTTTTCCGCTTTTTTGTTCATTTCGCTTATGCCGGAAAAGGGTTTTCCTGCAAATATTTAACAACGAGCCCCATTTGTCATTGGAATTTTCTCTCTCTTTTTTTAGACAGAGAGAGAGAGAGAGAGTGTGCTGTCACGCGCATTTTTTTAGGACACTGTGATGTTTAATTAATTAGAGGTCCTTTAAATATTACATGGCAAATTGCTGGATGCAAGAGGGCAGTCGCTGTTCGATAGTTTGATCGAATGAATATTGAATTGCAATACCGATTGGCTGGATAATTCAATTTATGGACGGAGTTTAGAAACCGGTTTGCATAACAATGCGCATTTGCATGCCCCAATAAGTAGGCAACATAAATAATTTTTCACTTTGCCCACTCACACAAATGAAAACATACACATGCACAATACAAGCTCAGTGAAAGCTCTTTTAAAATATCATTAGCATACACACACACACACACAAACAGCGAAACACATCTGAGACCTGACCTCCCGCCGACCCATTTGAGAAGATTTAAAGCATTTTTCATGTTGCCTTTTGCCACTTTGCTTTCGCTTATGTCAACTGGGTATAGCTAACAAATACATACATAAATCCACCCGAGGGCTCCCTTCAGTAGTAACATGAAAATTTGCTGGTTCGTTTTGTCGCTCTCGTCCTTCCAAGGATCTCCCGGCCCAAGCCACCCAGCTACTCAAAGCCCCAACCACCCAACCAATTTTTAGCCGTTTTAACCGTTGCACGCATCTTTTTATGTGTGTTTTGTTGCTCCTGCAAAATTTACAACGGAACCAAAAAGTTATGAAACTCATTAAAACACGAAACTAATTCAAACACCCCGGGCCTAATTGCCAACTCCGAATGCCGAAATGCCTAAGCCGAAAGCAAATGGAGAGCTAAAGAAGCGGCCAAACCCGGGGGCTTGGATGCTGGGGGGTTGCCCAGGATCGGAGCATGGCGGTTGTCCTTCGCAGCGTTTTGGTCTGCTGCCTGAACGATTCGCTGGCGAATCCAAAAAATTATTTAGCGTTAATTTCCATAGAAAAATGTGCGCGTCAACAGAAATTAAGTGTCCCAGCTAATTTAACACAGCGCTGGGTCAGCGCTCTTGCTTCTGTCTCTTTTCTTTCACTCTGCCCCTCTCTTTTCGCCTCTTGATACATTGAGAAAAATGAACAAACGCATTTCTGGAAATAAAAGCCAATTTAAAATTGAAGGTCATGGCCTCCTGGCCTATTAATAGAAGCCTTTCGGTGTGTGATGCTGGGGAAATAGCAGATGCCCTTTGACCTGACAGTTTATTTCGGGATCAATCACTCCCACGCACTGCTGGCTTCAAAGCTTCTATGGAAGACAGTTCCAATCAGAATTCTACATACATATGTGCCCCAAGTCGTATGAGTAATTTTTGTGTTATGGGTCGCATTTGAAACTAAATAATTGGATATAGTTCGAGTAATTTCTAGGAAATTTAATGCTCCTTGGGTCTGTTGGCTGTTGTCTGCAACCAGACATGTCTGGCACTTTTTTCAGTGTAATTTGGCTGCCTGGAGCGCGCCGCAGCTGGTGGGCCGCAGATGCCTGCGACGCGTTAGAATACTTACAATTTTAATTTGAATAATTTTTGCAGGCTCTAAACGTAAATTACCCTCGCATTACTTTTTTTCGCCCCTGCCTTGGCTTATTATTATTTTTTTTCACATTACTTTTCGCCTGCTGACACTCCATCGTCCCGCCATAGCCTGGTATAGCTTATTTTTTGTGCATAAGCATTTTGAAAGATTAAACTTGGCGCACTTGAATGTTATTACACGTACCACGAGCCAGCGCCAACACTTTCATTTATTATTATTTTTTTATGCCCAGCTCAAACCCAAAAACCAAAAAAACCCAGAGCCAGAAAAAAAAGGAAGAACGCCCTAACCCCAGCCCAATTGTCGCCGCCCCCGCACATCCTGCCCGCTGCCATCAGCAAGCCATACAGAAAAATCACACATCGTTAGCTCAGCAGTTTTTTCCCTTTTGGTGTTTCCTTTTTTCCGTTTTTTGTGCCCTTGTCCCAGTGGCAGTGAGTTGAGCTAGGAAACTTGGGTCCCATAACGCGGCATTTATTTTGCGCTCCTCCTGTAGAATTCTGTTTCCATAAAAATTGCTTTGCTTGCTCGCCTGCCTGCTCCGCAGTCACTCAGCGAGGTCCTGGAAGTCCTTGCTGACGCTGAAGCTTCTGCTGAAGAAGCGTCTGTCTTTCGGCCAACTGCTCGGTTTGAGTTTTGTGGAAAAATTCGAGCCATTCGAACACACACACGTTCAGTCGGGCGGCATTAGCTGTAAAAACATGGCGCTATAATATGAAATGCTCTTTCAAAGGGTCTTAAGACCAATAGATCCATCGGTTATATCTATATAAAGAAATTTATATAATTCTCTATCGTCTTCACCATTAAACTTTAATTAAAGCTTTGCAATTAACTCCCAGGCCCCACGGCCTTATTTTGTTTACCTTTTGAACTAATTAAATGACGAACTCACGTATAATTCACATTACTCACTGCATTGGTTATTTGCTGATTACAAGTTAACATATTTCACCGCCAGCGGGAAGCCAAAAGTTTCCCCAGTCATACAAATTAATTTTACTATTAAGGTCTAAGTTTTTATTTGAAACATTTGAGCGACCTGCCTGGAGCGGTATTTATGGAATTAAATGAATAATTTGGCATTTAATTATGGTTTGAAATGAAGTGTCTCTGCATACTTTAGAGTAACATGGGGATTAGTCTTGTTCGAAACTCGTGATACTTTTGTTCAGGGTATTCGGGAAGAAGAACATTCAAACATGTGAAAATACGCATACGCCGTGTAGACAGCGCCGAGCTTTATGCTCATAGGTTTTAATCTGTGTGTGTGCGCGTTGTATCTGTGTGTGTGCTCATGTGTGTATGCGTTTGTGAGCTCAAAGTTTCTTTATTTAATTCAGTGAACTGTAAAATGTGCTGAAATGTTAGATTATTGCTTTTCGCCCAAAACCCCACTTAGCCAGAGAGACTAGTGCTCCTAGCTGGCTCCTTTTTGCCCCGGCTCCTTTATCCTGTCGGTTCCTTTTCCACTTTGTGCCCATCCGCTTTCCGAGTGTGAGTGCGAGTGTGTGTGTATTCTTTTCGCGCTTATTTAGCTGCTGTTTCAGTTTCTCTCTCCGCCATAACAATTTCCAACTGCAGTCCTTTTCACGAAGATAATGCGTTGATAACCTCAGCAAAGGAAACCCTCAGCCTCAGAAAAGGCGGCGAATGGTGGAGTCCTGGCCAGGCCAAAGGGAACGAAATTGGGCAATTTGCTTACACACAAAGTAAGAAAACGAGCCACGAACCTCAACAAGAGAAAAGAAATGGGTATAGATGAGAAAAAAAAGTAAGCCAGCGAACGTATGAAAGAATTTAGAGAAAGTTGCCCAGGACCGGGTTCGCTTCTTCGGCAGAAGTTAGCCTGGCCAACAGGACCTTTTTATTATACTTTTTCCTCCTTTTTCCGTTTGTTAGCTTGATGGAATGATGGCCATGAAAGGTTAACGGGACACGTGTCCGTGCTCGCTGGTGAATGCAGAATGCGATAAGGATAAGACCAAGATATTTTCATTTTCACACTCAATGGGGCTCCGTAAAAAAAAATGTAAAAAGACTGCCGCTATTTATCAGAAAAATTAATTAAAAATAATATTTTCAAATTAGCCCACGAATCAATCAGCCGGGAAAAGAACGCGGAACGAAAATGGCCGATAATTGTAAATAGTAGTCACTTTTTCTTTGACCTTTATTTAAATTATCTTTCTGCCTGCCCTCATCTATTTGTATCCTGATTATATCCCATCGATCCGGGCTGCCTCACCTGCCCGAATCATCTTGTCTTCAGTTGATTGCTCGTCCTGGCCGGGTCCCTTCATGAAAAATTCCGTGCATGCATTGACCAAATTTTTCTTAGTCCAATAATCTTAATGACGAAACTTAAAATTTACGTGAGCTGCCTTGAGTTATTCGCGCCCGCCATCGCGGCAGGAGATTACCTGTTACCAGCTGACAGTCCGTTGCCCTGTCCCTGCCCCTGCCCCTTGATCCCGATGGTGGGGGTCCTTCGTCCTTGTTTGCATAAAGATATGCTATGTATTAAAAATCCACCAAAGATGCGGTTCAGCTCTGAAGGGAGCTTAAGTGCGGCACGGGGCGGGCTCAGGGGGCACGGGTCAGGGGATGTGGCACGCTCGAAAGACGCAGCTTTGCTAGTATATATGTATAGGTGGGTATATATATGTGTCAATATAAGCGTTACAAGGGGCTCTGCGAATTGGGGTCGACAGCATCGACAATGGCGGCGGCAAACAAAGTGTTGAGCAGATTGGCTTTTTGACGGACAGCCCTACAAGGAGCCAGGACGAATGTTCCACAGCGAGAAATAGTAGAGCGCCTTTATGGAAATTTAAAGAATGGCATATTTCTCTAGAAGAAAGTCCATTAAGTCCAGTACATAAAAGGTAATAAATATTAAAAATTATAAGATTTGAAACTAAACACTTTTGGCAGTGGTTATACATATTTTATATGCCTCCTGTGTAAAAGCCATTTATGTTTGGCCTATAATTTAATGAAGATGTTTGATTATAATTCGACTCCATTTCGGCCCTCCTCTAAGCCTATTAGGTGCTCCAAAGTGTCCTGCCCAGTAATTATTTCACTTTAAACGCGGCGATGGAAAATCTTTTAGGGCAATTAGTATCCAAACAATCACCGTCTATCTTGGAGTTTGGAAACTGCAGCATCTGAAATTGGCATTTAAGATGCACCCATTGCTGGGTGACGGAGGCTCCTTGCCCCTGGCTCGTGTCTTTTTCCTGCGCTCCCTACCTCCCCTTCGCTGTGAGGTCTTTGGGCAGCTCGCTGTTTATGTCCTGGCCCGTGGAAATGTCTGTCTGTCTGTCTGGTTGGCTTTCTGCTGCTTTGCTCGTTCGTGCCTAACGAGCTGCACTCCAAAAAAGGACCAAGGAACAGCGCTCCTGGCGCTCAGACCTCGACGATGGCGGGATGCCGATGGAATGGATAACCAAGTCGGTGGATGGCTCGTTGATTTCGTCTGATTCCCAGCAACCAAATAGAGAGAAAGTTACACTGAAGGAATTCTCAAGCAAGACTTAAGTTAATGGGACCCATCCATTTTTTACAGCTTTTAAAAGTGATTTTATAGTTTATTTACAAATCCTTCTAACCCTCAGGTTTATTGGTTCATTATTACTTTTTATAACCAAAGAAACAAAGTTTATTTGCAGTGCAATTGGACAGACAGATGGAGAGTCTTCGTGGAGTGCCCTTCGCGGTGCCTCCTTATCCTTGGCTTCGCGCTGATTGTTTGCCTTGTTGTTTCGCCACAGATTGTTGATGTTCGATTTAATTTTAGCCCTTGCTGATTTTTGCGTTATTTATTTTATTATAATACCCTTTACTTTTAACGGCGCGATAAGGCATATTGACTTTGACATTAATTGCTGGCAGAGGAGTTCCTTCGGCTGGGCCTCGAGGCGGTTTCCTGCCACTTGAGCACGCATTTTATTGGCGGTCATTAACGTCAGCATCAAGTCCCGAACGGGCTGCTGGGCTGGTCTGGTGGCGAGTGGGCGGTGTGGCGCGCACGGATGCGGTGACAGGTGGCATGCGGCAGGTGGCGAGCGTGGGCGATGGCGCTCGCTAAGGCTGTGGCTGTGGCTTAATTGCTGATTTGTTGTCTTGGCTGCTTTGCCATTGGGGTAATTGCATTCGTGCGGTAAATATATTCGAGTCGCCAGTGGATGCCATTAAATTTAATCACCTTAAAACTAATTCGAGGAAGTCAACTAATTACGGACACAGATAACGCTGCCAAGGCCGGCGACAATGAAGCTCCTATCCTGGCCCGATTGGCTAAACGTGTTGATAGTTTCGATTGTTTGCTTGTTGTTCTTGGCCAAAGACAATCAAGTGGTCGGGCTGACTGGGCTGGCCGGTCTTGGTCATCATATTTGTCCATCCACTAGCCAGGATATTGCCAGGGTATATTTTCCCAACACACACACACTACTCTCCTGCGATAACACTCACACTGCCACATAATAATAATAATCAAACAATGGCGAATGGGAAAACAATGGAGTTTCATTTTCATGGCCGGCAGTTTAGCAAGGACCCTAAGTAGCTTTGGTAAATGGTTTAAGCCATTTTCGTTCCTTCCACTGGCTTGACCAGAAGTGGTTCTAGAAATATCTATTAAGCTTCGGGGTGCACTCTTTAAACCTGTCGCTTGGAGAATCTAATGGCCTATCGCCCCAGTCTGTCTTTACATATTACACTGGACAAAACTTAGGGGTTGGATTGATAAAAGATAGATGTGCTTTGGAGCTGGTTATGGAAGAAGTACCCGTTATTATCCGTACTTGTGCTGCAACATCCGGCTTTGTCCTTATCCAGTCAGATATCCTGCCTTGTTGAGTGTATTTGCTCTTCCGTTGCACTCAGCCCCCCAGCCATGCCCCCCGCGGATACCACTCCGCCCTCTTCGGCTGCTAGTTGAGTGTCTTAAGCAGTCGCAAACACGCTCATAAATATTCATATAGCTGGGGAGTATTTGCAATTGCTTTGTCTCTTTCTGCTAGGCCACCCTCTGACTCTCTCTCCTGGCCACTTTCCCCTTTCTCCCTGCCCGCTTTCTCTTTGTCTTTGGCCTGTGTTTGGGATTCCGGGGACATTACCTCTGCGTTGACATTGCAAATAGAGGCAGACAATGCGGAAGGATATAGTGTAGTGGCTTCGCATCTTGTTGGCCAGGTCCTGAGCGTTGTGTATGTCCTTAAGCTGATTTCGATGCGAGCACGTGCCTAATCAAATGCCAAATTAAAATGATCTAGAACGGCACTGCGTGTATTTTTAGCCAGCTCCCCCACCTGCCCAACATCTGGCTGGCGGCCACCACCACCCACGTGGAAGTCACTTCGATTCGCATTTGCTTGTAATCTGGCGAAATCTCTTGAAGACTTTCAGGGATTAGCTTACTAAATTCCGACTCTGGCCCAACAATGGCGGGTGCCTGGTGTGTTGGTACGTTTGTGCGTATTATTTGTACGGCCTTTACAATTTAACGCACTGCCAAGTTCAAATACACAAAGGCGGCCCAAAAAAATAGAAAATAACACACAACACAGTCGAAGAAAGGCGCCTTGGATTGTTAGAACCGGGCAAGGGCACGGGGCGCTAGGTGAAAGGGGGCGAGTGGAAGGCCGTCCGGGAGGTGGGCCCCACCCGCCCACTCACGCCTCCGTTGGCAATAATTTACGCAACTTTGCTCCTCTTTTGTAAAAATAAATATATATAACTTACAAAAGCACCGCAGGGGAACGCCGAACATAACCCCAGACGAGGGGCAAATTTCATAGTAAAAGACCGTTATATTACCACATAAGTGAGGGACCTCAGGGGACGGGGGATGCCTCCAATTCCCAAGGACTGGCTGGGCAAAACAATAACTGTACTGCCCAAAAACATTTGTCAAAAATACCAGAAGCGGGCGAAACCGAACCAGAACACAGAGAACCGAAACCCAAAAGCCGAACCGAAACCAAAGCGAACCGCAGGACTCTGGCTTTTCAAAACTGGAACAAAACAATCTTTGTTCAATATTTTATTATCGTAATTTAATATTTCGCCAGGCGTCATGTCAACGCTTCGCCAAAGCCCCTCCCACAGCCTTCCTTTTCACCGCCTTTTGTCGGCTGCCGCCTATACATTTTTTCAACGCACTGTGTTTAATATTTATTAAAAAGTCATGTGCGTGCTGCATCACCGGGGAATTACAATATTTCTCTCCGGCGGCGACAAATGAACGATCCGAAGCCGCTTAGCTGGGATTCGGGCGCAATCTGCGACTTTTTGCCTGTCTGTGTAAGTGGGTGTTGGTGGGCGGGAGTGGGAGTGGGAGTGGGAGTGTGTCATTTTGGGTGAACCTCAACTGTGCGGGAAATTTGAGATGAAAGCAAGGCGATTAAGTTGAATGCCTTCCATTTGGTACAGGTGGTTTCCAAGGCAAACTATTGAAAATAGCTTTTGAAATTCTATACATACATTTCATAAAGCCATGCGAAAAGTTTTAGTGGTGAAGGTACTATAGGAGGGTAGTGATGAGGTACTCTTTATTTTGACATGGAAATACAAATCAGCTTGGAACTATGCATAAAATTGCTATATTCACAAAAAATCGATAGCAAATCACCGACTAAGAATCGAATGCCGAACAAAGTGAAAATCTCCATTCTCTACCACATCAATGATTTCCAACCTATACAGAATTCTTATCAAATAAGTAAAGATATTTCTTAAGAACAGAATATTAGTGAAGCGTTGTTGCAAGTAACTAATTTCCTTAAAAAATTAAAATTTATCGAAAAAATCTATAGAAAGTCGATTAAAAACAAATTTTACAGAATATACAGAACAGATTTATTTAAAGTAGATCTATGAGTTTTTTAAAATATTATGCGTAATAATTGGACAAGATATACCCATCCTACCGAAAATATCTACAAAAACTCGATTGAAGACTTTGCAAAAAGAAATCCGCCATAGAACTCTAATGGCTTACGACACTTAGCCTGGATTTGTTTTTAATTTTCTTCATTTCCACATAAACCAATTGAATTAGTGGGTTTTGGTTTTCGGAAAGGTCAGCCCAAGTGAGTGATTGTGTGGTTGTGGTATAAAGTAATTGCTTTCGGAAAGCGTTCCTCGTCAAGGCCTAAAACAGCTGTCGGAGTATGGGATGACACCCTCATCCTTCCATTCGAAACACCCTTCTCCAGTGTCACCTCTCAAAATGCAAAATAAAGAAGAGAGCCTACTTTCACAGGCCGTCTGCTTCATCCGCTGGCCTGTAATTTCATTTTTACGTCTTTGAAATTTTGCATTTGTTTCATCGAACGCCTTCATTACATTATATAGCACTGACAAGTGATGCGGAATCGTTGCGGAGCGTCGGCGCTTTACAGTGGGATGTGTGGGTGTTTTCGACAAATGCTTTGTATGCGAATTTATTATAATTAATTCAATTACCGCAAATTCGTCTGATAAATAAATAAACAAACACACAATACCGGCTGTTTGAATACCTGCTGTTTAATGGATTTAATTAATATGCAATTCATTATTACCCAGGGTTAATTTATTATAAATTGAATTTTACAAATATAATATAGATTTCAAATTAACGATTAAATTTTAGGCCATTAAACAAGTTAGTTTTGCCAGCAAAGTGTATTATTTTAAAATACAATAAGTCGTTTAATAAAAGCAATTAAATATTGAATTAGGAGACTGTCAGTGTGGTCCAAAAATAAAGAGGAACCTGAATAAATGATTAAGGACGCACTCGTTTCGAAAGACATTTAATTCCATTTTTGATGGCATTGAGGAAACCTATCCAGTTGCCAACAAGGAATGATTCGATTGATTAAAAAAGTATGATTCCAGAGGCCGGTCACTTTGTTTCCACTGAATAATTAAACGATTTTTGCGCCTTCATCGCGCGGACGTGGTGCGTGCATATATCCACTCAACTTTTACTCAATTAAGTGTTTACTTAAACTGAAAATCAATGTTTATGCCTCATTTACCAATCTTCTGCCCATTGTGCATGATGGCTTGGTCTGGACCAGGCCAAGAACTGAACGGCAGCACGAGGAGTACGAGGAGTACTGTACAAGGACGTGGCTGTCGGATGTCGGTTGTCGGTTGTCGGCTCTTGGTTGTTGGCTGCTGCCTGCCGGGTGACGGGGATCCTTCGACAGTCACGAAAAGGAATGCATCAGCCGCTCTGCCTGTCATTTAGTATGTAAATTGAGATAAATCGTTTCTCGTGCCTGCCACACAGCTACAACATATACACAAAAATATACACAGACTCATGAACGGTTACATGCCAGCCTTGTACTTACATACTTGCTATATATATCTCGCTACATATTACATACATATGTATCAGCCTTTAAATACATAAGGCAAGTGTAAGTAACACGTCCTTACGCCAACAATAACCAACACCAGTACCAACACCAGCAACAAAAGCCACGCTTCCGTCTTCAGCAGTTTCTCTTCTCTCCCGTTGATGTATGGCGGGGCGGCGTACGGTGCGTATGAGTTATTTCCACAGCCAAGCTCATTTTATTATTAAAAAAATGAAAAAGCATGCCAGGAAGCGTTCGGAGGGGCTGGGGCATGTCAAAGACTTGAGCGTGACGGGCTTTGATGTTTAAATGACTGCAACGGCTGACGTTGGTGTTGAGCTGCAAGAGTACGGCATGGTGCTTGTGGCAGCCATGTCTGTGGGGCACGGCCTCCATTGGTGCCGCACGCCACTTGAAGCCTTAAGTGCATAATTGACTTAATTAGCCACCAAAACGGCGTTAGTGCAGCAATGAAGCCAGAAGCCGGAGGTACAGTTCGCAGCTCTCAGTTCTCAGTTTCCAGTTACCAGTTCAGTTTCCCCGTTCGCGGTATTCATTTACCTTCACGAGGTCCTGTGGTCGATGCTCCTTGGAGGCGCAGCTCAAGGACTCCAAAGTTCTGAGAACCTTTGCACTCCCTTAACATGCAAGCTCTAGTCAAACATCTCTTTAAACTGGGCTCTCATACACCACAAAAAATTATGCTATCCCTTTAAATGTATTCCACAAATCCAAGGATGGAATGTAATTCAGATTGATGTAGGAAGGTAATAATATGACGTTTTATGTAATACAACTATTTTTGAACGACGTTCTATGCCATTAAAGTATGTTTTGTTGTTTAATTACAGGATTTTGCTTAAATATTTTAGCTTAAGCTCATACCTTTTTAAAATAATTTTTAAGCTTATAAGACCTCACTTTCGTGTTGCCTTATTTTCCCAACTGCACTATCGCCTTTCGGGCCGAGTTCGTTGTTGGCAAACTGATTAATCGCTAAGCGCTTGGTAAGCACTTTTGTACTCTGGCATCGGCCACGACCTCACTTGTTCGCCGTAACCTCCACCCCTAATTCCCCAAACAGCCCGCTGCCCCCCCCCCACTCTGGGGCACCCTGCTCCCTGGCTTTCGAGACCCCTTTTGCTTTTTGGTGGTTCCCCGTTTTGCTCACAAATCACGAGAACTACACGCGCTCGTTTAATGCGCTTATAAATTTGTTTTTCGCTCTGCAAATTTACTTGGCCTCCGCCTGTGCAAATCACCAGGCCCGCCAGCCCTCCAGAGCCCCTCGACGGGCCCCTCGATTTCTACCAATATATATGCCCCATTGTCCTCAATCCCCTTTTGGCTGTCGATGGTGGCTTGTTTTGGTGCTCTTGCGTAAAAGTTATCGATTATTTATTCAGAAACGCAACAAATGCAACAAAACTTGGTCAAATTTTACGTGGTAATAATTTTCGGCGGAGAAAAATGGTCTGATGTTAGAAAATGATAGTGCAGACCACTATATACCTACAGTGTTGACTAAATAACATTGAATAAGTCTTTATAGGGGAATGTGTATTTTAATAACTAACTTCAAAACTGATTACAAAGGGTGGTTGCAGTGACATACTTATAGAAATATTCAATGCTTCACTTTCCCTGCCTTTTAATTTACTCCACTTGGCTTCCATTCGGACCTTTTTGCAAGGACTCATCGAGGATAACAACTTCCTGCTCATGTTAAACAATTTTTGTGTTAAACCAGCGTCAACAGCTTCGCTCGCCTCGAAGCCTTTGGCGTCACTAATTAATTGCCAACTAAAGTTAATTTTATTTCGCCTTAACTTGCATTCATTATCGCACCCGCCCAGGCACCACTGTACTCGAGACCGTACCGTCCCCACTATGTATACGTGATAAGTGCGATTCATTTAGAGGCACACTCACTTTCCACAGCTTTAACCTCCGGCGACCCCCCCATGAACCTTGGCCACCCTCCGCTTTTTGTGCGCCCGAATCCATTTATGCACGTCTATGGAGCCCTCCCCCCTCGTTATGTTACTACCCCATTTCCCATTTTTCCACTTTACACCCCATACACGGGGAGAGTGCCACAAAGTATGCAACATTTTTCAGCTGCATCATTTTTTACCTCCGCATAATTTTGATTGAAAGTTTGTTAGTTGCAAATAGTTATACACACTTTGATACATGCAAAATATTACAGATAAAAGGATAAATTTAATTTGGAATTTCAAATATTTAAAATTATTTTTTTCCGTGTAGGCATAGGCATAGCAGGCTCCTATGTTTGCCCGACCGTTTTTGCTGCTGCTGTTGTTGGTTTCTGTTTATTTGTCTGGATATGTGGGTCGGTAATTGCTTTGCAAAGAAATAGAGCATAACAAATGTTACGTGGCGAAAGTTTATATTCCTCGGGCCTTTGCCGGCGAACGGCGAAATTGGGGAACGACCGCCGAAAATTGCGAAAAAAATGCGAGGCAACACACCAACCAAATGAACCAAATGAACCCACTAAGAGCTGTCTGTATAATCGAAGTTTCACTTAGCAAATCAACAAAGTTTGCCAATACCGCTTACTCCACCTAGACGAACCAAATTAGCGTTCCACTCACACACTTTCCAAATAAAATAAATAGATGTACTATACACTGGGATATATGTATAAGCAGACATCGCAACAATTTGCAAAGTGAATTAACAAGCCAACATCCTTAGCAGCCAGCCAGCTACAGGCAACCAGTAAACTTCACTACCAAGTGATGTACTTACCTTAGATGGAGAAAGTTTTTAGCTAGAGCATCTAGCTAGAAAATACTTAATAGGGCTTTGTTTTACATTACTAAGCCCTTTGGGTTCTTAATATGTATATGAAATAGAAACAAATTTCCCATTAGTTTTTATGATAAAATTATTCTAGAATCTAGATAAATCTATATCGAAAATTCTAACTAGAAAAAAATTACAAAAATGCATTGAATTTTGTTCAACTATTAATTTCTAAATAGGCTATAGTTTCCAGTGCAATGTGAACTTTAATTGAACTAATGTTCTAAGGAAGTTACAATTCTCAGAGAACTATACGCGCTCGTTTAATGCGCTTATAAATTGACTTTTATGAAGATATTCCAGGAATAAGTAGCACTAGTACAAGCATTCATTTCAATTGAGAACCTTAATTCAAATGAATAACTGAAATACAAGCTATAAATAGGGAATACTGGGTAGAGTTTTGTTTAAAATAACAAACCTGCTGTTTAGTTGGTTTAGATCATAAAAGAATAAAAAAAACTTAATAAGCATATAATTTTTAACTAAAAAAATGGATAAAAAATTAAGGAATATTTGAATAGTATTTTCTAATGATATTCTGCTGGAAATACAGGCATTTTTTAAAGGTTTTGACCGATTTACATTTGTGACGGATAATAAGCTTGGTAAATTCATACAGAAACATATATAGGAATATCAAAATAGTCTTTTATGAAGACATTTCAGAAATACAAGTACTCGACGGCTTTTTAAATCAAAACTACAAGCTGGAAAACAGCTACTTTTACCAGATAATAAGCTGCAATGTCAGCACTGGCGCTCCCGAAAAAATAAGCCACCCATTTCATTTTAGCCCCCTTAAGACCGCCCAACTGCCCAAACCCAGCGCCCATTGCCATCAGGAATGCCCAGAAACCGCTCCTGCTGTGCGACACGTTAAAGTTTTAATTTGGTCATTGACGTCACAATCAGTGGCACGCCGTGGCAAGAGTTTTTGGCCGTATTATCTCCGCAAAGCAGCAGCCAAATTCCGGAGTCGAAGCCGGGGCCGGAGACCGGACGGAATGGGGACACTGGCTAATTGTTGTGCGTCCAGTTGTCCGAGAAGGCAGTAGAAAATTATAATTTGCATTTATAATTTTATTGACAGTAAAATGTATTTAATTTTCGGGCGGGGACAAAACGTGAAAGGATGATGGAGGCTGGATGGGGGTGGGCTGGCAAGTCAATGTTTGCTTACTTCCCCGGCAGGAGCACCGTCATCATCATCATCATCAACAGTGCCTGTGGCAGTGGCAGTGGCAGCAGCAACGACAAACGCAATAACAACAACAATAGCATCATCAGTGTGGAAATACGGCATAAAAAATTAAAAAATCTGCAAAATATTTCGACAGCTTTTCAGGCAAACGCCGAAAATGGCAAGCGACGGCGGAAAAGGCTGACAAACACTCTTTTTTGGCTCAAATTGGAGGACACGATGGGGGTCCTGAGGGGGGGCGAAGAGTGGCAGGAGCTAAAAGCAAAAATGAAAGGCTAGCGTAAAACTCGAAAATCCTCTTAATAATTCATAAAACTTTTGAAAACTACTTAACTCTTAAAACTACTAACTGAATCAAACTAAACTAAAGCGGCTACAAATGCATGGGGGGAGGCATGGGCAGCGAGAAAAAGATGCCATCACTCATCAATACACAAAGAAAAACATTTAGATAAAAAAAAGAAAATTTCGTTTGTTATTCCTGGGATGGGTTTTAGCAACTTGAAAAACTAGAAAATCTTGGCTGAATTTAATTAGTTTAATTAATTATTTTGAGAGCTCTTTTTCCAGTGTCGCCACCCACTTTGGCTTTTCAGCCTCAGCCTCAGCTTCAGATTCAGTTTCAGCTTCAGCTGTTGAAATTGCGCGCCGCTGGCGACCAACAAAACTTTAGCAAGTTTGTCGCTCGAGCGAAACTGGGTCCAGGACATGGATGACTTGGACCGGGACGGGCTAGAAGGGGTTGGACAGCAATAGAAGCAGGGAACAAGAAACAAGCCAGGACCAACAGCAGCAGCAGTAGCAGCAGTTCATCATATTTACAGCTTTCACTAATTTATTTTGCACAGCCCATGAAAAATGCAGTAACTGCGTCAGTGTCGTTCTGTTGTCCTTCGCCATAGTTCCATTGGGATTTGCATTCGGTTTGGGGTTGGACTGGGGGGTCCTTCTCGCCTTTCATAGGCAAAGATGTGACTGCCACGCTTCTGTGAGTGCCCCGGCTGAGATTGCGTATTTATAAGCTAATTTCCAAGCATCTTACAAATCCCTTTCTTCGCAACTTGAAACTTGGACAACTTTCGGAGGCCATTGAAAATTTGTGAATATAACCCGGACTCTAATTGTTGGATCAGGACGAGAACCTGTGCAATTTCTGTGTGTGTGTGTGTTGTGACAAAGTAGGGGGAATTTGCTGAATAAAGATTTGGCAATTCATAAAGCTGCAGGATTTCCCTCTGTCCGAATATAAATTCAGCGATTGTAGTAACAAAAAACTGAATTCGAAATGAAGCCAAAGCCATTCACTATCCTGGCCGGGGACTGAAGCAGGACATTTTTCCCTGGCAGTAATTTGCTTACTTCTGACCTGCTCCTGTTCTGCTCCTGCTCCTTCTCTTCCTCTCATCGGGGTCTCGCCATTTCGCGGATTTCATCAAAGCTCAAAGTTGATGTTTATTGCTTTCTGGCCCGGGCCATTCCCACTTAAACTCAATCTCAATTTTCTGACCATCCCGCTGCCACTCGGTGTTTGGTGTGTTCGGTATCCTGAGCACTGACTGTGTGTATGAGTGTTTGTTGGTGTGTCTGGCCTTTTCCAATCCTAATTGGGTTAGTTGCTTTGCACTTTGCTGGCGAGTAATTAACACAAGTTGTCGATGCTTAAAGAAGCCAAAAAGAAGTGGAATCATTGAAACCGGACAACGAGTAATTAAAGGGCCCTCGGGGCCGCTGGACCGGATGATATTCTCGGGTGATGCCAACATCAAAGCAGCCATAAAATTGTGGTTAAATTATCCATATATTATCTGCACTGCAGTTTGAAATACCACACACTCATGCATAATTAGATTGCCCGAAGGTACTTGCTAGTATAACTAGTTTTGAACTAGGTCTTTTCTGTATAAGGACCAAGGCAACTGAGGAATGCATAAACCTTTCGACCATTAAAAAGCAGATGCAACAAATTGATTAACGAGTTGATTTCGAAGCGCAGCGTATTTTTCTGTTAAAAGCTCACATTGACTTTTATTTGCCATGAGGGAGAGAGATATCCGATTAAACATTTAATTAGCTGTTAAATGAACCCTTTGTCAGGCCATGCCCCACCACCACCAGCAGCGTCATCATCGTTATCCTCGTAATCGTCCTTATTATTCTAGGCTCTCAATACCCATCCAGTTTTTCCCCCCGACTGGTCTTATTTCTTTCATTGCACTCGCAATCGCATTCGACGAATGGATTTTCAAACGTTTGACACATAAAACCGTTTTGTGACTCATTAAAGCCGGCATTGTCGCCCATTGTGGGCGTGGCAAATGCGAGTTAATTACACAACACACACTAACAGGCACAACAGACATCCAGAAAGGATATTCGGAAAAACAAAAGGTGTCGGTTGATTGGAGGGCAGCAGAAAAAAGGGTTACTTTATCAGAAAGCAGAGAGCGGCCAGGAGTGGATGGCAAGTCCCGTTTTCCATTTCAAATATGTACTAAATCGAGCACCCAATGGACGTATTAGGGAAAAGCAAAGGCCGGGCATAAAAAGAGAAATAAAAGTTAAATAAAAACGTCGGAGTTGCAAAACTTCCACACAATCGCACTGCCCTGCCCCGGCGTCCTGTTTCTGGGGCGTTTTGTTTGGTAATTTGCAAATCGCCAAATGATCCAAGGAAGCAAACGGCCAGCCGCCTAGGGAATGCTACTTCAAATGTCTTTTACTTTGGTCTGTTGTTTCCGTCAGTGATGCCCACATTAAGGCTCTAATTCTTGATTAAAAATTCTGAAATAAAATATAAACAGTCCCAAACTAAATTCTTACAAAATAATAAGCCAAACCATAAAGTTTTCACCAGTTTTGCTTGGTAATATTGAGGCCAAAGAGGCATCACTGACCTTTGCTTCTGTCTCTGCCTTGGAGCATCCTTTCTGTATCCTTTTTAATATGCAGGCGCTTAAAAACCGCTTAATATTCTTCCGCATTGCTTTGGCCGCATTCAGAGGCTGCGGTTGCGGAGAGCTTGAGTTTCGAATGGGTTTTTGGGGGCAGGACAGACGAGGCGGTGGAGTGGGCGGGATAAATAGTTCCGGGATGGGGCGTGTGCCGGGGCATGTGGCATACTGGGGTACAACTAATTTAGGGCCGGCACACAGGACATACAGGACCCACAGAATGGCAGCATCTGGCGGCATCCAAGTAAATGAATATATGAGTATATGCGAACGGAATAGCTGCAGTTCCTTTTAACAAACGGCAAGTCAACATCCTTTTTGGTTATTCAAGGCATTGTTGTTCCAGATGCAAGAGCAGAAGCAGCTGCAGGAGCTGCAGGAGCTTTGGGAGCTGTACGAGGTGCAGGAGATGCAGGAGCTGCCGTAGCAGATCCTGGATTCTGTTTACTTAACACACTTCTCCCAATGAACGCAGCAGGATGTGGCTGCTGTGCTGTCCTCGGCTGCTTTACTGCTGCGATAATAGATCGCCAGCCTCATCCTTTCTTATCTACCAGGACACAGTGTTCCTTCCATCACCTTTTCGTCTTCCTCGCTCCTTCCCGCTCTGCCACACTGTTTTTTAAAAGCAACGTCTCAGTGTTGACGGCTTGTGGGCTTGGTCTACCTTATCCATATCTACCATATCCCTTAAAGGATATTTTTAATTAAAATTAATAGTATGCTTCTATTGGAATAAAATATTAACTATATTAACGGAATAACTTGACGTTGGTATATATGGAGAAAGACTTAAGGAAATATTTCCAATTTCCACCTAAAGTACATTTTTTTCTCTTTAGTTTTTTCAAGCTTGTTAACTATAAATTAGTTAATCTCTTTCACTAAATAATAAACTGAAGTTTCTTAAATGAAAAGCTGACATCACTGCTGCCACAGAAGGCAGGATTTGCTGGTGCATCTTCAACATTTCTTCAGTCCATTTCCTGCGTTTCTGTTGCTCCTTACCGTTTCCGCATTGTTTGCATTGTAATTGTCTGCTAGTCCTGGCCCTGGCTCCTGCTCCTTCGCCTTCTCCTGCCGCTAGTCATCCTTTTGATTGTGGTCCTGGGCAAAATATGAGCACAAGCCATCGCCATCGGTAGCGCCAGCGCTACAGCCATTGCCACCACCTCGTCACCACGGTTATCATCAGCATCAGAACTGTCCTGCATCCTGGTGTCCTGTCATCCCACTGTGTGCCTGTGTGGAATTCTGCGGTTCTACACAAATATACTGAAGGCTTCCAGTGAGCTCAGTGCTGTGCACACACACATCCAGAATGCATATGTATACAGGACATGGACGTACGCACACAAATCCGGGGAATACCCCCCAAAAATTGTATGCTGAGGTCATGTCGCTGGCGTCGCCAACCTGCAACAACAACGCCAACAAATCCCATACAGGGGCAACAACAATGACGTCTATGATGTCTGGCAAATGCTCCACTCTTCTCACTCGGCTTGGTGGCATCAACTCAAATGGTCTTGCAGTTGTAAAGCTGCCAAGACCATACCAGCATGCGCAGCTGCCGCCCCACCAACAACAATGAGTACTGCTTTTGTTGTTGTTGTTGATGTTGTTGTTGTTGTTGTTGCAACAAGCAACAGCAAGAACAACTCGAGTTATAGGTACAGCTGCTGCCCAAACGGAATTGCAGCAAAACCACCAGGACCGAATACGACGATGACAACGATGGCAAACAATTGTAAGCTCTGACAGCCAACAACAGTGCCAACAACAATACGCCGTTTGCGAAATGTTGATTTGCGGTTGACACCGAAATTGAGATACTCTCATTTCCAGCTCTTTTTCCAAAGTTGATAAACGATGCTTTCGGGTTGACAATTCAGTGGGTTTTCAATTTCAAAGCAAAGAGCCAAACGACTGCTGAAAACCAAACGAATTTGTTGGTTTCGTGGATATGGTATTTAATAACTTAATTAATATTTCAGATTAGATAGATTCTTGAAGATTAATAAATAAAATAAAAAATGTATAAAGCTACAAAGGGTTATTCCTAGCAAACATAACTAGAAACCCTTCCTTCCATATAATTAATAGGAAAACCTAAAATCGATACCTTTTGTAAATCATTCCTATCAGAATAAAAAATAAAATTCATTACAACTTTGATTTTATTTTAATTACTAAAGCTTGTTACATGCTCTTATTTGCATTTCCCAACTACTTACATTTTTCGCCCCCCAAAACCCATACCCGCTAACCATACCCAGTATATATAATACGCCATGCATTACAATTTAATTGTCAAGTTCCAATTGGCTCGATAAATAATTGGGGGACAAAGTTGTTTTAAAATATAAACACTCTGTAAGTCAATTCAATCAATTTCGATTTCCTCATGAACTCCGGGATTGGTGAATTTCCTGGTAAATAAATGAAGCCAACGGGTCGGGCACTTGCTATTGTTGACTTACTGTGAAATAACTGTTTGCACGCACTGTTGCATTCGAGTTGATTTGAAACTGAAATAAAATGAAAATATAATGAATGGGGCTTCTTTTGAAGGCCTGCCACTGATGCTGCTGATGCGAAAGCCAATTATGGTCCATTTCAATTGCAGGCTCGCCTTGATTAGAAGTTTTCGAGTGGAAATTAGACGTCTGCCCGGAAAGACAATAGGTCTGTACTTCCGAACGGCGAACAGGGACTCTGTTCCCAATAATATATGTACATTCGGGCATCACAATGGAGATGTAGACAATTCTGTGCGCTTCACCTGGAGGTTGCAGGTCGGAGTTATCTGCAGCCTTGCAGGTGGATGATTACGGATTACGGATTTTATTGATTCTCCCAGAGCACCCATCTATTGTTTCGATTCCAATAATACGCGAGATATAAGCTAGTTAGGGCGGGTAACTAGATCCCCATCATACAGAGAGCAAAATTTTTGTTGAAATGGTTACATCAATATATCACTTATCTATTGTTTCAATTCCAATAATACGCGGGATATCGGCTAGTTTGGGCAGGTAACTTGGTCCCTGGCTACGGAGAGAAAAATTTATGATGGTGATACTATAAAAGATATGAAATCGGGTAATATCAATTATAGATTATTTTGAAAGGAGGCAGTCTTCAGATATTTAGTAGTATGTCGATTAAGTATATATGGTAGAGAACCAATGACAAGATAAGTGACAGTTATTTAACTATATATATGTAGTAATGTATAAAATATATGCTTCGGAAATTAAATTAGGTCAAGAACTTGTACCACATATAATCTTAAATTCGAAAAGACATTTAAAATCACTAAACTTTTACTATGAAAGAAAAATACAACGCAGTGTCGAACTAAAAGTGTAAACAAATCTAGAAACAAAGATGGCTTTTAATTTAAATTGTTATACTTGTGTGTTTAAAAAATATATTTTATTTAAAAGAGCTCAGGGCTATTGTTTTCCGTTTTTGTTTTTAATTTTTTCGCAAGTGTTCTCACAGCAGAGCTCATGATAAATTTATGTTGCTCCGAATGGCGAAGGCCACGACAAACAATAACAATTGCATTTGCTGGCACTCCGTCAACGCAGGACCCAGGCACATGTTTGTGTCCTTCTCGGTTGTACATCTCCGCCGTATATCTTCTCCGTGCGCCCGAACCCTCCGGGGTTCCCTCGTTCCTTTGGCTCCTTGGCTAAGGCGAATGTCCTGTTTCTCGTTTCTCGCACGTACAACGCTGCACTTGCACTCTGGCCCCCCCAGATAATTGCATTGCCCCGTGCCACCTCCCAGTGTCGCCGCCTATAAGTGTCCAACACTTGCGTCTCGCTCGGTCCTAGCCTGCCCAGACTTTACGGGTTGCCAGGCGGGTTGTTTGCGGAGTTTTGTGTATTTATGAAAACCATTTCCGTGCGGCAATAAAACTCAACACGGCCAGCGTCAGAGGCATCTAATCTTGCCCCGGCGGCGGGACAAGTGCCATTAATTTCGCTTGTTTTTTCTGTGACATTTTCCGATTATGTGCGGATTTGTTGCACGTCCTCCGAGGCTCCCCTTCTAGGCGCTGGCCCCTGCAACCTTCCGGTTCTGGTTGAGGGAAAAGTTTGCAATTTACACTTTGGTTGCTGTCCTTGAAAGATTGGCAAAAGTCTTAACAAGGAACAAAACAAATAGGCCAGCAGGCAGCAGCCCGATGACAGGCGATAAGAGCAACCTGCTGTTGCAAGTGGCACGCCATGCCTCCTGCCTCCCGAATGCCACTGCCGGCCCCACTCCTGGCCGGCAACAACCACTTCTGAATTTGCCTTTTTGTTAATGTTTGCTCAATTTAAAAAGTTTTCTATCGCCATTTGCATTTGCACGCACATTCGCACGTGCTTATGCAACAGCAAAACAATGAGGGGGCGGCCAAGTATGGGGGCCAGGGTGCTTAAGCAGGACGAGGGCAATGATGCGGGCGCGGGCGAAAGGGGCGTGCCAGAGAGCAGGAAAAGTGCGCAGCCAGGCGGAAAAGAAACCATTTGCATACTTCCAGGGGCACCTCAAAATAGGGGTTCCTCAAAAGGTCTCTTTAAATAAAAACAAAACTTGTAAGCTTAATAAATACATCTAATTTGAACTAATTTTATTTTTTAAATTTTTAATTTTTATTAAATTTAAAATTTTTGTTTGCTTTATAATAACATTATCAATTCTTAATAGTTGTCTTTCATTAATTACCTTTAATTGCCTCATATATGGGCCATCAAATAAGATACAGTTACCTAAAAATATCTATGAAATACTCATATTTAGAAAACACCAAAAATTTGAATATCCCCCAAAACAACTAGCCAATAAACCCCTATTTCTACGTCCATGTTTACGCACCCTGGCTCATGAAGGCAAACGAAGAAAAGTTAAGCTCGAAAAAAAGCATAAAAAATATAAAAACAAAAGAAAAAAATGCTGAAAAGTTAGTTTAGTTTTTGTTTTTAATTTGGTAATGCAGCACGGAGCATGGCCTCCAATTGTTAGTCCTGGACAAGGACTTTTTGCTGTTTTCCGACAATTACATTTGATGAAGTTTTACAAATGAGCGAGGCGTGGTCGTACTGCGGGGCGGACATTTAGTTAACTTTTCCGCAAGCCAAAAAATTCAAATTGAATTCCAATTGTCAAATGGAATTGTATATGACCGACAAAAAGAACAGGAGAAAATTAAGGAAGCCAAGCCAAACCAAAAAAATGTCCATTTATTTGCTTGCCCACGGTGTTAGGTAAGAGATAATGGATTGTCACTCAGATTTTTGGACAAAACGTGCATTTTAAGCTCTATCCGGATTCGGGATTAGGGGGAGTAATGAAATATACATAATTAATTTGAAAGCATCCACATGGTGATAAATTTTTTTCAGTTTGCGTAAATAAATACGGGCAGGGCAAATATTTTCATTTTCATTCAATTGAATGGAATTAACTATGAATAATTTCCAGAGGGGAAAATACTTTCTTTTGCGCCTTGTTAAGTAAATTTGGATGCTTAATAAAACTCCTAATCGGATAACCCTCATTAAAAAGTATTTACAGTGCTAAGCCTGGTTAATTAAACCAAAAGTCAATGTTGCTCATACGCCCTGTTGCTCTCTGTAGGTTTATGAAATTGATTCCAAACAAAATCAATTTAGAGCAGATAATCTGGAATGGTATTCGGAATCAAATTGGAAATTGCTAGTTTTGTGTTTGCAGGTCTCCAATCACAAGTCGGCCAGATACGAGTCCTTACAGGTCCTTTCTAGGCATCACTGCCAGTGGCATCTGTTGAAAAGCTAAAGTTCGTATCTTTTTGGGCCATCATCTCTGTGTGGCATCAGTTAATTGATTTGCTTTACGACTTGCGGCTGCAGTCGAACTGACTTCTTCTTGCTGTTCCTCGTTTTCTATTTGCAACATATTCTTCCATAATATTTTTTTAATATTGTTGCGCGCTTTTGGCCGGCGCTTTTGGCCTCGATTTGGCAATTGGCCATCCATATTAGCTTTGCTTTTTTGGTCCACTGTGCCACATTTATGAATATCAACGAACCTGTGAGTGCCGCTGCGATGCGGTTGCAGCCAAGAGTGGCAGCCACTTCCCAGGCCCCAATCCCTTGCCACATTGCCTTGCCCCCACTTTGTCATAGAGTAGCAAAAATATAACTGTCGACGATTGGCAGACTGGTATATGGGAGAACTGGTGGACCGACTCTGAGGCAAAGTCAGCAATTGCACCATGCCAACTGCTGCTGCACTGGCACAGGAAATATTATCCGCAATGCCAGCGACGACGATGAGGAGGAACAGAAATTGAGGCTGCCAAGGTTTGGCTGTGCTTTGTGGGTCGTCCTTTCTACACAGAGCAGGACGAGAAGGACGTGAATCTGACTGTGGGTGTCAATGGTGGAGGGGAGACTGGGTGGGTAAATGGCTGCAGGACAAAGCGCAAAAGCGGCCAAGTGAATTTTCAAATACAAATTCAAATGGCAAATTGACAAATGAACCTTTTGAGCTTTTTACGTTTTCATTGTCTGTCCGTATCTCTCGGTTTGCCTTACTTTTCGAAGCGGATTCATCTGGGCAGGGTGGTTGGATGGCGGGTGGCAGTGGCTTTGTTGGTGGAGGAGCATTAAAAGATCCAGGAAAGCTTAGGGCAAACGTGGACTAAGTTTGGCAACAGTAAGTGCGGTGTAGACTGTGTGAAATTAGGCGTTTTCCGTTGACTTAAATTACTTTCTTCTTCGCATTCGAAGGGAGACTTACACAGAAAGCAAAAATAAATGCAACTGGAATTGACTGAAAAATTCTGAAGAATTCCGAAACAGAGTTTAGATCAGAAAATAATGTATAGTTACAACGAGACTGTATTTGAGTTCCGTATAGATATTTTTAAGAATAAAAAAAAACACTAGAATAGCAATAGTTTAAATCTTTTCGAAGTTGAAACTAAGAAACATCATTTTGGATTCTAAAAGAAAGTGTTTATAGTTTGTTAAGGCTGTAACGAAATGGATATCCACAAAAGTCTCCTTATATTTGACATTTTACACATATTTTACAATATTTATTGTTTGAAATTTAAATACCGTACTTCAAGTGACCGAGACAGTGGTATAGAGGTAATTCCGCATATATTCTGAAACCGCTCCTGGGGGTCTCTGCTTTTTTCCAGTTCAGTTTCAAGCTCTCCCTGTGCTTTCCAACTCAAAGGAAGTACAAACAAAAAAGTTGTGGGCGAAGGTTGGGGACTGGCTCTTTGGGGGGCGGAAAGTACAAAAGTAAAAAGCATTCGACAGGCTATTGATGCTGATTTTGTAAAGATGCCGATGTCGAGATGCGGAGATGCCGATGCCAATGAAAATGAGAATAAGAATGAGTTTGGGAATGCCCTGTGCCCTGCGGGTTTCTTTGCCGCTTTGTTGTGCCGTCCAGCTGGACGTTGTACAACAAATTACAGAATGTTGTTGAAAGCCGATTTTAAAGCCTCGTCCCCAGACCCTCCAGACAGCTCCAGCTCCAGCCCACTCTATTCAAAAGGCCAAAGCCAAACCCGGTAAACAGAGATTACAAATGGGGCAAGTGTGTGGGGCAGGCTAACTGGCAGTGGAAACAACAACTAAAACTACACAACTACAATGGGCATTGTTGGTTGCTAACGCTAATACCGGATTCTCTTTTACATTTTGCAGATTTAAGATTTTTAAAAGGATACCACCACCAGGACCTCAACTAGCGCCATCAGCAGCAACAGCTGCAATAGAGGCAAGACGAATAAAAGACCAACTTTCCACTCGAAGAAAATTAAAAGAAAAGATCTGAACTGGAGGACACAGAATAGAAGGAACCCGAACAGGACAAAAAAATAAAATCTGCAAAATCAATAGTGCCGAAGTGTGGCCAAAGTGCTGAGTAATGTGGAGTAATGGAGACCTTTTTGCTGGCGGCGGCAACATGATGTGAAACATGGCAATCGAATCAGCCAAAGCCATTTAGGGTCATCAATTGCCAGGGTCGCGAGCGAAATCCGGAGCAAAAGGAGCGCCGTACGGAAAGCCATATGCCCAGCATGGAGTGCCGTAGGAGAAAAACCCTCAAGGTTCTGCCAGGTGAGTTTCCTGTCCCCAGAAATCTCGTTTTTTCGCCCCGGGAAAACTAGTGTTTAATTATTCATTAAGTTTTTCATGTTTGATTTAAGCGTTTCCGGTGTAAAGGTCAACCAAAACAAGAACAACGATTAAGGAGAATTCCGTATATACTCTTGTATATACTGTAAATAATTCATTAGTTTTTTTTGGAAAAGTATAAAAAATAGAAGTATGTAACATACATACATATGTATATCCAGATGAAAATATTATTTACGATTTCAAGGTTATCCTATAGGTCTCACGATAAACACTAAAAATAGAGCTTTCTTCGGCAAAAGAGGGTATATTTTATTCTTGTACATTACATGGAAATGAAATCATGTCTAATCCCATGATGCCGAGTTGATATAGTCATGTCCGCCCGTCAGTCTGTATGAACGCATGGGTCTCAAACTCTATAAGAACTATAAGATCTTGAATGTACAATCCAATAAAACCCACGCAGTTTATAATTACGGGAAATTTTTGCATAAATTTCGCCTCCATAAAGTTATATTTTTCTGTAGCGCCAGTTCAAAACATTTTTTTTTAAGTTTTGATCCAGAAAACGAAATTTAGAAAAAGCGTGCATATTTTATAGGAGTTTTGTTATGCAACAAAATTTAGTTTTGAAAAAGTACGTAAGGTTACTTCAAGAAGAGTAGTGATAAAATAGAGAAACCTAACTATAGTCAGCATTTTGTTCCTTAAATCAATAAGAAAAATGCAAAATATATTATTCTTATTCCTATTTTTTGTGACCCCTTTTTTAGTTTTCTGGCTAGTACTGAGCCTGGTGGCCTGGACTTTGGCGGATGACTGGTCACAGAGCTGCGCCTCCAACTGCACCTGCAAGTGGACCAACGGCAAGAAGTCGGCCATCTGCAGCTCCCTGCAACTGACCACTATTCCAAACACACTGAGCACAGAGCTCCAGGTGCTGGTGCTCAACGACAACCACATTCCATATCTCAACAGGGAGGAGTTCTCCGCACTGGGGTTGCTGAACTTGCAACGAATATACCTCAAGAAATCAGAGGTACAGTACATACACAAAGAGTCCTTTCGCAATCTAAAAATCCTGGTGGAGATCGATCTGTCGGACAACAAGCTGGAGATGCTCGACAAGGACACCTTCATGGGCAACGACCGACTGAGAATACTCTATCTGAACGGGAATCCGTTGAAGCGCCTCGCGGCCTACCAGTTTCCCATTCTGCCTCACCTGCGAACGCTGGACATGCACGACTGTCTGATCTCCTATATAGATCCCATGTCGCTGGCCAACTTAAACCTACTTGAGTTCCTCAACCTGAAGAACAATCTCCTGGAGAGCCTGAGCGAGTACGTCTTCCAGCACATGGCCAACCTGAAAACCCTGTCGCTAGAGGAGAATCCCTGGCAGTGCAACTGCAAGCTGCGCAAGTTCCGCGGTTGGTACGTCAATAGTCGCCTCAGTTCCGTGAGCCTGGTGTGCAAAGGACCACCGGCCCAGAAAGACCGCACTTGGGACAGTGTGGACGATGAGCTTTTCGGCTGTCAACCGAGGGTTGAGATCTTCAACAACGAGGAAGTCCAAAACATTGACATTGGCAGCAACACCACCTTCAGTTGCCTGGTCTATGGCGATCCTCTGCCGGAAGTTTCTTGGGAGCTGAACGGCAAGATCCTGGACAACGACAACGTCCTCTTCGACTCGGAGAGCATATCTTCGGACAAACTGTGGAACAACCTGACAGTCTTCAATGTGACAAGCCTGGACGCGGGAACGTATGCCTGTACGGGCACGAACGCCATTGGCAGCATGACCCAGAACATAAGCATCTATCTCAGCGAGATTGTCCAGCACGTGCTGGAGAAGACACCGGAGACCTTTTGGTACTTCGGCCTCATCATGGGCATCTTCGGCACGGTGTTCCTCCTGATCTCCATCTCGTTTGTGGTGTGTCTGTGCAAACGCACCACCCGACAGCACCGTCACGCCAACAAGGCCGGCGTCAAGTCCAGTGTCAGCTTCAACGATCAGGAGAAGAAGCTGCTGGACTCCAGTGTCACCACCACCACGAACGATCGCGGGGACAGCTACGGGATCGACAACCAGCCCACGTCCATTGGCATGAACAAGGCGGACTCGGCTGGCATGGGCTTCAACCAGATCGAGATCCATGCGGTGGAGAACCACCGCTCCGGGCTGGGGCATGGCAGCATGTTGGTGCAACAGCAGCAGCAGCCGCAACAGCAACAACAACAGCAGCAACAGGCCGGCCAACAGGGCACCCTGCCCCATTTGAGGCAGCAACTGATGACCGTCAAGGACCCGACCTGCGGCATGATAAGTGTGCCCACCTCGATGGCCGGCCACGCCCACACACATCCCGGCCAGATATCCGAGGAGTTTCCTCTGAATGTGGGCGTGTTTCCGCCGCCACCTGAATTCTGTTCGAATATAGTCCCGAATCCTGCCTTTGGCGGCAACATATTCATTCGGGTCTCCGTTACGCAGGATATGTTGGATGGTGCGGACTTGAACATGTATCCGGATTTGCTGAACATTCCTAAAAGGATGCAGGATGTGCAGGAGACTGGAGCGGGCGCAGTGGCAGTGCCAGAGTCGGGGCAGTTCGCCACACTGCCCAGGAATGCAGCCAGAAGGGGCATCCTCAAGAAGGATTCGTCCCTGCAACAGCAGCAACAGCAACAGGCGCAGCACCTGCAACAGCAGCAGCAGCAACAGGTTCAGCACCTGCAACAGCAACAGCATCTGCACCAGCAACTCCAGCACCAACAGCAGTCAGGTCTCTATCCCCATGATGAAATCGTGACCTACAACCTGGACACGAGCGGCTATGATCCCCATCAGTCGGCGTACCACAGCAATACCATGGAACTGCCGGCGCCACCACCTCCGCCAGCCGTATCTACGGTGGTCCAGTGCCACCACCCAAGTCCCAGCGTGACAACCGCCACCTGTGCCAGTTGCATCAACCAAGTCCCGCCACCACCCACCGCCTGCCAGACGCCGCCCATTGAGGTGACGCCCCTGCGACCGCTCGACAGCTCCGCCTATCCCAAGTACGATAACATGGGCCGAAGGATCACGGCCAGCGGGGGGCTGGGAGGATCCACATTGTCCCTGCCGGAGGAGGAGAGCTACGAGAACGAGACCCTCTTCACCGAGGCGGAAAAACAGCCAAGCGGCGTCAAGGACGCGCCGGATCATCAACATCAACAGCAGCAGGAATCGGCCCAGGGTCAGGATAAGGGCGGCGGACCTGGCGAGTTTGTATCGCTCTAGTATTACGGTACCCAGGTGTAAATAGGTCAATAGATTCGTGCCCCCAGCCCCCACATGAAATCCTTGGCAATCGTTTGGTTCATATCAGTTTGAGAAATGAGTGCTTTGATTGCAAACATATATTTGAGAGTATAAACCGAAACACAATCTATTGACTGCCACAAAATCCTCAAATCTAAAACAAAACCATAAAATCAAACAAAATACTGAAGAGCAATCGAAGCAGAATCAATAGGGTTTTCCATATACGTTATGAAAAGGATACAATAATTTTAAGAGCTTGAACCCCAAAGTATTTCTATGATTTTTAAATTGAATTTCCATTAATTTCCTAAAGCTGTTTATTAATAATGCATTGAATGTATCGAATTTTTGAAAAATATTTATCCATTTTAAATACCTTATTTTAACTTTTTTGAAAACCCCAAAGAAATGTAATCTCAAACCGACTAAAGTATAGCAACAATCAAAATCAAAACATGAGATTTCGTCACTGAATCAAAACAAGGATGAAACATTTATTTTCCATTCGGATCGCACTCTCAGACTAGATACCGATAACAGACTAGATATCCTTATAAACATATATGTACGTACGTGTGTGTTTACTCCATTAGAACTCTCCATACACAGTCCCTTACATTCCTAGCTAGCATTCGATAGTTGTCCAACCTAACTCTGTACATTAAAGGATCTATAGAGCGATATATTCTGGAAGGTATAGCGACCAAACTGATCTTATTAAGGTGTATAGTACGGTAATGCATATATTACGGCCATACATAGCTGGTCGAGTCTTAGACATACAAGAATTGCTTCTGGGGTGCTAGTGTTACGTTTTAGAGATCAGACACTGAATAGGATTAGTTTTGACTTAGGATCGGATAGACGGATTGAAGAAGGATAACACTAGACACCTATGTAAAATGTTAGTGGATCTATTAAGCTCAACATATAAAGCCCATATACTCATCATCGATGTGCAATGGATGTTAAGTACTTTCGCCTATAGTTTTTAGCCATTCAGCCCCTACCGTAGTTCCTCACCTGTACATATGTAAATGAATTCCTAACTGCATAAGGACTTTTAAATCAAAATAATTTTATAATCATTCTAAATCGCATATATAGACTAAAATTATATCATAGCATCGAGTCGTGCCAAATGTTTTTAAAATACTCGTACTACATCTGTTTTTAGCCTGTTATCCTCATGCGATTGTTTAGACCTGTTGGAATCTTATTTTCGTTCGCAACCGTAGAATCGAAGCCAAACACCTAGTACCTATGATTTAGTCAATCTCTAAATACATATAATCCATTTCTCTCCTAGAATACATAGCGATATCTTTCGGTTTTCTCCCCTCACTTTTGACATCTCGTACACCAGCTCCTGCAAGTAGACCAAAGCTGAATCTAAATAAATTACGGAATTAATATGATATGTATGGCATATATCTTTATAAACCCTATATATATAAATCTGCCCGTGTATGTATGCATGTACTTGTGTGTAATCGAAGTGTAGAAAGAAACAAAACCCAAATATGATGTGCGAGCGATACACTACAGTTTAAAGAGCGGTCTATATCGATGTTTATACCTTATGTACATTTACTTAAATATATATGTATGTAAAACCTTATCGAGATCTATATACGACGGGATATGACAAGAGAGGGAGAACCTTAGAGAACAAGGACCGCATTAAATGAATTTTTTGTGTCTGTAGAAAGTTTCAAATTCGAGCTTGATAATGTAAATGTAAGCTATAGAAGTCAATATAAGTACACGATAAATTTCACTTACATGACCACGCCCACAGCCCCTTACCACCCATCCCACGCCCTGGAGGTATGTATGTATGTATGTCTGAATGATGGATGCATTGACCCAGCACGTGTGTGTATGGAATAATTAAACACATGAATGCAATGAATTACTATAATAATTATGGTAAAGTATGCAGGCAAATATTTGCACAACTTCGTATGAGATTTTTCCGACATGCCCCCCACTCCACAGCCCTCAACCTTTCCACTTTCAACCTTTTCATTTGATTTTATTGCCGTTGCTGCTGCTGTTGCTGTTGCTGTTGCTGTTTTTGTTTAATGTGTGTCGAGTGGCAAGTAAAGGGATTTTTGTATTTTGGTTTTATGAACTGAGCCAGAGCAAATTTGCCACACAGACAGGCAAACAGACAGGACAGGACAAAGAGCGGCAAACAGCAGACAGGAAACAATCCATTTTTGAATAGAGCACCCCCCGCGTACCTTATTTTTGACAGCGCAAATGGAATGATTCAATCAAAGTATTTTTTGTCCGCTCTAATGGTTTTTGATGGAAGCGTTGATTAACTTGTACATAGATTATTTTAATTACATCATAGTCGCGATGCTCACGCCATTCCGCAGCAGAGGCGATATTTTATTCATTTTAAATCGTTTTAACTAATTAAAACCAGATGGAAACCGCCAGAACGCCGGAATGGCAGAACGGCAGTACAGGACAAAGACAAATAGAGCAATGGGAGGGGGTTTCAGGACGACGCCCTCCTCCTAACTAGAGAAAATTTAAACTATGCTTTTAACTACGTTTTCCATTTCCCCAAGCTCGCAGCCACTAGCTTTACTCGCATGGAGGCGTTCTGGGAAGCCCAGGGTAATGGGAAATGTAACTATAATTTTAATTACTCTGCTTGAATGCAAATGGAAAGTACTGGCACACGCACACGAGCACCCGAATTCGTTAAACACACGGCTGCAGGATACACACGTAAAGTCCGCATCTGTATTCGCGGTCGAGTGCGTATCTGAATCTGTTAGTGCGTGCGGTATCCATGGAGAGCGAGCGAGATTGTCAAAAGAGACAAATTAACTTTTTATGAATGCGAAAAGTAAATTAAACTCGTATGATGAATAGTAGTAACAAATTTTGTACGATATCATTAAACCAACAACCGAAAAACAAATTCATATTGTATTTTAACTTGAATTTCATTGAAAGCTGAAATTAGCCAAATTTCTACCACCCACTCAAACACACACACAAATCCATCACGAAAAACTAAAAAAATATAGAAATATACATACATACAAATACGAAAAAGGAAAGGACACATGCACACACAAACAAGTATACTTGTATACGCATTTATAAATACAAAACATCCCGACATGACATCGAATACAGTTGTCGACAGGACACACGGAAAGTAGGGACGGAAACGAAACATGACAGAGCGGAAAAATCGAACAGGACACGAGACAAACAAGTGAACATTTAACGAACAATATAACCGAGAATACATTGTAATAGCATTAATAGATTGTCAAGCTTTATTACACACTATATTTAAATAGATGGAATAATAATTATTATTATTGCAATAATAATACGAGTAACAGACAAACACAAAGAGAAATATGAATAAATTTAATAAAACCAAAGCTCCTTTTTCTATCAATGGGATCGGGACCACATGGCGTATGTGGAATATTGCCATCTGCATTGCTCATTTCCCCATTTGCTCATTAAGCATTTACCATTTAGCGTCATTACAGGCTCACGCCCATCCAAAACAAAACGAAAACAGGGAAAAGCAGAGAAAGGAAGAAAAATCGATTTGATGACATTTCCATAATGGAAAACTTTGCTGCAGTCAAATCAATGTCTCTTCCTGCGCCACTTGATGGAAAGTTCTCGCCAAACATTGCAGCCAACTTCCTCAATATCCTAGTGCCTCTTCAGGGCCCCCCTCCTTCCCTTTCCTCTATTTTTGTGTCCCTTTCAGGCAATCTGCATAATTTGCCAGTGTCCCTGACTGCTCCTATCACTTGTTGATCGTAAACGGTTTTTGGCATATCAAATTTCCGACTTTTTCCCACCATTCCACACCCGATTTTGAAATGTTTGCTGGCGATAACTGAGCGAACATTCGCAGCATTTCCGCGCCTAATCTCCGTTTCCCAAAGAGCGCCACCTTACAAATTCTTCAATAATGACTGCAGAGGAAGTGCACAGAGAGAAAAGTGTTAGATTTAATTCGGGTTCATTAAAGCTTGTCTTTGTCCGAGGAAGATATTATTCGGATCAACATACAATTTTTGGTTAATATTATGTAGAAGTAAATAATTTGACCATTCCAGGACAGTTTTCTCAAATCATTTTGAAAGTTTTACATAAACTGCTTTCCTTGTTAAATTTTAACTTATTGTATAAGTTATAAAAAGAAACTCTAGTTTATTCCTTACTTTGCATACATTTTTTCTGCTTGTGTACAACCCAGAGCATCACTAACTGTAATAACATTTTCATCTTAATGCGTTCAGAGCACATTTAGTCAAAAGTTGCCACTGCATCTGCGTCAGCAGCCACGTCAGCGTCAGTTTTGGCGTTAGCAGCTTCCGTTGGCGGGCTTGGGTTACCGGGTTCCTACCCGGGGCCGAAAACCAAAAACCACCAAGAACCCAGAGAATCAGAATCCGAATCAGAGCGAGACCAAGAACGAGCCTTACTTCGAGGCGTTCGAGCCTTTGCTATTGGCATTGACTTTTGGGAAGGGCGGGGATCAGGGGCTGAAATTCGGGGATGTGTGGGGCCAGAGGGTATACGGACAAGGATGAGGATAAGGATGTGTGGACCCCGAGGGATTGGCACGCATCGAGCACGTACGGCGATGACGACAACCGCAAACTGCTGCGATTTTCTAGCAGCGACCTCGTCCTGGCTGCCTTTCACCTTCTCCAGCCGTTTGGCTCTTCCATTTTGTGGCTTTTCCTGGCAGACCGCCCGCCCACACGGTCATGCACTCAAACAAAAGCACTGCAATATCCACTCATTAATATTTCGGAACAGAATCCAATCCACTTTGGCTTATTAACTGAAGAAAAAACTGAACCGAATGTGAAGGAATCCGAGGTAGAATTAAACCTTTTTTTCTTTCTATTAACCCTTTTTTCTCTGAGTGGACTTTTTACTTTCTGTTACGTATGCAACATTCATTTTTGACAAGCATAATTTGCGGCCAGCCCAGCAGCACAGCCATTGGGATTTCGCCCCGGGCTCTTAGTCTTGTGTTTCAGGTTATTTACAGTTTTCATGGCCCTGCACTTTTCTAATGCAAAAATGATGCACTGCACCCACGCGGCCCACGTTCGCTTTCCATCCAGCTCACTCTGTGCCACCCGTGCCAGTCCAGCCACCAAGGCAGCTGTCCTGCATCGTCCTGCCGCCCACACGACTCCATTGCTCCGTGACGTGTGTGGGCCTGGCTGTCTGTGGTTGGAATCGAGTCGAGGATGCGGTGCAGTCAAAACATGCACTTAATGTAGCATCATCAGGAGCCAGCGGGCTGTAGCCCGTAGTCAGTGGCCAAGAGGCCGAGCCAGGAGCGCCGGGCAGGCCTTTTCTGCTTTTGACCAGGCTCCGCAGACGCCGCACCTCACCGCATTGGCAATGAAAGTTGCAAACCAATATTTGTGCAGGCAGGGAGCGAGACCAAAAAATGGACGCCAGGAGCGGTTCGCCTTTAAGTGGATAGTTATGTTTGCATGGCACAAGTCCAGCTCTGGGCTAAAGAAATCTCTATCAACTGGTTTAGGGGCTTTAGGCAAAAATTATGTGTTTTAAAAATTTATAAGTCATCCAGTGAGCAAGTCTACAGGAAAACATGTTTAAACAGGATTAGCTTGAGGAAACAGTGCGTATGAGTGATGATAACCAGCACTTTAAAAGGCAATTGTCAAGTTTTCTTAAATTTAATAAAGAAAGGTTAGTTATTCTTTATTTAATGGGTGATTTGCACATTTTTAAAGAATATTTCGTTAATACTTATGCTATTATTATTATAAATAAAATAAAAGTAGCCAGTGATTAAAAACAAATTAGTCACTGATCGGGAAAATGGAAACTCCGCTCCTGAAGGTTTTGGCATAAAAATAAATCTGTTTGCCAAACAGTTATTGCTCTTGTTTTTGCGTCGCATCCACCGCCCTTACCTCGGAATCTAATGCCAACTGGCGCTCCTGCGCCGCGTCCTGCGGCCTGCCCTCCGTCTCATTCGCTTCGTTACGGATCCTTGCCATCCTATTCCCCACGCAGCTCGTCCCGGCAATATGTGCGCTCATTTTATGCCCTTGCATTTGGCAACGGCTCAATAATTGGTCAGTGGAATAGGGATGGAGTGGCGTCGGCAAGAGCTGCGTAGTGGTAGTGGGAGATTGCGAGTGGCTAAGAGCTCGTGACTCAGGTGGCCACAAAGCTTTCTATAAATTCCGAGAACCATGGCAGTGATTATGCAAGCTGGCTAAGCCGGAGGCTCTCCAAATGCTCTCGATGCTTTCGTTGTTGCCACTAGAACTGCCGCCTGCAGCGCGAGATCTGCAAAATGAAATTGAATATGGGTTATGAACGGGGGCATCCCGGTTCTCCCGGTTCCCCCAGTCTTTTTTCAGACTCTATCTCCATCTGTCTTTATGTTTCTGTTTCGGTTCTAGGTCCGTTTCTATTTCCATTTTCCTTTCCGCTGGCAAAACAAACAATGTCCGGATTCAAGACTCCGACTCGGACGCCCCACGGATAGTCGAGTGCTCGGCAATTTATGCCTGCCAGTGATGAGAAATTATGCGGACTTTAAACCAGGAAATAGAGTATAAATATTGGGGGGAAACATATCCAAAATGTTGGATATTTATTATGAAAATATTATTAAAAAGCAATATGATTAATTCTAAAAAATAAGAGAAATACTGGAGAGAAAGTATGTCATATTTAAGTTAGAATTTTTAGTTATCAGTAGTAATTAACATAAAAAATTTAATAAACCAACAACTCTAACTAATTTGACTTACTTGCCCCACTACCGAATGGGAATTCCACAATATCCTTTCCACACTCCCATTGTCGCAGCACAGCAGCAGTTCTGCCGGCAAATCAATACCTCTGCTTAATGGTACATTGCACCTCCGATCTGTGGCAGAGGGCGGGGACCTTTGATCCCTTAGCCCTACCCCTGACCCCCCACTGGCCCTGCCCCTTTACCCAATACAGTTGCTCCTACCTGGCCATTGATTAAAGTGGTTCCTTTGCAAATTTATGTTCGGAATATTAACCGAATTGCTCCCCGAGGAAAACTCCCCAACCAATCTCACTCGCAAAAAAAGAAAAACTTTTTCCACACAATGTACTCGTGTACTCCATACACACCGACGCACCCACACACCCGTACGCACACACACTTTGGGGCAATCATATGAAAAAGGGGCCAAGGCAACTTTTTGAACAGTTTTTTGGATTTTGGAATACAAATTATGTAAGTAATCTCAATTTATTGATATATGGAGATGCATGTTTACACGTGGCCAAACGGCCGGGAGGAGGAGCAGCAGCTCGACATTGTCGCTATTTTGAAAGCCCAAGGTTCGAGGATAATGGCTCGGGGTTAAGTGGGCGGTAAGGTAAAACAAGGGGCGTGGGTGGCTGGGATGCTTAGGATGGCCATGTCTGCCCGCCCGAGTGTGACCCTTACGAATGGGCCAACTTTTGTCTTTCTTCGTCGCATTTTATCCCCGCGCAGCATTATAATTTGCCATGAATATATGAAAACCGTTTGTAGAAGTTCAACCATTCCGAAGTCCTTGGGTTTCGACCCCACCCCCTTTACAGGCAGCTCCCACCTCGGCCCGTTTCCAGCCATTTTGTGGGGATTGTCAGCCTGGGAAATGGTTTATGTAATGGGATTCATAACTTGTTTACCTGCCAGCAGGGTTATATCTAGTCGGGGAAGTGTTTTTAGTACGAGTCCAGCTTGTTCGGCGGAGCCTTTTAATTTTAATTAAACTTCTCAAATTGCCATAAAAAGATATTTCGTGAAGCTGCCCAATGATTTATGGTAGTTTCAAGGTTATTCCCGCCATTATAAATTCATGCAAATGGCTCTGTATTTTCGGTCATTATTTAGCTCATTATATTCGAAATCCAAATTAGAGAGAGATCATCGGAATTCAAGCCAACTTAATTAACCAAAATGATGATGCATATGGCCACTTACCACCTACCACTGTCCACTATTTAGCCATTTACACATTACCTGATTTATTTTTATAGCCCCTAATGAGTTAGGGCCTAAAATCCCAGACTTGTAGTAAATTTTAAAGCCTTTCTATGTCACATTAATAAATAATCATTTTTATAGCAATCTCGGCGAGATTTTTATAAATTATGGAAGCCATTCCCTTGAAATTGTATCGCAATTTGGATTTAAAACAAGATACTCGCTTTCACGTAGTTTTAGGCTAAAGTTATAAATATTTTCCCAAAAACAGGACTATTTAAAAATAGTCATATGTGGTCCGTCACCTACATGGGTAATCAGTTCACACTGATTACCACTGGATTGCTGGTAATACCTGTAAAAACTCAACCTAAAGAATAATTTAGATTTAATTCTAAATTATTTTAATTTATTTTTGTTCTACCAATCTTTTGGGAATTACCGGCATGGTTATTTATTTAAACATAATTATGTTTATGCAAATTTATCTATCAATTCAAAACAGTGGCGAAACGAGAGCAACAAGCGCCAGGAAAGCAAGGCGAAGAGAACGTACCACGGCGAATTCGCACTGCGCCGCTCTCTGCATTTAGTATTTTTCTCATTAAAATTCGCGGTCACACTAAAATTTGCCGAAACAAAAGACTGTTTTTACATATTTTAAAAGTAAAACAAAAAAATGCTACTTTGTGAACGTAATCAAGGGAGTTAAAAATTTGATTGGATAAAATTAAGGTTACAGAAGGTGAGAATTCAAAAATCGAAATCCCGCCCGCGTTTCACGATCCATCGTTCCATGTTTCCGCAAAATTGTCGGAGGTGATTTGACCAACATTAGCAGCTGCGCCAATTTTCCGAAACCATCAATTAAACCAGAAAAGTACGTTACATCAAGTGCAGAATAACAGGAGAACGTCGTCGGAGGATAGTCCTGCGGGAGCAGAAGAAAGAAGCACAAACCACTCGCTGAAGACTAATATTTGGACCCCAAGAAGAGGAGAAATTGGTAAGAGCAAGCACGCCCGTTTCCCAGTTCTCGTTTGCTTCGCAAACCGATTCCCGGCGACCCCCTTGCGGACATGTTCCCTTTTCCTCTTTCCAATTCCCCACACAAGCTGCGAATGCAGAATAACACAAACATAGATTTTAACGTGCGCACATATTCTCTTGCAGAAGCAGCAGCAGAAACGGCCAGACGTGCATCTTCTTGCCAGGCGGAATATGACGACTAGAGGCCACCCGAAATAGCTCCTGTTTCCTGTATTGACCTGATTGCTAGAATGGTAGTGGAGTGCGCGCTACGCTGAGGCTTCCCTCTTGCGATTTTCGGAGCCAGGTGGGTGAGGAATGCTATCTGCGGAAACAGCGATTGCCGCTGCCTCTCGCTGAAGTCAGGCGCAGGTGACGCAAAAACAAAACCAACAAAGTACCGTGAAAGCAAACAGAATTTCAATAATCCGACGCTAATATTCCCTAGCCAGTATTAAGAGTTATAATTTTGTCATCTTTGACCTGCCGGCGCTTGGAATTCATAGGGAACGACATGTAGTTCCTGTCTGGGATGCTGAGCAACCACTTCCGATTAGTCATTCATAAATTTTCTTAATTATTTTTCAACTCCATTGTTATCTTCAATAACTTCTGATTGTATGCGTATGTACATCTTTGTTGAGACACCTTGCTGTTTATAATTCCTCTAAAAAAACCTATTCCTGGCACCTTTCCGCTGCAAACCAGTTCCTGTTTTATATAACATTGTAATTTAAGCTCACATAGCCCCTAAAAGTGTAGAGAAACAAAAACACGCACGATATCGTGACACTTTTGCATTTATTCATAGATTTGCCACTCGACGAATTCGTCACATGAAGCAACTCATGTACCAGTGTTCTGGTACAGCCTTTTCCGCTCCTCGTATTATCAGCATCATCTTTTCAGATTGGACCGTGTAGTATGGAAAGCAACGACAGCAGCGATAGCAACGGGGACAGCATAAAATCCATTCCCCGGCCGGACTACGAAGCCCTCTCCGCCATTCACAGTCCGCAGCCACAGATGCTGGATGGCCACATGGATAGCCAGACGGAAAGCCATTTGGAGCCGGCCAACATGCCCAGCAAGCGCCAAAAGTATGTGGTCAGCGCCCCCCCAAGATCCGCGAACGGGAGCAGTAACTCCTCCAGTTCGAGTCCTTCCAACACCAATATGGGATCCTCCCTGACCATGAAACTGACGAAGGTCAGCACTTCCACCCCGAACAACAAGAGTCAGGCCAAGGTGCCCAAGGAGATGCTTGCCCTGCAACGATCTCACATTGAGTCCGAAGTGTTGACGAATTTCGTTATCGACGGATCCAAGTTGAAGCGAAGGAAGTCGCGCTATGCTGCCACGAATCTCGTAAACCACGCAGCTGGCGGGGAACTGTCCCGGAGCCTGAACTCTGCCACAAAAAAGATGGGAAAGTCTTCTAAGGCAGCCCTTAAGCGGAGTAAGAGTATCCCAGCTCCCATTTGTGATTCCGACGAGGATTGGTGCCAGGAAGAATCCGGCGGGAAGGCTCTCAAGATCGGCAGAATGCGGGGTCGTTCTATGGCTTTCGACGAAGGCGAGCGTCTGGCCCATCTGAATGCCGAGGACAGCAACAGTATGCCGGCTGACCACCAACTCAACCGCCTAAAATCCCGCAGCAAGACGCTGTCGCTGAGTAACAGCTGGAGCAACGACGAGCGAGCATCGCGGAGGAGCAACATGCGCAGCGAGAACGAAGAGTTCACCAAGAAGCACAGCGCCTTCCTCGACAGCATCATGAACGATAACCCAGAGACGGAGCTTGCCCTGAACACTTCGGGAGAAGCGGACGTCGACCTAGACAGCGACTGGCCCAGTGGGGAGCTGGAGGCGCAGAACTCTCTGTTCTCCGACGCCAGCGAGTCAAAGACTATAGCTTCTGCGCCTGAAAAAGAGCAGGAGGAGGCCATACAGAGGTTGAGAATGATCTGGCAAGAGCCCCCTGTGGTGAGTATGCTTATTAGGATCATTATTACTCATAACCTTACTTTCCTTCCCTCCCCCTAGGCTGGCTGGGATCCCTTCTGCTGGAAATGCCGGCAATGCGGAAAACTACAACCCTGCTCAAAGTGCCTGCGCTCATTCCACTCGTACTGCGTGCGACCCGCCACCACCAAGTTCGACTCCTCCTGGAAGTGCCCCGAGTGCCAACTGATCGAGACGGCTCCGAAGAGGTGACTGTAGCACCCTATATTCCCCGGCACATAATGTGAGCCATTGTTTATTTGTCTCCCCATTTCGCAGACTGCGGCGCAACGATGTCTCCACCGATCTGCTGAGCCAGCTGCTCTCCTTCGCCCTGGAGCGCATGAAGCATGTGCGCGGGGTGAGTGATTATGCTGATTTTGCGGGGATTGGCCCAGGCTATCGATTCCAATTGTATAGTATCTCGTTTGCCATTAGACTTCTTTATCTCTCTGAATACTAGTCTGAGGTCAGATTTAAAATAACGCGAAATTTTTCGCAAAAACGCTTGTGCTTGTATGTATGTGTGTACGAACACGGCCGGAAAAATGACCCTACCTATCCAGCACAGGCAATTGTCACTGCTTATCTAACAGCTTGCATGCATAAGTAGCAATCGGCCGAAAAATATCTGAAACAAAGCTACTACCTGGCTATTTTAGTAATTATTTAAACATGTAACAGTTTGCACTGCATACCACATCAGAAATGTTCCATTTAACACGTACATATAGAGGGGGTGGCTCTTTCATGCCATTATTTTGACGTTAATTGTATATAACATGTGCTGGTGCTTTGCGCTCTTGTCGCCGCCACTCGTTTGCATTTCAGTCCACGTACCATTTTATTTCTCTCGCTCTGGAAGCCGAACAGATAGACACCTGAAATGACTCGCTGGTTTGCCCCGCTGGCTATTGGGTTTCATTTTGACCATCTGGGCCGACAAGATTCCCTTGACCCTTCAGGCTCCAGCGCTGGTGCACTTTATAGGCTTAGTTCGTCGCAAGTCGGAGCACTTCAGCGACTCACGTGGCTTGTCTCTCCATTCACTTATCTGGAAGTCGTTGGCCGAAGCCATTTGCTTGTGTAGCGAATGCACGTCGGTGTGTTTGTGAGGGCTTTGTGTACATGAAGAACAAGGTTTATGGTTCCAACTTCACCACTTGATAGGCTTTGTAACCTTGTTTAAAACCCAATAGATCAATGGATAGACAATTTCCAACAAACCTCTTTTCTATTTTATATTATTTAATTTAAGCAGCTTTTTATTCTTCATTGGTTACGTCATTATTTTTACTTATCAATTTGTAGAATCTTCAGTATCCACAGCCTTTACAAAAGCAATTTTGTGTGAGGACATGGAGAGCTTTTCTTCGCTCCACAAGGTTGACCCTAACAGGCATGCCCCATTAATTAGATTAAATTATTGATATTTTCGCTCGTTAGAAGTGTTGGAAATGTGTGGGTATGGAGAGAATTAATTAATTAGCTTAATGTGATCACCGTCTGGTTAGCTAAAAGCATTTACAGCAAGCCGGACAGCTCAGCACAAACAAGTGCAAACCATTGTTTACAATTATAAAGTAGAGGTTTCAGTAAGAGTATTGGTATTTTATGTTTTAATGTTTCAATGTCAAAATGTTATGTTTGACATTTAATGTTTCAAAGTGGTTATTAGCTACTATTTTCATGACCTTGGCTGTATGTTCTTTGTGTACTTTAAGAGCTTCTTCTTATAGACAATTGCCCATTTGTGGTCTCCAGTGGAGACCGTTGTTCGAGTATGATACAGGAAGGGGCCGCAACAGACATCATTCATTTTGTATCACTCATATCCCATTTCCTCCACGTTGCCAGCCATCCCACCTATTCATTGCCCCATGCTCGTGTGTATTTGTGGTGGTGTATCTGAGGGAATCACGGGCAAACTTGTTTGCGAACGACACACACTGTTTGCTCTCTCTTCGCCTTGCGGCGAATTTGCAACCCTCACTTAATCCTCGCTAAACTCTTGTACTTACTCCTCCCCCACAGGCCCACAAGCTGCGTTCGCCGCTAGAAGTGTTCCCGCAGACGTACAAAAAGTATTTCGTTAACCCGGTGAGCTTCGAGACTCTGGCGGAAAAAATACGCAATGGAGCCTTCCAGAACACCGACGAGTTTCTCGGCGAGGTCAAGTGGATCCAGCACAATGCCCTCATCTTGGACAATGGCGGTAAGTGGGTACATTTTCGGAGGCACTTGTGCCACCAAAAAACACTTATCACTTGCACTAAACAATCTGCTTTCCGTAGATGCCAAAGTGGAGCAAGCCTCGAAGGCAGTGGTGAAGGTTTGCCGGCAGGAGGCGAATGAAATAGACACCTGCCCCGAATGCTATTTGAACGCCAACTCCAGCGACGAGTGGTTCGTCAAAGTTTGCCGACAACCCCATCTCCTGCTGTGGGCCAAGCTAAAGGGATTCCCATACTGGCCCGCCAAAGCAATGGGATCCACCAATCCATCTTTGGTGAACGTGCGATTCTTTGGCAAGCACGATCGGGCCTTCGTGCCCGTGAAGGATTGCTTCTTATATTCCGCTCAGAACCCAAACACCCAGACTAGTCGCAGGTCAGCGAGAGATTTGGCTGAATGCGTACACGAGGTGGAGGTGCACATAGAGTACATAAAGCGGAAGATCGGAGCCTTTAACTACGCCCCATTTCGGACCGCCTACGACCCAATGGAGGAGCAACAGCAGCTGGAGCAAATGATGCCTGGCGTTTTTGCGGCCATCGATCGGGAGATGGAGCCCGCGAATAAAACGCCACTGCAGTTCCTCATCCGCAAGACTGCGGGAGATAAACTGTCCATCGTCAAGAAGAGCAAAACAACTGAGTCGGGAAATGAGTCGGATCCTTCCAGCAGTCCGGCCAAGAAGGCCGTGGAGGCGGAGGTTGTACCAGTTTCAATAGCCGCATCGAGTGATCATCCAAAGCACAAGAGCAGCAACTACGAAGTCATATCCAGGGCTGGCGAATCTCTCAGCGACTCGCGTTGCAAGGTTCTTCTCAAGCGGAAGTCGCTAGCCACCAAAACCGCAACCACTGCTCCAGTCGAAGCTCCGGAGTCTGTGTCCACGAAGCGCAAACATTCCCTAAGTGATGCTAGTTGCACCAGTGAATCCAGCGACTACAAGAAGAAGTCCAAGCATGCCAGAAAGCAGCACGAGAAGGAGCCCGATAGAGACTCAGAGGAGAAAGCGGGATCTAATAAGGACATATTGAAATTAAAGGGGCAGCTGCAGAAAAAGGAGACATCTGATCAGGACCCAGCAATGGAAGCTTCAGTAGTTTCTGTTGTGGAGTTGGTCCAACGCCGTCAGGGCGTTACCATAACGAAGATTCCACGGGAGCAGCCCCAAAAAGTGCAAGCCGAAGAATCACCAGCTGTGGCAACTGCACTTCCGCCTGCCCCTCCACCTGTTCCTCCAGCTGCCCCTCCACCTCCACCTCCGGCTGACCCTTCACCTGCTCCTCCGGATGTCCCTACACCTGACCCTTCACCAGCAGCTAAGCCAGCAGCTAACTCCACCGCTACTAAGACTAAGGCCCAAGAAAAAGCTGAAGCCCAGTCAGAAGTCGAGCGGCAGCAGCAGCAACTCATCAAAAAGGTTATTCCGTTTGTGGAAATCAAAACGGAAGTAATGTCAGAGCCCGAGGAGGAAGACACTGAAGAGGCAACCAGAACAGACCAAAATCTAACGGAGCAGCTCGCCCAGCAACAAGCCCAGGAAGAGCACCTGCAAAGGCAGCAAAGGGTCACGGCTCCACCACCAGATCCCCCGGTGGCAGCCCCCGTTCGACCTGCCCCCGCTGAACCAGTAGGAAACCTGGTTCCAGAAGCGATTAAAATTAAGGAGGAAATCTTCAGCGAGGAGGAAATGGAAACGGATGAACAAGAGCAACGAGCGAGTTTTACCCAAAGATCGGAAACGATACCCATGCCGCAACCGATGCCCCCGCCCGCTCCATTGCCGCCACGAACGGAAACTGTTATCCAATCGATTCGGGAGGAGTCACCTGCCACAGATGAGCTAGTGCGTTTTGTGGGCGACACCACCATCCAACGAATAAACCAAAAGCAGATTGGCAAAGCCACAGACTCAACATCCAAACGTCGTTCAGCTGCACAAGCGCCGCAAACAGCACAAGCACTTGGTCCAACATCCTTGACAGCTCACTCAACGTCCCCATCTGCCTCTTTGCCCTCAGCATCTCCTTCGCCGTCGGCATCGCCCAAGCCCAGTGGGATTCACGGGGCCAGCAGGACACTGTCGGTAACCCCACAGATGTCTCCGAAGATTAAATCGCCGGCACCCCATCAGTTTAGGTCGAAAGGCGAGCGCATACCCAATTCTACCTCGCCACCAAGTTCTGCCCATGGCACACCTGCTTCGAATCTGCTCCGATCCAACATGGTGGTTATACCAGTGGAGCAGACGGCCAGCTGCAATCCAAACAATCCCATGACTATACCTGTTCCTCCCTTGAGGGCCGTTTCCAAAAGCACACTGCAAAACTCACAAGCTTCGATGCCTAATCTGCCGGGTAGCAGCACCGCATCCATGCCTCCGCCACTGGCAGGCTTAAGTGGTCCCCCGACAAGTGCGGGCACGAACCCAACACAGGCTACATCATCCAGCTCAGAGCAGAGCGGCATTTTGGCCAATGCTCTGAATGGATTGCCAAGCGAAACTGTGGTGGGTGAGTCGAACCTTAACGAACCCATAACTCCTGGAATGGCCACGGCCTTAAGTGAGATGCTTTTGCGGTCTGGTCCGCCCAAGTTGGTCGCTCGTCCTTGCGGCCCACTGCAGTCTGATGGCTCTCAGATCTATCCATCGCAAGCAGGACCGGTTTCCAGGAAACTAAAGGAGAATGCCCACAAGGTAACCAGCACCTTTGGTAATTCGATTATTTTTTTAACATAATGTTTGCTTCCACAGATCACGGACTACTTCATTTCCGTTATCGAGGACACACTCTGCGACATGGGCTCCGGCGAACAGAGTGTGCTCCAAGCTCGCATCGCCGGCCTTTTGTTGGAGAACGAGCGACTGAAGCAGCACTACGATCGTCAGGTGACGGACATGCAACGCACCCACGAGCTAATGCTAACCGAAATGCGTAAGACAATAGAGCAGGAGAACAAACGGACAATCAACGAACTCCGCCAGCAGAGCACCCTGGAGAGGATGCGGGCTGTGGAGGAGGCGAAGAAAAAGCAGTGGTGCGCCAACTGCATGCGAGAGGCGCAACTCTATTGCTGTTGGAACACCTCATACTGCGACTATCCCTGTCAGCAGATGCACTGGGCCAAGCACTCGAGCACTTGCGGGCAAGCGTCCAATATGCAGCTGAATCCGCCGACGCACTCTGCTCCCATGCCTGTTGCAATGGAACCCATGCGATCCAAATCCAAGACCCCGATGGCAACCACCTCGACGGCCAATACGAGTGTCACGCCAAACGCCAGCACCCAGATAATTCGAAATGTTTCTGTGCCAGCAGCAGGACCAGCGATTAGCGGTCCCGGTTCTAAAAAGTGGCCGCCCATGCTACCCATGATGAACCCTTCCAATCAGGAGGCGGTTCTCAAGCTGCCCTCCACCACCTATCTGCGCCCGGTGGTCAGCAATATAGGAGCCACTGTGACGCCCACGCCGGTCCTAATAAATACGAATAATAGCGGGATGAACGCGATGATGGTTTCCACTCCGGCACCGAGCAACCATTTGGGCAATCTCATGCCTGGCCAGCGAAACGCCATCAGCTTTAATCCAAAATCGCTCCCGCAAACCACTTCAGTTCAGCGCTTTAACATACCTGTGAGTAAATTGGTTTTTGAATTTTGATTCTTTCTTTTGACACAATTTGTTATCCGAATTTCAGTTACCCATGAATGTGAACCCCAATCCGCCGTTTAGTCTCATACCAGAGCCCCCACATCAAAAGCCAGCATCCAAGGCCACAGGGCGCAGTTCAGGAAAGAACAACAACCGAATGCGACAAATAAACATGGCAAACAACACCCCGAGCCCGCAGGGCAATCAAATGAGGCACAATCAAATGAATCAAGTCTTTAAACAGTGAATATTTTAGGAATTAAAAAAGAACAGAGTAGATAGAAAGGAGAAAGAACCGCCTGGAAAGACTGCCTGTAATTCAGGAAAATAGTATCCTTGATATTCCAGAGAAACTCAGAATCAATTATTTTTGTCTGATCCGAATGTACTAAGTCCATATTTTGGACGCCACCTTATTAATCCAAAACCCCGAAGCGCCGCTATTTTATTTTTTTTACTCAGAGAGTAACAGTTCTAAGTTTCATTGACACTGAAAGACGAAGTTTTATGTATAAAGATATCAATACAATAATAGTTACCTAAGTGTATGGATAGATTCGGTATATATATTTATAAATCTATGAAACTTTTTTTCAATATCTGATTTTACCATAACCTTATCGAATAGAATGTAAGAGAACGTAAAACCATGAGATGGAATTTTGCAAAGAGTAGTTACTTGCAGTCATACCATTTGTCATTTGAAGCATTATGTACATTTATCTTTCATCCGACATCCCTTACATACACACATATGTATATTGAAAGCAAAGCTACAACTGAAACATGAGAAAAATACATCTGAAGAAATGTTTGAATCACCATACAAAGTTTATTTTACTATCAAACCACCTATGGAACAAAAGTAACTTTTTCCCTTAAATCGAACTCAACCTCAATCAATGTCTAACTTCTTGAAGTTTCCTTCAATGCCGAAAAGATCTGAGACGTTTTTTGGCTTTCCGGGTCTAAGTTTCTCGTTCACCTGATGGCGAGTCTCGAATTCAAGCATTTCCTTGCGATTATCCAACAGTTTTTTGTAATAAATATCTGTAAATAATATAAATTTTAAAAAATATTGTATTTATTTTCTGCCTAAAGGAGATCTACCTTTCGACAGGCTGGTGGACTCCTCGTCCCCGCCATAATCCTTGGGCAGCATTTGTTTTGGGACATACTTAAAGAAGGCATTCAAATCGCTGTGGACGTGAAGGACGCTGGACAGCTCCTTCTTCATAAAGGGGGTCATCAAGGCCAGGATCTTATCCATGAAAGGCACAATGTTGATGAAATGAAAGCCAATCAGTCTGATAGCAGCCGCTTCCTGCAAAACTTGACAATTGTATGGTAGGTTTTAGATACAAGTCGTTGGATCCTTGCCTGTAGATAGTAAAGGAACTTTTTCATCTGCAAGAGGCCCACACGAGCCACGTGGCCCAAGGAACAGCCCTTTAGATCGATCACGATCACATGTCCTGGCTGAATGCCATCCTCGTACATCCAAAAGTCGAACACCATACAGTATCTGCAAGATAGTCATTGATAAAGGAATATCTTGATTCATCTTGAATAAAAAATTGTGTTTTTAAATTAAGCGGACGTACTTTGCTACAGTCCTTCTCTGAGCTTATAAATATTTACTTGTTTAATTGCTTGTTCTTAATTGTCGCCCATTATACGGCAGATTATAATGATGATTATAAGCGTAGAGTGGTCGATGATCTGTGAATGTCTGTGGATTAAGGCAAAGTATGTCGGTAGCTCAGCTTGTATCTCTGTCTCCGGAATCGTGTGCGTGCTTTGAGTAGTGTTTAGTTTGAGGTTTTAGTGTAGAACCTTAATACTTTCATGCTTCTTTCAGCCTTGTCATAATCACGCCACAAATATGACGTGCAAATGGCGCAAAAGCGAGGAGGTAATTATTGTCAGCCATTACTATTAAAGTTGAACAAGTGTTTGCAAAAATCGTATATATATATGTAACCACTATACTTAACTTTGATTTTTTGGGGTATACAATAATTTCTTATGTCACTGTGGGAACATTTTTTAAAAAGTGAAAGATATGGGTGGGTTTTTAACAGTTCAACTCAAGTAATATTAGTGCTAGAAGGCTACTAGTTTTTATACATCAAGTGTTATTTATAGACCTTCAAAGAGGGTTGAAATACTTATTACACTTTTAAAGATAGACCAATATTTTAAAATAATATTTAAAAAGATTCCTTCAAATCTTGATCCTATAAATCCTATAACTTACAATTTCATAACGTCCGCAAAATTATAGTTTGAGGTATTTAAATCATCAAGTTTGCCAATTATAACTCGATAGCCTTCCGGAGTGGCACCTGGTAGAGGAACAATGGAACTGCAAGGATTTTCAATGATCGTTTAACCAAAGTCCTTGGGAACTTGTCATTCAACCTACACTGTGTTCATGGCCCTCCTGATTTCCGGGCGCTCGCAGTCCAGATTCGAAAAGAACTCGTCCAGGTGGGTGCGGGCAGTGAGATTGATGTCCAGCACCTGTTTGGCAACCTCCATGCTGGACCTGCAGGCGTGGAAGAAGTGGAGCGCCTCGCCCTCCGAGAACTTCTTCGAGATATGCGGCTGGGCATGGATCCAGTCCAAGAACTTCTCGATCTCCGATCGTTTGATCTCCGGAAACCGGGCATACTGCTCCTTCAGATCGGCTTCCTTCATTTTTGGGATCAGCAACGGGATTTACTTTTGATTTTAGCGCGCTATTTGGCCCGAAACGCGTTTCCAGCTATCGGCGGTCGACTCTCGAATGAAATGGAAATGGAAGCTGTTTGCTTTCGCAAGTGAAACTGGTTGCTGGCTGGCTGGCCGGCTGACTGTGCAAATTCGGCATGCAATTTCGAGTGCTCTCGGGATGGGATCGGGATTGGTAGTGGGAAATCGGGCATACCGGGAAGTTCGGGGACGAATGGGGAAGGAAAATGGCATGTGCTGGCTAGCCGAATCGCAGACTGGATTCCCCTCATCCCCTTCCATTTTGGAGGAAAACTCACAACTGGCTTTCGTTCGGCCATCATCGTCATCGGTTCATTTCACTTCACTTCCATCAGGCTGCGTGGAAATGTATTTTGTTTGCTGGTGGCTTGTTGCTCGTTGCTGTTTCAACCTGACCGTTTTCTTCCAAACGGCTATTATTATTATTATTTTTTCTCTCCAGTCCATCTGGGGTATTACGTAACATGTGATCAAGTGATTGGGCGGGCGATCCGTGACGAGTGTGGCCTGTTATTATTTCGCTTGGCATGTGCTCGAGCCGATCAAGAGATTTAAGCTCCTTCATCAAATCCGAAATATGATGCTTGACTGGCGAAAGGAAATTATATTTTTCATGTACACAGAGACCACAAATGGAGCTTCGCGATAAGCGAACAAAGTGACTGCCAAAAGTGGCACACGTGGCGTATACTTAATGTAAGCTATACATAGTCGTCAATAAAGTTTTAGATAACAAATTCAAAACTATTAGGGTGTTTTTTGGCTTTATGTGGTTAAAATTCATATAAACATATGTAAGGAAAGGGTTGAGCAACCTTATGAGTTTTTTAGATGCCACTTTTCTGAAAAGCCTCTATTTCGAAAAACTAAACAGAATTTTTCCATAAATATTTGGTTGCCCTCAAAATACCAAAATCAGTTTTGCAATAGTTGTATAAATTTCTGGCTTCCTGCAGTTGAAATAAGATGTCACAACAGTTACGAGTTCCTCGCCGGCTAAATCCTCAAGTGGTTGCAATGCAATCTGCAACTTCGTCTTCTTCTAGCAAGTCTAGTTGCCGCAACGGCCTCATTTCCGCGGCAGACACTTGACATTTTGCCAGCAGCAGACACCAGCTAGCCAAGCTGGAAAACCAAGCCAAGCCAACTCGGCAAGTGGACAACCAACCAGGCAGCCTGTGGCGAGTCACTGAAAAATATTATTGAGAAATTAAAAAGATTGTCACTAACAATTAATATAGTTTTCCTGTTTCTATAAAGCTTTTCTCATTTAATATATGCACCGTCGGGTCTCATGAATATTATTAACTTTTTCCAGTGCACCTGTGGCATGCTCCGCTCAGTTAACACAGCCGGTGCGCCACTTTGGCGTGTCTGAAATTCCAAACGGATTAGAAGCCGCGTGCAAAGAGCAAACGGCGAACTGCAAACACCGAACGGCAAACGGCGAGTGTTTACCTCCAATGGCAACCAGTTTGTTAGCCGGAGGAGCTTTTTTGCTTTTCGGTGTTTCGGGGTAGCCTTAGCCTAAAAGACGATCAAAGGAGGAGGGGTGCTGCTCCTCAGCTTGGCCTGCTGGGGGCAGGTGTCGCTGTGTCAGCCTCGAGTGTCCAACTAGGTGGCAAACCAAATTAATTATCCATCCCAAAATCCGAGTTCGAAACAAAGTTTGCCACCGTGACATCGATAGGTCATGTGCACTTTACATAAATTAAGAAATAAAATGAATATTGTCCGATTAATATGGTTTATTTCCGAGTCAAAATATAATTTTATATGTATGTCAATTCCTAATCAGCTCTTAGTCAGTTATCAGTTCCTATTGAAGCTTAATAAAACTTAATTTCTTTGAAAATCTTTTTAGAAAGCGATGCTAAGAAAATCGATCCTTGAGAATCTAAAGTTTAGATTCTAAACTCTTTAAAATATATGCACATTGCAGTCCCTTCTCAAGCCTTTTTCTTTTTATTAGAAATTACCATCTAAAACCCCTCAATCAGGATCTATGATGGAGTTTAGGTAAATCTTGAAGCTTAACCTTAATTATTATTAAATTTGTTTGGTTAAATATTTATAATAGATTTTTAAATTAAAATAAAATTTTGAAAATAAACTTTATTTTCTAAGTGTACTAACGTTACAACCTATCGACACTGACAGACAGGCATCAATTTTCGCAATGCTGACCCAAAAAAATCAATCGCAGGAATGCCTGCATGCTAATCGGGGATCAGGTTTATGGCCACGACGACGATGACGGCCGTTGGTAGTGGTTTCGGTGGTTATAGTGATAATATTGGTGACAACATGATTTGGCGTTCGGTGGGCTCGTTTTATGTTGCCGTCACGCACCGAGTCCTACCAGTGGTTCGCCATTTTTGGGCTTAACTCTTTGGCGTCGACTCTTGTCCTCTTTTGGCCCTGCCCAGTTTCAGCCCAGATTTTTTAGTGCCTTGTTTCTGCTTTTGTGTACTGGGTACTGGCAGCGGAGTTGCTGTGGCTGTTATTTGTTCTCTGGCCATTTTTCACGCATTTGACTGCATTACTTAACCTCAATTTGGCCAACGACGTGCATCAACTTCCCATTTCCATGCCCACTCCCCCCGACTGTTCGTGCCACTCCTCAAACCCAATCTCTGTCTCGTCGAACGGTTGCCGTTTCCGTTGGCTGCCACAGCTCCGTTGAACAAATGAAGTTGTCGCGTCGACTTGCAACCATTTGCATATTGTCCCCCACTCCTCCCATATCCCCTCCTTTTCAACACCTCGGTCCCGTATTCGAGGAGTACTGATCCTGCCCAGTTCGCTGTGATCATTTCAATCGCCCTGATTCATGTCTACAGGCTGAAAAAATACCATGAATTAATGTGGCTTGTTAGGGTAACTGAAACTATATATTTTATTTGAAACTATAATGAAACAAACTACTAACTAATTAACTAACTATTAAATAATTACCTATTTTATAATTTTTCTTAAATATTTAATTTCTGGAAGCTAATTCTAAGATACAATAGAACATCAAAGGATTTATATAAGTGTTTTTAAATATTGAGGATTAAAAATCATTTTCATGATTTTTTTTTAGTGCTATCACTTCTACCTTCTGATTCCTGCATTCCTCTAACAATTAAAGTTAGGGGTTGGGTTGAGCTAGCTTCAACCACGCGATTGTCGCTCACCGGCACAAAAAGCCCTCGATTGTTCTTTATTTCGCAGCTCTTGTATTTTTCTTGAAACTCGTTTTGCGCATGCGCGCCTTTTTTGTGTTATTGCTTTTTCCTTTACATTTTGAATAGGTCTTTTCATACCCTTCCAAATGGTATTATTATTTTGCCAAACTGTAAGCAACGCTAGGATCGATATAAGGATACATGTACTTCGGACAAATGAATGGTCTAGTATCAAATAGAATGGTTCCGAATGGCAGTGATAGGTTTAATATCCTTGTAGGTTGTCAACTAGCCCATCGATCAGAATGAATGTTTTTGATAGAAGTCTTGGAATTTATTAAGAATCCCTTTTACGCAAGACAGGGTGAGGATCCTCCGCAAAAGATACTATTCATAAACTTAAACACCCTCTGTTCAACCATGTAACTGTAATGTACAATAACCTTTAGTTTAATAAAGTTCACTAACTTACAATATTAACTTACAAATGTGACGTATTTCAACTAGGCAATAATTATTTTTTGGAAGTATTTTGTTATAAAAGTTGAGGGATCCTAGATCCTTTGCCACGGGATGACGATAATTGGCCAAAACTTTCAAAACATATGAACAAGTTAAGTATCATTTTGAAACAAATTGACAAGTAAACAATTTGAAATGTTCAAAAACTACTTTAAACATGCCTATTATACATGTAACTTCAAAATTTGTTCCAGTATAACATTCGACAAACCGAAATTTATTTACGGAGGTCTCTGTCTTCGACAGTAGCCTTCGACACCTGAACATATTTTCACATAAATAAAATGTTAATTTGTGTTCGGTCCTTGAGATGGAGACGCCATTTCAGTGAAGCTAAGTGAAACAATGAAATATACAATTAAACCCTAGGGAAAGCCAAAAAGATTTTCGTGAAAGGCAAGTTAGGCCACGTAACTCGGATTTTTACCAGGCGATAAATAATCAGTCTAATTTTATACTTTCCCAATCCTGGCTCTCAAGATATAAAAACAGTCAATAAATTATTGGTCCTATTTCGCAAACTGTTAATGAGCAATAAAAATCGACATTTACCCGCAAGGGTATAGAAGCTTCGTTTCTCGCAAAGCTTTCGTTTCTTGTTTTTTATTTTAGCAAGCCATCACTGAGACCTGTGATCTTGTTTTTTGTTATTTTAGCGGTTTTTGTTTTGATTTCTGATTGCCGTTCGAATGTCTTTTTCAGCGGGTTGTTGCTATTGTTGGTAGTGTCGCTGCTGTTGCCCACTTTTATTTACGGTGGCAAGTGTCGCTTGACAAATTGATTTTGATTTGTTTGGTCTTTTTGCACCTTTTTGTTTTGTTTCTGTTTTTTATTTTGTTTTTATTGTTTGCCAGCCGGCAATGGGATGTTTTTTAGGGGCTTGGCAGCCTTGAATGCAACTTTTGCCTAGGGAAGTGACTAAAAGTGACTGAATAACCATTAAATTGCTTCAGTTGCCAGCTGAACAGGAAAAGGAGTCATCAGCAATATCCATCCAATTATCGCTTCCTTTGGAAAACATTCGAATTGGAAATCAAACAGCAACAGTTGAATGCACTTTGGCGGGGGTGGCTGGGCTGTGGCTTTTATTTTTTATGGGACGGAAGGGAGTACGGGCGGCCGGGGCAGGGTGCGGGGCTAACTGTGCATTACACGCTCGTTGGCATCCTGTTTCATGCAACAGCAAGCAACAGGATGCCGCACAAACAATCTAAATTCCGAGGGTGGTTGCTCAGACATGCACTTTGAGAAATGATGTGACCTACGGTGGAGCTTATATCTTTTGCAATTGAAGTTTTGTCCTTAGGATATATGCCTTAAATTATGGATTTATATATTTCCTAATAAGCTACATAAACCCTTTTTATTCTTTAGTTTCGTAATATCCAACTACCCATAGAATTAAAAAGGCCTTCCTCTTTAATATTTTCTTCAGAAGTAACAAGTATTTCTCCAAGTGCTGCCAGCCCTGATTGCCCCTTTGAAAAGCCAAGCAAAGTCAGTTCCAAGTGAATGCCAAACAAAGCCCGTCCATCCAACACCGATCCATCCATCCATCCACTCCGGCGATCGGACAAAGGGACTCAGAACACAAAGCATTAACGCGCTCTGGAAAAAAATGATCAGGAGCCGGAGAAGGAGCAGGAGGGTCACGAACAGAAGACTCCGAACAAAGGAAGATCGTTTTTTTCTTTTCCTGAGCTCAGTCGTGCGTCAAAAAAATCCTTAAGCCAATGGAAACGAATAAGAAATTCAACAGCCGAGCACCTGATGATGACTCCGACTCTGACTTTGACGACGACACCTGAACCCTCCGGTGAATAAATATTAAGGAATGATAATTAGGAGGTCTAGCAACCCTCCGCCAGACGGACGTTACAATCGCGCACAGGTACGACCCGGTAATGGTGGTGGAATCTCAGTGGTGGTTCGTCAGTCTTCCTTTTTCTTCCTTTTTGTGCTCGTCTAGTGTGAAGTGATCGTTTGGCTATCTAAATGTTGTCATCCAAGGGTGGCTTCTCAACCCAAAAAACAAAGAACCTGCTAGGATATTCATAAGTCTACCCCTGGACTCGCTTGAGGGGATCGCAACCGTTGTAGCAAGTTGCCGAAGATGCGCCGCGCCCTAATTAGTGGCGGGCAAAAGGTAACAGTGCATCGTAAAAATATGCACATATCAAGAACTCCTATCTACATAATTATTAATTCAATATTTCCTGCCGGTTCTTGTGCGCCAGCCTCGGTGCCAGCCCTAAAGAAAGCAATTCTCGAAAGGGGAAAGGAAGCGAGCACTTGATCTCAAGGACCACATTATAATGGAAAACGAGTCGCTGGAGGAAAAGGGGAGTCCCTCAGCCGGATGGTGAAATCAAATGAGATCAGAAGAGAAAGCATCGGAAAGGAAGTTCTGGAGGGGACTTTGCACTGAGGAAAGAATGTTTTTAAAACAGGAGTTCTTTGAATGAAAATAGGGTAACTTTTTATCCCAGATTCCTAGTAATGTTACCTAGAAATTCAAAATATACCTAGAGATAATTAATCATAAAGGTAAATTAATGGGATAATCGGTTTATACATTCAAGTTTTCATTAAAGTCTACTACATAAAAAAATCATCACTGCATGTCTGTATTATTACACACTTCTCTGTAAGTATTTTGTATTAAAAAATAAACAATTATAATATCTTTATAATGGTTATCTTTCGCTAGATTTTTTATTATTTAAAAGCAAAATGCACAATCCTTAGGGGGATAGGAATGCTAATGTCACATGTTAATGTGATCAGCCATCTGGAATAGTTTTCGTTTGCCTAGAAATCACTGGAGGAGCTTTGCTGGCGAAAGTAGTAGCTCATTCCCCTCCCTCTTTTCCTTGCCCCTCGTTTTTAGATCTCTTCCGCGATAGACACGCGTCACAAGCTCCTACTAGGGAGCTCTTCTGCTCCTCCGGCTCCTCCAGCTGCGACGACTGTGGCACCCATTAACATTGTAGCATTTTACGCTTTCGCCTTGTCTTCGTCCCCACATAAAAGAGCAGATAGAGGGACAGATAGAGGGAGATGGGAAATTGAATCTTTTCCCGGACGGGGTTCGCTGAACCCCGTCTCTCAGATGATTTGCGCCTAGCTGGCGGACGAACTCTCGGATCAGGGGGCTACTATATGTGTGTACATCCCAGCTCAGTCTTGCTGCGAGGATGATAAATTGTAAGACACTTATACCCAGCTCCGTAATAAAAACATTTTTTTTTGTTAAAAAATCTCTTAATCTCATAATCCAAAGACTTTCAGCCGGACCTGCCTTAGATCCGCGTGGTGGGAGTACTTACGCGTTGCAAGTTTGGGAGACATGTGCTTGCAATTAAGATTCAGTTGACCTACATCGATCTGTACAAATTCCTGATGGGAGATCAACTACGAAGAACTGAAAATTAATTGATTTTCAGTAAAGGGTCACTCGAATTAAATGAGACTTGCATACATATATACTTTCCATTGCTATTTCACTTTTCGATCAAAAATATTAAAAAAGCATGAGTATCCTGGGAATAGAATTTTTTTTAAGAGTCCTTTAATTTTATAAAACAAATAAATTAAATAAAAACCTGTTGCTATGTTAACAATACTTTTACCTAGTTAATATCTAATTTATAGCACAAAACCCACTTTAGAGGACTATTATGAAGATCTAACTGGTTTTTAAAAATTAATTTTTATGATGAGCATTTTATTCATAAACCCTGCGTCTTGCGAGAAAATAATTCCCAGGAAGGCCGTAGTTCTTATGGAGCACCTTTGGAAGACCGCGCCTAGACATAGACCATCCCGAACTTTGCATAATTTCCACTAAATGGCAGCCTAGATGGTAAGACATGATAAACATGATCTAGGGTACAAAATTATGCGCTGTAAGCGCACTCAAGCAATGCGATTTTCATTATTTTCCTGCTGCCGTGGAAAACGCACGTGCACAAGGCCAAGACAATTTTCTTACCCTCCTGCTGGGGGATCTTCACATGTCTTCCACTTATATATTACATGCAGGAATGCCTGGCAGATGAGCAACCCTCGGGGGCGCAACTCCTTGGACAAGGCAAGTCAACTGTGAGAGGGGGTGGTTGCTGAAGGATCCGGGGATCGGTTCCCGCCCGATCCGAGTCCCACATAATATTTGCATCTCATTTCCGGACACTTGGTTGCGAGGGTCAGCGCTCCGTCCTACACGTTCTCGGGGGTGAGCGTTTGACAATTACTTTTTTTGGGTGCGGGACTCGGAAGTGGAAACGGGACAAAGGCGAGCGGAAATGCCTTAACATGAATTCGAGGGGTGAATAATTACAATTATAACTTTTTGTATTTGGGGGAGGCTCACACAGTTCACGGATGCCTATACAAGGTCCATGGAAAATCTGAAAAGCAAAGCTTATTACCATTGGCATTAAATGAAAATTGTTTTATATATAATATTACTTATTAAAAGTATATATTCTTTAGGTAATATCTTGATAAAGGTAATCTATTTTTTAACAGACTACATCTTAACTAACTCTTTCATTAGTAAACCCCTAAAATGTATATTTTCTCTCCGTGTTTCCTAGGCTAAAATCAAAATAGTTTTTGTGGCAATTTTCACATGGAATTTTAATGAGCTCTCCTAGGCAAGGGCGTTACGGTGGCTTATTTACGATCCCTCGACTGGATTTGTGTGGTGCACTGTGCGTGAACCTGTTACATTGAAGCCCACGACTCTACCCCCTTTCGGATTTCTCTGGCCCCTGCGGTGGTTGACATTTTCCCATGATTCGTCACCCAAATTCATTCAGGTGGCAGTGCTTTGCGGACCTGTTGCATAATTTGTCACCGATTTTATTGCTTCGGTTCATGCTTTTAATGATAGACTGTACTGCATACATTTTAATTAGGGGGACTTTAGGTCTGCAGGTCTCTTGACCATCACCTTCCTTATTTATTTAATTTATTTAACTTCTTGAAAGTTATAGGAAAGTAAAAAAATAGTCCAAAATCTTTTCACCACAAATTCCAAGTGCTTTATGGAGAAGTGCACCTCTTGATCGCCTTATAATTGATCTCCTGCGCGTTGAGGACTTTTTGTGAGAATTCTTCTGCGGAGTTGAAGAGCGAAGAAAGCCATTAATCATATTATAGGAATCCCACACAGTTCGTCTATCCCTTTGGCCACAATTAGAAAGTCAATGACCGTTGTACCCCCGGTCCCAGAATCTCCGCAGCTCTTTCTCTCTGGACATTTTCGGCGAGAGATCGTCTCATTATTAATCCTCAGCCAAAACCGAAGAAACCGTCGCTGGCCCTATCTCACTCCCCCCATCACCTGTAGACGGAGGCAGAGAGGGAGAGAGATGGGGGGTGTCCATTCTCATTTCTATTCCCAGAATTTTTCATAGGGTTAAAACCCACGAGCGTTTTTGTCTATTCGTTTCTTTTTGGGCAATCATCAGACACAATAGAAAGCTAGACCAGCCAGCAGGCGAGCCAGAAGAAAAGGCAAGGCAGTCAGGAAGAACCGCTCCAAAGAAGGGGCCGCAAATCGTACGGACGGATGGACGGATCTAGGGGAGACGGGAGGGCTTCCAGGGGTCTGGCTCTGTCCGTTTTTCGGTCGTTGAACCGGGAGCGGAGAGAGGAGAACGGCAGGGCCGCACCGCGGAGGCCGCGCTCTGAAGACTGAAGACCGAAGACCATGGTGGAGAAGAGCGGCCAAGAAGCGATCTTCGCTTTCGAGAGTCGTAACAGTAAACAGTTAAACGCTTCAAATGCGTACGGCCGGCCCGCCAGTCTGGATTTCAGTCCGACTGAGCGATGGGCTTTCTTCGGGCATTGTTATTGTTTTTATTGCGGCTGTTGGTAGTTTTAAGGCCATAACCTGCTGGAACACTGACCAAAAAGTCGATCCCGTGAAATTAAGATTAAGCCAAGTCAAGAAAAGGAAAGAAATTAGGAAATTTTTAAGTTTGAAGGATAATCCTTTGGCAGTAATTCCAAGATATTAAGGTCCTTATGAAGGACCTGCAGATATTCTGGATTATATCATTAAATAATAGATAACTTTATTAAGAAATATAGGTCAGCTAGAGTTCTTTTCCAACCACATCCTCTCCTATAAGATGGCTAGTTTTAAAGGACTTTTCTCTCTCTGTAGACCTGTTAATCGGTGCCCTGAAACCCGAGCCGCGTTTAGGACTTTGGCCTGCAGCTACGCCCGCAACTTGATGGTTGTTTACGAACCTGTTGCACTTGCTGCAGGCAGGGTGTTGGGTTTTATGGAATGTAGGGTGGAGCACAAAAGAGGGGGACGCGGGGACGAGGTGCTGGGTGGCCAATGAACGCCCGCCCAATCCCAAAGCCCAAAATGCCTCGTCCGTTTGCCAGCCAACGCACCTGAAGCTTCGGCCCAAAGTGGAAAGCAAACTTTACATGCCAGGGCCATTTACATGCGTAGCCTGATCCGCTCCCTTCCCCACCCCTTTTCTCCTGGGGCCCCTCTTGGCTTCTTTCTCTTTATGTTTGAAAGCGCTGGGCATTTTTATTTTTATTTATTTTTATGAAACCCGTTGATTTGAAAGAAAACCCTTTCTCTGGCGCTCTTTCTTCAGGGCTCTGGCCCCAACCTCGGGTTTCTCTCCTGTGTGCCACATTCTTGGCTTGGGATTGCGTAAAGGTACCGTTAGCAGCTTGGATTGTAGGCCTGTGTGTATATATTTAAATGGAAGCGTGGGACATGTGGGCCAACACCAACCCAGTCTGGCCAAGTTGCCTGGTGGTTGTCCATGCACTGGAAATAATTTCTCATGCCATTAAGATTGATTAAGATACAAAGATTCTTTTTCGAAGATTTTTTTCTGAATGTTTTCTTGATCAACGATGCCGTTGAAGTTGCTTTGATTTTGGCCCAGTTGAAGAGGCACAGCATCCGCTAGAGCTCCTCATTTGGCGGCTTCTAGGTGCGCATCCGCCTTCGTTTGTCGTCTAGTGGATTCGGCTTTTGGGCCTCGACTTTTATCAACTTGTTTTCCGAAGCTGCTGCTGCCGTTGTTGCCTCTAAGTTCTTCTCCTTTGTTGCTACAGCGTCTGGTTTCCCACTCATTTGCTTAATTTCAATTTCGTTTCGTTTGCCATTTATGGCACAATGACCATGAACGGTTTTTTAGACAGCTGTTGATTGTGGCGCTGTGTTGGTGGTTTTAGGTCTTTGGGCTTGGTGCGGAGGATGTAACTGTTTATTCGTAATAGATGCGCCAGATACATTTTGGGATGGGCTCCATCATGTCCCAATGACATCAGCAGGCGCAGACAACGCCCTTCGAGATCGCTTTCCCCGAAAGCACTCGAGCCCCAAGAGCTTTTTCTCCTGAATGACTCATTCGAAAACTGCATACCTCTGAAGTAAAAAGAATAGGAGAAAATGCAGTATGGCTTCACTAAATTCTCTATCTTATAAATAAAAAATCTATCTTATAAAAAAAGTATCTCAATATTTGCATCTCACTAACCAGCTTTAACTTTTCAAGCTAAGGCTGCAACTGTAAAAGCTCTTTCTGGAGAGAAAAATAAGGAAGAAATTCTCTCTTTTTACCGCTTGACGGAATTGAGACACGAGCTCTGCGCTTGACACATTGCATTTCATTAACCAATTAACATAATTAGTGTTCATCAATCAATTAATAATTCCGCTCAGTGCCTCGATTTTGAGAACGGACCGCCGAGCAATCCGCAGGCATAAATCAAAAGTCGAATACACTTGTTGCGCCCAGGCGGTGGCAGAGACGCCGGCAGTGGCAGTGGCAGCGGCAGCGACAGCGGCTGCAACAACAACCCCAAAGGCCAGAAACATAAAAAAAATCCAACGTCAAAACAATAACAATCCCTGCTCTCGCCTACTCTCCAACTCTCCACTGAGCTGAGCTTTCCGCTTGGAGAGTATCTCTTGCGCTCTCGAATCTGATTTTCTAAGTATTGGTGGAGAGACTCTCCAACTCTCCACTAGCCCCACGCTTCGCGGTGCATATGTGTGCGTGCGACGTTGTGAGGAAAAGGGTTCTTGAACTTAAAAGGGGTCAAAACATAAAATGAAACTCGAAATGCCTTGGAACATAGACAAACCGAGCTCCGCTCGCGTGTATCCGCGTATCTGTGTGTGCCTGCCTAGGTCCGTTTGTGTGTGAGCGTGTGCCTGCTGCTCATTATGCTGCCGCAGCTCAGTCGCTGCGCTGCCCACGGAGCTGTTTCATCCGTTCGCCTGGCTGTATCTGTATCTTCGTCTATTCCGTTTTCTATTTGATTTCTACCTGTTGTTGTTTTGGCTTAAAGCCTGCTCCCCTTTTGGAGCCTACCCCCAGCCCCGCCTCGGTCTCTTCACCTGCGACCTCCCTAGGAGGCACGCACTCGCATCGTGCTTACACTGGAAGAAAAACGTATTAAACTACGGAATACACTATACAAACTATTTAAGTTTTGAGATAATGTATCTCTATCTTTGAATTTCTATCGATATCCATTTGTTGAAACAACTTTTGTTGTAAAGCATTTATGTTTCTTTCAGTACCCATAGGCTTAGCCGGAACTGAGGTTTCTCCTTCGCGACGAGCCTGAAACTTTTCGTGTTCGTCACTTTTGTAGTAAACAACAGTCTTGAGCTCATCGTGGCTATTTTTAGCCGCGGATGCGTAGGATCCGTTGACCCAAAATTAAGGCTGAAATTAAAGAGCGAGGAGGAGAGCGAGGGGTCAGCGTTTCGGCCATCGAACAGGAGTCAGTGCTGCTCATCGCCGTGAACCATTTGTGTAAACAATATTATTTATGACGCTACCCTATTCCTTTACCTAGGTCCCCATTCCTCATCCCCCACGTACGGACTGATCCCGTCCACCCCCTCCCCGTACTGTACTGGGTTTTTATACTTATTGCTATTTACAATTCCATTCCCTGGGTTTCGTTTTACTTGCTTTCGTGGCTCTATTTGTCCGTAGGCTCCTTTCTCCGTCTCGCTTTGGCCGCGATTCCTTACCTTTTCACGCTCGGCCGCCTCGTTTCCATCCTCATTCGGTTCCACGCTACGTTTTGTATCTGAGTATCTTGTGTGCGAGTGTGTGTGAGCGTTTCAATCTCGATTGTCAATCTAGGCGGTTAGAAAAGATGTTTGCCTTTGGCCTGGAACAGGAACGCGAATGGGAATAAGTCCGAGAATCGGAATGGGAATAGGAATAGGAATAGGAATGAGAATGGGAACGCAAACGGAGGCGAAGACGCAGGCGCAGACGCAGCAGCGAACGGTCAGCGACCTCCGAGCGATTACACGTGTTGTAAATTAGTTTAGGATTCCCTTGTCCCATTTTGGGGAATATTAATGCTTTGTTTGCCATCCCAAAGTTTCTTTGCCCTTCAGCATGTGAAGTGAGTCCCTGGAAATGAGTGATGTGCCTCGACCACTTGATATCGCGAGATATCATAAAAGGGATAAACAGCCTAGGTCTAGGTGCCAAGGTTTTGGGTTCCAAGTTATCCCCAGTTCAATCTTCCTATCGCAGATAAGTCCAAGGAATCAATTTCTTGTAATACCATATGACTGTTCACACTTTGGAAAATTAAATACTTTCTAGCCTAACGTGGGTTTGATAACCCCTTACATTTCGTAATTTTAATAGATGTATAAAGACATTCCTCATCATAATCAACAATTTATATCTTTATTAAAACATTTGATTAATAAGTTTTAAATTTAAACCGACAAACCTAACTGTTTACATTATAGGAAATCATAAACATGATTTTATTCAAATCGATCCTAATATATCTGAGATATGTATAATCCCCTTTACTCTATATATGAAGTTATTTTGATACACCTACATGTGGAAGGACATTCCCATAAATGCATTCCCTTCTCTTTATTGAATCATTTGATAATTAAATTTATAATGAAACCACTTGACATCCCTTTAATACCCAAGATATAATTTATCCCCGAAATATTACAAATGGGATAATCTGCCTAGGCATCGGAGCTTCGTATTCAAAATACGACCAAAGAAATAAATTCCCTAGTAGGATCTTAAAAGGGAGAAACATCACAATTCAAATATGGGAAACTATTAACATTTGTATTCAAATCCAGCTTGATATTTCTCAAATAACCCTTATATTTCATTATTTTGATAGCCAGAAACTCCATGTGAAAGGACATTCCCTTTAATACTCATCAATTTATCTCTTTATTGAAGCATTTGATAAATAAGTTTAAAAGTCCTGGGTGTTTTTTTCTTCCCAAGGAACTCCTAACCAAACACACAATGTTTTCCCCCATTAATTGCTGTACAGAAGAACAAAAAATGACTTTTCACACATAGAAAACATCCAGACACAAAAGAGGGTATCTCCAAGATACAAAAGGGCACCTGACGATGACTGGTTGGAAGGGATCGCAGAGCCTGTAGCTTTGGATGCGAAGCAGCAGGGAGATCCAGTCAACAAAAGATTTCTAAATTATCGACTTACCCTGACGCGTCGGTTGGGACGGGGATCTTGGGGAGGATCAATTGTGATCTCACGACGTCAAGCTGGTTGAGTGGCAGTGCCACCTGATCCAACACAGATATCCAATCAAGAGCAACAACAATTTCACACCTTTAGACCGTTAGAGAAAGGGCGTGGCAGCAGCTAGAGCCTCAGATCTCAGAGCTGAGAGCTCGAACCTCGGAGCTTATCTCTGCTTTTGAGGACCCCTTGACAACCGGTTCTTACAGATACTTTCTAGCTTCGGATTGTCGGCAATTCGCCGGCTTGCGACTGACTTGTGATTACTAAATTAGCACTCTCCTGATTGCCAGCCAGTCCGCCCGTTTGGCTCACCCCCGACCCCCATTTCTAATTGCCGTTGCCGTTGCCGGGATTGTAAATACACGAAAAGAAAAACGAGAATGCAGAGACAAGAAGCCAAGAAATTCCTTTTTAATTAGCGTCCCGTGCGAAGCTCGAATCGGGCAGTTCACCAGACTCCAGAGTGCCCCCAACTTCCCAGCCCGAATCACCTGCGACTGTTCCAAAAATTCTGTTGCGTCATAATCATTGTCTGGTGGGAACTTCCGCAGCACAATCAACGTCAGCCACCGTCAACTGTCAGCAGCTTCTAATGCCAGGTGAATACACTCAAAAAAAGATATATATTTCACAGAAAAATACCATAAAACTATACCGTCTAGACATCAAAAACAAACCACTTTAGATATGAAGCTGAAGATATGAAAGATAGTTTGTTTTTATTTTTTTAAGTGTAACTTGGCTAATGACATTGCCAGCTCTGTTGGGGAGCTATTGGCCCTTTTTGGACCTTCAAATCCGGAAGTCCCGCTCTTTCTCTCTCCTCGCGCGCCCAGCCCCCGTCTCTCCCCGTGGGATCGGATGTGACATGGCTATTTGGGCCTAAGCTGACCTCCGTGTGAACCAAGTCGGTGGCGTGTCCAGAAGCCAGGACCCGTGAGATCCGTGAAATTACCATGAAACGCTGGAACGGTTGCCTTGGCGCGCTGCTTCCCACAGAATGTTGCATAATTTTCACGCTCCTTGGCCGCGAGCGCAACCCCCGTCCTGCAGGACCCTCGCACCTGTAGCTGCCGTGTCCTGGCCATTTACGAGAGACATCAACAAGTTGGCTGGCCAGCGAAACGAGCAACAACTTTCACCCTCCCTCGAAAAAGTACAAAAATAAAGTTGGAAAGGCAATCACAGGGCTCTCGACAGGCTCAACTGGTTTTGGATCGAATGGAGTTCGTATCTTTCCCATGAAGGCCATGGTGGCGGGGTAACAAATTTAAAATTAAATTTTTATTTTGATTTCTTCGCTCGACTCCCTCCCGGCTTAATGGCCCTTGACGTCGACTTTCGGTTATCCTTCGGCTGCGGCCTGCAACTCTTTCTCACAAACACACACACTCACGCTCCTGACATCTTTCGTCCCCGAAAAGAGGAAAGAACTTTTACATTACTCCATTCTCCCACGTTCCGATTCACGATCCTTGGACCCGCCAGGACCAATCGCGTTCGTATCCAGATACACTTTGATATTTATGTATCTCGAGGGTCGAGGATCCTCTTCAAATAGACGTAGAAGTTGACACAACACCTGGCCATTACAGGGAAATAATGCGATAATGCTTGAGTAACGATCCTGGATCCAGGACCTGGATGTAATTACAGGCAAATGGAAAATGGAAAAAGATTCAAGCGGTGGAGATTGTTGGAAACGACAGCCAAACACGAAACGCTGCCCCGGCCACCTCGCCTGCCAGCCACCCCCTTTCGGCGCAGAGCTGCGATCACAAAGCCGGCTCTTTGTCTTCCTTCCCCCGCCGACTGAAGAAGACCGAAAAGAAACCGACCGAAGACAGGGGTGTGGGGCCGGGAGGGAGTCCGAAGGGATGGAGAAGTCAGCAAACAGCGTATCCTGTACCCTTGCACAGACATTGACTTTCATTATCTGTTGCGCCACTTTAAGCCACTCAGCCTGGGTCGGGATAGGGCGATGGGAAGCGATGGGGAGTGGCGAAGGGGGAGCCAAAAAGGGCTGGGCAGGATGCACTGAAAAGTATACTCAGAGTGAATGATATTATTAAAGAAAATATAAAAATTAAGATAAGTAAAATATATGTATTTTTTAGTTTCTTTAATACTTTTTACAATGCATGTTTGTAGTTATCATTTTTAGCCGTTATTATTATTAATTTATTTAATTTATTTTGGAATACTTAAGCCTTGAAGAAAGGTAATGAACGTTTATAAAATTATTTTAATCTTCATAGATACTTTATCCTATTCTTATCAAAGATCTTTCCAATAAAAGAAAAACTATAAAAAAAAGAAACAAAATAACTTAGACTTAGATTATTAGTTGGTTATACTATACTGTACTGTATACATGTACATGTACAAAAGCAATGTTGTATGTTTCAAGTTTAAACTTAAGATAAATAAATACACATACATATTTATGTAGTTATGATCCTTAATATTTATCTGTACTAATACTAAACTTAAACTAATACATAAATAAAAAATTTTAGACATATGCTCTTTTTTCTCAGTGCATATATATCCCAAGTACTTGAATGGGAGGCAGGGAGTGTGGAATAGGGAGCAGGAAATCTACCCAGTCGAGGACGTGCCACCTCGGTCCGCCACAGGGTGCAGTCACAGCGACTCGCCTGGGACGGGACGGGATGGGATGGGATCGGATTCGGAATGGGAATAAGAGTGGGACTTCGAGGATCACCTTGGGATCGCGAGGAGCACTGTCAGCACTGTTCGAGTCCCAGAGTCAGCCGTGTGTATCCACCGGGCGAATGCCACGAAGGGGGATCTTTGCAAAGTTATTTATTCTGAGTGAGTGAGTAAGTGTGTGTGTGTGAGGATACTTTTATGGCCTTCTGCCTCCCCCTTTGCAGCCCCGCTGCTTTGTGCCCCTCTCTCTTTGTGATTTGCATTCCAATGTGTGTGCAGTGGGCCCAGCCCAGAAAAAAGCCCGCAGAACAAAAAGAAACAACAACCTCGGCAATAAAGGCGATCCCTTTCGCTTGACTTCGGGGGGCTTTGGGGGTGAAAAAGACGCAGAAGGCTGCGAAATAAGGAATAATAAATTAAGGAGAAAGAGCAAAAACAGGGCAGGAAGGGGAGGTGAAAGAAGTAATTGTAACGTGCAAATTGCGAGCTGAAAAATATTTTCAATTTGCTAAATAATATGTCATCCGACCAGTTGGGGCGATCAATCCTGGCGAACGGGAGTTGAATTTTTGATTGCCATTCTCTTTAATTTGCATACAGGTTGCTTTGCTTTCTTAAGGCAATGATTAAGCCGAATTTATGATAAAGGGTATATCACAAGGATTCTTTTGAAGACTGACTTGAAACTCTCAACTCACTTGAAACTCTTGAAAAATAAAATAAAATTTATAATTAAGCTTAACAAAAAAAAGAGCATGAGAATTATATTGTAATAATTCAAGATCTATGTATCTATGAGACTAATATATAATTTGAACACATATTTTTCATACAACACGATAAAATATTTATATATATTTTTAATTAAATTATATAGAATAAAGAAATTATATATGTACATATAATATTAAAATATAATATTGAAATGTAATAATATTTATAATTTATGTCATTTTTTTGTAAATGAAAAGTTATTTAAACAATTTTCAATTTAATTCAATTTGTTGCACTTAAATTATAAAGCTTAAAATTATTCAGGGATCGCTTTTTAAAAATATTTGCATTCAATTTTATTTTCTATTTTAACCAAAATGCCAGACCGAAAAGGGAATTTTGTCATTGTTTCCATATATTTTAATAATATTATTTTACTAAAATTATCAGTTAAAATTTTATTCATTTAATGCGTCCTAATACTCCCGTAAAATATAATTCTCATAGATTTATAATTTTTAATTGAATTCCATGTCTTACATTAAAGATTAAAGTTTGAAATTATTCTGGGGATGTAACCGCAGCCCTCTTACTTCTTATCATTTTATTGCTTTTAAAAAACATTTCCTTTGAATTTTGTATTTTATTTCAAAAAGTCGAATGGCCAGACCGAAAAGGGCATTATGCCATTACCCCTTCGTAGTTTCCTGATACATAAAACATTCTGTGAAGGAATTTTTGTGGGAAACCCATAAAACGATTCATTTTTGATTGTATTTTATTGCAGTCACTCCTTGTTCTGGGCTGCCTGGAGCCCAGATTCGGAAGCCCAGATACTCGGCATCGTTTCATTTTAATGACTTTGACATGCATTTGACCTGGATATGAACGCGATTACAGAGTGTCCAAGAGTGACCACCAAGGATACGAAACTGTGGGTTCTGTGTGTGCCAGTGTTTTTTCCAAGGAAGATGAAGTTCTTAATTTCATGCCAGGCCCTTTGCTGCTCCGAAAGAAGTTCGTTCGGAAAGCGACATGTCAACGACAACGACTCATTGAGCATTTGAATGCCGCAGATGTTTACGACTCTTGTCGCATTTCGTTTCATTTCATCCGAGCTAATTTCGCAACCGGACGACCAGACATGGCCATGACAAGCACTGGCCAAAGAAATCCTTTCCAAGAAACATAACGCACCGAACATGAAATCCATTTGTAAAACATGCTTTTGGCTTTTGCAATTTGAGGCCAAAACAGGGGCCACTGGTATATCCAAGTCCTCTCTGGCCGTTCTGCTCCGGCATGTGGTGTGGTCATACCTCCCAGTTGCAGCAACAGTTGCTGTTGCAGTTTCATTTGCAGTTGCTGTTGCTGTTGCTGCTGCAGCTCTGCCAACTGCAATCAGCCAAGCAGCTAGAAACCGAAACAGAAACAGAACTATCCATCTATACGTCCATCCATTCATCCATCTATGCATCTATGTATCCCCCAGTTGGAGGAAGGCTCTCGTGTATCTGACGTTGAGTTGAATGAACCAAAAGAGAGCAACTGTTGCTAATGTTGCTAGTTGCTAGTTGCCAGTAGGTAGTGTTGCTGTTGCTGTTGCCAGTATAGCTGCTGGTGACTCTCTCCTGCGGCACTCGTGCGTTTCCTTCAGCAATTTGCAACAGCAACAGATGCCTGACAGAGCCTAGGCAAAGTCACACTAGGAGAAATTTCTAAAGTATTTATTACAAATATTTTGCAAAAAAGGATAAAGTCAAGACTTTCAACAAAGGTAAAACAGGTAAAAGTTACCACTTACTATATATGTATATGTGAACTAACAAATCCTTTGTTTCAAGTGCACGAATGTGGTTTGTATAAAAGTTCCTTCTTAGTCTGGCAAATTACGTATACGGACCAGGCCAAGATTGTGGTCGGTCTCAGCTTCCTGCAGCCAAAGTAAGAGGCCGTAGAGAAACCGCAATGGACAGATCAAGAGCCAGAGACAATTTCCTTGGCTAGTGGAAAGCTAAGCTGGGCATGAATAACCATTTAAGTGCTTTCCCAGGCGACGATCCTGAGAACTTGGCCCGCCAACAGGTGAAGCTGAAGCTTCCCACTTACCTAAAACAGAGACAAAATGGGGGCCAAGCCAAGTGGGGTGAAGTGGGGAAACCGGGAATCCGGGAAACTGGGAAAATGGGAAACTGGGAAATGGAGAATCCAGAGAACCCCAAAGAGATCGAGAGACCAGACCCTTCATTAACCGAGCGTCACCTCCTCTGGTATGAGGCTGGGCATTGAACTCCTCAAACAGACTTTTCACACAATATTTTCCTACATTTTTTCGCGGCCTTTGCTCTGTTTTTCCTGCTGTGGTCGGGGATTTTCCCTGCCAACTGCCTTTTGCCTTCTGCCTTCTGCCTTGTACCTTGTGCCATCCACTTCTTTTGATCGCATTTGCGCATGCGCACAATTTTCCCGTAACAATACAAAGGCTGAAGAAGACACAGATCATACTTGTACTAAAAAATAAAATAAAATAAATATAAAAAGAAAACAGCAGTGGCGAAAGAAAAAAAAAAGAGTTCAGTTCAAGTGCCTTTCTCCATCGTCGAATGCGAGGTTGTTGAGAGGGCCAGCCGAGAATGGACCAGGTCCCAGCCAGAGGTTTCCAGTCCCAGACCAAGATCCATACCCACAACCATGCCCAGACCTACTTCACAAAAAGAGGAACTTTTTATGCGCATTATGAAGTTAAGAATCTCACTCAACTTATTATTCACAGCACGCAGTCGAGGGCAATGAGCAGAGTTGACAAATTCCGGCATTATGGAAATACGAGGAGGAAAGCATAAGCACGTGGAGGAGCTTGAGATGTGGGGTAACTAGAGAAGGATCTCTAGAAATCCTGAATAAACATAACTCAACTAAAGTTAGGATTGCAACCGAAAAGAAGGAGTGACGAGAACTCTATCATTTTATACTGTACTATTTTACAGTATACTGTACTATTTTTTGGTTAATATGGTTAATAATATGTCTTTTAACAAGACTTCCTATTGAAGGAGAGCCTTTAAAAAAATAAATTCTTTAAGGACTGTAGTCTTGCTTGTCCTTTGGTTGACCTTTTTTCCCTGCCCCACTTGCAGCCCAAGTCGAGGTCCCCCCATTACCAACTTTCGAAACTGTACACAAAAACCCGAAAATAAACAGAGCACAAAGATCCCAGGGAAACTGAAAAAGAAACCCGAAAAACCAAAAATTAACAAGGAGAAACGAAAATGGAACCCCCATGACTGTTAAGATCGACAAAAAGTAACGTGCAACAAGATGCAATGGTGGCGAGGACGAAAGGATTGCGTCAAAAGGCAAACAACAAACACAAGCACTGACTCACACACCAAGACATATAGGAGTGGATTGGATAAACATATCTGTCAGATGTACTGGTTGTATCCCTTTTTTCGTGGGATCCGCGAGGCAACAGGCAACCGTCCCCGTCCAACAGGTAGACGGCGAGCGAGGAGCGCGACCGCAGCGGGCCAAACTGGTTTCACCAGATTCCAGCTCCCAAGGAGCGGCTCTGAGGACCGAGGACTGTTGACTTTACACTGTGTGGACAGGGACCCTCGTCGTTTCACCGACTCACCGACACTCCGCGCCGACTCCTCGAATCTCGATGTGAATCTGAATCCGAGTCCGAATCCGACGACTGTGAGTGGCATACAAAGCGGGCCAGAGAACCAGTTTGATCCTCAGGCCGATGAGTTGGCGTAAAAGCAATTTTAATGTCCTGCTACCCAGTCCAGTCCATAAAGTCATGAATAATCGCCAATCGGCCGGGGAGCGTACGTGCATGTAGGACGGAGGACACGAAGGTTCCTTCCCAGTCTCATTCTCCTTCACATTCCCAACCCCCAGTCGGCCCCTTGTCTTCCTTGTTTCGGGTTTGGATTTGTGTCTTCTCCTTCCTTTACTGACTTTTGGTCGTGTACGATCCTTACGTACCACCTTTTGTGCTGACTGTACTTGGGACCCTGTGGGGACCTTCTTAAAGCAAGGCTTGGCAACATTGTTTCCTTCAAGGACACGACGTTGATTGATCTTCGGCTGTCGAGCGGGGAATTGTTTTAAGTTTTGGGTATTTGTTTCAAACGATTTGATTGAAAACGACTTCTTTGTTTCTTGATTGCTTTATTTTCAGAAAAAGAAAAAACAAATACGTACAGGGAGCTATTAAATACATTAAAGAATCTTAAAGATTTTATTAACAATGATTGGATTGATAGTTTGATCTTGAAAATTACATTTTTTTTTAGAGAATCTACGTAGATAAGCTTATAATCTAGGAAAACTTAAGGAATAAAGACTAAGTGATGAAACTTGAATTCTTTGTTTGGATTATGGATGACGTTTTCTTATATTTATTTGATATAAATTACTATTATATAAAAATTACTGCTTTATATGGGCACTAGTATTTAAATAGGGAGTATTATATCACTAAGCAGAAATCTAGAAATCCAAATTATAATTAATTATATAAATTACCAATATTTCATGATACTATTGCTTTTAAATGTTTATCCTACGAAATATAATATATAGATATCAGTTTCCCATAACTTTCTTTAAAAATCAACTGCTGCTTATCCCCAAACACCCCTTTGTGTAATCTTAGCTCAAGCGTACAGTCTGTACCCCATATAATTCCAAAGATCCCCAAGAGTGCCGAGAAATCCCAAAGAATCAGCAAAAAACGATCTCCGACTTGCCCTGGGTGATTCCTTGAAAAATCCTTTAGAGATAAACACAAGTGCACTTCCATTTGGGAACACGAGGGGGAGAGCAGTGAGGAGAAAAATTTACCCCAGCAGCAGATCAAATACACATTTGAGTAAACAAGCGTCGCATTCCACAGAAATATAAAAAAGGAGAAGCGAAAGGGATACATACCCCGCCCCACGGAGCCACCACCGACAGCACCACCAATGCATCCAGCCTTGAGAGGCCTGACAGATATTATTATGACGGCGTTGTTTACATTTCCCCACACGAACCAAACTGAAATCCAAAGCCCCCAGCCACACCGATCTGCATCGCGTTTGGAACCCTTGAGATTGGACTCCTGCGCGGCTCCTTTGGGCAAGATCAGCTCTCCAGCTCACAGGCGACTGCAACTGCAACGCAGCACCAGCAGCACACGAGCAACATCCAACATTCCGCATCCAGCTGGGTGGAGGCAAGAAAAGATCACCAGAGATCAAGTGAAGGGTGCAATAAGAAAAGTCCAAAGAAAAAGGATTGTGTGGCACTGCCTGCAGTCAACGCTGGCCGAGACGTTGGCAGAGAGGAGGGCAGAGCCGTGGCATAGGCAAGGCGCTGCCCCAAGAGGTGACGCCAGTTCATTGAACTCGGCCAGGCAACGCCACAATTACAGGCACAGGCACTAGTGATGCCGCCAGCCAAAGGACCAATAGTAAAATGGCTAAAATAAAACAGATTTAAAACTTAGGGTCTTTGGGAATTGGGTAAAAAGTATAATTAGGTTATATTGGTTTACAGTAATATGCTGCCAACTATAATTGCTATAAGGTGAGGTATCGCATATAACTTGGGTCATAATTTTAACATTATTTTGATGCATATAACTTGGGTCATAATTTTAACATTATTTTGATGAATTTAATTTTTAAAACGGAATGTTACTATAAAATGTACAAGGTAGATTATTCAAATATCGTGAAAAGCTATCAAGTTTTTTAAATTTCAAAAAAAAAATTATTTTTTTGTAATGAAAACTTTTATAAATAAATAGAGATTTAAGCCAAATATACAACTCCCTTTTATTTATTGCAGATGTAGTCGTACCCAAATAAAATATATAGTATTTTACTATTTCTTTGTAGAAGTTATGTCATTAAAAAACCCAATATCCTATTTAACAAACCACTTTATTACAATTTTATATTGAGAGTTTAGTCTATGGAAATAGGATATACCATATGTACATGTGGCACTATAATATTATTTTTAGGATAAAAGAAAATTTTGCACTGAGCCCTTTTTACGAATATAATATTTTTAGAACCATTTCTTTCATTTCAGATTTTTTTCTTAAACCTTCTTTTAAAGGATTAAAATATATCTGAATTATAAAAAAGGCCAAGTGGGCATCCCTGGCAGTCGGGAGAGTCGGTACGATCTCTGCTCTTAAGATAGGACAACGAACGGCGGCAATGTGCAGCATCTTGTATCTATGTATCTGTGCATCGGAGACCGCCTGTGCATCGGTGTGTGCGGCCAAGGAGTTTTTCCGGCTTTTCTTGTCGCATCCTACAGCCTCCCAACCATAAACAGGCAACAAAAACAGGGACTGGGGAGAGATCGGTTTTATTATTACAGCTATTTGTGCGGCAAAAGCAGGAAGGAAACCGCCGCGCCGGCAATGATGTGCCTTATAATCCTCCGTCCTCCGCTTTGCTCGTTCAACTGCCTCTTGCCACTCTGCCACACTGCGATGTTGGCATTTTCCAAGTAAAAATAGAAAATAGATAAAAATGCAATTTGTTTTTGTGTGTATCTGGCGGCAGCTTGGGGATAGACAAAAGGAACAGGAATTCGCTCCTTACCTGGCTATTTTGCATAAAAATAGACCAGCGAAGAAATTCAAATTCTATTTCTGAAGATTGGCATCCTAATGGTGAATTAATTGAAGATCTATACAAAGAAAACGATTCTGTTCGGGCCCTCCTTGAGATTCCATAGACCCATTTATCACGGACGCTTCATTAGTCATTTCACAAAAAAGTTAAGTGACTTGAAGGGATGGGGATTCAAGGGAGCGTTCTATTAATTTATTGTTCTGCCCATGTGGGAACTTTCAATCGGGCCATTGTAGTCCTGCTGCAAGGAGCTGCGGGTACTTGCCTCTGATCCTTAATTTGTGCATGTATGGAAATCGTAATAAAGATTGACAAGCGCCCTCACTTTGCCAGAAATAGCCGGCGAGAAAGTTACCCCCAAAATAGGGGAAGGTCACCCTGACAAGGATTCAGACCCACATAGAGCCTTAAGTGTCACGATTCGGGTGCCGAAAATAGACTGCCAGCATACGACCAGAAGGAGCTACCAGTTCCACACCCCCGCCGACTCAGCACACTAGGGGTTAAATCTTGCCATTAACACTCTAAACACAAATGGTTTTCAAAAGCATGGGAATCAAAGGATAAATGGAAATACATATTTATGTATTCTATATTAATTAAATAAATAAATAAATTTAGAATGTTTTTTTTTATGTATATTATTTTTTTTCAGTGCATCTTATCCACCCCCGTAGCGATTGTTTATGTTTGGTAACCGCTTAACAGATTTTATCTCAGCAACGCACAAATTACTCAACACCATCCAGAGGCTGGCATCGAGATTCCTGTGGGCTCGTATTACCGAAAAAGGACTCTGCAGAGGGCATGGGCGTGGGCGTGTCCTGTTTGCTATTCTCGGAACACACGCGTATCGCAGCACGCACATCTCCTCGAGGATCAAGGATGATTGTGAATTCGAACCACGTGATCGGCAAGAGTCCTTTCTGACTTCATCAATTCCCGGCAACTCCATTGACTTTCAGCCGTTCTGCCTTTCAGCCTTTTTCAACCTCACATCAGGTATCCTATTCATCTCCAGACCCCTTTCATAGTTTTCTTGATTTTCCCTATTGTTTATTTTCCCCTATTGTGTCTTTGTTTGCTTCTTGCCTTTCCCTTTTGATTTTCCTTTGGAGAGTTTCCTCCCCAGAGATCATTGAACTCTGCCCGAGGATCGACTAGACTTGATGATTGTTTTATAATTGGACTACTAATTGGCAATCAATGAGCTACAAAGTCATTTAATTTAGTTATAATTTAACTGAATTAAGTTTTATAGTTAATCTTTAAATATTTGTCAGCTAATGTCAAAGGCATTGTAGATTCGAACACAATCTAACAACTTGTAATAAAAAAAACCTTAAAATGGAAAGTACCATAGATACTATATTTTGAAACTTGATATATTAAATCTCTTTTAGTAAATAAACATCTGTGATTAAAAGTAATGCAAGAATACAAAATATTAAAGAATGTTAAGTATTTTGAGTTTATAAGGTATATATGTATGTATCCTAAAATATTATTTAGTCTCCTTATAAATTATAATTAAAGATTCTCCTTCTTGGTGAAACAAATTTAAATTAATTCTATTAGTTCTAATTCTAAAGTACTCTAGTTTTACTTTTAAATGAGTTGTAAAGTTTGGAAGTAAAATCAGTTTTTCCTTATTGGTTAATAAATTTAAATGGTTAATAAATAAATTTGGTTTATAAACAACAATTTTGCATTAATCTCACGTTGTTAGGCTCGATTCGTTCCCAAGGAAATCGATCCTGCCCACATGAAGGACTTGACTACCGGATCGGTAGCATCCGCGATCCTGCATAATTTCTGGTGGCCAGCATGCGACAGGCGCGTGTTCGCCGCCGATTACTTTGGTGGATGAACGGGACCTTTTGAATTTAATTCGGTCTCATCGACCTCAATTGAGGCAATCAATTCCAGCCGTTCTGGGCACGGAGCGGGGATCCTTTACCCGCAGAATTCACAAAAAAAGAAACTTTTACATAACATATTGTACGAGTTTTTAATTGAAAGTAATTATTGGTTTTGCCAAAGGGGGTTTCCCTACATTTTCCCAGGGCAACGGTGAAAACATATGGATTTCTTTTCACCCATATAGGAGTGGGAATTTATTTTATAAATTAATTTAATAATTATTTTTTGTTCCCAGTGCAAACTGAGCTCCTGGCTTCCTCGTCGTTTCCCAGAAAGGCGAATGCACTTTGGTTTGCTTTTCATTTTGCCTTTTCCTTCGGTTACTTTTGCCCCTTGGCCTATCGCACGTTTTCCTTGGTTTTTCCTGGCTGTTGGAAAACTCTGCCCCTGCCGCTGCTGCTGCTAGTACCCCCTATATCCCCTTGCCCGGAGTTTCCTTGTGCCCTGCGGACGGAGTGGCCGCTTTGTATTATTTACGCTCGTCGGCAGGTCTTGTGATAAGCCTCTGCGGGTCTTCCGCCCCTCGACGGTCCGGTAGGATTTTAAAGTCATCATCGGACACTGTCCCAGACTTGTGGCGGTCGTTTAGCTTCCCATCCAGCCCGACCCCGATCCATTGCTCCCCGCCGTCCATTGTCACTGATAAGGAACCTTGAGCCAGCCTGGTCAACGCCCCCAGAAAATGCACTGATAATGTGCTACGTACTTCTGTGCGTCCCTTTTAGGACCTCAGCCAGTCGCAGATATCGATACAAATATTTAAAGATATACACCATATTTATTTACTTGTTTTTGTTGTTGCTGTAGTTTTCTGTTTACGATTTAATCGTATCGTGAGTCACATATCAGCGATCGAAAAAGGGCCAGGATGTGCGAATAAAGTAAACAGTTTTTTGGGTGTACACTGAAAATTGTTAATTCGGATCAGTTATTAAAGGTCTTGGTTAAGTAATTATATTTATATTTTTTTATTATAAGAATTTTTAATATTTATTAAAAGTCTATTTACTATTAAAAGCAACTTTACATTAATATTATAGTTCCTTAGAATCTTAATTTTATAAGAAAATACTCCATTAGGAAATTACAAACCTAAAAAGAATACAAATTTTACTTACATAGTGATTGATCCTTAAAAACATTATTTATTAGGACTGGAGTTTCTTTTTTTCAGTGCAGATAAAGTCTAAACTCCTTTGCGGCGATAACACTTGTATGGGGGACTCTGTCCCAGGCCCAGGACGCTTATCAACTATTGATTTGCCTTATCGAGGCCACTAATCGCCAACAGGACTCATTCCCATCCTCCCTTCCTTTCGGCCGATAAGACGAACGTATCAAGTATCGATTTGATGGTTGTTGCCTAGAATCAGCATGACACTGGGTATATACATACGTATATGTATCTTGGGGTCCCGGGGTTCTTTGTTTCTTGCTTTTGTAGCCATATGGAAAATGGCATTATCGGAGCTGTCTTTACCTTGGCAAAGTGTTACCTTGCCGAAAACGTGAGCGTTGGCAAACTGCTCCAATTATTTGCGAAATTCGCTTGGCTCGATTTTAGCCATATACCTATATATACTCGCATATATATAAAAATAATGTGAGTGCACGAAGCGCTGCAGTTGCAACATTGAAGGCATTTCTTGCTAACTCAGTAAACGTAAACCGGGCGAAACCAAGACCAGGCCCCCAGCACAGACGTACCCCCCATTGATGTCTCCCTCCTGTCCGGCGGGGGGATGGGATGTGTGTGTTTGAGAACCAAGACTCAAGACCCAAGAGCCAAGAACGCCCTGCCGGGTAATTGGGTCATCGGTTGTGACAATTTCGCGAAACGCACGAAAAACGGACTGAGCCAGCAGAAAAATTAGAATACAGAGAGAGGGTTCTGTGGCTTATTCTTTGGATTATTTATGAAAATTATTAAAGCTAAATGGAGAATTTAAATAAAATGATTAACAATTTTTATATTATATTCATTTTTAAATCCCAGATGTGATACAATCAAGAGATAATGCAAGAGATAAGCAACAAATATATACACAAATCATTGTTAGTTGTTAACTCATAATTTAGAAAACTAACAGGCAAAAGAGATCGGAAACTGGGAGCTAGCCGACCAGTTCCTGATGTAGTTGTTTGTTCGCGAAAATTACAAGGAGGTTGTCCCTCCGCAACCACAGGCTCCTCGGCGTAGAACTTGTTTCCGCCACTGTTGTCATCAAATCCTGGATCTATTTTTAGTTCGTTTTCAGAGGACGGTGCAGAATGAATAGGCGAGTTCCTGTGCCTGTTCATAAAGGAAGCCGATCTTGAGAGTACCTCAGGAACAGGCACAAGATCCGCCCGGATTTCACTCGTGTAAAGAAGCTGCAATGCCGTTTCTGGGATATAGTTTTCCTTTTAAAGGAAATACATTTAACTCACGATCAATAGGCAACAAACGAAATCCAAATAATAAACTCTTATCATGCTTGAAATTTTAAAATTGTTACATCTGAGCCTCTAAGAATTGTATACTTGATCAAAAATTTGTAATTCCAAAATTAGAAATTAGGCTGAAATTGCACTTAAATTGAAGTTTACCCAATATGACAAAGTAAAGGAAGACCTTTTCGACTGTATAATAGTGGTAATTCCATGAAATAACTATATTGTCCTTTAAAACCTTTTTATATTTTTCATAAGGACTGTTTTAGTAAAAGAGGGATTTTTTTTATTCTTTATAAATGGAGATTCTAAAAAGCCAGGCGGTTTCTTGTGCATCTTCCTTAAGGTCATAAGGTTATATCATAATCGTAAATAGGATTCCTCATGAACAGGAGCAGGATTCGCTGCGATAGTTTTGAGAAAACTATCAACTTTATATAAAGGGTATATGATTAAGGATATAAGACACACAAAATCGTATTGTAGGAACATATTTTGAAATCATTTTTAATTCAGAATTTTGTTTATAATCACATAGAACGGAGGCATCAAGCGTCCAACTCCTGAAGGTGCAGCCGTTTTATCTTCCATTGGGCATCCTTCGTGAAATCCTTCTGTTACCTCGGTGTCAATTCTTAGATTTATTGTGAACTCCGTTCCAACTGAATTTAGAAAAATAGAAGGAGGCTCCGTATTCCTGCTCGTTAATAAATCCAAACTTGTGGGCAAATCGGAATCATTAAGAGCAGGCATAGGGACCGCCCGGATTCCACTCGTGGAAACAAGCTGCAATGCCGTTTTGAGGATATATTTTTCTAAATAAATCTATTTTACTCACGATTAACAGGCACAAATAGAATCCCAAATAATAAACTCCCAACATGCTTAAAATTTTGTATCTATAGATTTGAGCCTTTAAGAATTGTATACTTGATCAAAAAAATATTATGCATTATCTTAGATCTTTTCGTCTGTAAGTACATACATATAATAGCCGAAACTGTGTTCTTAACCCGGTTAATATTTTTATTTTTTTAATATTTTTTATATATTTAATATTTTTTATTTTATGGGTGAGTCTATTTTAAGTTTGTTATTATTAGTTTTTTGAAGATTCTGATAGGCGGTTCCCTGGGCATGTTCCTGCAAGAATATGATTCTTATATAATGTAGAATTATTCACGGACAGGCATAGGATCCGCTCCGATTCCACTCATATAAACCAGTGGAAAACGCCGTTTCGGGGATTCACTTTTCAATGATGTAGAACGCCTGATACCTCCATTGAGAAATCATCTATTATGTACATCTATTTGTTAAGGATAAAGGATATTTGACAGAGAAAATCGTATTGTTGAAACATATTTTTTTTATAATTATTAATTCAGCATTTTTTTTACAATTACATATAACGGAGGCATCAAGCGTCCCACTCCTGATAGTGCAGCCGCTTTATCCTCCACTTCGCATCCTTGAAATTCTGTTCCCTCATTGACAATTCTTAAATCTTTTGCGGACTCAGTTCCGAATGAACTTTGAAAAATAGAAGGAGGCTCAGTATTCCTGCTCTTTAGTGAATCCAAACTTGTGGGCGAATCGGAGTCATTAAGAGCAGGCATAGGGACCGCCCGAACTCCACTCATGGAAACAAGCTGCAATGCCGTTTTGAGGAAATACATACTTTTGGAATATAGCTTATGTACTCACGATTAACAGGCAAAAAAAAAAACCCAAAGAATAAACTCCCAACATGCTTAAAATTTTGAATTTTTAGATTTGAGCCTTTTTGAATTGTATACTTGATCAAAAATTGTAAATTGCAAAAATTTTAAATTAAAAATTGAACTGATTCCATTTAAATTGAAATTTATCCAAAATGGTGAAGTTTATGTTAGTTGACCTGTTCAACTGTTTAATTTTGTTAATAATAAAATTAATAGATTATAAGATGAATATCTTATATAAGATATAAGATGAAGAATAAGATGCCTTGCTAAGAGTACTATAATATTGGTCAAAAGTGTGTAAGTCAATGAAGGCATCTCCCATCCTATAAAGTGTACATATTCTTGATCAGGATCACCTCCTAAATCGATATAGGCATGTCCTTTGTCCGTCTGTCTGCCCGACTATCCGTCTGCCTGTTTATATCCCAAATTCGTGATATAAGAAATTGTTTTTACAATATAGTTCTCATAAGAATCGACCATCTATGGCTCTGCCCAAAAAAAGCTTTTCTATCTTGTTTTCCATTCCTTTTAAAAATTTAGTTATGAGAAACTAGAAATATATTACAAACTAGTTTCTAGTTATTATTTATTATTAGTTATTTACACATTAAATATTTTATAGGGGATGAAATACTGCATCTATTTTTATGAAAGGATAGGAGATACCGCTGCTTGTTCATTAAGGCATCCCGATCATGAACATTATCATGAACAGGCTCGGGATACGCCGGGATCCCACTTATGTAAACAAGCTGAAACCCCGTTTCGATGATATGCTTTAAATATATCGATCTCAAAGATCTGAAGTAGTTTTGTTTTACCTGTAGTAGAGTTTTAAGGATACTGACCATTTTATATAGTGGATAAAATCGTAGATGTAAAAGCCGTTTTAAAAATAATTTTTAATTCAGAATTTGTTTTAGAATTGCAAGCAATGGAGGTATCAGGCGTCCAGCTCCTGAGGAATTAGGCCTTTTTCCATCCGCGTGGTGTTTATGTTCGGCTACTCCCCCTGTTACTAGTTCTGACTCCTCCTTTCTTCGATTTTTTGGCCAAAAAGAATTTTCAGGTCCAAATGAATTTTGAAAAAGAAAAAGCTGCTTAGTGTTCCAACTGGGGAAGAAATCCGAACTTTCTACTAAACCGGAGTCATTAAGGGCAGGCAAAGGAACCGCCGGGACTCCTCTCGTGGAAACAAGCTAAGACTTTCATCTAGAAAAATATTTATTCTTTTTGAGAAAGTTTTATCAACTCACGATTAACAGGCAACCCAATAAAATCCAAGGACTATAAGTTCCCATCAACATGTTCAAGGATACCAGGAAATTTTGGTTATTGTTTTTCGAAATATTAATGATGTTTATGAAATTTGGGGAAATGCGATCATAAAAAGTCTGCTTTCGAAATATTAATGCTGTTTATGAAATTTGGGGAAATGCGATCATGATCAAAAAAAGTCTGTTTGTTTTTGATTAGATGGAACCTCAAAAACCATAATCTTACGCACATGTAACAATAAAATATGAAGCACATCCCGAATAGCCCCTGTGGGGTTAATAATTTCTATCATATGGAAGACTTTAATGTCTAAATGGTTTGTAAGGAACTGGGAATCAGCATCACCTTTTCAGGGTTAGATCCTACAGTTTCTAGCTTTCATGAAAAAAATTCTATCTGAAAGAGAAACAAAATCCAGTTAACTCAAGTTTGATTTCTTTTTTAATGATACAATGTAGTCCATAAAGCCGCGAAGAGATACAGCCATACCTGCGGTGTTGTTGCTTCAGTTCGTATCCTTGGTTTGATTTTTCATTAAGGATTTGCAATTTTATTTTTAGTTAGATACTTAAAAGCATGCTGAATGGCCTGAAAGAGAAGAAACATAGTAGTAACCTGGCCAAAAGTAACTGGAACTGGGTAACCACTAACAAACAAACAAACATACACATATGTACATACACATGCTTGGCCAGCAACTTGACCAACACAGAAGCACTTGGTTAAAATGAGCGGCTCAAGGTCATCACGCCATACAAAAAGAAACGATGGCGATGGAGACGGAGACGGCTTGGAGATGGAGATGGAGAAAAATGCTGAAAATCTCTTAACGATGGCGTCTAACTGCAGCCAAAGTCGCACTTGCAGTAGTCTCTCAATGGCCTCGAATCCGCGGCGGCGGCGCAGCAGCAGCAGGCACAACGTCGCAGCTCCCAACAGGCAACAACAAAAGCGGGCTTACGAAATCACGAGCTATTTGAATTGAATGAGCCACAAAGATCATAGAGGCTTAGAGTGGATGGTGGAGGTTGGGGGTGCTCTAGGGGATACCAGGCAAAATAATGCACTTGGCAAAATATTTACTCAATTTTTCGAGAAATCTTAAGCTTAACCTCAAGTCTCAGCTTATCATAAAACAACTTACTACAACAATCCTTTGTAAAATAGTTATAATCATAAATCAAAATGTTAAAGCTTTTATTTTAGCTGTATTCTCAGGAACTTTTTGATGGGGCTGCCGATGGAAAAATTCGCACATTATTATGATTGCACTTAGCATGGGAACTTTCAAGTATCTATGAGTATGAGAGTGAGATATCTCAAAGATACATCTCTCCATCGCTCCAGAATTATGAGTACCTCCGTCTCTTTGTGTTTCTATCTCTCCAATTTTCGCCTGACTAGTAGTCCTACGTACAAATCAATGGAATGCTAGTCGAACACTGATCAAATACACCGCATACTGCCCATGCCCAAAGTCAGCCCCGATCGTCAACATCCACAGGCATCATCAACAACATAAACATCGTCAAAGGCAACAAAACAACAACCGCCGCAACAAATTGGAAAAACACAAATCTGAATGCGAAAACCGGAATGCCCTTTCCTGGTCGAAAGTGGTCCATAGTTTCAATTAATTAGAGACTAATGAATACTTTTCTTTAAGGATGTTATCAGGTTATCATTACTTTTATTAAATCCTCCTAAGGAAACTAGTTCGGGATGAAAATAACTCCCATAAAAAATAATAAAAATCTACAAGACATTTGGTCCTAAAATAAAAATCCTTAAAAATTAAACAAACCTTTTCAAAATAGTATATTATTGTATAGTGTAGCATATACCACATAGTAAAGTATACTATACAGTGTCGTATAGTATATAATATAGTATAGTTACCCTTTGTTAAGAGTATGAAAACTTTGTCGCCTTGTGGGCGGCATCAAAGTTGCCGTTCACTTGCAATTGCGATCCGCTGGTGGGCGGCGTGGTGAGGCTTTGCTTGGACCGACTTTCTGGTGGTTAAATGTATGTATGTACGTATGTCCGTATATTCGCCTAGTGGTAGTTGGTTAGTTGGTGGGTTGGTGGCGTGCCTCGGTGGCATTTGGTGTCATTCGAAGTTAATTGCTGGGAACGAGTGACAGAGGCCGCTGTACCTCGACTGTTTCGGCTCTGGCCCGGATTTGTGTCAACTCTTAAGGTTAACCTCGCAATTATGATTGGAGCCGCTGGTGTCTTCGGGTTTCTCGAGTTCTATTCTCGTCCATTCTCCCAATTATGAAGTGGATAGGTGAAGGCGTGTCGAGTTGATCACTAAAGGAGTTGGGCAATATTTGCCATTACAAGAGCTCCGAATCTTAACTTTTCCTTAACTTGAAGTACCAGCTTAAATTCCTGAGATCTTTAAGTCAAAACCTGATATTCCTAATTAGAAATATTGAAAATAGAGACCCAAAAAAGTGAAGATGCTGCCGCAGGAAAATCTTCTTCTATTTTCCCAAGTCCCCAGCTTCTTCGTTAGCTTGCCCTACACTTCCCTATTCCAGTCTTCTGTGGCCCAACTTCCCCTTTTTCGATTCAGCTTTTCTTTATGGCTCCAGCCCGCTGGCGTTCCTCGTTTTCCAGATTGGAGTGTGAGAAAATACATCAAGGTTCAGATACAGATACACTTGTAGCGAGAGGGGGAGAAGGAGATAGCGGCAGCTCGCTCTGTAAGTGGTTCCGTCTGGGCTCGAATCCCGTTAGAGCGTCAGAGCGTTAGAGCTTGGAAAAGGGCAATACATATTTCTATGAAATCCGAATTCGACTTGGAGCAATCTTACAGCTACGTCTGTATCTGCAGATGCATTGGTATTTGTATCTGGATCGGTTTTGGCCGCATTAGGATGGATCCCTTGGGAGGGAAAAGCCAAACTAGAAATCCGAGTAACAGATTTCGAAACCCCGTCAGCTCAACTTTCGTTTCGATTATGAAATCAAGACAGCCCGACCGAGTGGGAAGATGAGTTGGCTTCACATAAAGGCGGGAAATGGATGATTTCCTTGGTTGCTTTTGACTCTTTCCCTGGGAAATAACGGAGCAGGAATTCAGGTCAAGCGCGCTTAGGAATGTCTAATATCGGAGAATCCCTGACTTGATAAGCCAATAAGAACGCAGATACGTTCTACGGATACCTGTGACTCCACTGAGCCACTGATTATTCAAATGTTATGCGCAATTTAGTTATTTGTTGGTTGTTTACTTTTTTTATGGCTCGTATTATTCAACAGCCATTCGATTTCGTTTCGTGGCGACTCCTTGATGGGCAAGTTGGCCAAGTGGAAAACCAGTTTTAGAATCGGCCAAAACCCAAATAACAGCCAGCAAAAACAAAACCATCATCGCATTAGAGAATCCCACGCAGAACGCGTTTCACTCGCTCAGGCTTTGGCCAACAAAGTGCACGACTAGGTCTAATAAAGCCGAGTAACCCATACACCTCGGCGACTGTCGTAGAGAGGAAAACCCCCCACGCACAGGCAACTTTGAAGGTTGAAAAGCTATCATAACAAAAGTACTCAGAAAAATGAAAAACAAAGCTATATTCTAGTAAAAATACTACTAAGTTGCTTTAAGCCTGATTCCTTTCCTTCCGTTAACCATAAAAATCATTATCATTTGATTGATTTTATTATTTAGGGAAATTTTGAAAACCACCTGGTTCTCTGCTTTCTCTGTTCAGGAGAGTTTTCTTAATTCAAAGTAAGTTTCATCTCACACACTGCCTTGGAGGCAGCTCTAACAACAATTAAGCAATTAATTTATTTTAGCTGTGGCACTTTGAATAGCGGGAAAAAATCCAAGCCAAGTAGTAAATGGCCTGGCAGCCGGCCAGATCGGATCAAACCTGTTGATCGCGAGTGGCGCGAGGCCCCGGATCCGAACTTCGGGCAGTACCCAAGGCGGAGAGCCCGCGAGAGGGCTAAGCTTTAGCCCGAGTATCTAACAGATACACGTACTACACGATTTCGTGTGCATACATATGTGTGCAAATTACCCCTTGGGGACTAGCCGCGTTTCGCAAGGCGATGCAAATGGCTGTGGGACTTTGGGCCAAGGGAGGCAGAGCTCGGCAGCCGAGGGATGCACTGCGATCGCCCTGCTGAATCACTTCTCGGGTGACTCATGTCGAGCATCATTATCTAGCGCCTTAAATGGAATTTGTTTTCTAGATGTCTTCAAACTTGTATACTCTTGCTTGGGGTCTTATTCGTTTGTTGAAAAGTATGCAACAGAAGGGGACTTCTCTATCCTTCCCTATCTCATTCTTAAAGAGTTTTCAACACCAGAACTCCCGATAAGCAGATCATTTCCTCAGAAATGTCATATCGAGAGATTGTCCGAGTCGCACTATCCTTTACTGAGTCAAAGAACTCTTGAACGTAATGCATCCAAAGATACTATCGTCTGTTGGGAACTGTTCCCATATATCCCCATAAAACACAGAAACCCCAGTCTGCTTTGATTCCCAGGCAACACTAATGATCCTTTAAATTGCTTCAAATAATCAGACGAGGCCCTCTGAGAGTTCGGGTAACGCCCCTCGACTTGGAATTACCCAGAGTGCGACCCACTCCCACCGCTTGAGTTCGGAAGGGCGGTCATCCAGTGGGTTGCATATGCACTGAAAAAAATCAACGTTAAGGATTTATACTCCATAGGACTTTACTTATAATAGTTCATTTTTTATATTACAAATTTAGTTAAAAGAAAAATAAATATATTTCTAAATATAACAGAGAAGAAGAAGTTCTTCAATTGTTTGCTGTGTACCGGGTAACCCCAGAAACAATTACTCAAGACCTAGTAGATGCCATTGGGGAAAATATCGAATCATTTCGGTTTCAGTTAGAAGCGCGAGATCTATGGAAAGGGCTTGGGGCGGAGAGGGAGAAGGTGGAAGTGGAAGTGGCAGAGTCGAGCAGAGCCGGCACGCTTTTCTGATCAAACCAGTTTGCCGTAATGGATGGCATTTGGAATTAGTTACCGCTGATTTTGCTGCACTGGAATTCGCCGAGCGCTAGAAATTCCCCGCCACGCCCCTCGGTAGCAGCCCAACACGGCCCACCTCTCACCTTCCACCTCCCACCTCGCACGGTGGCCTCCGTTAAGATAGCTACTATTTTTAGCCTCGACAGAACTTCGTTAAAGTGCAATCAATTTGCAAGTGCTGCGAAGAGAAATAAACAAGCGGAGCAGCCACCCTTTTTCCCAAAAAAAAAGAATCGCTGGTGGAGCCAGAAGCAGCAGCAGAGGAAGAAAAAGAAGCCGCTTCGTCGGCAGAACGAAAACGAGGACGACGAAACTGCATTGTTGTCATATTTCGTAATACGCTGATGCAGCAAGCCAGTGTGGGGGGTGGTGGGCGGTGCTGGGGGCTGGGGTCTGGGGGCTGAGGTGCAGTGGCGGCAACAGCAGCCAGGTCACTGCGAGCAGAGAGCCGAGTGAGCCGTGAGAGAAAAGGAAACTTGGTTTCAACACAAGCTTATCAGCGAGAGGCTTCTCGCGTAAGGGCAGAGCGCCAACGCAGCGGCGCTGCGCAGCCGAAATGTCAAGTTGGAGCCCTCTCTCTCTCTCATGCTGCTGGCGGCGACTGCGCTGCTTGGGGCTTGCCATTTGGAGCAACTCGAACGACGGCTACGTGCCATTCCATTTCATCCGCTCGTCCGTCCACATCCACTTGCGTTTTTTGCGCCCCTGCCAGTGCAAGCAAGAGAGCCATGTGAAACGCAAAACAAAAAAACAAAAAATAAAAAAACGAAAAAAAACCCACACCGCCCACTGGTCTCAATCCCATTTCCATTACCATCAGCCATTGCCAGCACTACCATTCCCACATATTCCGTATTCCCAGCTCAGTTCGTGTTTCGTGATCAAAGCTCTCAGTCGGATTCCTCGACTTCGGCACCGCTTCGGCTCTTCTCGTGGCAGAGCGTTGGCGCCTCAGCTCAGGGACAAAATACGTATACGCCGTACGGCTTCTGCGTCGCCGTCAACATCCCTGCCGATTCAGTTCTGATTGGAGGTTCGTGCGCGGCGTTTCCTCAGCTGTTTTGTTGCCCCTATTTTTGCCTTTTGCTTCGTGCTTCGTTTCTTTTGCCAATTACGTGTAACCACCACCAGCAATCGCAAACAAAAACCACACAACTACAACAAAAACAGTGCTCAAGTGTTGCAAGCTTTCCGCCGAATAAACCTCAAAACGGATTACTAAGAATCTTCTAAGAATTGGTAAGTTTCAGTTTCTCGTGGTATTTGATTTCAGAAAAGGTCAAAGCAGGAGATAAGGTGATAAGGAGTTAGGGGAAATTATACTTTAAATCTGATCTGGTCAGATATAGTCATCTAGCTGGCATCTATAATGCCGCGCAGACAGATTTCTTCTAACAATCTCCATTGTGGGTATCTGTGTGCTTACACCGACATACACGCTGGCAAAGTTTACGCTTATTAGAAAGGCTAGCGAGGGCAGGCAGCCAGGCACATTTTGTATCCGACAGATACACAAGCACACACACTGGCACACTCGTACTGCTCATGGGGAGTAATGCGCCACCGCACTAGATACCAGATACTAGATACATAGATACGTCCGCCGCTTATTTGTCGGTCGTGCTTCAGTGATCTCTGTCATTTTCAGTCGCCCATTTCCTTTTTTTATCCCCCACTTCCACATCCACATCCATATCCAGCCGCCATTGCCGCACCCCTTTCGGCTAGCCTTCCAGTGGCTTCCAGACGCCTCCAGTGGCTGGAACTTTTCGATTTCCATGCGGTGTCCACATGCGATCCCCCAAGCAATTTTCTGAATGAAATCATTGAGTGAGTGTAAGATTGAGTAAGTGAATGAATGAGTGCAAGAGTGTGTGAGTGGTATGTTAGGAAACGCACGAAAAAAGTTGTTCCAACATTGATACGCTTAGAATTTCAAAGAAATAATGAATATTTTTTTTTATTGTTGAATATCTCTTCCATTAAGCCAACTGTCAGATATTTCCAATCGAAAAACTTCCTTGGGGTGGTGAGGCAACCCTGGCAAATCAACCACGCCGGCTTGCACCTGTGCCAAGCCACAAATTCAATTATGCAAATCCCATTTAAGATCAGATCCCAAGCCCAATCTCCGTCTCTGATCTGCATTTGTTTTTGTTTCTGTTTTTGTTTTGGTGTGTTATTTGTTATTTGTTCTGCGCTTTTTTCTGTTAACCCACTTCACATAGTGGCAGCAACAACAAAAATCATGAATTATTATTTTGCATTGGCGCAAAAAGGAAACGAATGCCAAGTCTCTGATCACACATAAATTTTGCGGTTGTTTTGTTAATGAAACGACAAGAGAAACAACAGCAGCGGTGCTCTCTTATATTGCCTGCTCTGTCTGAAAGCTTTTTTTTGTTTGATTGCACACACTGGCAGGCACCTTGCGCTCAGCTGAAATTATGCTCAAATTATAACTGTTGTTCAGCCGGCGATCGAAACAGTTAAAGCACCAGCCGCAGAGGAAAATAAAGAAAAGAGAAATGACTAACACTCTCAGATCAGATCGGCATACACACATACATATGTATATTGTTTTTTGGTAAAACCCACAACAGAATCAAACAACAGTCCATGCGGCGTATACGCATTATTAGAGAGTGCCCGCTCTCCGTGCGTTTCATTTTCACCATCGATGCTAGATTCGAATATTATTTTATTCTATACAAAAAACACTCTCTAATATAATAGTTTTTGCTAATATATGTATGTACGATTTATACACATTTCCTTTATTCACAAACTAAATTTTCTCCTTTTATTCTATAGCTCCTGACATATCATTTTCAATAAATTTCTGAGAACAGAAGACTGTTCTGTTTTGCGGCTCACAATACTCTTAATAATTATTGTTATTTAAAACGATTTTTTATTTACTTATTTCATTTGCAAATGTCAGCTGCTTGGCTAAAGAAATGCCTGTTTTGTCTGGTATTTTCCTTAATGTATTCATACCGCTCGTTTATGATCTTACTTCATACTCCTTGCTTTCTGAGCTCACGGCGGTTTTGGGACTTTTTACAGAGTGCACTTCTGATTTTATCACCTGACGTGCCTTCGATCGGCTCTCGAAGAATTCGCGGTATTTCGCCGGGCTCTGCCCGCCGGATATCTTTGCTCCGATTCTTCATCCTGATAATGCACAGTTCGCTGTGTTCTGCCCATATATCTCCTTTTTTAATTAGCAATCTGCAGAAAAACTTCGACTACTGCAAAAACCTAAATTCAAAAGTGGAACACAAACAAAAACAGCTCAAAAGTCAGCAGAAAAAAAGAGGAATCAACAGAAAATAAAAAACAGAAGAGGTCAGTGACCAAAATATGTTTTGTAACTCTGGCAGAAACCATCGCGAAAGAGAGAGGGCCACAACAGAGCGAAAGACAGAACCCAGAAGGCAGTTTTGACCCTTTGTACCCCGGATATATGCACATAGTAGTTCCCGCTGCCAGAGGTTTTCGATTATTTGGACCAGTTCCCCGTTCAGCTGAGCTAGTGAAAGTTAGGATCGTATTCGAGAAACCCATTTCCTTGTTCTTTTGTTGGAAACCCGCCTGAAGGATATGTAAAGATTTCCAAGACGTTTACACAATTTCCGCCTGCTGGTTGCATTTTCATCTGTGCCTGTTGTTTAAGCCTTTAGCTCGGGAAACACACACTCGCACTCACTAGTATGTATGTAAATTACAGGCATGGACACATATTGACACTTTAATTCAATTAACGACGGCTGCGTCGCTGCCGACGCAGCTCAATGTCCGCGTCAAGTATACGCCCTGTGGCGGCCTGCCTAAAAAAGACCACTCGTCCGCAGGGGCACACGCACACACACCTATCCGCCTGCTGCTTCCTATTTTCCATTCTCCGGCAAAGGGGCAGTGAAATGCAAAAAAGGGGGGGGGAAACAAAAGGAGAGCGGATGGCCAGGCATCCGACTTAAGGCTGCTTCCGTTTGCGGTGTGTGTGTGTGTGTGAGGAAAAAGGCAACATAAGCAAAACAAAATAAACACAGAAATAAGCAACTACGAAATGCAAATGAAATGTAATTGAAAGCGGCGCTGCCAACGTCGCAGTTTTAGTCGCTGCCGCTGCTACCCTTAAGCTTTGGCAGGGGACATTGTCCGTTTGCGGGACCCCGATTGGCGATTTGCCGAAGTCCAATGGGGCACGGTGGTACTTCATTGAAATGAGACTTCATTGAAATCACAAATTATGGGAAATAGGAAACTCAAAAGATCCTTGCAAAAATAAACGATAAAAATAAAAGTAAAAGGGAGTCATTTAATATTATTTTAAATAATTTATTGAATTTGAGTATGTAGGTAAATTTATTTAAAAATCTAGACAAAATCCTTTTTTCCTGCTTTTTGCTGCCTCTGCTCCACTGTGCCACAGGCGAGTAAAGAGCACACGACAATAAGAAAAAAGCTGTGTGTATATTTAATCCTCTCAAAGAGGATTTTTCGATTGCGGCTGTTGCTGCTGTTGGGCCAGTTGCACACGGCCCCAACAGGCGCACACACACTCACAGGCACTGGCCAGGGGCAGTGGGGGGCGGCACAAGCAGGCAGAGATATTTTCCTCGTAGCCTCCAAGGAGCGCAGACGAGAAAAGTCACCTCTAAAAAGCGAACAAACAAATATCCCCAACGCGCACGGATACAAGTACCAAACACCACTACCAAGCCACTCACGCACATGAACGGACCGTGCGCGATAAGCTTAATTGAGCGCGCAGTGGTGGGCGACGGGTGGCGGGGGGAGGGCAGAAGGAGGCGGGGGTGGAGGCCAGTGGGGATGACACACACAGCATTATCAACAACGCAACACGCACACTAATAGAATGCCAGGAGAGCAGCAAGGAAAACGATGAAAAAATGTAAACTGAAATATGCACGCAGTTGTGACGCCGACGACGACGACGACGCCAGCAGCGGCAGTGCCTTGGGCAGAGGCCCCAAAACGCACGAGGAGAAAGCAGCACACACTGCGTGCTTTTTCTTGGAATACCCCTTGATTGAGGATAGGCAGTACGGGTACAATGGAGGCAAGACCCCAGATAAGCCTTTTCATATAAATTTTAATTTGTATTTAATTTTTTTAATGGAAATTTTTAATTTGTAAGCTGTTTTTAAAGCTTATCTAAATTTGAAAATTGCTCCATTTAATTCCTTATCCTTTAACTATTTCTGAGCTGATAAACAACAATTATTCATTCAAGAACCCCAAAATATATAGTTATAGGGTAAAACCCCGACAATCTCCCATTTCTGTTTTCTTCTTCTTCAGCCTTCGGCTATCGTTTCCTTTGTTTGTTGCTGCTGCCAGCCGAACAAGGCAATCCGAGGCGATCCGACCGATCCTCGTGAGGCACTCTCCTTGGTTCGTCTCTTCTCTCCATTCCTCTTTTGGGTGGTACGTTTTAGATAGTGCATCTGGGCGAGGGCGCTGGAGGTGGGTGCTCTTGGGGATTTGTGTGGGGATATGCCGCATGGTCGGGCGCAGCTGTTTCTGAAAAGTTTCGTCAGAGGATCGCTGGCTGGATGCGGCAACTGGGTCAGTTTAAAAATACCCACACCAAATATCTAAATTCCATTAGGAGCGGCGCCAGGAACTACTCACATCCAATAAAGAATTCATATTGTAATTATACATATTATTTATACAAGTTTCTAGAAACATATTCCTGATTTCAAAATCGAGGTTCTTTTATTAGGAGGGGCGGGCAAGAAACACATGTTCCAAGGTGTTTTCAGTGCCTCTCTGAGAATGCCGGCATTTCACTAAACACTTGCTCTCACTATTTTGGCTACTCTCTTTCACGGTCTTATCGCTAGCAAGGAGGGAGAAAACTTTCTTGGAGAGCCAGATTCCAAATTTCTCGTAGGGCAATGGGACACACTTGACTCACGAGTCGAAAGGCCTCGGAGCTAGTGTCTTTTATCTGGCGTGTCCCAATGTATAAAGTGTACACACAGCTATCATATAGAAACTTCCTTTGGCAGTCTTATCAGCGAAATGCGGTTAAGAGAACTACAAATATACAGGGGTATGGCAGGAGAGAACACTGCAAGAAGTAATGTGCGTTTTATACTTGATACTCAGGATCTTTGAATTTTCAGCAACCATTTTTATGTCGGTCCTTAATAAATGTCCTTAAATATCCTTCTTTTAGACTCTTTTAGGCCAATGTTAAACCCTGGAATGGAACCATATCTCTAGTCTGGTAGTGATCTATCATAGAAATAGTCTATTATTAATAGGTTTTAAATGAAAAAGGATTGTAATGAACCTTAAATATACATATATTGTGACGAACACGGTGAAGTGGATACCGATTGGTAGCATACTTTGCCTACGGGACCGGCCTAGCTCAGTAAAGAGTCCAGGGGGTTGGGTTACTTCCTAATCAGGATCACCGCCACACAATAAAATTTTGTAGACAGAGTTGGAAAGGGTTAGGAGGGGATACAGTCATTTCGGGTAGACATGAATATGAGACAAACAGCCTATGTTATTGAAGAACTGAGGTGGGATAGTTCTTCTGCTTGCCCCGCCCTTCCTGTAAAGACTTACTACTTATTTCTGCCTTTACCCATTTAAAGAGAAATCGTTTAGCTGAGGTGCCCATACAAATAATATACTTTACCTCATTTTTAACTGTCCTTCAGTTCACAGTGTGAACTTCACACTCCATTGCTTAAGCATTTTCATCTTTCTCCTTACAATCTACTTAACCTAAATCCTTACTCCTACTGGTTTTCGCTAATCCTAATCAATTGAAAATTAATTTTTCTTAACTGCTTATAATAATATTTAATAAGGTTTGAATTAAAAAGGAATATTTCAGGATCTTACATTGAGATAGAAAGCTATCTTCGGCCGGAGCCGAAGTTGATATACCCTTGCAGTTAAAACCGGATATATGTATATCGCAAACATCGGATATAGTTGGCCGATCCTTGAGATATATTATGAGAATATCATAATATAACTAATTAATTACAATAAAAAATCTAAAATAAAGTACCAAGCTTCCAGCTTCAATAATACCAAAGTTGGTATTTTTACCAAATACCATTTCCGATCAATCAGTTATATGGCAGCTATAGGATATAGTCGGCCGATCCTTATAAAATTTGGTAGGTCGTATTATTTTGCCAAAAATAGCTTTCGTACAAAATCTGAACTCTATAACTCTAAAAACACTAAAGTTATACCACCTTTATAGGGTCGGAGATGTCTCCTTCACTGCGTATAATACCCTCTGCAAGGGTATAAAAATGATTTAGGCAAAAATAAAAAATATAAGTGTTCTGTTTAACTGGTTGCCCCACGCTGCTTCGATACGCTCTTTTCATCGTTGTGGGTGATTTTGATTCTTAAATATTGTCACTATACACCACAGGGAGAGTCTGGCTTGCACATGGCCAATGCGAGCTTAGGTAGACATGAGGTTCGCCCAAGGTAGTGAGGTTATGTAGACTTGCGGTTTCCTTTTTCGGTTACACGTTTAGGGGCTGGTCGAGGTATGTTCGCACTTGGCCACTTGGCGTAGTTGTGCTTCGCTTGTGACTTCTGGATCCTGTAGTGACCCGTATCACCTACAAAGTGACCCGTAGTCTGGTAGAGATCGATCGAAGAAATAGAAAGGTCATTTAATAAATTAAAAAAAAATACTAAAAAAAAGGAATATTAATATATGTATGTATGTTAGATATATTAGGTATATAAGATATATTAGAAGATATATTAGATTTAAATCAATCTCAAAATACCGTCTCAAAAGCCCCTAGTTCTAAAGATGTTTATTAGTTTACAAAACTTTACTGTATGACCTTTTTGAGGGTTTGTGGTGGTCGTGTGACGGCCATCTGGAGAGCGGATAGGCGGATAGATGGATGGCTGGCTGGCTGGCTGCTTGGGTGTCGTTCGATGGCTGCCTTGTCGAGTGGCCAACCAAGTGTGTCAGTTCGCCGGAGAACTCGAATGCTTTGGAACTTTCCCCGTCCTCCGCTGACCCGCATTTCGAATGTCTAAATTAAGGACACCGCCATAAAAAGCTCTCCGCGACGGCGAGGGCAAGCGACTAGGGGGCCGTTTTGTGTGGGTCGAGGCGTGAAGCAGCCGCAGCCGCAGTCGAAGCAAAAACAAATGCATAGATCAATAATGTTGACATCCGAGCAGGGGAGGGCAAAGGGTGTTGCAACAGAGGAAGGCGACACATGAGGAGACGCCCTTCTGGGGCGAGACTGTGAGCTGCCAAAAAACTACACCCTTTGGTTGGGAAAAAAACGACACCAAGGAAATAATGACAACAAATTTAGTTTCATCTAACAATGGCCACAAATCAGTCAATGGAAGTCGAACTGGTAGTTTTCCAGCTTCCAATCCCGCCGATCGTCGGGTGAGCTCACCCAGCGAGGGCAACTAGTTTTCCCCGCAGCCGCCGAGAACCCTGCCCCCTGAAAACAGTTCCCATGGAGCCCCCGACAGCCTCCGATCCCGACTGGCTGAAGATCGGAGCGCTGTAGATTTTGTTCACTCCTCCGCAAATGTTTGCCTTATATGATCGAGAACCACTACACCTACCATGTGGATTACATATTTTTACGGGTGTATCTGTTTCATACTGAAGCTGTTACAGGCTATTACTGAAAGCAGAGTTTATACACAATTCGGCAGTTACTCTATCATAAATCCTTGGAACGACTGGCCGGAATGGCCTTCATTATTTATAAAGAACATAACAAATAGGAGCCTTCGCGGTGCTAGATACAGGTTTGTTCGCGAAGCACTAAATTTAAGCAAGTATCTTCTTAAATGACAATATATAGGTCTACCAATCAATCGATTTATTTATACTTTCAAAGATAACCGCAAGTAGATATGCAAACAAACAATTAATAACCATTGAACCATCGAGGGGTTCTCGATTAATGGTGGGAGATAATGTCCACAACATGGACTTTGTGGGTGAACTATTTTAAATTACGAACCAAAATGATGGTAGGATCTCTGTCATCTCTGTCAGGTATCTCGGTAATGATCGGAAACGTTCCACGGGGACTCCACTATGGCGTGTCTATTATTAAATTTCTCTATGAATGAAATTATTCACAAACATATGTATGTATGTATGGATGGCTATACCCACCTCTATACACAGGCATTGGCCAACTTTTGAGGGTGTGGGTTGAAAAAGTCCACAGCAAGCCCCCCCTCCCCGGTTACACTTGAATGACAATTTCGAAAACTTATGGGGGACTCGGCCCAAGCGTAGAGTCCTAGTGTGTGTGTTTCTTTTTCGTTGCTCCTGAGTGTGTGTGGCATTGACAGCGGACCACGGCCCACGGCCCCTTTCCCTCCCTTGGACCCCTTCAGCCCCCCCAACACAGAAAACCCCCTTCTCTTTGGAAGCTTACGTGCTTGGCTGCTAACCTTTTTTTACGTTTGCGTTTCCATTTTTTCAGTTTCTGTTTTTGTTTTTGTTATGCTTTTAAAGCCAAGCTTTTTCTTTTGGGTGCCTACGTGCAAAGGAATTTTACACTTGGCGAACAAAGGCGCAAAAGCTAGACAGAGAAAGAGCTAGAAACTACGATAGAGGCGGCGGCAGCAAAAACAACAACGGGACTTTATGACAACCAGACGTCCGTCGCTAGAAAACGAAGCGAGAAGAATCGGTGGCACGAGAAGAGTGGTGGGGCAAGGGCCGCGGGAAGCCGAGGAGAAAAGTTATGCATGTAAGCAAAGTACAAAGAGCCGAGCTTCCACTGGCGGCATTGTGAGCCAAGGAGAGGGAGCCGGGCGGCGGGGCGAAGGGCGGAAATGGGGGGAAGCATTAGAAGAATCGGGCACTGAGAGAAAAGCAGTCCCTACATCTAGGACTTTAACAGTTACTGATTTTTATTGAATTATCCTTCAAGATTATCCTTAAGATTATTAAATTATTAGTCTTTTAGTCCTTTATTATCTTACAGTTTCTCCCAGTGTAGAACAAGGAGGGACTTGGGAGGTTTCAATTTATAGACCAACCGATCGACGGCAGGAAAGAGGGTTAAAAGGGGGCCAGCTATCAGGCAAGAGGGAGCGGTGGGGCGGCAAGCGGTCGACACATGTGTTTGGTGCCAACCTGCGATACCTGTTCCGCTGTTGACGGCGTCGGAACACCAGAATCCGGCCACATAGCTAGCAGCTAGCAGCAGCAGTTACTCAGTTAGTCAGTCATCAACACAGATACTCACATGCACACCCCACTCCACACACGCTCAGGTGCTTCTCTCTTCGGGCCAACTCATTCAGCGGCTTTCGGTGTTTACACACCAAACAGCGTTAGAGTCCGAAAGAGAGCATCCCCACCCGCCTGATCTTTCGTACCTGCCACCCCCTCTGAGCCCCCAGATGGAAAGACTCACGCATTTCTGCCACAGTCACAGGCTCCAGTGCTTTTCGGCGGCTCGGCTTGGCTTTTTATTGCGGGGGCGCTGATTGAGTGGGCCACATGTGCCAAGTGTCACGCACACTCTGCCAGCCACACACACTGAGGCGCTGAAAACATGTCCACCGCCACCAGACGACACACCAACCACATCCACTGAAACAACATCAATAGCCAACTCAGCCAGAGCCAGAAACCTACATTGAGCCGCAGATATTAAGTAACAATTGGCAGCCACTGAGGCATAGACATGGACTTGGCAACTGGCAAAGGGTGGCCTAAAAATAGCCATGATAAAGATTTTATTCCTAGATTTCTTCTAGCTGATCTTCGGTTGGAATTTTGAAATAAAATATAATCAGTACAGCTCCTTGTCTAGGTCTAGGATCGTAAGTTCCCCTCTCGAGATTTCTACACTCCCATATAAGCCATGAGAAAATCATTCATTATAATTGCCCAGCCCCATCCTCACTTTTCAAACGAGTCTTCCTCCGTCAAATGTAAAAATTCCGTTTCACTCCCAGCCGAAAATTTCGAAATCATCATTGTCGGTGGTAGAGGAAGAAGAGGAAACGTCGTTAATTTGTGAGCCCTGTCACCGATTATACTTCCCAACCTTCCCCCTCCGCTGCTCTCGCACACATCCGCGGAGGTATTGTTGTAACTTTTTTTTTTTTTTTCGCTGATAAAGCCCAAACAGGAGAGCAGCCTCCCCCCGCAGACCTTGTTGTGGAATGGAGAGAGGAAGTCATAGAGCGTAGATACAGCGGTTTATACAAACATACATCTGAATATTAGACCAGCGACTAAGTAGAACGAGTCCCCAACCGCAGTCCGAAGCAGAACCCCCATTAGAGCTCTGGAGCTCTGAAAAAAATTACGATAAGGAATCCTAGAAAACATTTAAAAATACATTATGGGTCATAATGTTTTTCAGTGAATATTATTTCTTGGTAACCCTAAGCTAGGATCCAGAACGTTGATACCCAAGTATGATCTTTAAACCTACGTATGTACATACATATGTATTTTCCCCTGTGCACCTCGGATTCAGAGTCAGATTCAGCTTCAGAGTCAGAGTTCCGATCCCAGGCAAAGCTCCACAAAAGCCACTCAAAAGTGGAAAAAAAATTAAGCAGACTGAAAAAAAACAACACATCCACTACCAACAACACGCAATAGGGCAAGGCAAACAACAACAGCGGCAGAGGCAGCGACGCCGACGTCTGCGCCGTGCCAGCAACAGGAATTTACGATTCAGTGACTACCTTATTGTGTGTTTGTTGCTATTTCACCTGGGCTGGGGAGCTCTATGTTTGCCTGTGTGTGTGCGTGTGTCTGTGTGAGAGCCTATTAGGCGAAACGATCGTTTCCGTTGCAGGGGTGCGGGGTGGACTGCGGGCTGCTGCTGGTTGTTGGTGTTGTTGTTGCCGTTACGCCTTCAGCCAGTTAATAATAGACAACAACAACAACAAAAAACCAAGGTGTGTAGGATAAAACTAAACAACAATGAAGCGGTACAGAGAGAGACAGGGAACTTTGCACAAAGCTCGCTGCTTAGGATTCCCAATCAGCTCGAGCCACTCCACTTGTAGAATTTACAGCCCGCTTACGTAATCCCTGGCCTCTGAAAAACAACAGCGAGGCTCCTTCGTCACAAAATTAAGAAACTGGGCAGTTACTTTCGACACATTTTTTTCGGTTTTAGGATTATTATACGTTTTCTATCAGGATGCCTGAAAGAAAATCTCTTAAAAATACTCGACCTAAAAATACTTTAATTAAATCTTTACACGAAAGGAAGCTCCAGACATCCGGAAACCTCATAATTATAAATAATAGATCTGTATTTGAAATGTAATTTGGTTTTTTGTTACATCAAGGTTCAAGTTAGACAAGTTCCACTGTGTATCCCAGCACGCCTGCGTTGCTGGCTCGAGTTTCCACATGTTTTTCCAATTCCAGCGGCCCCTGGAAAAACCAAAGAGCTGAAAAGCCAAGACTAGGGTTGGGACCGGGGCTGGGGCCAAACCCCAATAAAACCAGCCCAACCCAAAAAGCCACCGCCGCCTGTTGCCCTTACAACAACCACAAAAGATGTCGAGAAAATCATCAACTGTTGCTATTGTTGTTAGTAGTGGTTGTTCCTAGCTTTTTTTTTACCAGCGCGTTTTTCTTTTTAACCCCGTTTCGTTTCCCGGCCCGGCCCGCAGCGCCACGCCCCGCCCCGCCCCCACCTCTTCGTCGCGTGCAAAGGAAATTAAAAATTCAAAAAGTCAAAGGCGCAAGCAGCGGCGCGAGCAGAGAGCCAAGCAGCGGACTCTCTCTGCTGGTGTGCCCTCTCGTTCTTTCCTGATCTCCCGCTCTGACTCGCTTGAGTGTAGACTTGGGGACTCGACCAAAAGTCTCCAAAGTCGCCTGTTCGTAGGATTGCTGCGAGCGTGTGTGTGTGTGTGTGCCTGTGTGAGTTGTGGGAAGAAGAAGCAGCGTCGGCAGCGACGTCGACGGAGCTTGGAACTGGGGAGCCCGATCGCCCGAGGATCGGCCCCAGTCAGTCATTCAATCGAGAATTTGGTGTCAAAAGAGACGGACGCAAAAGAGAGCTCTTCGCTTCGTTCGTGCGGACCCCTCTCTCTTTCTCTCCTCCGCCCTACGCGCGCGCACCTCTCTTCTTCTGCCGAGTTGTGAAAATTTCCACAAGTTAAAATTAAATAAGAAAAAAGTGCAAAGGAAACAGGCGATAAACGGACGAAAAAGGTGCCTAGTAATTTTGATTTAGCTGGTGCTGGTTCAATATTTTAGGCCGGAAAGTGATATTAAAACAACTAGTTTTCAAGTGCCGGGATACAAATACTTATAAAGAAACATACATACATACATAGTCATAGGGAATGCCTTGGAAACAAGTACAGAAAATCTTGAGGCTAGAAATTTAGGACTTGCCATGAAGTCAGCCCCAATAAGCAGCTTTCTCGCTCGCACTCAATCTTCCTGTCCCTTTTCCGCGCACAGACACACTGTGCTCGACTGAAGGGGGTGTAAAAATAAGCGCATGTGTTCTGTGCTGTAAAGTGATCTTCGGAACGATTGCCGCCCACCCCTAAAAAACATCCACTCTTATCAGGCGCAGTGTGCGGCTGTATGTGTGAGCGCGGCCAGTGCAGGGGTGTGTGTGACTGCGCAGTCGGCTTCCTGCGCCGAGGACTTTGACTTCTCTCTCTCTCTCTCGCCGATCTCTCCACTGCCGCTGAGGACTTTCGAATAAATTCTTATCACATTCGTGTTTCACACTACAACAGTAACAGTGTTTCCCGAGTGAGGACGTGTCAGCGCTCCGCTCCTCTTCGGCTAACCGCAGTTTCAAAATACACATTCATCGGTAAAAAAATAAAAAATATTTAGTAATAAAATAAAAGTGTACCTTGAAAAAAACACTGCAGTTTTTTAACGAAACGCAGCCACAAACGAAACGAAAGGCAACACAATAAATTTGCCGTTTTGTGCGATCGTGCTCTTTTGGCAGGCGAAAAAAGCTTTTTCGCTGAGCTTTTCTAATAACTGTTTGCCGCGCCAGTGTGTGTTCGTGTGAGAGATCACGCTCTCTCTTTTCCCTCCGATTGAATGGTGCGCCTCCTCAATTGATTTGAACAAGTGCATAAAAACAAAAACAATTGCAAACAAACGAAAACTGCAAAGCAGAGACAAAAAAGTGGAAGCGTGGAAAAAACAGAAACCGAAAAAACAAAAAAATGAAAGACGCTGCAATAGATAGATGGAGTGGAGACTGTGCCAGGAAGACGGGAATTTTTCTGTTCCGTGGGGACGGGAATGATTTTCAATTAAGTGTACAAAGCAGCGGCGGCGGCGCCGATAAGATAAGAAAGCCAGCGCAAATATTTAGCAAGTGGAGGAAGCAAGAGGAAGCGTGGTTTCGAAATCGAAATCGAGTCTGCGAGACAAGGATTTTTTGTTGGGATTCTCGAAAGTGTACATGGGATCACTTGGAGTGATAACGCACCACGAATTTCGTGACTTTTCATGACGCTTTCCTGGAACTGGAACAGGGCCTGGAAGCAACCAGTGCTGAATGTGTGTTCTGCGTGTTCCAGTTTCCAGTGTCGTGGGTACTGTTGCTTTTTATTTGGGAATGGAAGGCGTGTAAAGTTTTCTAATTCTTTCTAATTCCACACCCTTTGGCAAGTTTTCAAGTAAAAGCACCAACACACACACACTCTGACTGTCATCGTGTCGTCCCAGTTAAGTACTCTCTGGGACTCGGACTCCCTCTTCCCCGATGGCCCCAGTGCGTGCGTTGTTGCTCCCCCCAGCCGTCCAACCAACCCATTTGAAACACATTTGAAATTTCCATTTAGATTTCCTCATTTATTTTCCTCGTCGGCCTGCATAATGTGCCTGCACAGTTGACCCTTTGGGTCGCCTCTTAAATTAAATTCCGACTGCGCGCTTAATTGAGCGCCGGCAGCGCAGTCGGCTTGCCAGGATTTCGGGGAATACAGTAGACATTGGATAAGACGCAAAGTAGATATTTGCTAAGAGACCTCAAAGGAGTGTTGAAAAAACAAATATCGGATCGTATTAATCTTGGGGTTTCCTTCGATTACAGCACGCCCTGGAATATATGTTTTGACGGCTCCCAACGACTGTCAGGCATCAAGGAGAGTCCACAGAGCAGGATATTCGAAGGACCTTAGATGAGCCGGATTCGAAAGCCAGAACACAATCCAATTGCATGAGGACATAGACCATACTCGCACCCAATCACCGACCGCTTAGTGACACAACCACGGCCTCCAAATGAAGATGGCATCCCAACGATTCTGCCTGCGGTGGAACAACCATCAGAGCAACTTGCTGTCCGTTTTCGATCAGCTGCTCCACGCAGAAACCTTCACAGATGTGACGCTGGCCGTCGAGGGGCAATACCTAAAGGCACACAAGGTGGGTGAACCAACTGACCAGCCCCTCACTAATAACATGTAATTTTTATCCGATAACTAACTTAAAATTAACTATTGTAGATGGTGCTATCTGCATGCAGTCCCTACTTCAATGCCCTGTTCGTAAACCATCCGGAAAAACACCCAATTGTCATCCTGAAAGACGTGCCCTACTCGGACATGAAGTCCCTGCTGGACTTTATGTACAGGGGCGAAGTGTCCGTGGACCAGGAGCGACTCACTGCATTCCTGCGCGTGGCCGAGAGCCTGCGCATCAAGGGCCTCACCGAGGTCAATGACGACAAACCCTCGCCGGCGGCAGCTGGAGCGGCAGCAGGCGCAGGGGCTGGAGCCGCCGGCTCCGAGAACACGCCCACTCCCCCCCAGCTGCAGCGCATCCAGCCGTACCTGGTGCCACAGCGGAACCGTGCGCAGGGCGGCGGTCTGCTGGCCAGCGCCGCTACTGCCGGAAACACTCCCGCCCTGCCGGTGCAGCCGTCGCTGCTCAGCTCAGCCCTGATGCCCAAGCGGAAGCGCGGCAGGCCCCGCAAGCTGTCGGGCAGTTCGAACGGCACTGGGAACGACTACGACGAGTTCGAACGGGAGAACATGATGAACGACTCCGACCTGGGCAACGGCAAATTGGGCAACGACTCCTACTCCGGCAACGACGACGGCTCCGACGACAACCAGCAGGATGCAGGCCACACCGACGACCTTAATGTGAGTTTCTAGTTGGTTCTTGTGGAAGGGTTTCAATCAATCTAATCCATCCTCCTCCTCCTATAGGAAAGCCACGATTCTCTTCCCACGAAACGGTCTAAGAACGCCAAGGATCACCGCATGGCCGCCCAGCAAGAGGACAACAGCACTTCCGGTAAGTCCGCCAAGGGGCCTCGCTCTAGCTCTAAGATCATGTACCTAGTCCTAAGACAATGCACCATCAACCAATACCAATACCGTTAGCTCATTTTAAGTCAATCATGTGCACCCAGCACGATACCAACTCAATCCAATACAGAGCCAGGCTGAAGTTACATAACCACATTCGACAACCTCATCTGCGAATATCGGAAAAGCTAAAAGGGATTTTACGCATTTCAAACGTTAGATTTTTTTTTGAATCAAAAAACCACAAGTCGCGCGTCGGTAGTGCTCTTAAAAAACAAAACAAAAGAAAAAAAAGTGAGAAATACATTGAATTGTTAAGTGAATTCGCATCGTAATGTTTGAGGCATGCATCCAGTCAGTTCAGCTTCCACCGTCGGCAGGTGAGTGTCCCCAACAACCAGCTAAGCAGTTGATGCCCAAGAAATGCAAATCCACAAGCTGACGAAGAGATTAATTGTGAAGTTGAGAATCGGGTTGAGCTCACAGGGATTCATGGCCGACGTGATAATCAAAAATCTACTTGTATCTAAAAAGAATGTATTTAAATTTTTCCCAAATTTGACCGCGCCACAAATGAAAGAAATCCGCCACCTCTCATGACCATAACCCACAACGAAACGCTGATCTCTGCTGTCCATTTCCGTCCATCTCCTTCTCGAAACCACACTCGAAAGTAGACACCAATGAAACCACCGATGAACTGAAAACTGTTGATTAAGAAGGAACTATTTCGAACACTCGCACCGCGCTGAAAAATGGCTTGAAATCCCTATAGCTTTTCCGATCCGATTTGAAACTCGTTCTCACTCGCTCGCGCCATGTGTTTTGCCTTCTTCTTGCATACATCCTGCACACACATCCAAACACCCACCACTTTACTGAGTTTATACGCCTGACATTTGTAGAGTAAAAGAATATTCCAAACATTATATCCTTTCCAAAGTAAGGGGCGTATAAACTGAGTAATATCGTCCAAGAGGCACCTGATTAACCTATTCCCCCACAATTTTTAGATGGCAACGACAGCGACGGCGACGCAATGGACACCTCCTACATGGAGCCCCAGCTGATGCTGGACGAGTACGACGAGCCCGTGGAATTCAAGTACAACCCGCTGACGGAAAACAGCTCCCCAACGCAGGACCAGACGGACGGAAACCAGCACCTCAACGAACAGGCACGTCAACAGGCTTTCCTCATCGCCGCCCAGCGGAAGCACCAGGCGGAAGCAGCGGCTGCGGCGAGTGGCGGCATCAAGCTAAACATTCTGGGCATGGCGGGTGGAGGGGCACAGGTGAAGAGCATGGTTAGCATACCCAAACTGACACCCATTGGAAAGGCCAACGCCGCCTCAACGCCCCTGGTGTCGCCCGCCTCCTCCTCGGTGACGGGAACTCCCAAGGCGCGCGTCCAGAAGCGGGCCAAGCTGAGCAAACAGAACGGCGACGTTAAGCCGGTGTTCACCAGCCAGGAATACCTCGATCTGTACAACAGCAACGACGGGTTCAAGTTCAAAGCCGGCTCGCTGAGTGGCAGTACGCCGAACCTGAGCTCCGGAGTGGGCACACCGTCCGTGAAGACCAAGCTGAACCTGAGCAGCAATGTGGGCGAGGGCGAGGCGGAGGGCTCCGTGCGCGACTACTGCACCAAAGAGGGCGAGCACACGTACCGGTGCAAGGTCTGTTCGCGTGTCTACACGCACATCAGCAACTTCTGCCGGCACTATGTGACCTCGCACAAGCGGAACGTGAAGGTGTACCCGTGTCCGTTCTGCCTAAAGGAGTTTACGCGCAAGGACAACATGACGGCGCACGTAAAGATCATCCACAAAATCGAGAATCCCTCCACCGCCCTGGCAAGTGTGACGGCCCTGGGCGGCCAGGCGCTGACCGTATCAGCGGGCTCGACGCCACCGCCCCCGGACCTGAGTGGCCAGAACTCGAATCAGTCGCTGCCCGCCACCAGCAATGCTCTTTCCACCTCCTCCTCCTCGTCAACGTCCTCGTCCAGCGGGTCTCTGGGACCGCTGACGGCGGCCACCACACCAGCCGCCCCCGCCGCCGCGGCGCAGTAATCTCTCCAAGACACAAGAACGGAAACGGAAAATCAATGCGGAGGTTGATACAAAATCGGGAGAAGAGAGTCCAGAATAAGCATAGTAGCGCCAGGCGCCATTCGGGATATTTGTTCGTTGCGGGAGGGAAGCTTAAGCAGTTAAAGTAGATTTTTTTGTTGATTTTGTTTTTTAGTTTTTTACTTGGCTTTGACTATTATTTAATTTTTTTATATGAACATGCCCGCCGGCAATCTCCAGAGCCAGCCCGCTAACTGGCCTCAACCCCATTTTTATGTTGTGCAATTATTCCAATTACAATAACAATTAACTACAATAATATTTCGACCTGAGCTCTTGTTTTGTAAGCCGAATCGTAGGCCTAAGCAATACCCGATCAGACACAATTTCCCACTATACCCACTACCGCTACAAAGTACGACTACCACCAGTAGTTTCGATCAGTAGTCCAAGACGCAAAACCAAGTACTTGTGGCTGAGAACTATCCATTTAAGCATACTATTGGACACCGGAGCGGCCTTATAAGTAGAGTGTATCCCGGAAAGGGCGGTTACACTAAAAAGAACCAACCGAAACTAAACCTGCACTCTTAGATAATTAAACTATATATACACACACAGATACATATGTTATATATAATAACTATCTATAAACATTGAATGGTATGTCTAGCCGTAGTTCTATTAATTAATTTATCATTATCACTATGTTCTGTACGCTAAAGGTAATACTATCTAGTGTAGGAGCAGAGATCTAAGAACGGAGGAGAGCAAAATCAATTATTGTTAATTATGCGAGAGGGAGCGCAAATCTACCTTGTTGCCTTCAAATGAAGCTAGTTAAAAGTTAAACCCGAGTCTGGGCCAAGGTCTGTGAGGACCCCCAGTACCCGCATTCCCCCCGCTCACCCCACACACCCAATCGGGCGCCCACGCAGGTCCCTGCGGCCGACGAAGGATTGCAAATGTTTCGCCGGCCGATATCGGGGCCAAGTGTGTCGAGTCTCGATCATAAATAATTTTGTAACTACAGATAGTAACAGCAACAATAATAATTGTAATGATAATGATAACGATAACAGTAACAGTAATATTAATGAGCATAACGTAAACCTAATTTATCAATCTATTAAACGATTTATGTTGTATATCGGAGGCTTAAATTATCGCCAAAGAAAATGAAAATCAAAAACAAACCTAACACGAAGCAGTTTCAACCCAACACACAGCAATAAGGATACCAGCCAATAGAAATCAGAAGAACAGAAGAAGTTGTTGAAGCAAACGATCTCCAATAAAAAGAATACGAAAAGGTTAAAAAACGCACTTTAATTAACCCATTACTCCTCAAGTCAACTCAAGTTTAGTTGAGAAAAAGGCATTCAGAACCGGAAAACTGCACGGGAAAACTGACAAGAAACAAAATTAAACAATAACGCAATCACACAATAAACAAGCTGCGTACGCTAATTTATTAAATAATTTTTGTTTTTAATTCTTTATTTAGTGGTAGCTAGTGCAATTTAGTCAGTAAGCCGCCGTCTCCCACACACGCCCTATAACCCACCTCCATCCACCCGACCCGACCCGACCCGAACCACTCTCTTTTGGCGTTAATTTAAAACAATCAATACGTTGTTTGTACTATATTTACTTTATTTTTAGTCTACTTTTTATATCAATATGTTTACATATATTTTTGCATTCAAAGAACTAAACCTTCAGCAATTTTCTCGCTTTCAAAAACAAAAACAAATTCAAGTCCAAATCTCGAAATCTTTACGAGAAAAAATCTTCAGATGTGCATGTATATATCGATCTATACATCCATATATATACATAGTGAGAGTCATGCTTTGATGCCCAAAGAAAATATGAGATATGTGTACAGATATGTCTCACCAGATCTTTCCAGAGTGCAAGGACACTACTTGCATGCGAAAATGAGAAAATTGTCTGGAATTGTTGGTAAACATGGTTTCCGTTAAAATTAGCTAATTAGATACACTACGATATATGATATACTTTAAACATAATTACAAATTAGTGAATCACACGCAATATTAATCAAGCAGAACATTATATATTATCGTTTAAAACTGACCAACAGAGGAGAAATAAAATACACAATGCAAATAAAAATAAAAATAAAAAACTTCAACAAAATCAGTTCTGGAACACAAACCTGATGTTTTCATTTTTAACTTTACAAATTTATTTTTAGTTTAAAAAAACTGATAATTAAATATCCTTAATTTTGTGTTGTAATTTATTTCTGCAGTTACTACAACCCTGGCCACTTCGGAGCTTTCCCAGCGCCTGTTCGGCTCATCCTCCACCTTCATTTCCACCACGATCACCGCCAACACCAGCCCCAACACTTCGGCTCCGGACTCCTCGCCCCTGCCAGAAACCGGCGACAATCGGGACACTGCCCCCATTCACCTCCCCACCATTTTGGGCCTCAAGATTCGCGCCATCAACACCGCCACTCCACCCACTCAGCCCCAGCCCCAGGCCCAGTCTCAGTCCAAGTCGAAGGTGAAAATCAAGCAGGGTAGTGGCGCAAACAGCAATTCCTTACTCAAACAGCAACTTCGTGGTGGGGCCAAGGATCCCGAAGTGCCGCCGCCCAGCAGAATCACAGTGGCCGTGGCACCCATTCCGGCCCTGAACATCGAGGAGAACCCCGTCGAGGCGCCGAAAAAGAGCCAGGAGGATGTGAACGCCTGCAGTGGCCTGCAGTCCTTGGCCACGGCTGCTGCCGAGCAACAGGCCGCCCAGGGGGTCAACAGCAGTGGCAGCTTGCACCACCAGCTGCTCCACCAACTCCACTTGGCAGCCAGCAACCCTTACATCCAGCAGCAGCAGCAAGTTTCACCTTCGGCTGCCGGCCAGTTTCTGGATGACGAGATGAGCTTCATGTCCCTCAAAGAACAGCAGGATAACAGCGATGAGCCCGATCACGAACTTCTGACCTTGGCCGATGAAAACGCTGGTCTGCCAGGCTTCGAGTGCAGGGACTCGGAGATGAAGTCTCCAGCAGAGGAGCCTCCCGCCCCGGAGCCGCAGTCAGCGCCGCCAGCCACTTCAACGCCCAGGAGCGGTAAGAAGGTAGCAAAGCGGCCCATCCAGCGCAGAAGGGTTCGCCGCAAGGCCCAGTCCACCATTGATGACCAGGCCGAGCACCTGACGGAGATGTCCGTGCGGGGCCTGGACCTGTTCCGGTACGCCAGTGTGGTGGAGGGTGTCTATCGGTGCACAGAGTGCGCTAAGGAGAACATGCAGAAGACCTTCAAGAACAAGTACAGCTTCCAGCGACACGCTTTCCTGTACCACGAAGGCAAGCACCGCAAGGTGTTCCCGTGCCCAGTGTGCTCCAAGGAGTTCTCCCGTCCGGACAAGATGAAGAACCACCTGAAGATGACGCACGAGAACTTTACGCCGCCCAAGGATCTGGGTGCCTTTAGTCCACTGAAGTACTTGATTAGTGCTGCGGCTGCGGGGGATATGCACGCCTCCATTTATCAGCAGCAGCAGGAGCAGGCTCAGTATCAGCGCCAGTTGGCGGAGCATCTGGAGCAACAGGAGCGGCAGGAACGACAGGAGCAGCAGGACCAGCACAACGCCTCCTTCGACAGCCACGACAACTCGCTCCTGCTGCCCGACGTGAAGCTCGAGCAGGGCGACATCGAGGAGGCCGACCAGGAGGCAGAACTGAGCGATGGTGGCTACGACGCCCCCAACCCAGCGGCGGCCGCAGCCGCCATGCTGAGCCTCCAACACGACGTAATCATCAAGAACGAGATACAGATCTCACCATCGCCATCGCCCTCGCCGCCGGCATCCTGCGCCGTGGCGGAGGGCACGTCCTTGGCACTGGCCACCACCGCACAAACAGCAACGTAAAGACTTGGAAGGAACTAGAGAGTAGCGCACAACAACACTTTACCTTAACTCGAGGTCTGAACTGTAGAATACTTCAACTTACTTTAGGGATATCACAAGATACTACTGATAAGCACTCGTCGCACTTAACAGACGCACATCAGACTCAAATTAGTTAGTTAAATTTCGTAAACACGTAAGCAATACTATTTTTAGCACGTGCTCCGTCCAGAAAGCCCTTCTTAAGCGAAACTAATATTTATACTTATTATTTTTATCCAGAGTGTAAGTTTTAAGCCTAAACCTAGGGACACGCAGACAGTTCAGTGAACTTTAACTTAAACTCGGCTTTAATTCCCTAATTAATTAATTAAAATCCCTAATTAATTAATTAAAATCTCAAGGATCGGCAGAGAACTTTCATTTCCTTTTGTGATTTTGTTGAACCTTTTTATTTAGATCCTCGTTTTAACCTAGCATTTTTGTTTTTGTTGTATATAGCTATGGAATTATATATTTAAATATGTTTAATACTCACAGTCTGTAGCATAATTTTTGTTCATTTCCTTGGCAACAAGCTGAAAACAAACGCATTGGCTATTTGTGCAATCATCAAAACGAGTTGGCGGCCCGCCCAGAGATCCGACAGCAAGGTTCTGCGGCCCCACAAAATGTTGTAAACTTAATTACCGACTACTTAACTAGCAGTAAGGTCTACTTCTAAGGCAATCTAAGGCAAGGCGTGTTCCAACGCACAACAAAATGCGCAACGGACTTCCAGTGAAGAAATCAACTGATATTTATACGGAATCCCAATCTGGTATTATGTCTTACGACTTCAAACGTTTACTTAACGCAACAACTAATACTTAAAGCTCACACACTGCGCTCAATTACACACATATGTTGCGAACTCTAGACTAGTTATCGCTATGAAATAAAGAGAATTTTAGTGAAATATAAAGTTAGTGATTTTAATGAACATGAGACAGGAAATACATCCATTTCTTTAAGAAGTTTACTGGTTGTTGGCCCGGCGATACCAAAACCTCGCGCGAAAGTCATCTGAGCAGGTGAGAAATGCCGGCGCGTTCGGGGAGTGGGTGATGTATCGGACTGGCCCGTTGTGCCCCAGGGAGTTCAGCGTCAATCGGCAGCCGTTGCGTGAGTTCCACGAGCACAGCGACGTGGTTGCCTCGTCGGGGAACAGAACATAGTCCTCGGTGTGATTGAACACTGCTTCAGTGTGGTGCTCCTGCTTGCCAGTGGTTCCTGCCCCAGTATACGTCTGAATGGGGCGACTGGTGCACAATTCCCACAAATAAACCAGCGAGTCCATACCCGACGAGAGAAGGTACTGAAGGAAGAGCCAGTTATAAATCTATAATTTTGTGGATCGATAATAGTGTTTAACTACCTTTCCGTTTCTAGTAAAGTCCAAGGAGCAAATGGCCGCTCCGCCATGGGCTTCAGCAATAGTATTAATGCACCTCCCGCTAACACCGTCCCACACCTTGATGTCTCCATCGTAACTCCCCGTGGCGTACAGCTTGGCTGTTGGAGAGTACTTCACGCAGGTAACGCCCGCCTTGTGTTGCTGCGAGGGAATGGCGCTTACAAAGCACTGGGCCGTGTGGACATCATACACCCGGAGAACATTGTGTTCCGTGCCAATGGCCACGTAGTCCCCAGTGGGATGGAAGGACAAGCACAACACAGGCTCGCAGTCGGTAAACACCTTGTGGGCCTTCTTAACAGATGGCTTGGCAATGTCGAAAAGTTTCACAGTTCCATCCCGCGAGGCTGAGGCTAGGATATGCTCCTTGGGATGGAATTCCAAGTAGGATACCTCATCGGTGTGATCGTACAATGTGCGGATAACTGGGTGTCCTTGTTGTTCACGTCCGGGCTCAATGTCTTCCGGGGCGGATTTAGCCAGCATTCGTTCCACGTCCAAAATCTTGATACTTGCATCTACACTTCCAGTGGCCACAAGCGAACCATCGAAGCTGAAGGCTCCAGCTCGACAAGCCTGCTTGTGCGATGTCACGTAGGCAGTTTCGTAGGAATGCGGTTCAGGGGCCAAGGCGGATGCCTCTGGCTCGAATTCCAGATCGATTCCGGGGAGAACATCGTCGGTTTGAGTTTTCTCCTTATCGCCAAGAGTCTGCATGCCGGCAATCATCACGTGCAGCAGGCGCTCGCTTGGAGCACATTGATCCGCCTTGACCAACATAGACAGCTCCATGGCAAATTTTTCCAATCCATCGTACATCAGTTGGCTGGGGAAAAATTATGTGTGATAAGGGAGCACCTGTAGAATCTTCAACTACTTACCTGATCATCAGGCGGTAAAGGATTTCCCGGTTCTTGACCAGGTTGCTGGGGTCCAATATCTCGTCACGCATCTCGGTTATTTTTGAACTGGCGGCTGCTTAATATGAGAAGTTATATTTTACGGACCAAAACAAAGGTAACCGGGAGCCGGGTATGCGTCCTTGGACTTACCACTTTCTGAATTCGTTCCCGGCCAAAATATTTATCTTAGGTGGCTGGAATGAGCTTATTGCCTTGTCTTGCTTCTTATTAATGCCTATGACCTCGGTTTTGGTCTTTTATAAAAACCCGTTTTTAGGATTTGTTGATGGTTTCGGATGGTCGCCGCAGTTTCTGTGTGTCGGCCAAGCCTGCACCGAGTTATTAACAGTCTAATGGAACGATGGAATTGAAACATGGGCGGGACTTTGATTTTTAAACTATTTCGTTCGATATTTACTTTTGACCTTCATGATTACAATGGTATTTGAACCTTATGAAAACTGATTATTTTAATAAAAGTGTCACCATCCAAACAAAATAAACAAAAATCCTTTTTCGACTATATGTAATCGAAACAGCTTATAAGTCCGGTAACATCATGTAACATCAAGTTCTTAACCATCTGGCAACTCTGACAGCTGGCAACACGTGCGATTGTTTTGGTTTTTGCAGGTTTCGAAAAAAGTAATTTAATAGTTTTACAATGAAGATTCGTAAGAACCATGCCCGTAAGCGTTACCGGTACAGTGTTAACCGCAAGACACTCAACAAAACCCGCAGTTCTACTGGCAAAATAAAGGAGTAAGTTTGGTCACTAAACAATCCAACTAGTTTATGGGAAGGAGTCCTAACTGAGGCCTAACAAACTAAACATTTAGATATTTGATATATCATGAGTTCTATTTATATCTTGATTGAAATTTATATCTTTTAGTAACTAAATCTATTCAATATTTCAGCCCCCAACTTAAGAAAATGTGGGAAGAGGGACAACGTGTGGGCACTAACTTTAGCGAAATGGGCTTAGCCAAGGACCCAAATAAGGCTATTGCAATTCCCAGCTACAAACAAAATCGTCTGAACGCAGCCAAGATTGTAAATGGGTTCGTCGAAGAAGAGCTTGACGAGGACGAGCTTAGGGTTTTAGGCATCAAGAAGGCTCCTGTAGAGGAGGGACCCAAGCGCGGACACGTTGTCCAGGAGCTGGAGCAACTAGCCAGCGAAAGGGCTGACCCGGAATTCAGGTAAACAGACAACAGACTATTCCTATAAAAACTTGTCTAACTTATGCTGTATTTGCAGATTACCCAAGGGTGTCGTTAAGGAGCTCACCTACTTCCTCAACAAACACAAATTCAACTACAAAGCTATGGTCACCGATCGACGCAACTACAACCAATCCACATGGCGACAGTTCCGACTCAAGATTCGCAGATTTATGGCCATTCCGGAGCAGTTTAACGTATATTTGGAGCAGAACAAGCTGCCAATAGGTGTCAAGCCTAAATGGGAGGAGTATGAGTCGGACAGTGAATGGAAATAAGTTCTCTATCTTTTGTCATTTTATTTTGATTCAAACACTAAATTTAGTATAAGATATAGATTTTATTAAATGCCTTTAAAGAAAAAATTTAATTCTATTTGAAAAGCTATAGCGTTTTTTAAAGATATCTAAATATGTATATATAGAGTGATTTAAAGGTTCGTCATATTCTCGTCATAACGATGTGAACCGTGTTAATCCTTTAAAGCCCCGGTAGTTGGATAGTCAACCGGGATATCAAATTTCTCAAAAAAATACTCTATTAACTTTCTGTTACTAAAACACACATTGCCATTTTAAATGCACATCGATTTAAATTGGGTGGCCAATGCCAATTAAAGGAATTCATCTAAGCAACCTCTAAGCGAACAATTTTGCTTTAAAATGCATAGTTTTTTTTATAAAGATTGAAAAAATAAAACCGATTAAACCATAGTTTTATTATCTGGAAATATTTATATATGTTTTAAAATCAGTTTTAAAACTTATCGATTATTTAAGCAAAATTATGAATTTTGGCGCGGGAATATCGATTGAAAATGACAACTCTATTATGTTAAACAAAAATATATTTTTAAAAAGAAAGAAATACAAGAATTCTTTTACAACTCACTATTTTGGATGATTTTATTTACCAAATACATATAAATACACATTTTTGAGCAAAATAGAAACCATAATTACGCAGAAATTTCAAATTTGGCGGCAAAGTTTGCCATTTTTTTCAGTTGATGCGCATAACAGTCTAAATGTTAGCTAACTTTTTGCAACACTGATTCGTGCTTTTTCACGAAGTGCATTTCACGACCGCTAGCTTGCAACACTTTTGGTTTTCCGCCTTTCCTCGGTCTTTTCCGTTTCTGGTTTCCAGGTAAGTGGACACGAGCTCCTACTAAAGATCCTGCAAAGGCTTCTACAAAATTCTAAAAAAAATTATTAACGCCATCGATTGATTTTCCAAGTGATAACTAGTAAGGAAATCAGAAAGCAGAAAGCATTTTGTGTCATTTGGGTTATTGTTCCTTTGAATAAAAGTGTAATTCGATTTTTATTGCGAAACTAAACGCGGCGTTTTGGTGTGAGTCTGTGTGAGTGCAATTTCAGTGCCGGCCGGTGTCTCATGAGGTTTTGCATAATAGCCAAGTGAAAATATTGGCCTTCCCTGTGTAAATAGAGTCATGGAAGCCACAATTTCAGAAACCGGAGCTCCCGTGTCTCGGAAAGCCTCCAGTTTTGAGAAAATTAAACAAATTAAGGAACGCGGAGGAAAATTTCAAAATGGCGGCGCGCAAAAAGTGCATAGATGTGTGCATGTGTGCGAGTTCTGGTGTGAGAGAGTGGACTTGATTATTCATGTTGCTTTCTTTCCCACGATTTTGCGTACAACTTCATTGGAATTTTCCTTAAAAATATTAAAATTATTGCACACATGCTGTGCAGATCCCCTGTCAGATTTTGTTTAACGTTTTTTTCACGTACACATGAGCTATTTGCCTGCCAAAGTATTTTTACACATGTATGTACATACATTCATCCATACATTCGTCTTTTCTTTCAATTTGCACTTCGATGCAAGCAGAGATTTAAAAATAACATGCGGGGAAAAATTCTGCAAGTAAAATTTGTCACTAGGGTAAAAAATAAATCACTACGCCCTTCGGTTGTGTGTGTGCCCCACGGCTTTCTCTTGCCTCTCATTTCCTCCCAATGCAGGTTTATTGAAGAAGAGTCAGTGCAACACGCGGCCATTTCTACCATCGGACTCTCCTGTTCTTCTTGTCCTGCTCTTGTGAGTCTGTGTGTGTGTGTGTGTTTTGCAGTTTTCACCCTTTGGAATCGCGAATTTTCTGGCGCATGCCGATGCTTGTGCTTTCAAGGCGTCATCATTCCATTGATTTCATTCTTTTAGAATTTCTTCAGGAAATTGCAAGTACTACATCCCAATATCCTATATACTAGTTAATTGAATTAAACATTTCAAGTTTTTCCTTTTTCTGTTTAATTAAAAAGTGCCATGTCATAGTTGCAAAAAATACATTTCTTTTTTGTGTGGAATGTAACCCAACTGCTTTCAACAAAAATAATCATAATTGTTAATTTTTCAATATTCCAAGTGGCTTTTTGTATCAAAAAAACATCCAATAAAATCTCCTCTGAGAAGCCGGCCGGCAGCTTTCTCCCTCTTGGACTGACACAATGTTTTCCGCATTTCCCCGGGTTTGGGGTTAATCGTCTGCCGGAGAGTGCATTTTCTCCGATTCGCGGACTGTGCGCGTTCTGTTCGTTTCTCGTCTGGGGCTCGTCGTATATTGATTTTCCGGCCGGTGCAGGGCAACCAAAACCCGGAGATATACCACTGGTAGTCTTCAGCCGACTTTCTCATTGTCCGGGTCTAGATTACGGGCTCCAAATTAGGAAAATCAATTCTGTGGGTGTAACTTTAATTTTTTTTCACCATCATTGCAGGTGATTGCGTCTAGTGGACTTGTGAGGTTTTGAAAGAAAATCATAAAAAAAAACAGGTGAGTTATAATTGCACTGTAAATTATAACAAAATTTTATTTCTTACCGGCATAAGAAGAAGTTATTAAAAGTAACAATAATTTCCATTTAATTAAAATTTGACGTAAAATAAAGTTTATTAATCTTTGCAAATGTCGGAGTGAAAAATTAAAACATATATATTGGGTGTATACAACTATTCATATACGTATGTCCATCGATGTATATAAAATGATTTTGGTGTGTACACCACAATGACATGACCCACACCCACAGCATACACATGTACGTCATACACACGTCTCCCAAAACCCACATTCATACTTCTATTTTCACTTGTAATATTTAAAAATCGACACCCCTTTTCCTATCTAGAACTCTCTGAAAATATAAAGCTCTTGTTGAGAACCGGCATTTAAAAATGGGCAAGGAGAAGATCCATATCAACATTGTGGTCATTGGCCATGTGGACTCCGGCAAGTCGACCACCACCGGCCACTTGATCTACAAATGTGGTGGCATCGACAAGCGTACGATCGAGAAGTTCGAGAAGGAGGCCCAGGAGATGGGCAAGGGCTCGTTCAAGTATGCCTGGGTGCTCGATAAGCTGAAGGCCGAGCGTGAGCGTGGTATCACCATCGACATTGCCCTGTGGAAGTTCGAGACGGCCAAGTACTATGTGACGATCATCGATGCTCCCGGCCACAGGGATTTCATCAAGAACATGATCACCGGCACCTCGCAGGCCGATTGTGCAGTGCTGATTGTTGCTGCCGGCACCGGTGAGTTCGAGGCCGGCATCTCCAAGAACGGCCAGACCCGAGAGCACGCTCTGCTGGCTTTCACGCTGGGAGTGAAGCAGCTGATTGTCGGCGTCAACAAGATGGACTCGACTGAGCCGCCTTACAGCGAGGCCCGCTACGAGGAAATCAAGAAGGAGGTCTCCTCCTACATCAAGAAAATTGGCTACAACCCGGCCTCTGTCGCCTTCGTTCCGATTTCCGGCTGGCACGGCGACAACATGCTGGAGGCCTCCGAGAAGATGCCCTGGTTCAAGGGATGGACCGTGGAACGCAAGGAAGGCAAGGCTGAGGGCAAGTGCCTGATCGATGCGCTGGACGCGATCCTTCCGCCACAGCGCCCCACCGACAAGCCGCTGCGCCTGCCCCTGCAGGATGTCTACAAGATTGGCGGCATCGGAACGGTACCCGTAGGACGAGTGGAGACTGGCATCCTAAAGCCAGGTAAGTGGCTATTTTCTGTAATTGTTTTAGTTTAGTTTTTAGCCTGTCGTGGGGCTGTGCTCCTTCGATTACTTCATTCATGTACCTCATCGAATTTGGGTCGCTGGTGGGTGCCAGTGAGGGGGTGTTGCCACCGCCGTTGTCGTCTCCGACCGAGGCTCGCGACGAGTCCTTGCGCATGTATGCATTATTAACCGAACGTCTCCGACACGAGAGTGGAGCGCTCCCACCACCATGCACCTTGAGATAACGAGTAGACCCATTCCACCAAGCATTTCGATTGAATGGGTAGCCTCAGCGAACGAAATTGGCTTGTTGTTGGCCAATACACATAGATTTTAAGGGGGAATAATCGAACTCACAAGCCTAAATACATTGTTCTCCTCCTCAAATTCAGGCATGGTCGTCAACTTTGCTCCGGTCAACTTGGTCACTGAGGTAAAGTCGGTCGAGATGCATCACGAGGCTCTAACCGAGGCGATGCCCGGCGACAACGTCGGCTTCAACGTTAAGAACGTCTCGGTTAAGGAACTTCGCCGTGGCTATGTGGCCGGCGATTCCAAGAATAACCCGCCCCGGGGGGCTGCTGATTTTACTGCTCAGGTGGGTACTACATATATATTTTATCTTTCACAAGGTAAAGGAATTTTATTAACTAATTATTTATTGACTTTTTGCGTCTGTAGGTTATTGTGCTGAACCATCCTGGCCAGATTGCCAATGGCTATACTCCGGTCTTGGATTGCCACACGGCTCACATTGCCTGCAAGTTCGCCGAGATCAAGGAGAAGTGCGACCGTCGTACAGGCAAGACCACCGAGACGGAGCCAAAGGCCATCAAGTCTGGCGACGCTGCCATTATCCTGTTGGTCCCGAGCAAGCCGCTGTGCGTCGAGAGCTTCCAGGAGTTCCCACCGCTGGGGCGCTTCGCCGTGCGCGACATGCGTCAAACTGTGGCCGTTGGCGTTATCAAGTCAGTTAACTTTAAAGAGACTACCTCGGGCAAGGTAACAAAAGCCGCTGAGAAGGCACAGAAGAAGAAATAACTAGGGTGCCAGCAGAACTTAAGCAACAGCAATGGCAACATCACCATCAACACCAACACCACCCGATCCCAACAGCAACAGCAGTCGGCTAGAGCCACACTCACACATGTCAAATTTATAATATCCACTCGACGATCAAAAGAAAACCCTTGCTCTGTGGCAACCAACACACCAATTACTACTACTAACTGCGGCCCGCAGATACAGATATTATACAAAATCGAGCAGATACTACAATACATGATAACCAAACATACAATTAGCGAAGAAAAGAGCGGTAGAATACAGCCGGAATCTGTCCAGCTCCCAGGATCTGTTTTAGTCGCCTTCACACTGGTGGTCTACTGCATTTATCTTAACTTGTATCGCCATCGCAAGTCCTTCCGCAGGAAACCCAGGGCATCGTCGTGGGAATTGTCGCCAGGATCCGATGGAGCACAGCCCGTACTGTAGCCGCCTGCCTCTTCGATATATATATATACTCATCTAACTAACTTTACACTTGATTAGCCGCCACACACATCCTGTCGTGATCATCCACCAGTCTCGAATGGATTTTAAACACTTTTTATACTTTTGATAAGTCAGGTCGAGGCATTCGATTTAAAATCTATTATACGATGTAATTTCCGAATTTAGTTTTAAACCATGCCCACACACTCGAAAAAATATATGAAACAAAAAAAAAAGACTGCATTCGCGGTGAATTCAAAAATTTCTCTCGAAACCAAAAGACAAATGCTTAAGAAGTATTAAAAAAAATCAACAATTACACACATAATCATGCGGTTTTTGAAAACATTTTAAATGTTCGATCCAGCCTCATTTTGCATTTGCATGCCACATTAGATACGTTAACCACTTGTCATTGCCCCATAACCACCATAAATACACGTTACATTTTCACAATCTGAATTTATATGAATCGTAAACAATTGTAACCGACACCAAATCAATTCATGGATACAGAACATGTTGCTTAATAAAAAGATCTTTTAAATGATGAGAAAAATAAAGGAAGCTTAACCGTAAAACACAGAAACCTCTTTTCTTTATTTATAAGGAAGGATTAGAAATGAAGGTTTATGCAACGATTTTCAATAAGCGTATGACTAAATATGACTATAACCGATTATTTTTCCTACTTTGTATACTATATTATAGCCCATAAATCGAGGCCTTGCCTTGTAAAACAGAATTTTTAATTATTACTCTTTGTACCCTTGCAGAGGGTAAACAATTTTGGTCAAAAGGAGGCATCTCCGACCCTATAAGTTATATATATTCTTAATCAGGATCACCTCCTTAATTGATATAAACATGTCTGTTTGTCTGTTCCTAGGCGAACTAGTCGCAGTTCTGAAGCTATCGTCTTCAAACTTGGCACACATCCTTCTTTCCCTTGCACGAGGTAAGTACATATATATGTACATATGTCGGGATCGGGCGATTATATCATAAATTTTTCCATATAAGTGGACAATCGGATACGATATAACTTTTCTAGTAACTAGTACCTAGAAATTCTAGTCACGAGCGGATAACTACATCCGATGTTTACGACATACATACATATGTACATCCGATCTTAACAGCAAGGGTTTATAAGGGTACTTTTTTCTTGTTACCTTTATAAAATTATCGGAGTTAAGAGATTTATAGATTTATTATAAATCTCCGATTTCTTCTTAATTCTATATAGATTTATAAATAATATTATTTAAATAAAATTTTGAATTTATAATTTTATAAGGAAAGGTTATCAAGTGGAACCCATCGTTATTTTTTTGAACATCGTTTTAAAATTGCTAGTTTTGGAAAAAAAGCTTAAATCGATAGCCCTGGTTGTTAAGAGGGCTACAAATGTATAATTAGTGCTGCCAACTAGCGTAATAACCGAAAAACGGCCACACTTATTTTAAAAGATCTTCCACCCCTGGTTTGCAAATGTTGGGCTCCATCTTGGCACTCTTCTCCATTATTTCCGTAGCGATGGCCAACAAGGAGCGTACTTTTATCATGGTCAAGCCTGACGGCGTCCAGCGTGGACTCGTCGGCAAGATCATCGAGCGCTTCGAACAGAAGGGCTTCAAGCTGGTCGCCCTGAAGTTCACCTGGGTAAGTAGTTAATTTGATTAAGATAAAATCAATAGCGGACGCCGGTGCACGAGGGGTTATCTTCGGATCTAACCTCAAATGGCGCTGCAGGCGTCATCAGATTTGACATGTGTCTTGTGGAGGTCATAGAAGCAATTAAGAGATAACATTGCAACCCGTTTCTATTTTGTAATCATTACAGGCCGACAAGGAGCTGCTGGAGAAGCACTATGCTGATCTGTCCAGCCGCCCCTTCTTCCCGGGATTGGTCAACTACATGAACTCTGGACCAGTGGTCCCCATGGTTTGGGAGGGTCTGAATGTGGTCAAGACCGGCCGCCAGATGCTCGGTGCCACCAACCCCGCCGACTCTCTGCCTGGTACCATCCGTGGTGACTTCTGCATCCAGGTCGGACGCAACATCATCCACGGATCCGACGCCGTCGAGTCTGCCGAGAAGGAGATCGCTCTGTGGTTCACCGAGAAGGAGCTGGTCAGCTGGACTCCAGCTGCCACCAACTGGGTCTACGAATAAATGCATTAAGAGTTCGCATTACTCAGTCTCTCAGCCTAAGTTAAACACAGAGATTCTTCAAAAGAAATAAAATTCCACAACATACATACATATACTTAATAGAGAGAAGAATAATGGTTTTTACTTATTACTTATGTAACGGGTATTGAAAACATGGAGGTCCCTGAAAATCGATCTGGGAAGTTGCTTGTTTTCCCCTCTCCCAGACCTTTGGTTTTTCGATGGCGTCTACATTTGTACCCGGGGAAACCGGCAGCTATATTGGATTTTAAAAATACATTTATCATGAACAAGCAACGACTAATGGAACCTTACAATATTCACATTCTTACCGAAATGACAAACTATAAAAGAATAAGAATTATTTTATTTAGTTTTCTGGAGGTTCAGCTTTAATTTGGATATGTGTATCTACTTTTTCTAATTTGATATTCGCTTTTTAATTAGTTCTGTATTGCATCCACGGATGCTGTGGATTTTCTGGAGGTAGCACCCATCCACGGGGTATGCATGAGGCTCCTTTCCTTTGGCTTACATAAGAATCCCATATGATTCTAAAAAACCCAAGCACTTAAGGTTATTTACTTTAAAACATTTAATGAACCTTACCGATTCTTCAGGAATGCATTCTTGTTTTGTCTCCCCTGTTGGGAACCGGCTCCAAATAATACCATGTCCCATTGGGCATCTATGCTGTATTCTTTCTTAGCACTATGGGTGCTGTCACTTTCGCATTCTTGTTGAACTTGTTTCCATACGTGTCGCATATGGGAAATTTTCTGGGTCAAGGCGGCCTTGTCCCCGCCTCGGGATTCACACAATTTCTCCAAAAGATCAAAGGTCTGTAAAATGGTTGCTGCATCCTGCCGCTTTTTCAGGAAAATATGTTCAGCCGGTTTATTAGTTTTTCGAGTAGAAACAGGTTCAATTTTAATTTGGTCGAAAATCTTTAAATCTTTCGATTTTTTGGCTTCCAATCTGCGTTGTTTTTTTCTTTGTTTTTCTAAGCGATGCCGGCGTTTTTTATGTTTTGTTTTGCCGGCTACTTTATGGGTATCAACTTGGTCAAGTGCACCCAACAGCGTTGTCGTGAGTCGCTGTAGCTCTTCCGCCTGTCCCACATCGAAGTCCGATTGTTTGACATTACTAAGATCCTCTAATTGCGCTAAATTATCAAGAATATTCGTTATACATTCTTTAATTTCGCTCAATTTAGGTTGTTTCTTTGTAATTGTTTCCATTATAATGACCAGTGTTGTAAAAACAGTTTAGGATACAGCTGGTGTTTTTTTGATTAGTTTTTTTTATTTATTTTTAAATTTCAACACAAGGGTTATTAATTTAAATATTAAAGATTGTATCAAATACTTGAAATGTGAGACTACCGGTCAGGTGGCAGGACACAAAATGAGGTACAAAATTAAAGGGTTTTAAATGCTATAAAAGGGAATGTGCGGCTGTCGTATAAATTTACAATCCCAAGACAGTTTTGGCATCACTTATAACTTCTGCGGCCTTGGTGTAAGCCTCGGTTTCTTTAAGATCCTGCTCGTCTTCCAGGAACTTCTGCAATGTCTCGAACTCCCTTATGAGTCTGCAAAATAATTTTATAAACGTTTATCTTCTTGTAAACCATATTTTTGTGCACAATACCTTCTCTTTGAGTCTGGAACCATCATCTCGCACTCCATAATGACCTCCTCCTGCTTGCGCAGCACATGCTCGTCAGCTCCATCATTCCTAAACTTTTCTAAGCGGGTTCTTTCCGTGCGGACCTCCTTTTCATAGACAGTCTTCTCCTTGGCTAAACGTTTAACGACTCCTGTCTTTATTGTCAATTGGCGAATGCGTGGATCGGCCATTTCTGTGCTTTCGCGGGTCTATTGATATCTTGACTGAAGTTAATTATGCCCAACAAGGGACTATTAAATCTGAGTCACAGGTATTTAATAGAAAAGTGAACAGCCGGATGAGATTCTAGTGCTTTGTTGTTTTTACAAAAGCCGCCTGTGAGTCAGAGATAGGGTTGCCACCACCTTTTAAAAAATCGAAATTTAGTTACCCGTTACAAGCGGTTTATTTAAATTTTAAATCTTGATACCCCAATATTAATATTTACGATGTCTTTTTTGTTTGAACCGAAACACAGTATCTTAGCCATTATCTTATACATATATAATGTAAAACTGAGTTATGTCAAAATTGTATCCGTTGAAATGCAAAAATAGTTCTTACATCCTGCCTCAAACAGAAGAATAAAAAATACCAGCAGTCACGTTCCGAATTCTTTTATATGCCGATAAGATTAGATCAGCGTTATCAAACTACGTGACAAAAACAAGAATTTACAAATAATATAATATATACAGTTTAAATATGCAAATACGCTATGTGAATCATTTTGTCCCATCCAATTTCGTCAAACCATCAGCGTACTGGAATTCAGGACTGTTCTCATATTCGCACATGTCCAATGCGATAATGCAACTTTCCTTGACCACTCGCTTTTCGTCCTCCGCGTAACGATTGAGGATCTGAATGCAGTCCTCGGTGGCAATAGCTCCCAAAGCCTCTGCGCACTCATGACGCACCATTTCGTTCTCCAAACGGTCTTCTAGGTTCTCCTGCAGATAGGGAATGCTGCAGGGTTCTTGCAGTTGTCCAAGTACAAAAGCCACCTCATGGCGGAAGAGGGCGGATGAGTCCTTTAATCCCTCAGCCAGAGCGAGAACGCTCTCCTCGGTACGCAGGTTTCTTAAGCTAAACATAGCCCTGTAGCGATCGAATAAACTTTGCTTAGCATCCAAATAGACGGCTTTCAATTCAGCAACTGTTTTTTCTCCCGAAGCTGGAGGCGAAGGGTCAACAGAGGCATACGGATTGTTGTCATCCACCTTCTGACCGCTCTGAACCCAACGCACGCGGTCAAGAGCAATCGCACAAGTCTCGGCCACTTCCACAACCGGATCCTTTTTGTACTGTTCCAGAATGGGCAGCACATCGGGGTGTCCAATGGCTCCCATGGCTTCTGCCGCCTCGTGTCGCACCATAGGTTCTTGGGTAGTGTCTTTTAGCACTTTGGTGAGTATGTCTAGAGCCTGAGAATCCTGCATTTGGCCCAAACAGTACGCCAATTCGTGTTTAAGCAGAGCGGAATCATCGTCGAAAGCTTTGCTTATTGCCTCGATAGCCGTTCCTCCTCCAATGTTCTTCAGAGTGAATAGAGCGCGGAATCGTTCCTTAAGGGGTCTCTCCTTATTGTTAAGGACTCCTCCAATGGCTCGAATTTGCTCTTGTGAGACCATTTTGTATCTGAGCAATGAATAATAATAACTTTATAAATAAAGTGAATTTACTAAGCGCGTGGGAACTATGTGGTGTCGTTTTCCAGCACTGATTTCGAGATGGGTCTTGGTCGATAGACTTAAGTGTTTCCTACTTCCCCAAAATGTTAAGAAGATCAAAAATATATTCTGATCAACATTATAAAATATGCTAGGAATATAATAATATCAAAAACCCCTATTTTTCAAGCATCTGGGATCCGACCATGCTACCATACTTTATGCATTGTGAACTGATTTTTTTGCAAGTAGCGGACAGAAACAAAAGGAACAATGGATCATTTTAAGTCACTTACCAACACCACTTTGGTTTGCCATTCGCAGCGAACACTCATTTCTTACCAGCACTGAAAAAAAGGCCGCACGCCAGAAAGGGCATTGTGCAGCACTACCCAGGAAGAAGTAGTTGAGTTACGTTTAACAACGTCAAGGCTCGATCAAGAAACAAGAAAAAAGTGCAAAAATCAAGCGAATTAGCGCCAATAAAAATAAGCAAAACCACACCAAGTATATTGCGACTCCCAAGTACCAAAAAAAACCGGTCCCTTTTAAGGCAAGTGCTCGCAAACGGCATTTGTAAAAGTTGCGCGTTCACGGTAATTGTGTGCGTGGAGGGAGCGAAGCGTGGACGCAGAGTGGAATAAACTCGCCAGCGCCAGTCGATAGCGTTTTAAATTCAGTTATTTCGCAATTCAGTGGACCAGCATAATTAGCAACTGCAACTGAACAATGTCGGAGGCAACTATAGATCAGAAGCCGGAGACCGTGCCGGCGTCCGCAGAGGAGACCCCAACGTCATTGGATGAGAAAAAAACACCCGTAAGTAGCGTACATATTTAGTGACAATTAACAGCACAGCGATAACGCACACAAGCCTAACTACACAAGCCGAATTATCTGCGGTGTTTTTCCAAAATGCCCCTTACAATTTTCTGCCTGCATATGGAACATTATTTTAGTGCATATCCAATTTTGTTTTATCACCAGTTTTCTATTTACGTTTATTTTTTCCATTTCCTCGTGTGCGCGCGCTTTTTCATTTCCATTTCCAACTCCCCTCCCCTGAAGCCTCGGTAGTGTGTGTGTGTCTGTATACGTGTGTATTACTCGCTCGAATAAAGAGGCAATCGGGGTTTCTCTTTTGGGCTCACGTTTTGCCGCTGCCGCGTCTCGTTTGTTTTTATTTTTGCTTGTTCTCTTTTCGACTTTTTGTTGTTTGCTGTACTTTGTCATACACTGGCACAAACACTGTGTTTGCGTTTGCTTTTTTGTTACAGTCTCTGCGTGTGTATGTTACATATGTATACGTTGCGCTCCAAATTCGATTTTAAATTTTTAGATGCGGACTATTGATAGATCCAGCAGCCCTACCGATCGACAGTAATTAGTGTGGGTTATGCTAGGATAAATTTGAATTAATGAGGCTGTAACAGTGTTGTGTTGGTTTACAATTGTTTATGTCTGGAAATTGGGATAAAAGTTGAATCGGGAAACAATGTTAGATGGAGACGGAAATAGGAATACAGTACTTACTGACTATGGCGAAAGTAAAGTGTGTGGATTAAGGGTAAAACAAATAGTTTTATTTTTTATAAATGAAAAAAAATCTAAAATCAATTTTATGTTATTAATTTATTTAACTGTTTTATAAATTGGAAAATTTATTTTTAATATGATCATTTTTGCTATTGCAGAAGCGCACTCCGAAACGCCGATCATTCATTGAGCGGGCACAGCGGGAAAGCGAGGAACTGGTACGAACGATGGGTGGCAGTTTAGAGCTTGAGGGCGGTCGGCGCACGCGATCCAGTACTCGCGGGACTCCGACACGGGCCGGCGATACAGTGACGCCGCCACCTAGCAAGAAGGCACGCACATCACCGGCATCGACTACCAAGGCTAGTGGAGGTGGTGGTAAGGGTCGCGGGGCACGCAAGTTGGACGTGGGCGGCGAGGAGCCTGAGCCAGAGCCGGAAAAGGTACAGACACCAGCGAAGGGAAAGGTAAATAAACAACAAATATTCTATTAAGGTTAATATAAGATTTCTTTAAGTTCGTTTTAACTGAAGAGTGAACTTTTTCAGACGCCGGCCAAAAAGGAAAAGAAAGAGGTGAAGAAGGCTGAAGAGCCGGCTAAAGAAGAAAAAACCGTGGCTGAGGAGGTTGAGAAGAAGGAGACGGTGGAGGAGGTCCCGGAAACCAAGGAAACAGATGCCACACCAGCCGCTGATCAACCGGATGCTGTGGGAGAGTTACCAGTAGTAGCAGAGGAGAAACAAAACCACATTGAAGAAGCCAAACAAACTCCCGACGAGTCAGTAAAAGCTGAGGCGCAGGCTGAGAAGGTGGAAGATTCGCCTAAAACCAACGATACTGCTGAGAACGGTGCTGTGAAAGACACCATTGCTGCTGTAGAGTCCGAGACCGCTGCTATGGACGTGGACGAGGAGTCTCCCGCTGCTACACCTTCTGAATCTGCCGATGCACCTGCAGTGGTGGAAGAAAAAACAGAGGGAAATGCCGAACCGGCAGTACCTGTTGCGGAAAAGCCGAAAGACGCAGTTGAACCTGCCAAGGAACCCACTCCAGAACCCATGGAAGTGGATGCGAGTTCAAAGGGTAGTTCGGACACCGCCCAGGTGGAGACGCCAGCTAAAGAGGAAGTTGTTGCTGAACCAGTGGCAGAGTCGGTCGTGGAAGCAGAGTCCACAGATACCAGCAAAAAGGTGGATGAGGTGGCTACAGAAGCCAAAGAAGTTGTTCCAGAAGTGCCCGCTGTGAAATCCAAGGATGCTGAGAGCACAATTGAATCAGCAGAGCCCAAGGAAGTAAGCCCACTCGTAGCTGAGATCAAGGAAGCGGATAGCAGTGAAGAGCCCAAGGTTGTCGAGAGTTCCGTGGCAGAGTCCAAGGAACCTGAAAGCACAACGGATGAGAATACCACGCCTATTGCCGCCGAGGTTCCAGCGGCCCCCGCCATTAATGATGTCATCAAGCCCGTGGTGGTGGTGGCAGATGATGCCAGTGCTATTGTCGCGGAGAGTCCTTTGAAGGAAGCGACGGTCATAAGTGATGTTAACAAAGAACCCAATGTTAATGGTATAAAACATAAATAAAGTACCTTATGTACACTATTAACTATTTCGCTTTACAGGAGAGCCCAAGATCGTCAACAGTTCCGCCGAAGTGGCTGAGAACGCAGCGCCAAAGGTCTGTAACTAGGCCGATCGATCCACCGATGGACAACCAACAACTGTAATGCGTTTGAGGATGTGTACAAAGATGTCTTCAGCCAGCCCGCCGGGTCGGTGAGGATGTGGCTACCGATACGCAAATATTTAAGAGTTCCCCCCGTCTTTAATCCAAAACCCACATCCTGTTATGATTTTTTTTACAACTGACTACTTTATTTTGTACTCAATAATAACTTCAATTTGATGATAGTCCGTGTCTTCCAGTTTATGGTTTACACGATGGACGACATAGGCCGCAATCGATGCTGGACTTTCAATGTTGCACTGTGCGCGTCAACTGAACAGACATTCGAAACAGACAAATAGAGTAGTTTCGATTCTTATCACACCCATCCCACCCGCCCCTCTTCCCAAAATATACACAGACAGATTGTGAAATCGCATCTAAGTATAATGAGTATGTGTATAATCAATCAAATCGGAATCAAACAAATTATACATTGCCGGAATGTATGTAAAATAGATGTTTTTAAATTGTAAGACTCTAATATCTCTAATTCTTAAACCCAATTGGACAAAACTCAGAATCAACTAAGTAAACTAAAACGCGGAAAGATTTTAACCCATCGTAACGCAATATGAAAGCTCCGCGGCTATTAAGGATACGTCTCTATGAATACCTTACCCTCTTTTTGAATATTTTTGTATTTCAAGCATGTTTTATTTGAAGCATTTAGTTTTTACGTAAGACCAGGAGCCGATTTGCAATCGGTGGTTACGGATGAGCTCATTGGAAACTGTTGTTCTAGCTAAAATGTCCTTCCATGCGACTACTCCTAACTGAATTCATAAATACATGCCAGAGTAAAGCGCAAACTTTTTCAATGAAAAATTTAAAGGAGAAACACAAATTCGTATAATATAAAATATATATAAATACAGCAAAAGCGTAAATTAGTTTTGGAAGCTGTTGCAACTGAAATGATCAGTCAGACCGTTTTTGTATGTAGCTTTTCTTCTGTATAAGGCATTCTTCATTTAAATATTCTTTTGTAAATAAATCTTAAAAAAATACAAGAGAACCCAAAAGTGTTTGTTTTTTTCATTATAAATAATGGATGGGTCGTTTTATTTAGATTTTCATCGGCTGTTTGAGAACTTCTTCCTTATAACCTCCACAAGAATTATTCCTATAACTATGCTATTCTAATGAAATGTAATTTACAAATGTGATGACTTTTCGGCATCTCTCTCGATGCCGTTTTCCTTATTCTTGTCTTCATCTTCGGGCAGCGGTGCCTTAAGGGGCAGCTCCTCCAGTTCCAGGGTCGGACCTGGCTTGTTTAGTAAGTTCCGCACGAAAGGTGAATACAGTTTGGGGTTCTGCTTCTCATCCTTGCTGGTGGGCCACACAAAGCTCATGGGAATGGCCCAGGCAAAGACCAGGATGGCACCCACCACCTTGTACCAGTAGAAGGAAATGTCGTATATGGAGAAGTCGCGGTTACTGCTAAACGCAGTGGTCACAGCCTTGGGCGCATCTAGTGAAGGAACAGGAGTAGTCGTAACTTGGGTGAGGTTGTTGTTTCTGTGAATAAAATATAATATTTAAATCAAGTGTTAACCATTATAATGACCATTATAATTTTTACTTACATAGCTCGCAAGATGACCTGGAAATCACGGGCCTCGCACTTGTCTAAACCATTCGGCAGAGTATCATAACGAATGAGCCCCGCCTTGAAGTTCAGCTGTCCATTGAATATGACCCACAACATGGTCAGGACACTAAAGGCGATGCCTGTTACCGCTACTTTGGCATTGCATCGAGGCACAAACATTCCGAGCAGAAATACTCCCACAACAGCTCCAGTATTAATGCCCGTTATTGTCCACATGGTCTGGATGATGGAGTTGAAGTTCTGTACCACTAGTCCTCCCACAATGCAGTAGGCGCCCATCGCCACGATCACCAACTTCATAATACCATTGGCCCGGGCCTCTGTGTGTCTGATATGGGGCTTTATGTAGTCAAAGTACACCACTCCGGCGAATGAGTTCAAGTTGGCCGAGAGGGAGCTCAGAGAGGCGCTGAATACGCAGGAGATGAATACTCCTGGCATGCCCATGAGATGACCCATGATGTCCTGGATGAAGAAAGGCATCAGCTTGTCTGGTTTGCTGACCAGCTGCAAGTAAACAAGGCCCGCGCGTGTTAATAAATATACATATGTACATATATAACTCTGGAAGATGTAACTGCGTTACTAGGTAATTCTGCTAGTTGTCAGTATTTACAAGATCTTCAAAATCGAGATAAGTATTGGATAAGTGTCTTACCCCAGCCTGAATGGGATCGCACCCGTAATAGTAGGCAAACATGATGATGCCCGCAAAGCAGGTGAAAGTCATGATAAGCAGGAAGCCGATTCCAGCCATAATCAGGCATCTGCAATAAAGATAAGGAAAGTTAGCAAATTCTCAAGGCATTAATCTCAACTCAATGCTAACCGTTTGGCGTGGTTGTACGAAGGCAGGGACACGATTCTCTGGACACAGCTCTGATCTAACCCCACTTTGCCAGTCCACATAAGCAGGCCACTGAAAATGCCACTCCAGAAGGTGATGCGCAGACGGGGATCCAAAGAAAAGCTAACCCAGAAGTACAACAATTACCTCATGCATCATAATATTTTAATAGACTTACTTGAAATCAAGCCGGCCACCCTCGGAGGCATTTTCGAGGACAGTGCCTAAGCCACCAGTATTTATGGTGCCTAGAACGGCCACCAAAATCACGGAGATCAGCATAACACCACCCTGCACCACATCTGTCCAAACGACGGCCTTAATCCCCCCCAGCATCGTGTAGAAGACACAAATAGAGGAGACCACCGTGTTGATGAGATGGATATTGTATCCCGTGACTGCAAATGAAAATGAATTTTAATTTTGCCACTCCGATCCGTGTGATTAAAATCAATTTTCATTATACCTTGGGAGAATGCCAGTGCTGGAACGAACATGAACACGGGCAGCATCAGGAATTGATTCATGACGAAAGTGATGGTCACCAGTTGGCGAGTGCGCTTGTTGAAACGCATTTCAAGGTACTGGAGGCATAAAACAATGTCATTAAAAGTCTCAGATAGATCCTTTTTCACCTACCTCGTAGCAATTGGAAACTCCATTTTCATAGAAAACCGGGACAATGACATAGATCAAGATGGGTATGGCAAAGATCATAGCAAGCATTACGAATATGATGTTAAATCCGAATGAGTAACTATCCGCCGGAATGGACATCATGGCTACTCCAGAAAGCTGACTGAAATATAACAGACAAATATTATTATTTTCCTCTAAAAGGTGGCTCGAAGTTAAATATACTTGAAAAGGTTAAATAGGAATATGACAATTAATCTACTGAGTCTCCAGTTTTATGGACTCCCCAACTGGCGTGCGCTGGTTTTAATGGATAGATAAGACTTTACTACTAGGTGGGTGGGTTGTGCCTTTATCTCCAGTGACGACATGGAAATTTATTGAAAAATGGCAGAAGGCTCACCTCGAGACTAGGGAAACGGCCACTGGAAAAGTGGGCATCTTCTTGCCACCCTGCAGGTACTCCTCGGTGGTGTTCTTGGCCTTCGAGAAGAAGCCAAAATATACTCCTATACCCGCAGAGGCACTCAGCATTATGGTGAAAACCACATAATCCGTAATACTAAACCGGAGGTCCTCCATGGTGTCGGCTGCGGCGGAGGCTACCGTACTGGCCAAGACGCTGGCTGTGCTCGCCATCTTTGAAATATCCTTTTCCGGATCCTAGAGACCGTTGAAAGCTCACGAAGAACGGACGTTGCACGAAGGTTGGCCCGGAAAAGCGGGAGCTGTACGTCCGGATGCTGGGAGCACACTTGTGGAGTTCGGTGTGGACACCCCGTCTTAAGTAGCGATCTCCACGTTATCTTGTCACGATATCTGCACCAGTCTAGGTGAGTCGTAAATGGAGCAGCCGCCTCGTAAATCAGGAGTGCTCCTTATCTGCCTTACAGAGAAAAAGACTAAACCAGTTCCACCTGAACTTTTAATAGTCCGTACACCCTCTAAAGTGGGTGTATACCTATGTTTCAAAATATTTATTAAAACAAGGGTGAAGTTCTTCCATCTGACCACTATCTCTCTTTAAAGAACTCCTTTATCAATTAAAGTTTCGTTTTGAATCTCTTTCATAGTATTTTGTTCTTCTGACGTAGATAATAAAAGTCATAAACGGGGATCTCAAAGTTATATGGCTGTCGTACGCATCTACGAGTCTAAAAATAAAAAAAAATTGAAGTTAGACCTTCAATTACCCTCTGGGACGTTAAACTTAGACTCTGAGATGAAATCTGCTTAATTTTAATGGGGTTTCAGTTACATGATTACACGATTAAAAAGTATCTTACTTGTTTAGCATATGAAGTTATTATTACAGAATTCCAGAAGTATTCTCCATTATAGTCTAGTCAAAAGACTAATAAAAAAACAATTGTGTTGTCTAGACTAATAGTCATTTTGGGTTATTTTTTTGTCACTAATTTATAACTGAATAAATAATTTGAAATCATTAGAAATAATATAGTTTGGTTTACATAACACGTATTTTTTTATCAGTTAAATCCCTCCAAAATAAAGCTGACTCAGTAGGAATTTTTTCAGTACCTCCAAAGCAGTAGAATACATTTTTTTCCCAAAGCACCACCCCCATCACATAGATAAGAACTGGAACGGTCAGGATCATGGAAGCTTTGATCCGTAGAAGGGGACAACGCACCTACAACGCTAGCTGGCTTATTAATCTACGATTAATTAAATAAAATATTACACACAAATAAAAAATTATGAAAATATACAAACATATCATATTATCAGTAGGTTCTGTTAATGATTTGCGCAAAAAAAGGGGGCTCGAACATGATTTGATTAATTTCACAAGGTTCGCGAGACTCGCGAAATGACAATTCATGTAAGCACCTCAGGTTTATGGATTTACTGTCTTTCAGGCTCACTTTGATAAGATAGATTAAACCGACAGACGTAGTAGGCAAATAGCTAGGAAATGGATATTATCGCTCTGGGAAATTATCTTTATGGACCTGTGGCGGGTGTCTGCCTGCCGTTGCCGGGGATTCGTGGTGACGAAACGGTAATTTAATCAAATCGGCTCTCGGTACACTCACCTGGAGGTCAGGGAAATGGTCACCAAGAAAGTAGGAACTGTATCTTAAAGACCATAAATCAAGAGGGAACCACAATTGGGCAACAATTTAATATATACATTTTTAGAAGTATTTTATATTCCAAAAATATTATTGAATGTAAAATGTGGGAATTTAAAAAAAACTGCTGCCTACATTTAAGGGCAAACTTTGGGTGCTGCGATTTATTGGGAATAGGATTATAAGAACATAAAATGGTTTTTCTAATAATGAAACTGATTTTTTAACAATGCTGTCTGATTACGATCGGCATGCATATTTATTTATCAATTAATTTAAATTAATGGTAGGAAAGATAAGATCTCATCTTATTTAAAACTAAATCTTAAGCAGACTGTCGGTTGATCTATTATTTTCAAATTCTTTAAATGGATTTTCGGTATAAGTATCGAATTAAATTTAAATATTGTTACCAATAAATAATAAATATTACGCCCTCTGCAAAACTCCAATAAAATACCATTATTTAATTTGTTAAATTAATCATATTGTTTATTTATCAGCCTAAATTCATTTAAATAAAATAAAAGAAATTAGTGTTCGAGTCCGGCTTCCTTTTCCTTTCCATTGTGATCTATCCGAAGATCTGGAATTTCGGTGACTTGTGGACCTCGCAGAGGAACTTCCTCCTGTTCCTGTCCTGCTTTTGGATGTGTTAAGAACTTTCTCACAAACGGCGAGTATAGCTTGGGATTCTGTTTCTCGGTTTCATCTGGTCGCCAGATATAACTCATGGGCACGGCCCAGAGGAAAATCAAAAAGGTTCCTAGTACTTTGTACCAATAGAATGAGATGTCGTAGAGCGAGAAGTCCCTGTTGCTGTCAAAGGCAGTGGTAACGGGCAATCCTGACGGGGGCTTTGCTGTTACTGGGGTGAAGTCCGTCTTGTTGCTAAGGAAAATATTCGGATTAGTTAAATATTTTATAAAAAAAACTTTCAATACTTACATGGCAGCTGATATAATGTCCAGTCCACGGGCTTCGCATTGATCTAAACTGTTTGGCAGCACATCGTATTTGATGAGTCCGGTCTTGAAGTTGATCTGGCCATTGACAATAACCCAAACCATGGCGATTACGCTGAATATAATCGCTGTCACAGCTGTCTTGGCATTGCAACGTGGCACAAACATTCCCAAGAGGAAAACCCCCACAACTGCTCCTGTGTTGATGCCGGTAATGGTGACCACCGTCTGAAGGATGGAGTTGAAGTTCTGCACCATGAAGCCACCGAGGATGCAGTAGCCACCCATCACCACCACAATGATCTTCATGGACCAGTTGGCTTTGGCCTCTGTGTGCTTGATCCAGGGCTTGATATAATCGAAGTACATGACTCCGGCCAGGGAATTAAGGGTAGCCGACAGGGAACTCAGGGCAGCACTGAAGACACAGGAGATGAACACTCCAGGCATTCCAGTTAGATGACCCATGATGTCTTGGACAAAGAAGGGCATCATTTTATCAGGTTTGCTGACCAGCTAAAAGAAAGAAACAAGAATGAGTTTATATTGAAAAGTATTATTAAGTAATACTTACGCCAGCCAAGAGGGGATCGCAGCCGAAATATCTCGCAAACATAATAATACCCGATACTGTGTTAAGTAAACAGATGATCAGAAATCCAATGCCAGCAATAATCAGGGACCTTTAAACAATATCATAAAAGGGTAATTATTACTTCGATTGGAGTATTGGATTTGTATAGAATACTAACTTCTTGGCATGGAAATACGATGGCAGTGAAACGATCCGTTGGACACAACTTTGATTCAATCCAATGTGTCCTGTCCACATGAAGATGCCTCCCATGGTGGCACTCCAGAACGTCATACGAATACGTGGATCCAAACGGAAGCTAAAGAAGGTAATCTTATTAAAAAACCTAATCAAATAAAGATACAAATCTTACTCAAAGTTAAGCCTGCCGCCTTGGGAGGCATAATCCATAACGGTGGAGACGCCTCCAGTACGGATTGTACCCAATACTCCCACGGATACTACCGAAAGTAGCATAATGCTGCCCTGGACCACGTCGGTCCATACAACCGCCTTGATTCCACCCAACATGGTATAGAAGATGCAAATGGAGGACACCATTATGTTGATCAGATGAATGTTCATGCCGGTTACTACAAGTAAAGTTTTAGTTAAAAATTTAAGGAATATTGAGGAATGTAGTCCCCGTACCCTGGGAAAAGGCTAGAGATGGTATAAACATGTAGACAGGTAACATCAAAAACGAGTTCATCACAAAAGTGGCGGTCACCAATTGGCGAGTACGCTTATTAAATCTCATTTCCAGGTACTAAAGAATACAAAATAATTAGTAAATAACAAATAAACCCTTTTTAAGGGCGTATCTAACCTCATAGCAATTGGAGACATTATTTTCGTAGAATACAGGCACTATAATATAGATTAAAATGGGAACCACAACCACCATAGATAGGACAACAAATAGGTAATTAAATCCGTAGGTATAGCTCTCGGCGGGAATGGACATAATGGCAATGCCAGACAACTGACTGTAAGAGATAAAACATTATTAATTATGGATTAGATCCTTTTTCACCCTTAGTTTTCTTGTTGTTACGCAATAATCGTTACGACGATTTAAGGAAATCCTTGGGTTATTCTAAGAACCCGGTTGACGTAAAGCTTTTATACAATTGCCCAATAAAGATAAGGAATGGCGGAATCTGGTAAAATCCACTTGCATATGGATATTCTCACCTCGCTACCAAAGATATGGCAATGGGCAGGGTCTGCATTTTTTTTCCGCCGCGCAGATACTCCTCCGTGGTGTTCTTGGTCTTGGAGAAGAACCCAAAGTAGACGCCGATTCCAGCCGAGGCTCCCAGCATCACAATAAAAACAACATAGTCCGTAATAGCGAATCTGAGATCCTGCGAGGAGGTCGCAGCAGCAGCGGCAGCGGCCATTGGTGTGGCAGTGGACATCTTTGGAGGTATTTTAGAACACAAATTTTTCACAACTACTTCTTTGGCGTGTGCACATGGCACGGATGCTGGGCTAACACTTACGACCACCCTGGCCTGGTTTGTACTTAAATATCACTACGACTCCCTCGGAGGCGCCTCCTTATCTGAACTTGGTGTTGCCCCCGTATATCATCCGTGGGCTTAGCGCTTCACTTATCTGTCCAACATGCCGCTCTTATATTGTATTATTTGTTTACCTGGCCTCTGCACAGTGGTCGGTTTCATAGGTCAAACATCAAACACCCAAAACATATTGAGATTATATATGGCGTGACTATTTACATACATAGCTTATAATGGGATAAGTTGATTAGGGAAGGAATGGGATTCCTTTGGGAAGAAAACAGAGCCCGAAGAAAGAGCGGAAACCATGGAAACTGCAATAAATCAAAATTAGCATTAAATGAATAAATGAATATACATATGTTTATTTATGTATTTCATAAAATTATTATCGATAAAGTTGGTATTCCCAATAAATATATTATTGGCAACCTTCACAATACAACACCGACCACTGTGCTCTGGTTCTTGCGCCCCCACATGGCCCCACAGTTTCAGAATGGGCTGAGGGGATACCATATAGGTGTTAGACGAGGAACTTGAACTATAACTCCGTATAACTAAGTTTACAAAACAAACTTTGTATGGAAACATTTGTGTACAAGAAAGACGACACGATAAATACACTTTCTTGCTTTAGAAGAGGAAAATGATAACCAAAGGGCTTCAACATGGTCACTGGTCTTTCTATCGTTAAGGATAGATCATATCTAAGTATTTTATACTAGAAAAAGTTTTGTTTCACTGGCTGGATAAATGTGTGCATGATCTTTAAAAATATAAGAGCATAAGTTTCCAAACACACAATAAACATAAAGCTTTTTTTTTTTAATTTTGAATATCGATATGTACTATACATGTACTCTACTATATACAATGTACTCTATTACTATATTTTAAAATTGAACAACACTATGAACTCCATTTGTGTTTATTTTAAACATTAATAGCTCATACATTTAATAAAATGTCGTAAAATAATTATTTTAATTTTTAAACTATTAATTATTAATATTATAACTGCTTTATTTATGTATTTAATGAATCATTTTCCATGTAGCTTCACAGGGCTTAAGTTCTGGGTTTAAAAAAGGTTTAAAGTCCGTAAAAAGCTAACTTCATTAATCCGGAAAGTAATCTGCTGGATCTAACATATCTTATAGTATTAAAATAATTTACTTAAGCCGCGGGCCCAAAAACTTGTACGACTTTTGAATCACTCATGGTGACACCTAAGATGGAGACCTTAGATGTTTTGGGTGTTTGATGCATTGGCTTCCCGAAGACTCTTTGTCGGTTTATTGTAATCATGCCTAAAATTCGGATCATTCATCACATGGTTTTATTTCTTCGAAAATGTCTATTTACTTTTCTCGCTTCTGTTGAAACTTTCCATTTTCAGTGTTTGCATTTGAGTAATTAAACATTTTTGGACACGGGTAAATAGCACCGTGTTCCGCGGTTCGTGCCTGGGGGCGTGGCAACAATTATACGACCTCTCGCCCGATTGTGTAAAAAGCTTAACACTGATTACGGTCCAAATATTTGCCAATGTCAGAGATAAGAATTTATCATCCTTTTTTAGCGAGTTTTTCAATATACGATTCTGTCTCTGAGATCTTTTGCATCACAACGTAATCTGGGTTTTCATATCAAAGCATCCCAGGTTATTTTATAGATCGGACAATAAAGTTTTGTGTTTAGTCTATCTTGACGCACCAAGATTGTGGCTAATAGTGTTTGCACTTTTTCATTATTATACAGATAAGATGATTTCCAGGTTTTCTGCAGACAACACCAATCTGTCTGACCACCAGTCTAGTATACTTCAGGTTTTTCTGGATAGAACCGCATACACTGATATTTCTAGTGAAATACAATCACTCAGGAGGTAAAAAATGTACTTGGTTTATATGTATGTTCATTGAATTTTATTTTTAACAGATTTAAAAAATAAAAATATATATACAGATTTATAGATTTTTGAATTACTTTATACTTTTACTTTATACTATTTAACTATTTTTGATTTCGTTTAAAGAGGTACGACTGCCAGTTCCTATCTTAGAAATATCTTTATACCACCCCAATGCTTATAAAGCATATCTTATGGTTAATAGCGCCAGTTCTCATTTGAACCCTCAGGCCTTTTCGGGTTTCTCCAATTTTAGTTCGTATGGCTCCTCCAGTTGCGCAGGTTGATAGTTAACAAATGGTTGGACCACTGGGGAGAGAAGCTTGGGGTCCAGCTTGGATCTGTCCTTCAGGACATAGCTTAGGGGAATGCCCACTAGCCAAGTGATGAGGAAGCCCACAACCACATACCAGTTGAAAGATAGGTCTAAGATGCTGAATCCCTCATACTTAATAGGTGTCTCTGCGGTTGAACTCAAGAGTACAGACGATGGTGTGGTCAAGGTTTCATTGAATGTGCCAGCAGGACATCCATCTGTGTGTTTGGGCAATGTGTCGTAGTGATTGCGACCCCAGCTGAGGATTACGATGGAGGCCATGCACACAATACTGGCAAGTACTCCACTTAGGGCCCCCTAAAAAGAATAAAGTTAAAATCAAAATTCTTGTAGAACAATATGAAGATCCAAATCATACCTTTCCATTAACTTTGGGGACGAGCATGCCCAAGAAGAAGACGGCACAGTTGGCACCGAAGCTGACGCCTCCGATCGAGTATATCACCTGGAGAATGGACGTGAATTTCTCCACCACCATGCCTCCGAAGATGCAGTAGATTCCCGCGAAAAGTACAAATCCTTTCATGATGACATTGGCTTTGTGCTCGGTGTGGTTGATATGGGGTTTGATGTAATCAAAGTACACCACTCCGCCGAGGGAATTAATGCTGGCGGATAGGGTACTGAGAGCAGCGCTGAACACGCAGGATATAAAGACACCCGGCATGCCCGACAAGTGCCCCACAGTGTCCTGCACAAAGTAGGGAACCATTTTATCCACTTTCGAAACATGGCCGGCTTCCATGGGGTCGCAGGCATGGAATCGAGCATACATTACAACGCCAGTGAAGCAGTTGAAGAACATGATTATAATAAATCCCAGGCCGAAGAGAACTAGGGATCTGGGAAAATAATGGTTTGTGGAAAATGTAGCAATAATACAAATTGGAGTAATGTACCTTCTGGCATGTCCCAGCGACGGCAGGGAGACAATTCTCTGAACGCAACTTTGATTCAAGCCGACGTATCCCGACCACATCAGGGTGGCCGAACTGAAGATATTCCAAATAGTGGACCTTGTGGTCGGATCGAAGTTGAAGCTGTAAAAATCATTCACAATTAGCTATGATTTAAAAGAAACTTATTGGGAACACATTACTTCACATCCAGGCGCCCTCCTTCCCCAGCAATTCGAAAGACCTCGGAGAAGCCACCGACTCTGTTGGCGCCCATCACGCCCACCAAAATCACAGAGAACATCATGATGGCTGCTTGAATGACATCCGTCCACACAACGGCCTTGATGCCGCCCTATAAGAGGTTCGAATTTTAAATAATCATACGTTACATAATCCTTTCCCCTCATTATACTTACAAACATGGTATAAAAGACACAAATTCCACACACAACAGTATTTATTATGTGCACATTGTAGCCAGTGACTAAAAAATAATTCAGTTTTTAATTGAGCTTCTATAATTGGATATAAAAAAGTACCCTGCGAAAAGGCCAATGAAGGCAGGAATATAAAGATGGGCAGCATAAAGAACATGGTCGAGATGAAGATGAAAGTCATCAGGACGCGCACCTTCCGGTTAAATCTCATCTCAAGGTACTACAAATCCATAAAATAGTTATAACTAAGATATTCCCAGTAAAATCCATTTCTCACCTCGAGGCAGTTGGTGATGTTGTTATTGTAGAATACCGGAATAACCACGTAATTCAGGAGCGGCACCACAACTAACATGCAAACCACGTTGAAGAACCAATTTACTCCAAAGGCGTACATCTCCGCCGGAATGGTCATGATGGAGATGGCGGAAAGTTGGCTGGCTACCAGAGAAATGGCAATAGGAATGGTCTTCATGCGCTTGCCACCCATCAGATACTCCTCAGTGGTGTCCGCGCCCTTAGCAAAGAATCCGAAGTAAACTCCAATGGCGGCGGAGATGCTCAGCATCAAGGAGAAAACTATGTAATCCGTGGAGTTAAATATGAACTGGGAGTCCGGAACTCCGGTGGCATTGCCTGCCAGTAAGGAGGCGTTCGAAAGGGATGCCATTTTCGCTGGTATCCTCTAGGGTTAATTGTGTTTTCCGAAACAAGGATGCACTCACGGCCACTTTCACATATACAGTCACTTTCCGGTCGTGGCTCCGTCGGAGGAGAAAAACTACTGAGAGCGATTCTACGACCTGGCAGTCTTTATATAAGACTCTTATTGCACGCGAATATATCGCCGGGATTACCTGCTTTAAATATTATCTATTGACGGCGCTCTCACGACCGAAGTCTTATCTGGATGACAGGCTATATTCCATTATCTGCTAGGATCTTAAGACCCCACTGTCAATTTTCCACCGGACTCACTGCTCTCGCCGTTTTAAAATCCGATAAGAACTCCTGACATTGCCCAGGCTTAGTCGAGATTACGATATCTGCAAACTATACGGATTCCTCTCATTCATTGTTTTCACTGTCATGATATCGTCGTCACTTTCCTACTCCGTCCGAATTCGTCAACTCATCCGGCCAGATGCCAGTCATCATTGAAGCAGTTCACGTGCAGAGAATTCGGAGTCTGCGGTCTGGAATCGGCTTAAAAGAAGGCATTTTGTATGGGACTTATCTACGTTTATAGCAAAAAATGTATCATGGACCTTCTATGATACATGTTTTTAGGTTTTATTCTAGTAAGGTATATGATCTTTACATTCTTTATATTTATCTTAGACATGTAACTAAGCCTTTTATTATTTTATGTTGGTTATCATATCATGTTTGAATATCACTTATCAAAAAGCTATTCATTTTCTAATAGCTCTAGGTTTCCCAAATACCAAATAAATGAATTTTTAAGATAAGAACTATGATTGAAGAATTATAACCAGCTCACTGCATCTTTAATATTCTGTTCTATTAAACATAGTTATTTAAATTTTCAGATAAGGTCTCTAAAATATTGTTACTTATACATTCTGAAGTTTACATTATTATCCTAAATTCTTTTCTAAATTTTCCAGTTTTATTTCGGGTGGCTCCTCCATGTGAGTCAGTTCGTAATTTACAAATGGACGGATCACCGGGGAAAGCAGCTTGGGATCGCGTTTGGCATTTGGTTCTTCTTTGTGAATATAACTTAGAGGAAGGGCCACCAACCAAGTGATGAGAAATCCCACCGCCACGTACCAATTGAAGGAGAGATCTAGGATGCTATAGCCCTTCGCGTCCAGAGGTGTTTCCGATGCTTTGCGAAGAATCGAATCCGATAATAATGTTGTATTCAGTATTGAAGCTGGGCATCCTTCGGTGCTTTGGCTTAAAGGATCATATTGGTTGCGTCCCCAACTGAGAACTACGATGGTGAGTATGGCAGCAATACTGGCTGTTACTCCGCTTAGAGCAGCCTAATCCGGATTCAATAATTAATTCCCATTTGTATGCATATAGATTTAAATAATTCTTACCTTTGTATGGGCATTGGGAACCAACATTCCCAGCAGGAACACCCCACAATTGGCGCCGAAGCTTACTCCTACAATGGAGTAGACTACCTGGAAGATGGAACTGAACTTATCAACCACCATGCCTCCGAGTATACAGTGGATTCCAGCGACAAAAACAAAGATTTTCATAATCACATTGGCCTTGTGCTCGGTGTGGTGGATATGGGGTTTGATGTAATCGAAGTACACGACTCCGCTTAGGGAGTTAATGCTTGCGGAGAGAGTACTTAGAGCAGCGCTGAACACGCAGGATATAAAGACACCCGGCATGCCCCAGATGTGTCCCACAGTGTCCTGCACGAAGTAGGGAACCATTTTGTCTAATTTGGACACTTGACCAGTTGCAATGGGATCACAGTCGTGGAAACGGGAGTACATCACGATACCTGTAAAGCAATTGAAGAACATGATGACGATAAAGCCAAATCCAAAAATGACCAAGGATCTGAAAATAAATTTTTTTTATTAAAAATCCTTTCATTGTTAAATATCTAACCTTCTGGCATGGGATAACGAGGGAAGAGACACAATTCGCTGCACACAGCTCTGATTTAGTCCAGCATTTCCCGCCCAAAGAATTGTGGCTGAAGTAAAGATGTTCCAGAAGGTCGCTCGTGTTGATATATCAAAATTAAAGCTGAAATGTATGAAAGTTAGTCACAGTTTCAATGAAACTTTGTTTCAAACTCACTTTACATCCAATCGGCCACCCTCTCCGGCTATTCGAAGGACTTCGGAGAGGCCTCCCACTCGATGGGCACCCAAAACTCCTACCAAAATCACAGAGATCACCATTATAGCTGCTTGAATAACATCCGTCCATACCACGGCTTTTATGCCTCCCTACATTGTAAAATATTTAAATTACTATAATTAACACTTCCTACTCTTAGATACTTACAAACATTGTATAAAATACACAGATTCCGCAGACAATTATGTTTATAATATGCACATTAAAACCAGTAACTGAAAAAAATAACATTAATAGATCGTTCGAGAAACTGGTAATTAAATAAAATGTAACCTACCTTGGGAAAAGGCCAAAGAAGGAACAAAAATGAATATGGGCAGCATAAAAATTAAAGTCGCAATAAAAATAAACGTCTGCAGGACTCGAACTTTACGGCTGAAACGCATCTCCAGATACTGGAAACATAGAAAATATATTTTAATACAATATTCCAGATTAAATGTATTTAGCTAACCTCGTAGCAGTTGGTGATGTTATTGTTGTAGAAAACTGGAATCACCACGTAGTTTAAAATCGGCACCACAAACAACATGCAGACTACGTTGAAGAACCAATTTATTCCGTGGGCGTACATCTCCGCCGGTATAGTCATTATGGATATGGCGGATAGTTGACTGGCCACCAGGGAAATAGCAATGGGAATAGTCTTCATCCGCTTGCCACCCATCAGATATTCCTCAGTGGTGTCCTCGCCCTTGGCAAAGAATCCGAAGTAAACTCCAATGGCGGCGGAGATGCCCAGCATGAGGGCCAAGACGAAATAGTCCGTGGAGTTAAATATGAACTGGGAGTCTGGAATCGCTGTGGCCACAGCGCCCAGTAAGGAGGCGTTTGAAGTCGATGTCATTTCTGTGAGGATCTGTACGGCCCACGAATTTTCCACTTTCCGGCTGCTGCGGCGGTGTATCGCGATTAAGAGAACAGTTCTACGGTTAAAGTTTTTATATTAGTTTCGTATACGAACCTTATCGCCCCTTATCAAAATATTATATTATACTCCATTTAGGCCAAGCTAAACTTTATCTGTATTCCACGACGTTATCTTCTAGGATCTGTCTAGGTCTTGCATAGCAAAGCGTTGAGTTATCTAGGGAAATCTCCTGGCAATGACATTTCAGTTTCTTCTAATTATTTTATATTAGTTTGTGCATATCAAAGGGAACACTTTTCTAGTCTTTGATACTATATAATTATTAATTTCATCACGAAACGAAATTTTAATAATAATTAGAATTTTATTATATATATTAATGACTTAAAATAGTATTCCCAAAAATCTGTGATGTACCATAGGCACATAAAAGGAAATAAGTATTTTTTTGAATTTGCGGTGACAGGCATGCTGTAACCGCTTTGATGGCGCATCTTGGTTTATTCGGGTGCACCTCCAAATGTGGCCACACGGATGGCCACTTCGGCACGCATTCAATTGGGCAATGGGTAATGGTAATGATGCCGAATGTTGGTTAAGTGGCTGCAACTTCAGCTCTAACTTCCAAAGTGAAGCTGCAACGATGGCCACAGCGGAGACGTCCGTCGGTTCACCATTCACCCGCAGCCCCCACCCCTGACCTGAAGGTATGTTGAATCTGCAACAGCATCTGTCGCAATCTCGGCGTAATGAGCACCCCTCCGGCTCCGGTCCACCATCCCCATTTTCATCTCCATCTTCATTGTCGTCATCTATTTCGGGCACTAGCAAGACAGTCATTGATGATGAGAGTTGCTCAGTACACTGAAAAATAAAATTATAATTGCTTTTTGGTTTGTATAATAATTTAAATACATATTTTTATATAAAAAAGATAATATGGCTGATAATCTAAATAATTAAAGCTCCATTAGACTTACAAATAAGCTTTAAAAACGTATTAAAAGAAACTAACGACTTGGTGTCCTAATCGGTCCAAACCCCAATGAAGTTACTTCCTTTTTCTCTGTGCAGGGCTTGGGGTTATAGCTACCACATCATCGGAGTTGAAAAGTGAAAGGATTTTTTGAAGATGCTTGAGTTGGTATTTAATAAACTCACATGAGGCCAAGTGACAACTTGATGTTTTGAGAGCTTCGAACTCGTTTAATTGGAATGGGTCGCATACCCCTGATGGTGGATTGTCATTAGGCGATTGGTATTTTAGAGGTAAACAATCGAAAATGTGGGTCATTAGATCAAACATAAAGTATTACTTCAAAGAATCATGAAGCTAACTCCTCAAAATCCGAATATTAATTAAAAACAATGTAATCATTTAACGGTGACAAAATTTACTATTTTTTTTATTATTTTCATATTTTTTTGTTGTTTCTTTGTTTGTTTCATATAAAATAAAAACACTTACGAGCTAATAATGCGTTATAACACTGTCTGGGGTGTTTTCCATCTGGATGTTGTGTGTTGTGGCTTTCGTTTTCAGTTTTTTTTGTATTTGTGTGTAGTGCGGAGAAAACTATTTACAAAGATTACAAAAAGAATCCAAAAACGAATTACACGAATTCGATTCGAATTTGCATTGAGGGTACGAGCCGAAATTCGAGACAGAGTATTGTTTTCCTGGGGGAAAGAATGTTGGAGGTTGGAGTGATTTTGGGTTACAGTCGCTGAGTTTTTGGATGGGATGTTGAGAGGAGAAACGATCACATCACATAAGTTCACTCCGGATCTCTCGTTTCTAGGTCCAGGATACCCAAATTGCTCTCGGGATAGGTTAGTGTTGTCGTCCTTTGTTTTCTGTCGGATGCGTCCATTTTTATGTTCTTTCTTCGTCGGTGTTCATTTTTGGCAGCAAAGTATGTTTGATTCTAGCGGATGTGAGACCTGTTTTGTGGATCTAGAAGGGCGCTCCGTAGCTGCCGCTGGGCCTGGACGGGGCTCCGTAGGATCCCGAGGGGGCGCTGGGGTATCCACCGCCGCCACCGCCAGCCTGGGTGCTCTGCTGTGCGAACTGGGCCACCTGGATGGCCTGACGGACTCCCTCCAGATCAATGCCGACCACACGGCCACCACCTCCGTTTCCGGGGGCTCCGTAGCTGGTGGACGGGGGTCCGTAGCTAGTAGAGGGACCACTGGGGTAGCCACCGCCGCCGCCGCCACCTCCACCGCCGCCTCCCTGTTTGCTCTCCTCGTTCAACAGGATCTGACGCACCTGCTCCAGCAGCTGGGGATCCACGTTCTGGCCCTCTGAGGTCTGGAATCCTCCGCTGACGGCCTGGTAGCCACCGCCACCGCCGCCGCCGAAGGAAGAGCCGCCACCGAATCCGCCGCCAAAGCCGCCTCCGAATCCGCCGCCACCGCCTCCTCCGCGGGGATAGTTGTAGCCAGATGGCGGCTCAGCCGCAGCCAAAGCGGCCAGAGCGAACACTAAGAACTGCAAATATAATTAAAAAATAAATAACTTTTTTAAGTTTAAGAATAATAGTTTAAGTGTCCTTGACTATTCTCGATTTTTGTAAAGGCGCTGGTAAGAAAACTTTTTCTTAAAATTTTATTGAACGTTTTCCGTATATTTTTTATTATTGAATAATTGAAAACTCTTGAGATGTGAATAAATTTGAATACTATTCAAACATTCCAACAAAGAGTTGCTTTTAAATCCGATGTAATATCCAAAATGTCCTTTTCGTTGATCTAGGCAGTATTTTATATCCTATCCGACTTTTGGATCAGCACTTACCACTGAGAAGGAGTTCATAGCGACGAGTTGTGTGTGAGAGTGTTGTTTGGGGGGAAAGTTGAGTAGAGTAGAGTGGAGTAGTGAATGTGGTTGCTTGCGAGTGGGGAACCAGCGACTGAATGCATCTCCTTGGCCAGCAGAGCCACTCTTTATACCCGTGCGATGTCGTGGTCTTCGGGCACATTCGGGCCCAAACAACATCATTATGGCCACAACTTCGTCTTCAACTTGTTTCGAGACGACTTGCATTTGTTTTTTCTGCGCTTCTCACAATAAAACAAAAATTTCCAAATAAAAGACACAAAAAGAAGAAGACAAAACCAAAAAACAAAAATAAAAAGAAAAAGAAAAGGCCGAAAAAAATAAAATGTCGCTAACGATTTTGGTATTTGAAATTTTCTTTGGCACTTTCCTTCGATTCGCGACATGGACCAGGAAGTCAATTTTCCCACCGCCACCATCGCGATTGATTTCAAAGGTAAAATACAAAAAAAATGAACTTATCCGATAAGATTTTTGGACAGCCCAGGACAATCATGGGTTGGAAACTCCACGTACATATAGACGGTATATATATTTGCTTTGGCCATGAGGGATGGTTCCTTTTTGCTGTCATGACGAAACTGCATTTTGGATTTCACGTTTCGCATTTCCCGTTGCCCAACGTTGCAGTTGCATTTTCAATTGTGGGTAAATCGCAACCCGGGCCCAGCTATAGTACATTCATCAACATCAGCTCAGCCCGGCGCGTCACATGGGGCACGAAGATTACGAAATGGGCTGGGAAAAACAAGCAACAAGTCGGGGAAAACAGGAGGCGGGGTGATGTAGGATCGCAAAATACTACCCATGATCTCGAAGTGGAGCAGTAGGGCTGTAGTACGTAGGGGGCGTATAATTAGGGTTTCCCAAGTGAGCAAATTAAATTTAATATTAAAATTTAAATTTTAACATATTGAAGGTGATGAATTTACTAAACGAGGTATTCCATATTTAGGAAATTGGTGACATACAAACACATATATATATATACAGGATGAAGAACTAATAATTTTCTTCATATAGACGTAAACATTTTAGTACTAATTACTGTTTTTATAAAAAATTTAAAGCTTGTTCCAGGGTCAAAATATAACTGCCAATTAAATTTGAATTCACATTCGCAACTGGAAAGAAGGACGGGCATGAGTCACCAAGGGAGTTGCCATTTGTGGTTACGTAAGCCCTTCTGACCTCGAAGATCTGACCAGAAACCAGAGATCTGGCCCTGTTCTGGCCAAAGTGAAAGAAGTCCCGCCCGGGAGCCATGCTGTGCCCATTATGTCAGCGGATTTCGATCGGCTCTTCACCTGAGCAGCACCTGTGGCAATGTGGCTGTATGGCTGGAAAGGTGTCATTAAATAAAAAATATACACAATGAAAGGGAAGACGACCACAATCGACACAAAATGAAACTGAATCCGACTGGCAGTAAATTGGAGTAAATGAGGTTTATTTACATCCCAGCACACACACTTTCGCAGAGTTGTTTTCCAATTGAAGTTCCAAAACTGGAAGTTACGCTCACAGGAAAAAAAAGTAATGTATTTTTAAATAATATTAAAATAAATTAGAAGATTCCACCAAAAAACCAACCAAATAAAGGCTTAAGAAATATTTCTTCATTATAAAGAGTTCATATTACTTGTGATAAAAAATAGAAATATATACAACTCATTTTTTAAGAGTGCACTAAGGGCGCCTCTGATCTTCGGAAACCTTCACGCTCCAAAGTGAAGGACTTGGACTTGGGTGTTTTGCTTGGCCTGCGCTGCGTGGTTGCGTGTTTCCCTGCGTTGGGGCACGATCTGCAATTTGAGTTTTGGCTTTTTGGCTGCTTTCGAGGGCTTTTGGGTTTTGAGGGGCGGAAGGGAGCGATGAGATGAAAGTCAACACTTAACACTCTACCACGGTGGTGGAGGCAACACCAACGGCAGCGGCAACAGCAGCTTTGCCTCAATGACAGTGCGCTAAATCATTTTTCGTGGCTCGGAATTGTTTTGATCGGCTGTGGCTGCCACTGTCGCTGGAACTGTTAATTTGGTTTATTGTGGTCACTCTCGTTGTATCTGTATCTGTAACTTTAAATGTATCTGTATCCGTGTCTGTACTCTAGAGATGGTCGGCGAAGGTCTCTCACCCATTGATGGCGTAATTCACTTTTTGTCGGACTTTACTTTCAGCCGTGTAATTGGAGTAACAGGAAAAGGTCACATGCAAGACGGGCTAAAAACAAATTGGGCTGAAAGACTCGTACGAATGGCAATCCAGGTAAATTAAATTAAGACTTTCTTATCAAGCATCACCCCTTTTTAGTCATTCTTTCAGTTAAACCTACATAAAATATTTAAAAATTAAATACTATGGGCAGTTGTACATAAATATGTAGTAATTGTTTATAATATAGACAGGATTGTGTCTTTCACTTTTCCAAACTAGAATATTTTGTTAACGCTATCGTGGGAGTCTGCCTTTAATTTTGAATTTTATGTCATTACACTTCTATTGTACTTGGGTTCATGCCTGCCTCCGCCGTCCGTATGCTATTTTTAGTGGCTTTTTTGCAATCTTAATGCCTCGCTTTTTAATATACCGTGGCCTATCTGAGCGGATTCATCATTAACACGTCTGCCACTAGGTCAACTTTTGAACAGCGACGGCTTTGGCTCTTGGTTTCGCGGTTTTTGGTTTTGGGTCTCGTGTTTTTTCTCAGTCTTTTCAAGAAACTCATTATGCATCTGGCGGAGACTGCCCCAGTGTGCGTGCGTAATTGTTATGACACTATAATTGGGCCAGCAATAGCAAAACAAAGCACACGAAACAAAAATAAAACCCCCTCGAAAAGTAAAAAACTTGCCAACGGGCAGACGCGCGTAAATTTTCAAATCGAATTCGCAAAGCCTCGTTTACTATCGAGATTAAGTTCGAGACGTCTTCGATTTTAATTTTGCAATGCCTTGTTTCATTTATTTTTGTTTCTATTTTTTATAGAAGCGGACAACGCCCCCGCCTTAAAAATTTCAAGTCACTACGATTCGCGAATTTAAATTCAATTTTATTGTACATTAGGGCTTAACAGTGCTGGGGAAGAGGGCATAAATTCAATTAAATTATGCGTTTGTTTGAGTTAGTTAATTTGAGTTTTTTGAATCCCCTTTCTTGTATTTTCAGTTTTTCCATTGCGTATACGCAATGTTAGCAACCGTCTGTTTTTGGAACCCCAATCGTTGGATCTCTTCAGGTGCAACATGCTAATCGACATAGAGACCTCTGCAGCTGGGATTTGCAATAAAAAATGCCTACATGATTAATGATAAAGAGGTGGCCATTTTTCACAGGTGAATATGAGACTGGTGCTACGACAAAAAGCTGATTATTCCGGCCTATTGATGACAGAGGGAGAATATCGCGCCACTCGCACGACAAAAATGATAATTGCTGCGCTGATGAAGATGAGTCCGCTAAATGTTTGGATGGTTTGCTGGTTTGTTAGTTTAATGCCCAGGGCGCAGGCTCAGCCACCTCGTCTCGACAAACTCCCGGCTCGAAGCGGCGGGCGGAATGGTAGATTACATAAGGCGCCGACGCAGAAGAGTCGGGCGGCCAGCAAGCCCCAGTAGTAGCAATTGGTAGTACATGCACTCGTAGCCAAAACCGACGCCAGTAATAGCCAAACCACAACCGTCAGTAATGCCAACTTTGGGGCTCAGATGCCTAAATTATATTTTTTAAAATGTTTTGTATTTAAAAAGAAGATATTAAAAAGTATAATTATAATTATTTCCAAAAATTTATGTCAGTAAAATTATCTGGAAATATAATAAATACTTCATTCTGATAATTTTCTGTAAAGTTTCTGAAACTGTAAAAAATGACTGAACGGTTTCTGCACGATGTCACCCAAAGTCACTTAAAAATATTACCTACATATGTTCAAGATTTAATCAAAATCGTCCAAGTTTTGTAGATTTTTATCTTTAAAAGTCTTAGCCATAAAGAAGCCAATTTACCAGCAGTCCCTCCGAAGTCTTTACATCTCCGCTTGGGCCAAAGTGACGCTTCTTTCGTTTCCTCGAAGCAGACAAAACGGGTTTGTGGAGTGCGAGTCCGACGAGGTGCTCCCAGCTTTATGTAAGTCAAGCGCGGAGGCCGAGACCAGGCGGCCCAACGCAACCCGCAACGGGTGATGCGGGATCGGAGCTGGGAACTAGCTGAGGAACTGCCATGGAGCATGCAGTGGGTCCAACCGGCAAGTGGGCAGATGAGCAGACATGCCCGCGGGTGGGGCCGAGGAGGTGGTGGAGCAAATGCAGTGCATGTGCAATGCATGCCGATAAAATGGGCAAAATCATAATACTACGAAAAAGGAAAGAAATTATACAGTAATATTATTGTAAAATAAGATATGTAAATATATTTTTTTTTTTAATTTTCGCTCAATTAAATTCCATTTTTTATATAAATTTATATTATGTATAATTAATATATTAACATAATATAATTATATTAATATAATTTATGAATCAAAATTGTTACAAGTGCATTCATAGATGAAACGGTGTGCATGGAAAAGCTGACGTTGAATGGAAAATTGCTGCGACACGTTTTCACCAAAGTCTGGTGGGGATGTGCCGTACCCTGGTGTCGATGACGTTGCCGTATCTGTGTCTATGTAAGTCCAAGTTTGTTTTCCGCAAAAAAAGACATCCAAACAAGCACACATTCATGAGCACATCCATGTTGGCCATTCTGCTAGCCAACTTTAGCCTTTGGGTGCTAACCAAACTATTGGCTTATGCAAAACCCAGCTATGGATAGCTTCCATCCTGCTCAGCTGACCCGCGGAGGCTTGTGCAACATCTCCAGACGGTCTGACCAGTTCATCCAGCCAAACCGCATGTGTATGGATCCATTCTCGAGACGAGCCGAAAGTAAAAGTTCAAATACACAACCAGCGGGGGGAGAATAGCCAATCAGAGATAGAGGATAGTGGCGAAGAAGGTGCCGGTGGGGGCTCGATTTAGCCACCGTAATTATGCCACGATTTTGCACGCCGAGCTCATCTTGTTTCTGGCCATGGAGATGCCCCATTGTGTGTCTCATTTTGTTAAGTTATTTTTCTGTTTTTTTGTTGCTTCTCTTGTGCCAAATGCGTAAAGTGGCAAAACAGAAAATATAAATGATTTTACGAGAGGGTCTAAATGAGTTAATTAGGTTTGCTGTGGAGAGGTCTTAACAACACGAGTTGGCCATGGCAAAGCCAATGAAGAGATCAGGAGAAGACGGAAAAGGTTGGTGCATGCTTAGGTTAACTAAACCAATGTTACTCGTTTAATCATTTTTATGAAAAACAATTACATACATACTCTAATAATGAACAAAGCAAGGCCAACTATTTTATGGTTTTAAGTAATTTTATATTATAAGTAATTTAATGGTAGAAATAAAAATATAAACTAAAATTTTTATATCACCATAAAAATTTTTTAAATATGGGAATCATTTAATACCGTTATCGGATTTTTTTACTACATTCTCGCTAATTAAAATGTTGCATACTTTTGAGCGGTTCGGACCTTTTTTTTGCAAAATTTGGAATAAAAATAAACATGTATTACATTAAACAAAATATTTTGTACAGATTTAATTATTTTTTAATAGTAAATTTGCTGATATATAATCACCTCCTAACTTGTTGTTCAGTGTTGGAAAATTTAAAACAACCAGAGCTGCCAAAATTAGCTATGGAAGCCGAAAAGAGCTAGAATTCTTACATATTCATATATATCCGTTTTTATAAAAAAATACTCCAATAATACAACGATTCTTAACAATAAGAAATTTAATTTAAATTAACCAAATAATGAAATGAAATACTTTTCGACCTTTTGCGCATACAAATATGTACCAACTTTTTGTACCTATTGAAAACGGCCAAAAATTAGAGCTGCCAACTCCGCTCCAATCGGCCAATGACAACTCTGAATCGTAGGTACGTACTACGTGTAATTAATTAAAAATAAAAATATTAATACGCCCGAATACGAACGCAACTCAAAAACTATTCCACTTCTAGCGTAGAAAATATCGATGGCAAAGCAAACAAAGCTTGTTCGGCTTACAAAACTCTCCTAAATTCCAGTGTCGACGAGAGAATAGGCTACATTTTGAGAGTTTTCTTTCCTAGAAACGGCCCCAGTCAATTTTGTTCTGCCCGCTGTCTAAAAGTCCGAAACTGGAAAGCGACCCCGCACTTGAACCCTCCAAGGCATATGTAGACGGACGGGGGGGCACAAGAGTACCACCCGGCCAACATTAACATCTTCCTTGAGTCCATCAGCCAGCTGGCGGCCCTTGCGACCAGCAGCGCCACGATGCAGCTGCTTATTTCGTCCGTTTGCATGGCGCTGACCAGCGCGGTGATCGGAAATGCCTACTACCAAAAGCAGCAGTTCTATCCGGCTGTTGTCTACATAACCAAGTCAAACGCCTCCATGGCGGTGAGTAGTGGGATATGTTTTATCGTGTTATCTAAGTGTAAACATTTCCGAACTTTCAGGTCATCTACATAATGTTCTTTGTGATTGTCTTTATGTTTGGAAAGCTACTGCGCAAGGTGGAACATTCTAAACCTGTTTTCCCAAAAAACAATTACTTACTTAGCTCGTATTACAGATTTTTTTGGGAACCCTGCGAGCTGCTGAATTTGAGCATCTGTTGGAGCGCTTTTGGTATGCTCTTACAGAGACCTGTCTAGCGTTTACTGTATTTCGGGACGACTTCAATCCGCGATTTGTGGCACTGTTTACAGTGTTGCTATTTCTCAAATCATTCCATTGGCTGGCTGAAGAACGTGTGGATTTTGTAAGCAGCATATTTGATACCAACTTCATTACCTTTTTATGTAAAATCTTGTGTATACAGATGGAACGTTCTCCGGTACTTGGCTGGCTCTTCCACATCCGCGTGGGAAGCCTCCTTACGATGCTGGGCATCTTCGACTACCTTCTTCTAATGCACGCCTACAATTCGTCCTTGGTTCGCGGGCCCAGTGTACAGCTAGTATTTGGCTTTGAATATGCCATCTTGCTGACCGTGATCGCCAGCACAGCCATAAAGTATGTCCTACATGCCGCCGAGATGCGTACCGATACACCATGGGAAAACAAGGCAGTTTTCCTGCTCTATACAGAGCTTGTGATTGGTCTTATTAAGGTTGTGCTCTATCTGCTTTTCGTCGTAATTATGGCAAGGATCTATGCCCTACCCATGTTCGTATTCCGGCCCATGTTCTTTACCATACGTAACTTCCGAAAAGCACTGAATGATGTCATCATGTCGCGTCGCGCCATCCGCAATATGAATACCCTGTATCCGGACGCCACACCCGAAGAACTACGCCAATCTGACAACATCTGCATCATCTGTCGCGAGGACATGATAAATCACTCAAAGAAGCTGCCTTGCGGTCACATCTTCCACACCACATGCCTCCGATCTTGGTTTCAGCGCCAGCAGACCTGTCCCACCTGTCGCCTTAACATCTTGCGCACACCGGCCGTTAATTCCACAGCCATGCCCCGAGCTGGGGAAGATGCTCCCGCTGCTGCTGGTGGAAATCCAGCACCTGCCGCCGGTGGGGCTCAACCAGCGCCTGCACCAGCTTCTCAGACTCCAGTCGCCGACGGGAACCAGGGGCGCGGTAATGGCCCAGTCGCTGGAGTAAATGCACCTCCGCCTACCTTTGCTGAAATCTTCGGCGAAACCAGTAAGTTGGATGTAAAATATTTTTAAAGGGAAAAGGTGAGTTAATGCATTTACAGATGGGCTGCCCAATGGATTGCCAAATCTGGCTGGACTCCCAATGGCGCCTCCTCCAATGGCACCGGTCATGCCCATGATGTCGCCCTTTATGATGCCACCAACTGCTTTTGCCTACTTTACACCCCCATTTGTTCCGCCACCGCCTATGCCCCTGGACCTGACCAAGTTCACCGATGACGAACTACGCGCCATGGAAGGACACCAGCGTGAGAACATCGAGCAGCGTCTTAAGGTAGGCTCTGGTGAATTCGAGCAGAGCAAAGATTTGATTACAAAAATTTAACCTTTTAGTTGCTGCAAAACATAAATCTCATGCTGGACTCAGCGGGAGTTATGATGACTCAGTACCAGAATTTGGCAGCGCGCTTGCAACTTTCTGTCGCCCCGCCAACATCCGTGGCCTCGGGGGCTAGTTCAAACCGTGAGCAAGCTGCTGCTGGACCAGCCGTTTATGACAAGCCGAGTACCTCGGCTACAGCTAGAGCCCAGCTCGAGACTCATCAAATCAATTCCACACCTGTATCCACAGTAGCTGGAGCAGAGAAGGTAACCATTGAGGATTTGGGGGCGGATGAGGATGATGAGCCGTCGACGGCCACAGAGACAGTGAGTCTGGCCATTTCCGAAGGGGACAACGATGAAAACTCTTCAGAGTTGAGCGAGCTAAGGAAGCGCCGATTGAAGTTCCTTGAAGAACGAAACAATTCAAGCGGAAGCGAGCGAACGACAGCTGAATAGGTGTCCCAGGAAAATGAAGGCCACTCCAAACAACAGCAGCAAAATCCTCCATCGCTCCAAAACAAAAAAAAATATCGAAATTGAAACCAAAATTCCTTGCGTTCATCACATTTTTTACTGTCTGGATGGTATAGATTTAATTTAAACTTCGGCTCTTTCTCCGCTGCCTTCTATCCTTGATTTTGTTATTTTCTATTTTACTATACGAAAATATAACGACGATGACCACAAAGACGACTAAGATGCGGCCTCAAATCTCACACACACTGAAACACGAACGTAAAAGACGTCGTGTGGTACGTAGGATCTGAATGTGAACGTAGAGCGGCATCCAAATTCAATATGTAGCAATATATATTGTGTAAAAACTATTTTAGAGATGGGAAACTGATGATTTGTATTTAATATTACTATATGTGTATAATTGAAATATAATGTGAAATATAATTAAAACAAAAAGAACGATGAATGGGTGAAGTTTGTTGATTTAAACGGCTACATTAGATTAGCTTGTTCCGATATTTAACATAATTTGTTTAATTTAATATGGTTGCAGGAAAACGTGTATGACAAATTACAAATTTTTAATTGGAATTATGCATGTTGAAAATCGGATCAGGCCGTCATATCAGCTACGCACGAAGTATTAATAAATTAAATGACGTGTACACTACACATAGATAACAACAGTCGATCGCCTAGTGCCCCGGGCATGGAAGATCTGCATTTGAACGTCGCCGCATCAACTCCTCTCCAGTTCCCGGAACTCTACTGGATCTGTAAAGCGGACTGTAAGTATGTAAAAGAGCGTTGGGAAGGGCACCAGACACAGAAAGGCATAATGATAGTTCAGCGAAGCGATGCCATACGCCAACAGCAGCCAATGAACAGCTAGATATAAAAGGATTTTTTTTTTTAAATTGTTTTAACTATTCAGGTTTTAAACTTACATATGATGACAACATTCTTCAGCTCCCACACAGATGAGCAAACAAGAGCCTTTAAGGTTTGGTCAAGCTTGAGTGAATAGTGAATGGCATTGGCCACCATAGAAATGGCCACGCTTAGGTATGGAAAAGTGTAATCTGAAATATTTCACCACAATTTAATTCTCTGCATCAAAAGTAAAAATTACAGAAGTTTTTAAGTTTTTACTGTACATTAATTTAACTTCAATAACTAAGAATGATACATTACAATGATTACAATGATACTTGAATTATTTAAAATATAATACCCGTTTATGAGACCCATGGATATCAAGAATACTCACAAATTAAACCGCAGCCTATTGCATGGATAAAAGTTAGCAGCGGTAAAAAATAGAGAGCGGAGTAGATAGGTGCCTTGCTTTTACCGCCCACATCCGTCAACTTGCTGATCACGGGGCGGATGAGAAACATGTTCACCAGGCACAGAAAATAGAATACCAATACAATGGTTTGTCTAAAATAATAATAAAAATAAACAAAATACCAAATGAGGATGATAGTAGAGTCTTACAGTGGATAAACTGCTTCCTGTGTGCAGTAGACTCTTGTTTCGTAGTTGGGACTGGGGTTATAGAACAACGTATACCAGTCGGTGAGCTTGCGAACCTCACAGGCGTGCAACCGGAGCTCCCACATGGGCTCCATGAACAAAGTCGCAAGAATTGCGGACAAGGCCACCTCAATGAAAGCGCTGGCTGTTAATATGAGCTGCTTCCGGGAAAATCTGGAACAATTTAGGATTTTTTACATGAGTATCAAGGATTAAGAAGAGCCCTACTTACTTGCGATCTTTGGCGTCCATGTCAATGAAGAAGCAATGCATCATCAGTGGCAGCATGGTCATGAAACCCAAGTACAGCCAGGAGTAGGTGGTCAACTCATCGCGGCAGGGCGAACAAGCAAAACTTTCGTTTACCTGAAGAAAATAATATTAGGGACTTTATGAAACATAGGTAGAGTGAGACAAAGCCACTTTACCCGCGACCCACGGGGGCAAACACCACAGCTGCTCCAGGTGTCATTCTCTAGCAGCGAACGTCCACAGTAGGCGCCCGGGCATCGTTCCAGAGCGTCGTACATTTATTGAATTTTATTTTGTATTTCTTTTACGCTGCTAGAGCGTCTCAGATGGGTCTGTTGTTATTAGCTATCAGTAGAGGGACCAGGTATAAACAAAGACCACACATAACAGCTGGTCACACCTAACATATAAGAATAGGTGGCGGCCCAAACTAAAGCTCAAACATAAAAAAAGCAAAAACTTCTTAATGATAAAAAGTCTGATCAATCCGATTGTAATTTGTGCGTTGTTTTTATTTTTTCATTGTTTATTGATGTATTAAGCGGGTTTGACAAAAATTATTTTAAATTTTAAACTTTCCGGTATTGTTTTAGCCGGTAAAATAGCAGTATTATTCTTAACAAATATCGACTAGAAGCTATTTTTAAATTAGTTTTCTGTCAGTCAATATCTCCATGTCATTTATTGCTATGTATAATTTTTTACTTACTATTATTAACATAGTTCTTCGTCAGATACTAATTATTCTTTGCCAGTATAAAAAGCCCATTAAAAATTTGGCAGGATATGCTGCCACACTGCAGCCGGGAAGCAATTTTTATCGGGTCATAAGCGGTCACACTGCTGCACAACCCAAAAGAAATAACTAAAATATAATTAATTAACGAAATATTGCACTAAAAGCGAACTTAATCTAGCCGTGGCAGCCTCATCCCGCCGCTCCCGCCACGCAGCACATTACACGCCCCCCGGCGGCCAGGCAGTTAATCGGCCAAGTTCAGACGCCATTTCGCAAATTTTTTGCAAAAAATTTGTTCTGGGCAGGAAAAAAATTTGCGAAATAATAGTTGCCGATGCGTTTAGAGTTTGCAACTATGAAACTGTGAGTCTGCAGCTTAAAAGTAAGCTCAAATCGAAAATTGTGAGCAACGGGACAGATAAAGTGAAAATTTTTGGTGAGTTGTGTGTGTCGCTCATTTGATTCGCAAATAAATATATGCGTGTGTGTGTGCGACTGCTTCTGATCGTGTATGAGTGTGTGTTCGTGGAACGTGAAAAACAGAAGAGCGACGGAAAAATAATAAAAAGCCGCACTGGCTCCCCGTCCTTGGGTAACTTCCGTTAGCTCCAGAACTCGAAAGGGGAAGTGCCTGTATAGTACAAGGGCAGCTCGAAAAACCACATATTTTGCAAATTGGCTACCAAAAGGTGGTTACTTTAGAATTTTGGGCTAGCAGCTAATGTTTTGAGAGAAGTCCGATACTCGTAAAGTATATTTATGCGTAGTTATTTAGAAAAAATCCCCTAGCCGTAACACGCCCCATTTCCCGCCCCGCCACTTGCTCCACCCACCGACCGCATTCCGAAAAAGGATGTTGCCGGGTTGAGAGAGCCAGAGTCGGGACCCGGGAGGAGCGAGAGAGCAGGATAGGTACGTGATGTAATTTTGGGGAGAAAAATGTTCTTTGTTTGACTAAAAGAAAAAAATAACAATAAATAAATAAGAACGGAGAGCGTAGAGTAAAACAAAAACAACATTAAATTAAATTCATACACACGTTCCGTTCGTGAGAATGTGGGTGAGAGAGGGTGGTTCGTGTGTGGGTGCTTTTGGAGCATTATTTGGCGCTTGCTGCCCCGTCTATTAAATAATATTGATTTTTCATATTCCAACCCAGAAGCTACCCAACACACACTCGTGCACTCTCACACACACTCTCACAACTTTTTGTTCCCGTCGGTGCGTGCATATCTGTACGTGTGTATGTGTGTGTGTGCGAGTGCTTTTTTCGGTCTCCCTTGTGCGCCTGTATTTATTTGCTTCTTTCCTTCTTTCGCTCTTCGTTGCAGTTTATAGATTTTTGCAACTGTGCCCGCTGAGCAGGAATATGTAAACTTAAAGGAGCCAGTTCTTATTGGAAAAAGGACAATAAGATTGAGAGAGTGAGACGGACAGTCAGGGAGACAGGGAGCGCCAGGAGTCGCCGACCAACAGTGCCTCAAAACAGCAACAACAAAACGACGAACAGACAACTGGCAACTCCCCGCATCTCGCATCTTGGACACCGGACACTTCACAACTGCCATAATCCAGGAACACCCAAAAGCCAAAAAAAGAAATATTTAAAAAACCGCCCAGTGCAGACTGCAATAGGATTACTAAGACACCTAGAAGTAGGGCTCCTACACCGCCACCTCGAAGTCAAATTTCGTCTCCTCTGGATTTCACAAATTTTGCTTCCGGTGCTGTGCAGGATCACGACAACGACGAAGCCGCGCTAGCTTGGGAGGAGCACCTATTGCCGCAATGACGTTCGACACGCGCAGGCAAACCGGCGGCCAGCCGGGCAGCACATCGACCAGCAGCAGCACCACCACCACAGCGACTACCACGACGACCAGTCCGGCGCAGAGCATGGGATCAGTAACGGGGACAGGCACTGGCACTGGCACAGTCACCACCTCATCGATCATCGCAGGAGGCGTTGGCGGGGGCCAGGAGATCACCAACACCCAGGAGCAACAGACGCCGGTGGGCAATAGAAGTGCCGAAGTCACCGACGTGGTGGCCTCGTCTTCGGCGAGTAGCGTAGACAGCACCGTGACACTAGTGTAAGTAGTCCCAGAGTCGTACTCCTTGGCAGCGCAAACGGTTGCATGATGAGGCCCAATTAGCGCAGCTTTAGTGCGTAGTTTATTGCACTTAATTAGCAGCTGTTTGCCGATTTTTCGGGGTGTGTGTATACCACCCCCGCCTCGACGCCAACCACCTAGCTACCTACTATACCCTCACGAACCCCAACCTCCGGCATTGGTGTGTTTACTTTTGCGCAGTTGCTTCTTCTACTTGCATTCTTTGTTTGTCCAGGGCTGGGCTAGGACCGCAAGTAGTCGCCATAAACCCTTTCAAATATGCTAGAGGCGATTAGAGGACTGTTTGCGAAGCAAGCTATGCAGCCAGCTGATTCTGGCCACGCTAATTCGGGAGGTGTCGTCACCTGAGTTGCCCACAACCAACTAAATTCAATTACATGCAAACAGAGAATATCAATGTTTATGTGAGCAAAACGTGATAGCGGTGTCCAACAATGAGGCAATAACATGTTATCACTCATTTTCCCCTCTTATGTGTGTGTAGACACCTTCAAACCCACCTGAAACCTCACTTTCTACACAAATTATGCGAATTGGAAACCCTCACCTGAATTCATTCATTATTTTGTAACTTCCCTTGTAGGCCTCCAGAGAAGCTGATATCCTCGTTTCCCACGACTAAGCTACGCATGCTGACCCAGAAGATTTCCAATCCTCGCTGGGTGGTACCTGTGCTGCCGGAGCAGGAGCTGGAAGTGCTTTTGAACGCGGCCATTGAACTGACTCAGGCTGGTAAGTCTTCAAGTTTGGTAGCAAATGAATCTCTAACCACTTTCCTCCCTAGGTGTCGACCACAACTGTGAGCCGTGCGTGGAGTTCTACCGCAATGGGTTGACAACATCGTTCGCTAAAATCCTCACGGATGAGGCTGTGAACTCGTGGAAGTATAACATCCATCATTGCATCCTGGTGTCCTGCGGCAAGCTGCTTCACTTGATAGCCATTCACATGCAGCGCGATAACCCATACCTGCTGGATCTTCTGGCGATCGTCTTCGATCCAGAGAACAAATTTAACACGTTCAACGCCGCCCGTCATCCGGTGTGCTTTTCCACTCCAGACGCCATTTGGGGCCCGCTAGACAGCAACAAAATGTTTGCCAAACCACCGCCGGAACCGAAAAACGCGCGTGGTTGGCTGGTAGATCTCATTAATCGTTTTGGCCAACTCGGCGGCTTTGACAATCTTCTGGAACGGTTCAACAGTGGGCTGGAGTTGCTGAAACGCAATCAGAACAAGCCCACGGCCAAGGAAGCTAGTGATGGGCAGGACAACCGTCTGACCCTAGCACTTATCCACAGTCTGCTGCGGCCATTTGGACAGTGCTATGAGTTGCTGACTCCTGCCACCATCGCCAAGTACTTCATGCCAACCTGGAATGTAGTGCTGGACCTGCTGGATAGCTTCTCAGACGAAGAGTTAAAGCGCGAAGTGAAGCCTGAGGGCCGGAACGACTACATTAATGGAATCGTGAAATCGGCACGTTTTCTAGCCAGCCGCTTGACGGGCCAGGAGGAGCTGATTCGTGACCTGGAGATGTTTCGGCTTAAGATGATCCTGCGTCTACTTCAGGTGTCCAGCTTTAACGGAAAAATGAACGCTCTCAATGAGATTAACAAGGTGCTATCCTCTGTGGCCTACTACTCACACCGCTCTCAACCGCTCCCGCACTGCATGCCCGAGGATGAGATGGACTGGCTGACGGCTGAGCGAATGGCTCAGTGGATAAAGTCCTCGGACGTGCTGGGCATTGTGCTTAAGGATTCGTTGCACCAACCCCAATACGTAGAGAAGCTGGAGAAGATCATCCGCTTCCTTATCAAGGAGCAGGCTCTAACCCTCGACGATCTGGATGCAGTTTGGCGAGCACAGGCGGGAAAACACGAAGCTATTGTGAAGAATGTGCACGACCTGCTGGCGAAGCTGGCTTGGGATTTTACGCCCGAGCAGTTGGACCACCTCTTTGAAGCGTTCCAGGTGAGAGCGTAACTATTTATTCGTGAAAATATAAGCATTTTAATTCCACCCCTTATTTTTATACATTTTCCAGGCCAGCATGACCACCGCCAACAAGAGGCAAAGGGAGCGACTCCTGGAACTGATTCGACGGTTGGCCGAGGATGACAAGAATGGAGTGATGGCCCAGAAGGTACTGAAACTCTTCTGGACATTGGCACACAGTCAGGAGGTGCCCCCGGAGGTGCTGGATCAAGCGCTGGGCGCGCACGTTAAGATCTTGGACTACAGCTGTTCGCAGGAGAGGGACGCACAAAAGACCATTTGGCTGGACAAGTGCGTGGGCGAGCTAAAGTCCGGAGACAGCTGGGTGCTGCCAGCCTTGCGTCTAATCCGGGACATTTGCTGCTTGTATGACACCACCCCAAATCATGCTCCGCGCACGCAGACGGGAACGAATCGGCAGCAAGTGATCGAGCGGCTACAAAACGATTACTCACTGGTTATTCTCGTGACGAATAGTCTCACAGCCTATATGGAAAAAGTTCGTCAAATGGTGGCAGAGACGCCCGGATTGGATCCAGCCACCATTTTGATCGATCAGAGATTTCCGCACCACGCCCAGATTGCTGAGAGACTGGAGTTCCTCAAGTTCCTTCTAAAGGACGGGCAGTTGTGGCTGTGTGCAGATCAGGCGAAACAGATCTGGCACTGTCTGGCGGTGAGTGCGGTCTTTCCGGCGGATCGAGAGGAGTGCTTCCGCTGGTTCGGCAAGCTGATGGGCGAGGAACCCGACCTAGATCCCGGCATCAACAAGGACTTCTTCGAGAACAACATCCTTCAGCTGGACCCGCACCTGCTCACCGAGAGCGGAATAAAATGCTTCGAGCGCTTCTTCAAGGCGGTGAACTCCAAGGAGGACAAGCTGAAGGCGATACACAGAGGTTATATTCTCGACAACGAAGATCTCATTGGAAAGGATTACCTGTGGCGGGTGATAACGACGGGAGGCGAGGACATAGCCGGCAAGGCAATCGATCTGTTGAAGGAGGTGTCTACGGCGCTGAGTCCCCGACTGCAGGAGAACATTGCCGAGTTCCACGAGATGTTCATCGGCGAGTGTTGCTCCCGCCTTCGCAACCACTACGGAAATATAATGATCCTCGGCAAGACTCAGCTGCAGGACGAGCTCGATGCGCCCGATCAGTCGGACAACGCCAACGACGAGTCAAAGGATGCCAAGATGCGGTTCATTGAGGCGGAGAAAATGTGTCGCATACTCAAGGTGTTGCAGGAGTACGTCAAGGAGTGCGACCGCTCCTACAGTGGCGACCGCGTCCACCTGCCTCTCAGCCGGGTTACGCGGGGCAAGAACACTATTCTGTACATACGCTTCCAGACTCCAGGAAGGCCCATCGATGACTTGGAGATTGTGACGCACAGCAACGAAACGATGGCCGCGTTCAAGAGGAGCCTCCTCAAACGGATCAAAGGCACCTCCACGGCCAACATCAAGGTTGATCTCTTCTACACGAACGGCGAGATGATCGAGGTCTCTGACGAGATTAATCCGCTGTACCAGTACACTATCCGCGACAAGATGGTTCTCACTGCCAAGCTAACGCCAGTGGGCACTGGCTTGGCAAGCAGCCCCGACTCATCGAGTGACTCGAGCACCGGATCACCACCTCGTCCTTGCCCAGACATGCAGCGCGTCGAGTCGGAGAGCACCTTACCCGGGGTAATCATTTCGCAGAACTACCAGTACACCGAGTTCTTCCTAAAGCTCTATCAGCTGGGCAGCGATCTAGAGCACGGCCGGCTGAGGGACAGCGCCAAAGTGCTGCTCCATTTGCTACCCTGCGATCGCCAGACGATGCGACAGCTTCAGCTCATGTGTCGGGTGCCCAAGGCGGCGATTGCTGCTGTGGCTGTGGCTGAGAAGACTGCTAAGGATGACGATGAGAAGATGAACACGAGTGACCAGTCATCATCTGAAACCGAGGAGGTAACTTTTCCCATTTCCCATTGAAGTCCAAAACGTTAAATTCCTATTTAATTCCTCAGGAAAATTGCACGCCGGAACAGATGTTTCTTCACCCGACTCCGGCCCAGGTTTTGTACAACTTGAGCGTCCTGCACGGACTGCTGATTCCTGCCTTGGAACCTCTTGGCGAGGCAGCTCTGCAGGTTCAATCTGCGTGGATGCATTCGGGCTGCGCTCACTTTGTGCTGGAACTGCTTACAAAAAATAACTTTCTGCCCAGCGCGGACATGCATACGAAGCGTGCTTCGTTCCAGTGCGTGCTGCGTTTGGCGAAGTTGTTCCTGTACATCGTGGGAAGTGTGCTGTCCCGTGTTGGCGACGAGCCCATGATTTGCGACCTGGACAATGGCGCCCGTTCTCAAGTAGACATCCTCAAGCAGAACTTCTCGACGATGCCAAACAGCTCGCAAGGTACTTTGCGGGCTATCTCCGCAAAGTTGGCGGTGATGCTGGCCCGCGAGATGCTGTCTGCCACTCCGGAGGGTGAGCGCTGCCGCACACTGTTCAGCTCCACTTTGCAGTGGTCTTGTCCGGACATCTCCACCATTAAGGCCGTGGTGCAGCTGGCGTGGGCTTCGTCCTGCGGCAATCTCCAGGCCTTGGGCAGTGGCAGCCACTCCGGCGGAGACTTCGAGGATGAGGTAGTCGTGCCCGATGGCCAGGACTTTAGCATGTGCAAAGAGGCGTTGGAAGTGCTAACCATTTCGTTCATACTAAATCCGAGTGCCAACGAGGCTTTAAGCAGCGACGCCAACTGGCCCAAGTTCATCACATCGATCGTGCTCAAAAACCCGCTACGGCACGTGCGACAGGTGGCCTCGGAACAGCTGTTTCTGGCCTCCACCTACTGCGCCGGTGACCGGCGGCCATTCGTCTACATGGTTAACTTGTTGGTGGGAGCCTTGAAAACCCTGGTTCCCCAATATGAGGCCACTTGCGCGGAGTTCTTCTCCATGCTCTGTCGCACCTTGTCCTACGGTTGCATCTACAACTGGCCGCTGCAGATCGGCGAGGGATTGTTGGGGGATGAGATCAAGTGGCTGCAACGCATCCGGGAGAACGTTCGGGCTACCGGCGACACCCAGGTGCACGAGGAGCTGCTGGAGGGGCATCTGTGCTTGGCCAAGGAGCTTATGTTCTTCCTCGTTCCGGACTCGAAGGCACAGCTCAATGAGCTCATCCACGAGCTAATCGATGACTTCCTGTTCACGGCCTCTCGCGAATTCCTGCATTTACGGCGACACGGCAGCCTGAGGCAGGACACAGTTCCGCCTCCCGTTTGCCGCAGTCCGCACACGATTGCCGCCGCATGCGATCTTCTAATTGCCTTGTGCCAGCTCTGTGTTCCTAATATGAAGCTACTCACCAATACACTAATCGACTTCGTTTGCACGGGTAAGTCGCTCCGAGGTGTTCAGGGATTAACTGAATAGCTATCATCTTCTCCCCTTAGACACCGATCCGTTGCGCGAGTGGGATTATCTGCCGCCGGTGGGCGCCAGACCCACCAAGGGTTTCTGCGGATTAAAGAATGCCGGGGCCACCTGCTACATGAATTCGGTTCTGCAGCAGCTGTACATGGTGCCGGCGGTGCGGGTTGGCATTCTGCGGGCCCACGGCGCTGCCACCACCGATGGCGAGGACTTTAGCGGCGACTCTGACTTGACGGGCGGCGGTCTGGGACCAGCCCTCTTCTCGGGTCCGACCTCTAGTCTAGTCTCCTTCTCCTCGTCGTCGTCCTCATCGTCGGGCGCTGGCGAGGATGGAACTCAGGATGTCCGGAAAAACTACCACGTGGTTATTCTGAAGCATGTGCAGGCCATATTTGCCCACCTGGGTCACAGCGCTCTGCAGTTTTACGTGCCCCGCGGACTCTGGACGCATTTCAAGTGAGTTTTGTTGGCTTTCTCGCCGTGCCCTACCACTAACCCAACCCAAACCACAGACTGCAGGGAGAACCCGTGAACCTACGGGAGCAGCAGGATGCTGTGGAGTTCTTCATGTCCCTGTTCGAAAGCCTCGACGAGGGATTGAAGGCACTCGGCCATCCGCAGCTGATGAACGCCACGCTGGGCGGCTCTTTCAGTGACCAGAAGATCTGCCAAGAGTGCCCCCATCGCTACTCCAAAGAGGAACCATTTAGTGTATTTAGTGTCGATATTAGGAATCATAGCTCATTAACCGAATCTCTAGAGCAGTACGTAAAAGGGGAGCTGCTCGAGGGAGCGGATGCATACCATTGTGATAAATGTGATAAAAAAGTAATGTATTCCCTTAGCATCTTTGAAGATTTGAATGCTAAACGTTCCTTCTGCCCTCCAGGTAGTTACCGTTAAGCGGCTATGCGTGAAGAAGCTGCCACCCGTGTTAGCCATACAGCTGAAGCGCTTCGAATACGACTACGAGCGCGTCTGTGCGATTAAATTTAATGATTATTTTGAATTTCCGCGTATTCTGGACATGGAGCCCTACACAGGTGAGCCCCAACCCTAGCCAAGACTGGCAATGCCCAATGATGTGAATCCAATCTTGTTTCCAGTGTCTGGCCTAGCTAAGCTAGAGGGCGAGGTGGTGGAGGTGGGTGATAATTGTCAAACAAACGTTGAAACAACAAAGTACGAACTGACCGGCATTGTGGTGCACAGTGGACAGGCCTCCGGCGGCCACTACTTCAGCTACATCCTGTCCAAGTAAGTCTCCAACTAACCCCGCCATTTCAGCGGACTTACCTGAGCTAAACTCGATTCATCCGCAGAAACCCAGCGAATGGTAAGTGCCAGTGGTACAAGTTTGACGATGGCGAGGTCACAGAGTGCAAAATGCACGAGGACGAGGAAATGAAGGCGCAGTGCTTCGGTGGCGACTACATGGGCGAAATTTACGATAACAACCTAAAGCGAATGCAGTACCGCCGCCAGAAGCGATGGTGGAACGCCTACATGCTCTTCTATACGCGTTGCGACCAGAATCCCTGTTCAGTTCGAACCCAGTGTGGAGCAGTTGTCGCTAACGGAAAGCCGAAACATGGTCCTGCCCCTGCCTAAGCCCATCGAGCGTAGCGTACGGTGAGTAGTAGATTCTCGACTTTGTTTTCATTTAACTTCATTTCTGAATCTATTGCAGCCATCAAAACATAAGGTTTCTGCATTCACGAAGCATCTTCTCCGTGGAGTTCTTCAACTTCATAAAGAAGCTGGTCAGTTGCAATATCCCGTCTGTCCGGAGCGACAAGATCGTAAGTACTCGATGTTTCATTTGCACGGACGTCTTGTAAGGTTCTTCATTTTGTTTCAGACACCCGCCGCCGAGGAGCTTTCTCTTTTGGGCGTACAATTGGCATCACAGTTCCTGTTCCACACTGGTTTCCGTACAAAGAAATCACTGCGCGGTCCCGTCATTGAATGGTAGGTGTTCCAAAAATGTGTGATTTAAACCAACTAAACAGATTTCGACTTGGTCTTAGGTACGACACGCTTTCACATCACATACGGTCCTCGGCACTGGTGCGAAAGTGGTTTGCCAACCATGCCCTGTTATCGCCTCCCTCTCGCCTGGGGGAATATATACTAATGGCGCCCTCGCCGGAAGTGCGCACCGTGTTTGTCAAGCTGGTGGTATTCTTCTGCCACTTCGCCATCCACGACGAGCCGTTGCCCGGGTTCGATGGTGCTAATCTTTGCGAGCAGGTGCTCATCAGTGTCCTGCGTCTGTTGAAATCAGAAGCAGCCGACTATGGTAAACATCTGCCCCACTACTTCAGCCTCTTCAGCATGTATGTTGGGCTCGGAACCCGCGAGAAGCAGCAGTTGTTGAAAGTAAGAAGTTATTTAACGACTTTTGGAGACATTCTAAAAAGATGTGTACTTGCAGCTAAACGTCCCGATGCAGTTTATGCAAGTAGCCCTTGACGATGGCCCGGGCCCGGCCATTAAATACCAGTACCCGGAGTTTAGCAAACTCCACCAGGTGGTTTCGCACTTGGTGCGCTGCAGTGATGTGAGCGAGAAGTGTCAGAGCTCCAACCAGAATGCCCGGCCCCTTCCGAATCCGTTCAAGGATGCAACAGTATCGCAGGAGGAGCTCACACCACTGTCCACCGAGTGCATGGACCTCCTCTTCAATCGCACTGGGTACATTTCTAGAGATTGGTAATGAAAACACAATCTAATTTCATGTTTTGGTGTGATTGCAGCTACATCAAGAAGGTGATTGAGGACACAAATGTGGGCGACGAAGGGCTGAAGCTGCTCCAATACTGCAGCTGGGAGAACCCCCACTTTTCACGTGCCGTACTCACAGAACTGTTGTGGCAGTGCGGCTTTGCCTACTGCCACGACATGCGCCACCATACGGACCTGTTACTGAACATCCTGCTTATTGGTGACTCGTGGCAGCACCACCGCATCCACAATGCGCTGAACGGAGTGGCAGAGGAGCGCGAGGGACTGTTGGATACCATTCAGCGGGCAAAGACGCACTATCAGAAACGTGCATACCAGATAATTAAATGCCTAACGCAACTGTTTCACAAGTCCGAGATTGCTCTGCAGATGCTCAACACAAACCCCGCTATCAGCCGGCACTGGGCCGTTGCCGTCGAGTGGCTGCAGGACGAGCTGGAGAGGCAGCGGGGAATCGGCTGCCAATACAATTCCTACTCTTGGTCGCCGCCGGCTCAAAGTAACGACAACACCAATGGGTACATGCTGGAGCGATCGCAGTCGGCCAGAAACACATGGACTATGGCTTATGAACTATGTCCAGACGAGATAAGCGAGAAACCGGTTCGTTAACGAAACAGAAAACATATTTTAAATATTATAAATTATTTTGAAACTTTTATAAACCGTTGTTACATTCTTTCCAGGATCAGGACGAGAACAACGAGTCTGATTTGGATTCCAATCTCGACGAAAACAAAGCGGACCCAGCAGCACAGCCTGTAGAAACACAGGAAGGATTAAGTGGGGGAACGGAACTGGTGGGTGATGCAAAGCCTGCCACCACCAGTAGTCCTTCGTCTGGGGCCTGGCCAGCTCGAGCGGATAGTAATGCTATTCCACGGCTCTCGCGACAGCTTTTTGGAGTATATACAGCAACAACACCCGCAACGACGACATCGACAACGACAACAGCGGGCAGTGGGGCGAATAGCGAGACAGAAAGCAGTGCTCAGGAGACGACAACCGGAGATACGACCATTAATGGGCTGACCAACCGTTTGGACCAAATGGAAATCAAGGGCAAAAAGGTAACTAAGAACTCGGATGCCTAGGGCCAAGGGCGTTATTCCCTGTTAAGTGTGTCCACAGCCGAGGGATCCTTCCAGTCGCCTGCTAAGCAGTCCTCCTTCAAAACAGTACACACAATATACACACTCTACACTCCACATCCAATATTATCTGTCTATTCCTATGTGGTGGTTATACTTTTGCAGAGTCTGATAATTCTAAATTTTAGTGATAGCCGCATTGTATTTAGGTCTGACTTTTAATAAAAACTCTGCAAAGGTATTCAAGTTTCGGTCCCCGAAGCTGATACCGACATTATGGTTTCCTTCTAACTCTTCTATATATTTTTTAATTTCCGTCACGCGTATATATTGCGTTTTCCTTTGCGGTTCTTCGATTATTGTTTCGTTTTCCATACAAATACTTTTGAATGCACGTGCAGGGCGTGCGAAGTCGGTCCAAGGGAGGCAAACTGCCACCAGTTCTCTTTCACCAGCATCAGTTGCCGTCGGAGCAGCAACTCAAGCTGAAGCAACAACAACTGCAGGCTCACCAGCAACAGCTCAGCCTGCAACTGCAGCCCAAGCAGGCGCAGCAGCAACAGCCGCAGCCGCACGACCAACAGCCACCGCCGCAGCAACTACGTGGTGATATTAGCAAGAGTTCCTCAAGCCGCTTGATTTGATTTGCCGCCAAGTTAGTTAGCGTTGTTTCGTTTGAGCCCTGAGCGTCAGCTTTAGCGATTATTTGTGTTTGTTACGTCCTTGACTTACGTCCTGACGGCACAGTCCCCGGCACGAGTTGCACACGCCACGCCTGGATTTGTTTGTGTCCCTTTTGTCTTCCTTCACTTCCAACAGCAAGCTTTCTCTGCTCACCACACTGAAAAAACAAAGATTCCTATCCACAACACCCAATCACACTCAAACTCGATCAAGCAGGTCCTATATGGATCGCACTCGATAGTCATTCAATTACATTTTATTCGTAGTAGTAAGAGAGCAATGCTGTTTGCATTGACCTCATATATGACCTGTTTGATGACACTAAATTTCAAGATTGCGATTACTGCTTACCTGGCACGCAGACGCTGACTTAGCACTCATGTTTAGCAATCGACTCCCAGAAAAAGTAAGACTAATGCCATGTCTTTTGTTCCCAGAGATACCCCAAAAACTACAGTATGACGGCAAAAAAAGTAGAAAGTAAAGAAAGGAGTGCTGAGGAGACGGCGCCCGATTCGTCCGAGGCAACCACAGAGTTGACCACGACCAATCCAATCCCAATTGCATCAACGTCAGCAACAACGGCACCGACAACCACAGCAGCCTCCACTGGAGCCAGCGAGCTCACCACGAGAATAGAGAAAAACTTAATTTAAAACGGGGGAAGTAAACAAGTCGGAAGAGAGGATCCATAAACGAAGAGTTCTTGCAATAAAAATGTATTCGCAACCTAACAAGAGCAGCAACTTATGAGCATCCATAGCGTTAAGTGAATCGCATAAGCAGCCTGACAATGAGAACGGCGAGGGCAGGTGTTTTACTAGTGAGGCTCCCGCCGTCGAAAACGAGACTTAAATGAGTTAAAGGGCGATCGTAGAGAAGGATCCGTAGACATAATAGAATGGTCTGAGTGTGGAGAGTCGCAAGTCATGAATCGAGAGTCGAGAGGAGGGTATGTACCAGTACCAACAAAGGTGTTTAATAGATATCGACCTTTACAATTACCTTAAAACATATACAGATACAAATACAGACACCTTAAAAACACAAATTACCCACTACAAAAACTTATAACAAAATAAAAAGATCCAACACCCACTTGCATCATACATGAACGCAAACAAAGAAACACACTCATAATACTAAGATGCGTTAAGTTGCACGTTTAAAGTACCATATAATTGTATTTATATAGTATATAAATGATGTATTACGTATTGAAGCCGAGCAACATTTACTAATACTAACCAATAAACAGAATTATAATAAAAAAATCAAAAGAAACAAAAAAAATGAATATAGATACGATTCTAGGGAAACTAATCGAAACGAAATCGGCTGAATGTAAGAATTAGGGCAAGAAACCAAATTGCATCTTCAGTACTCAGTACTCGCCTGAAACTGTTTCCATAATCATATTTCAATTGCGTAAATCAAGTTAATGGGATGCTAAATCAAAACAACAGAACAAGTATAAACTCAAGAGCAAATGGACTAAAGCAAAACGAGCATAAAGGAAACTTGATTATGTTTATACTAAGTATATATAAATATATTTTTAATTGATTAGTGTTTTGTATTAAGTGAAATTTGTTAAACATTTATTAAATTATTATGTTTTAAGTTGCAAATAAAGCGAATTGTAAGCAAACATCGCAACGTCATTTAAAATGGACTCAGTTTCCGGTTTTAGTTTCAAACCAGCATTCGAAAACAATCTCAGTCAACTCATAAAACGCAGAATTATGTACGGAACTCAATTTAACAAAATTATGTATTCATAAAGATAAATCACATTTAGGAAATGTGAGTTCGAGAAACTGAATAAATCTTATACATCCATTAAAATTCAAAAAAAGAACTTTAACGAATAAAAGATTTTTTTAAAACCACCAACGTTGGTCTATCATGACTCGGCGTTTCGCATTTCTCTTCAACAATTCAAAACATTTTTAATGCCAAGGGACACAATACAACAAGACTCCATTATATGGAAAGGTTCTTAAGCTTAACTCTAATAAATGCACATGGTTATCCCTGATATAATTATTGTAGATAAATGCAACAAAATCCGTGGTACGAAATTGGGGTTAGCACTTAGTTAGCAGCTTCTTCGTCAACGAATGTGATTACCGCAGCACCCTTGGCCACGTTATCTCCCTCAGCTCCGCCAATGGATTTCACGGTGGCATCCTTCGGTGCCTTCAATATGTGCTCCATTTTCATAGCTGACAAGTGGAGAAATTTTTATGTAAGTTCTAGAACAAAATTATTTCATGGTTCTGTTAGCTTACCAATCAGCACAGCCAGGCTATCGCCCTTCTTAACCTGGTCACCTGGCTTCACCAGAACCTTTTCGAGTACTCCTGGCATCGGAGCATCGACGCGGGAGCCACCACCTCCCAACTGATCAACTTGGGCGCTCAAGAATTTTGGTTGCACCAACTCAAAGTCCACCTTACCGCTCTGAGGAAATAACAAGGAAAATATAATAAAAAAATAGTTTTCGTTGGTAAATTAAACTTACCTCAAGGAACAAGCTAATGCTAGCTCCGTCAATATTAGCGTTGTACGTAGAAATGTTGTCGTCTATATTCGCACGTATTTTTAGTCGCCCGCCATCCTCCACTCTCTGGGCTTTAATCACCTGCCAGCTCCCGTCGTCCACCTGGACTTGCACATCGTCGCCATCGTATTTGACGGCAACGGAATACACTAAGAGAAGAACAATTAGCGTATTTTCCACTTTTGGTTGAACTCTGATATATCCATACCTTTATCGTTGGCTCTCAAGTTATATGTCCGGATTAGGGCATAGTTAAGACGCGCGTTAGCGGCTGCAGAAAATGGATCTTGGCTACCGCTGCTGTTGCTAAAGGCGGCTTGTAGCTCATTGAAAACCAGGGCCAGGGCAGCCTGGCTCACCTGTTGCTGACTGATGACAATTGGAGGGAAAAGGCTGTCGAAGTGCTCGTCAATGAAACCAGTGTGCACATTGGCCAACTGAAACTCGGGGTGAGAGGCCAAATCTATGAGAAAGTTGATGTTTGTGTCCAGTCCAGATATCTATAATGGTTATTGAGTAATGTGTTGGTAAAATAGATGCTGTATTCTATTTGAAAAACGTACATGATATTCGCGCAACCGAGCGATCAAGGAGTTCAGAGCCTGGGATCGATTTTCGCCCCACACGACCAGCTTAGCAATCATGGGATCATAGTGCACAGACACCTCATCTCCCTCGCGAACGCCTGTTTCCACACGCACCTCGGCACTAGGATGCGGAGTTGACAGATAACGCAAGGGACCGGCTCCGGGCAAAAAGCCTCCCCGTGGATTTTCGGCGTAGATGCGGGCCTCAAATGCGTGGCCATTTCGGATGATCTGCTCCTGTTTTAGTGGCAAACGCTCGCCGGCAGCTACCCGAATCTGCCATTCGACCAGGTCGGTGCCCGTTATCATCTCGGAGATGGGATGCTCAACCTGCAGGCGGGTGTTCATTTCCATGAAGTGGAAGGAAAGATCCTCCTTGTCAAGAATAAACTCTACTGTGCCGGCTCCAACGTAGCCCACAGCTTTAGCAGCGCGTACAGCGGCTTCGCCCAGCTCACGACGCAGCTCCTCCGATAGACCAGGCTGAAAAAATGTGTTTATGTTAACAAAGATGCTTTTTAATAAAAATTACTATCATGTACCGCTGGTGCCTCCTCAATGATCTTCTGGTGGCGGCGCTGAACGGAACAGTCACGCTCCCAAAGATAAACAGCATCGCCATACTGATCCGCAAAGACCTGCACTTCAACATGGCGCGGCGATCGAACATAACGCTCTAGAAGTACTGAGCTATCTCCAAAAGACTTCTGCGATTCGGTGCGTGCGGAGTTCAGAGCTGATAGAAAGTCTTCCGGATTTTCGGCAATACGCATTCCCTTACCACCGCCTCCGCGCACTGCCTTGATCATCAAAGGAAAACCTATGGCCTTTGCTTCTCTTTGAAGGCAGTCGTCCGATTGGTCATCACCGTGGTAGCCATTGATGATAGGTACTCCAGCCGCGGCCATAATAGCCTTGCTTGTGCTCTTTATTCCCATGTCACGGATGGCGGAGCTAGGGGGTCCCATAAAGATGACGCCTTCGCGCTGACATAGCTCCGCAAATTCCACTGACTCCGAAAGAAAGCCGTAGCCTGGGTGAATGGCTTGGGCACCCGACTGCTTGGCTATTTGCAGGATGTGTTCACCTCGAAGGTACGACGCAGAAGATGCAGCCTCTCCTACGCGGTAAGCCTCATCGGCCAGTTGCGTGTGTAGGCTCTTCTCGTCCGGATCTGAGAACACGGCAACCGTGCGGACTCCTAGTTTTCTAGCAGTGCGGATGACTCTGCAGGCAATTTCGCCTCGGTTGGATATGAGAATCTTGTTAATCGGACGCACCTTCGGTGTGGCTTCTGTTGCAAAGCACCTGCCGAAAACAAAAACAAAGTGGAAGTGTTTATGTAATCGGTGGAATATTCAACCTGTTGATTCTTTTGGATTTTAAAGTTCCCATATTACCTGGCATTTGCTCCAACGCTGCGCAGCAGTCTCGCATACATCGTTATTGTCTAATAAATGCAATAATCTGTAAAATGTAAAGTTTATTAGATGTAGCGAATGTGCGATCTTCTGTTATCAGGCGCAACTATAGAGATGTCGATTCTACAAAACCCCGCTCACGATCAGTGCTGCGCATTTGCTTTATACGATATTCTAAACGATATTTTACTGCATACAATTAGGACGTTTAATTTGACTTAAACTGTTATTTTATTTAATTCCCTTGATTTAACTGTAAGTTGCAGAAGTAACGTAATGTACCCGTTTCCCTTTTAAGGGAGTTTTCTCTTTTTTATTTTGAATCGGGCTCATCTCTAAAAGTATCGATAGGAAAAAAGTAAAAGTCACGCAGTAAACAATACGCTGCTGGAACTTTAAGCTTATCAATAGCAACAAACCCCAGTTGAAGTCCCAGACTCAGCTAACCATATTATTTAACGTCAAATTAGGTGAGATTGACAGCGGCAACTGTTTTGTATTTTAAGTACTGACCCTGAATATCGCAGGGTCCAATACGAATCGATGGATAAGCGCGTCACAGTGCTGCTTCCAAACGCCCGGCGACAAAATGTCAGTGTGACGGCGAACATGACTTTGCTGGAGATCTTAGAAACGGCATGTGCTAAACATGGCTACGACAGCGAGGAGCACTGCCTCAAGTTCCATAACAAGGTGGTTAGCCTGACGCAGCAGTTCCGGTTCAGCGGCTTGCCTAACAACTGCGTCTTGGAGATGGAGCCCACGGAGAAGCGTCGAACCTTGAGCAGTGTGGTCGTCTGTGTCCAGCTGGCTGACGGTTCACGAAAACAGGGGGAATTTACGCCCAATGACACTGTCTGGTTGGTGGTGCAGAAGCTCTGTGAAGCGCAGGTCAAAGGTTACGACAGCCCGGTTATTGTATACACACGGAGCGAGGTCATCGGCGAGGCGCAGATGAAGCAGACCACCCTCAAATCGCTGGGCATTCTGGAGGGTCGTGCGATGATGCGACTCATAGACAAGAAGCCGGAGGATTTAAAGACACAGGCTAATGTTTACAAGCCGCCTGAGGCAAAATCCAAGTCCACAGTTGATGACGACCAACCTAGTACTTCCCGTTCAGCGATGGCTGCCAGTGGAAGAGGCGGTGGCTTTTCCATTACAAGTAACATGATTAAAAATCTAAAACGCACGGCCCCCGAGGACAAAACCACTGCAGAAAATGAAAAAGCTAGTTCGTCTGAGAAACCCGATCATCCACAACAGGTGCAGCCTGAAGCACCGAAATACGACTGGGGTAGTGGTTCTGGATACTCGCTTCATATTCCTGCTGGCCGGAAGAAGCAGGAGAACGAGGTCGACGAAGCTGCCGCTCGGCCTCCGCCAGTGGTTAATGTAATTGGTCCACGTCAAGCTGTGCTTTTCTCACTGGACGAGTCAAAGAAGCTGGCAGAAGATTTGCCGGACTCTTTCTTTGATCTAACTGTAAACGACTTAAAGATGGTACTTCGGGACTTGAAACGCACCTCGACCGGCGATGATGACGCCCCTTTGCTGACAGCCAAGCTCCGGGAGCTGGAGCGCCAAAAGACGATGCTGGCAAAACTTAATCAGTACAAGGACTGCGTTTTGCGAATTCAGTTTCCAGATCGCTTTGTACTTCAGGGCATGTTTAAACCGCACGAGCCACTGTCCAAGGTGGAGGATTTTGTTCGTGAGTTCCTAAAAAACCCCGGCGAGAAATTCCACCTCTTCACAATCCCACCGAAAAAGATACTGCCTTCGGAAGAGACGTTATTGGAACTTAACTTTGTTCCAAACGCTATTGTGCACTTTGGATTTCTGAATGATAATCTGAACACTGTGCAAAACAGTTTCGTTTTGGAGAAGTACAAGGCTCAGCTAACCTCTGAGGAGGGGGCGCACTATGCTGTGCAAAAATACCGCCTCACCCGGGCAACTGCGGTGGGTTCCGGCTGATAGATGGATACAATGGCTTTAAGCGAACCGTTTGCGTGATATTAAATGAATCCGCTTTATTTCTATACTTTTGAATAGATTTTCATACTGATAAGTTTGTGAGGTTTTACTTGAGGGGAAAAATGTTCTCATTAACTGTGAATGTGGGAATCCTTCATGCAAGGAGTAATGAATGCTTGTTGCAGCTCGTTTATCCACTTGGAAAGCACTGCGGATAGATAAGCTAGGTTACGAGGAAGTTTTCTTAAATTTCCAAAATTACCGTATTTGGCACCAACTATCACCGGACAGGCACAGTGCTCTGTTTTTTCGTGGGTGTCGCCGGAGTTGTGAAGGTTATACCACATGACCGCCGATCCTTTCTTGGGGGTTATGGATATATTCAGATCCGGAAAGATTGTTGACCCACCCAGTTCCACATCGCCTAGCTGTAAATAAGTTAGGCTGCAGTTGAAAAGGTCCTAAAAACGATTTAACTTACATAGAATAGAACTGTTAGTATACGATCGCCCCTATTCAGTCGAACCTAAACGAAGATTCTTAAGTGATAAAGCAACATTATTTCCGTGGATCCATACCGGTTCCGAATAGGCGTAAAAATCGAAGTGCGGCGCGTACGTTCCTCCTATTCCATAATTTATTAGCATAAAGTCATCCGACTTTTCCACAATCAGCCCTGACATATCTCTTATCCGGTTTTCAATGTTTCTCATGACCTCTCCAGAAGCCGCGTCTAGGGGCGTGTCCTGAGACGCTCTTATCGATGAGATCTGACCTTCGCCCACCAGGGAAGTTCTGAAATCGCTGTAGTTCAGCAACCAATTAATCTCGTTCTCGTAGATCACATCGTGGTACACCACCATGTAGGGATCTGTGCTCAACTCCTCCATCTTAAGTGGAGCAATATGCAGGAAAGGTGATGTGGAGCTATTGTAACGGCAATGAAGGTGAGTGGGTGGTCGAAATGTGGCACTACAGTTTTTCTTCACGGCCATATCTGTTTCAAAATGGTCACGCACTATCCGATGGGTAGTACTGGGTGGTGGCCTGTCGCGGAAATGTTTAATGGCTGAGTCATACTGCTGATTTTTTACCAGAAGGGCACCCCATAACGTATCAACGGCTGCCTTACTAAAGTCATAAATATTGTAAAGGGAATTATTTTCCTTAAATTGGGATAGAGAGGCTTTAAACCAGGCTTCGGCTAGTGCATCCTTTCGAATTTGTACACAAAACTGCCCCAGAGCATAGCAATCCAGAGACGACAGAGCAGTTCTGGAAGGCACAAATAATTATCGTTTTATGTTTCCAATTGTCAACTTACTCTGGGCGCAAGTATCCTGATAAGTTGCCAACTACTAGCTCTTCCGGCTTTAGCTTATAAAAGGACATCAGCTCATCGATGCCTCGGGACGCCATTTGTAAATCGAAGAAGGTCGGTAGCTGACTTCGCATGCGGTTGGCTTTATCAATATGTTCTACAATAATTGGGGAAATATTTTAATGTGTAAAGTTATGGTAAGTTATGATTGGAGTACTGGAACTCCCCAGAAAACTGATAAATAAACTATATAAGAATTTATTATAATTTGATGCAGAGAAATCATTATACCTTTGGTTGGTCTTATTTTTAGGAAGATTCTCGAGAAAATAAGAGAAATAATAATAAAATCAATTTGGTTTTTGTGCAGATTGATCGATGGGTTGTTAGCTTTTATTAATTTTACTTACCTAATTCTCCTTTCTGTGCATATGAGGTGTATTGCAGCCAACTTTTCCAGCCCGAACTAAGGCGATAAATTAAACTAAAGCTGTTCAAAGGGTTTCCCAGGTACGTTTCATAATCCATCTTTATTCGAACGTGCTTATCTTTTAAATTACCTAAGAATCTGTAATGTATTTTATGAATAATTTGCCCTTTCGACTGTTTTCCAACTTACTTTTCTACTACGATTAGCTTCCTTTTCAGCTTTTCCACGTAGCCACTTAGGTTCTCGACCAGCTCATCCTCAACTTCAAGGAGTTTCATTAGTTCTGAAGTTGAGGCGGCATAGGTTTTATCTGGAACTGTGTTGGCAAACTCATTGCACCAAACTTGTCCAGTAATCAAAAGGACTATAAATGTGAAATACTTCATCATCAACATGATTCTTCCAATAACTTGAGGGAAATGTAGAGACTATTTGATCACTGTATTGACGATTGCACATTTGTCAAGGTCTAATTGGATTAGTTGAGGTTACACATAGAAAAAAAATGGTTCAAGACATAATTTATGATATTAAAATTAAGATTTATATTATATGTATATGTTATATGAAAATTATAATAAAACAAGAAAGGAAAGCTAACTTCGGGCGGAGCCGAAGTTGATATACCCTTGCAGCTAAAACAGGATATATATCGCTAAAATCGGATATAGTTGACCAATTCTTATGGGAATATCATAATATAACCAATAAATTACAAGACAAAATCTAAAAAAAATTCCAAACTTCTATCTTGAAGAACCCCAAAGTTGGTATTTTTACCAAATACCATTTCCGATCGTTCAGTTATATGGCAGCTATAAGATATAGTCGGCCGATCCATATGAAACTTGATAAGTCATATTATTTTTCCAAAAAAGAATTCATAGAAAATCCCAACTTTCTAGCTCGAAAACACTGAAGTTATGCCATTTCCGATCAATCAGTTATATGGCAGATATAGGATATAGTCGGCTGATCCTTATAAAATTTGGCATGTTGTATTATTTTGCCAAAAATAGCAATCGTACCAAATCCGAATTCTCTAGCTTTAAAAATACCGAAGTTATAGCATTTCCGATCAATCAGTTATATGGCAGCTATAAGATATAGTCGGCCGATCCTTATGAAATTTGGTAGGTCCTATTATTTTGCCAAAAATAGCTTCCGTATAAAACCTGAACTCTGTAACTCTAAAAACACCAAAGTTATACCATTTCCGATCAATCAGTTATATGGCAGCTATAGGATATAGTCGGCCGATCCCGGCCGTTCCGACTTATATACTGCGTGCAAAGAAAAGAAGGGTGTGTGCAAAGTTTCAAGACGATAGCTTTAAAACTGAGAGACTAGTTTGCGTAGAAACAGACAGACGGACAGACGGACAGACGGACATGCTCATATCAACTCAGGAGGTGATCCTGATCAAGAATATATATACTTTATAGGGTCGGAGATGTCTCCTTCACTGCGTTGCACACTTTTGGACAAAATTATAATACCCTCTGCAAGGGTATAAATATCTGACAAAAAACTATATACTATAATAAATACTATAGTACGTGTTATGTATTCTTCCTGACTTGGAGGATTCTACATACTTATCTTCACCTCAATATAACCCCGTATCATTTACAGTTATCAGCGATGGGGCCAGTGTTGCCTAGCGAGAGAGAGAGAGGCTTCGGGGCTCCACGGCTGATTTAGTGGCGCTCGAGCGCGCTCGTTTACTTTGTGGGTTTCTTCGGCTTGCCGCGATAGCAACTCCAATTCAAAATCCGATTCAGTCGTTGGCCGCGCGCCCGAGCAACAAGTTTAGTTTCACACCTGGCCAGGTGATCGCGATCGTAGCAGATTGTAAGTCGCTGGAGTTTCGCTTTGGCAATGCTATATGGCCACTCAAGCCAAGGCGATATTCGAACATATTAACGGCCTGCGAGCAGTGTAAAATTACAAAATTAAATCGAGTGCCTAATTTGGTTAACATTGATTTAAGACAGTGTTAATTGTCTTCGAGTGTTCATACACACATGTGTGTGTAAAAATCGAATTTGCGCCAATTTCGGGCGAAAAATTAACGCGGCCATTAGACCTAACGAAATTAAACCGTATCGAAAACAACTTTTACCTATGCTGCCAGTTTCAAAACGAACCAGAACTGTGGTTGCTATTGTTGTTGTCTTGAACGTGCCGTGGCAGAGCTGACGTTTCGTTTCGGTATGGGGGCGTGGCTGGTAGTTGGCATGTGCGCAGCCGCCTTCGCCGCCAACAGCTATATAGTCATATAGTCAACTACAGTAACGGTTGACAGTGACAATAGACACAAGCGAGAGACAGCCGAGGAAATTATGGAGCGCTGACCAACAAACCAAAGCGCTGGGGCAATTGGAAAGTGGTTGTTGTGCTCAAGAGCGCAGCGAAGGAGTTTTGGCGTGCGGTGTGTCAGACTGGACTATTGGCGGATGTATCGTTAGCCTAATCACAGTAGAGATGGCCAAAATCGAGATAAGCTCTAAGACATTACGTATACGCATAAAATAGGCGCATGGAAATTGCTCATATTAATATTTCATAAAAAAAGTTTTCAGACTCTGTTGCTAAATATTTTTAAAAGGCTATAAATACTAAATTGCACACTTTTTGAACTAATATATTTGAGGAAATTGTAATTGTTTTCAAATTGCAAAAGATATTAAATTTATCATAAATTATACACAGAAATGAATTAAAATTTAAACGAATAGACCAAAATTACATGTTGTATTGCAATTCAAATTGGAAAGCGTTATATTGAAACTATTAAATTGAGAAAACTTTGCGCAGGCGTACCATTATGTTCAAAATATCGAATCATTAAATAATGACATAGCATCAAGTCCAATTTATAACAGTATTAACCAGAAAAACATTTGAGTTTTGTCAAGAGCTTTATATTTAATATTTATGATCAAATTAAATATACGCGGTGTCTCATAAAATGAAAATTAGATTTCTTAGAAAAAACTGTTGTTAATTTAAACTTTATTAGATACATAAAGAAAGAAGTACGAAAAAATATACATATTTCTAAAGTAATGTTTAGGGGAAGCTATTCAATTATTATTGAGTCACAGTTTCATAATAATATCGCTCCCATTATTTTTTTTTGGCCGTTATTGGTCGATATGAAAATATAATAATAGTTTGCCGCTTCTGCCACTGCCGCTGCCTCTGCTGCAGCCTCTGCCGGCGCCTACGCACACCTGGCTCGATTATCGGCGCATCTCAGTCGCGTCGCCGCCTCCGATCTTCACTTTTACCGCGGAAAGAGAGAGTGAGAGTGTTTACCCCGCTCATTTGCGTTTCTTGTGCTTACCGGTTTTATTTATCATTGTGCTTTGAGTGTTTTCTTCACCGCTTTCCTCCAACCGCCGAGTAAAAATAATTGATAAAATAATAAGTTCATTAAATTTAATTAAATCAACTATCCGCTTCCGATCTGCGGCACGAGTCGCGACTCGCTAACATAACGATAATAAAAGTTTATTGTGTTTTCCTCAGTTTTCTTTTGCAGCCGTTTGAGTGGGCTCGTGTGTGCGTCCATGGGACTGTGTGTGTGAGCGAAGAAAATCGGAAAGAAACAAAATTACACGCTCTTCGCTTCCGACGAAAACAACAAATCACCTCTATTTTCCAAAAAATCGAGGGAAAACTTCCGAAGACAAAATTCGTGCGAGAAAAAAGTGGCGAAAATGAACTTTTTTGTGATTGGGTTTCTCATCATGCAGGCTGCAAGTGAGTAGACGACTGCACTTTTCCTAATTGTTGCCATTTTCTTGAGAAATTATTATTTTTGTTTATGTTGGAGCTTAAATTTAATTGCTTGTCACGGGTGTCGGGCTAATGTTCAATTGATTCGGGCTGTCAGATGGCGCTGACAGCGCCATAAAATTTGTTTATTAAAACAAGAAATATAAAACAAATGACTTAAGCGACAAACTTGCCTGAATTCGAGTGTCTGGCCTGTGTCCCAAGACCTCACACCCGAAACAGGTTGCAGCGGGGCTAAGATGATTCTCTTGGCAGTTGGCCAAATGCACCGGGTCCATTGACCAACAATTGGCCAATTGGTCACCTCGATCCAAAAAGTTGCGAGACACATTCAATTTGAGTTGGAGCGCAGGCAGGTGGTGTGTTTTTGTATTCTTCACATTAATTGACTGGCTATCTATTCAAAACGCTGCGAAAAGTGCGCCAAAACCAAAAGAGGACTAAAAGCACTGTCTTATCTGCACATGTGTTTATGGCCATTAGCCCCCCGACCTGAGGCTTCAGTTTATTGGCATCGCTTTTTGTACGGATTCACATTTGGATTGGGTCTCGGCGTTTTTTTGTGCTTGTGCTTTGGCAAAACCTTGCCGAGGAAACCGGATTGATTTTGGGTTAGTCATGGTGCCCATGGAGCATTCTTGACCTGAAGTAGAGTGCAACTCATTAAGAACAAAAATGGAGTTTGTGCGGCACACAATTAGTGCTTGGGTGAGTTGAAGGTAGACACTTTTCGGGGGGACTATTCAGCCCATTTACCGACCGTTCACCACTCAATTAATTCGCCAATTGGCCAGCCATAAATTAGCCCGTCCGACCTTCCCTCGCGCTGGAGATGATTAAGTGTTACGATCTACAGCTGCGGCCGGATGTGTAAGAATATCGGTCAAGTTCAGCTAACTGCTGGTCTAAAACCAACCAGATTGGTGTTAATTTCGGCAATTTGCGCCGCCCAATTTGCATAATATTTAACCCATGTTTGCTGACCTTTGCCAGCCGAAAAAGAAGTGGACCATGGGGCCAGAAGGGACTACTTCGACTCACTGTATTGCCCAAATATGTACAGACATTGCCCTGCCCAGATCTCTCATGTTCCCATTGATGGCTTCATAAAAGCCACCAGCAGTGTCCGGCAATCGTGGGCCATGATTCATCAATACCAGGCCGATTTGTATCCGAAAACATTGAGATGCGTCGATGTTTCAGCCCCTTTGTGTTTTCTTTTCTTTTCGCTCGCCTCTTCTGTATTGGAGCCTCAATTTCTGTTTTGTGGTCAATGACGCAGCATCTTCAGTGGTTTCTGTTTCTGTGTCTGCCGTTTTATATAACCCACATTCCGGGGCCGATGTATCTTCGGAGCTTTATGCAATACTTCTGGCCATACTGTCTTAGCCCTTCCTGGCTAATAGTTAAACACTGAAAATTCACATACGGCCCATGTGCCAGTAAACATTGTTATTAAATGTTTTTGCGAAGGTTTCTGCCAAAAAGTGTTGCCATCGGCTATTAGCTTGGGTACAACTTAGAGACCCGGCCAAGTGCCGAGTGTGCCTGGAACTGCATTGGGGTCAAAAAGTACTAAAAATAATAAGTGAAGGAAAATGCATTGTCATACAATTGGTCAATAAGTAAAAGGCTCTTCGGGCCGGAATTTCGCAAAGTGAAAGGCGCCCGGGCAGCAATGCACTTGCAAAAATATAAATATTTGTTTATTAATTCTAGTTGATGTGTGGTTCCCTTTCATGCGAGAATGGTTAGTTAAATATTACTTTAAGCCATTAAAGTTGTCGTTAAAATATGTGTGGTAATCAACGTATCTAAACAAGGCTAATAAGTTTGAAGCAGACTTTTATGCCTTGCCAATTTTGTATCCACACTTTGTTCAGTGCATGTGGAGATTTTCGGTGAGGCTTTTTCCCACACAAGGGTCCTGTCCTTTCCCTTTCGCAGCTGCAGCATCCGACTCGTTTTGTTTGCAATTAGGAATAAATTAAGGCGTTATTATCGTCCCTATTGTCTGAGATCGTCTTCACATACCAAGTGTGACTATGCGACTATACAACTATATATTTTGTTGCTCTTGTCAAGTGTTTGGTTCATCATTTCCGAGCACGCAACCCGCTCACGTAAGACCTTCGGTTCACCAGTTCAAATGGGGCTGAGAGATGCTGCACCGCTTTTGGGCCATCTCGGTGCCTTGCATTCCATTCCACACCTTTGTTGTTGTGGCAGTCTGATTATTTTACCCACACGCACCGCCAGAGACACACACTCGGCCAAATGGCAATTTAATTCGACGGCTTGAAGTGGCTTTGTCAAACATTTTTGTCAGTTGGGCTCTTTTGTTGGGCCTATCGCTCACTGTCAAGACCATCGTTCAATTAACATAATTAACCGGCTTTTGTGGCCGACACTTCGAGCCCCGTTTTGACAATCTAAGCCGATCCGGCGATCTCCCCTGAAGCTGTGCGATAATGGTTTCATTTTGGATTGCCTATTTAACTCGCGGGGCAAGGTCAAAGGTCCAAAGTATGGGTTTTATCGCCTTTAATGGAATAAGAACCCTTTAGGCCTTCGATGTATTTTGTTATTTTGTTTCAAGCTGGGAGTTAGGTATTTGAAGTGAGAACATTATGTAAATGAATGGAGTAACGTAAGGCTTCAAGAGAAATGGAAAGTTTCTCGGAATCAGTCTCCAAAAAAGCGAAAGGTTGTCGCCCAAAGGGCCTTCGTGGCTCGTCTCCGTGCAAAAATCATTGAAAACGAGATAAAAAGATTGACCGTAAAATATTTTGCCAACAATGGAATGCCCAAGCCTTTAAATATGAGTGCAGAATATAAAAAGGGAAACCACTTAGAGAGGCGTTGGTTTTAGAGGTTTGGGTTAAGGTTTGGCCACGATGAATGGAGGGTCGGCTGGACGGCCTAGGCGATATGATGTCTGATAATGTATACAAGATATTTGCATTTGTCGCTGCCACGCCGCTGCCATGGGAGATCATCAAATTGAATTAACACTGAGCATGGCAAGCCAGTTTTAGTTTCAGCTTCGGTTTCGGTTTCAGTTTCTGTTTCTGATCCGCCAGCCTCCGCAGTGAGCAATTAATATCAATGTTTTTGAGCCAAGATGACCCACTTTCGCAGCCGAAGGTGCTAACTAGACTTTGGGCTTTGGCTGCGGAGAAAGATATACATAAACACCAGCTTCGAGGAAAGTAAAGTAACTAAACATTGATGGCCTGTGACAGCCAGTGGTCGATGTCGATGACTTGTCTATACCGGCACTGCCCCACGTGCATATTTATGCCTCATTATTTGTTTAGTTTGAATTTCTATTTGACCACTTGCTGCGGATGCCAGTTAAAAAAAAAACACAAAACAAAAAAAAATGGTCGTAAAGCCGCAGCAACTCGCATTTCATACGCGAGATGAGATGAGAGAAAGCGCTTCTCGATCGCCTCTGACTAACTGCAAATGTCGCTGGATATAGTATTGCCCCCATATTGCTCCTCGGTATCTGGCTGGTCATTTGCGTAGAGTTTCCCTAACTAATTGCCGGTTTCCCTTGTCCATTTTGTCGCCGAACTGGCCATTTGCAGGCGTAATTAAAATAACTGCTCGCCCACCCGGCGAATGCGTAATGCAAATCCATCACCAACGCAGCCAAGTAAAAGTTCAATTAAATATCTGGGGACTTCAATTGCAATTTGCCATTATGCGGAGAGATTGCGGCTTGAGGCGGGTAGAGTGATTAGTGGGATGAGGAGGAAGTGACCGATGTGGTCTGAGTGGTGAGCACTCTGATCCCAGGGAGATGGCCAAACATTGCCTTGCCATGCTGACACTCCATTAGGCGGGCGGTTATAAAACCAGCTCCATTTTCCTTGAACTCCGTGAACTCCGAATTTCCGTGGCGACTAAACACTTCAAAAAACTAAAGACTTTAATGCAAAGTATTAAATCATTATAGGAGAGCGTTTAGAGGTGCTTTTTCCACAGTGTAATGTCTAAACCGATTACCACAATTGGCCACATGCGCCACTGGCCCATAATGGCCTGCCATTAGCCGCCTTAGAATCGGTTTCGAACGCGGCTCCATGAATATGGATGTACGACATGCCGGCCGGATAGACCATACTCAGATCACCGGGGCCTCGGAGGGGCATTTTGAAAGAATCCACTTTAAACTCGTATTACATGTCCCACTTGACTTGCTAACAATTTAATTTGAACCCAAGACGCGCGCAATTCGGATTGGGGTCCTCCACTTTGTTCAGGTCAGAAGAGTTGCTCTCAATAAGTGTTAACCAACCCAGGCCATTTGTACCCCCTGTTCCATGGTCTAATGTTCATAAGGAAGTAATATGTGTGGTTCCATAATGGGTCTGCTCACGGCATGGTTAATCGATTTTGGCTGCGAGAATGCTTGGGACTTGGTTTTATTGCGGCTTGCGGTCGGATGGGGCCATCTTCTCAGCGCCAATCCAATGTGGGTCATCTGCGGTCCCACCTCCATCTGACAGATGGAAGATATTAAAATACACATTCCATCGGATCAGATACACATATGCGATATATAACCGGGCCATCTGCACATTAATCAAGACATCCGCCACGCCATTTGATTCGGTGCGGGCCGGGTTTTGCGCCGATTTTCAATGAAAAAATACAACTCGTTGCTTGACAGTGATAAAATTTTGATTAATTTATGTCCCGCCAAACTGTGATCGAACACAAGCGACAAAAGCTGGAGCCCCACCCACCTTAACCAATTAATAATACTTTAGTTGCAGGCTAGCCTAAGCATAGATAATAAGCTCTTTGGTTTCGGCCTAGATGTAGTGAAAAAACAACACAGAAGCACCTCCTGTCGATTCCCGAAAACCCCAACAACCATCCCTAATATGAACCTTCTTGTACTAATTTTAATCATTACTTTTGTACTATATGATCGAACTATCCTATTCTGTGTTTGCTTTTTCTATTCTTTTTTATAGGATTGGCTTGCGGGACGTGTGTTTTAAACTCCGATTTTGGTTTCATACTCGATTGTAACTTCAAAAAGTCTGGACTGTTTCGTGTCCGAAACTTGGGTGGCCTCAAGGCCCATTTCGGTTTAGGTAAATCCCTCAACTATTCTATCATCCCGTAACATCATCACCGTTTCATCTCCACACTCCCACTGTAAATAGTCTATCGAAACAGGTTGAGGTCAAGCCAAGGCAGCTGATTTTATTTTCAAGTGCAACTAATTGGTCGAGTAATCGAACTTCATCTGAACCCCGAACTGAACCGTACCGCGAACGATTAAGTAATTCATTAATGCAATAATGCCAATGTCAGTGGTAACAGCCAGTCCAAAGTAGAGCACCTGAACGGAGAAGCAGACCATGGAGTCTGAGTCCGACTTCGAGACTGACCTGCAGATCAGGGGCGCGGAAAGCAGGTTGTTAGGATTACTATTCACAGCTCGAATAGCTAAAGTATTAAAAAAGTATTGAAGAGGGAAATGTGTTTAGATTTTATAAGACCCATACCTCTTAGAAGATTTATGTTTAGTAGCACCTTTAATTGGAACAATGGAGCCACTGCACCCATATGTAGATTTAATCGGTTCAGAAAACTCCAAAGTGAATAACCATTACCCAACAGTTGAGCATAAAATTATGCAAAAACCTTGCCCGTTGACCCCCGTTTTTTGTCTGAAATATCCTACTAGGCCATCTGTAAATACAAACCGAATAGATCATAAGCCTTTGATAAGACCCTTGTGCGGTAGACTAACTTACCTCAACCACGTGAAGGGAACAAAACAAAAAAAACAAAAGCCATTAATTAACACATCATTGCCCAACCCTTGGCCACGTTCGAAGTGATTGATAGGGCCGTTGCGGCCTGAGCTGACCAGAAACCTTTTCCCATTTTGCAGGTTTCAGTCTGGGCGACGAGCTGGGCTTCCCGGAGTCTCTGGGCAACGTGGAGCCCGATCGCCGGCGTGCCATTAGCTACAAGAACGGAGCACCCCCCGAAATGGTGGGCGTGCTGCCCTCCAACCAGCAGCAGGTGAGTTACATTAGAGAGGTACTGTCCATATACTTTAAGGTTAAATCAATATTACTTTATAGGCAAATCCCCCAGTTCAGCACCCCCTGCCGGAGAAACGCATCAGTTCGCGCTCTACTGAAGCGGCGCCCTACAATCTGCAGCAAGTGCAGCAGCAGCAGCAACAGTTGCAACAAAAACAGCTGCAGCAGCAACTGAAGCTAAAACAGTTGCTTCTTCTGCAGCAGCAGCAGCAACAGCAGTCCAATCTCATGACTGAAGCGCGTCCATTGCCACTGGGAGTTCCCGCTTTCCGGCCTATTCCCCAGAAGCAGGCGGCCGCTGGAGCCGCTCCGGCTCCGACCACGGCAGAGAGGCGAGTGGCCGTGGACACCACGGAGCCCAGGGTCAGTGTCAACAACAAGCTTGTGGCAGCGATCGATAAACCGGTAAGATGCAAGCCTAAAAATCTATATTTAAGCTTTCAAGTTCTACCTGATCAGTAAAATAGAGAAAATCTACAAAGGCAAGGGAAACATGAAGCATAGAGTGGGATATAAGGATAGAAGTTGGATGATAAAAATGACTTGTATTTATTGCTTTAGGAGTTTTGAAACTATAATGTATTTTAATCTTATATATTGAATTCGTCCTTTTTAGCATTCGAATCGCACCTTCCACGTAGCTAATCCAGTGGTCTCTCAGCCTGCGGCCGTTCCAGTATTCCAGGCGATGCCGGAGTCCATTGCCCGGATCGCTAACGTGGGCAAGGAGCACCGAACTGTGGCCAGCCATTCGAACTATCTGCAGTTCGAAGAGCCAAAGTTCGACCTGAAGGACGTAACCATTGAGGAACTGGCAGCCGCAGCAAATGTCAGCGTGGAGACCATCAAGCAGGCAATTTACGTCCGGGAGCAGCAGCTGAAGGCGGAGCACCGGGCCCAGCTGGCGGCCAAGCTGAGGGAGGAGTTCATGCGCACCTCCACGGTGAAGACAACGACCACGACGACGACAACCACAACTACGACCACCACGCCTCGTCCCCCCAAGTCGATGGCTGAGCACAAGGTGTCCAAGGTGGGTAATCTCTGACAGCCATACTTTACTTCTTTCCCTTACTTAACCCCTTTATTTAAATGTTGTACTTCTTCTTAGGTGATGAATGCCCCTAAGGAGTACTACCCTGTTGGCTATGACAAGAATTTCGATGACAACTTCAAGTCCAAAGTGGACCTTCCGCCTACGAGCTTCTCCTGCGCGAAACAGAAACATTTCCCGGGTCTATATGCCGACACAGATCTCGGGTGTATGGTGCGAAAGAATAACCAAAAATATAACCCAGAAGGCTGTAATCGAAATCCTTTCCTTAGGTCTTCCATGTGTGCGCCCTCACCGATGATGGAATGGTGCGCAAGTCCTTCCTGTGCCCTGAGAACACGCTCTTTGACCAGACGATCCTGAAGTGCAACTGGTGGTTCTACGTTGACTGCAGCTCCAGCACCAGTGTCTACGACTCGAACATACCCATCTCCAAGAGCTACCAGCTGATGAAGTCGCTTACCTACTTCTCCAAGTTTGCCGGCGGGCAGAGAAAGGAGCAGGACGGCGACAAAGACGAAAACGCCCTGGATGTGGACACACTGCGGGAGTCGATGGAGGGCGTGATCCGTCGCCAGGAGCAGGCCAAGCGAGCGGAGCAGCGCGAGGAGGAGGAGCGCAGCCTGAGCCTGGTCCCCAAGGAAGACCACGAGCAGGTGGTGCCCGCGGAGGGGGAGCAGCAGCTGTCCAACTAGGCCCCAGAGCCCATCCCAATGCTATCTGAGATCTAGGTTAAGTGTTCACGATCGAGCGTCTCTGGTCGGTTAGCCGTACGTAGTCAAGTCCCTTGCTCCAGCCAATGGTGTTCAGTCGGTAGTCTCCTGCACAGAGAGAAAAATATCACAAACATGTGTTCTTTTTTCGAATTTATTGCCAACAAAATGGGATTAGAGAATTTGGAACAATTTTTTTAAAGCTGAAGGTGCTAGAAAAGTTAAAGATTAATGGCTCATATTTTACTTTACGAATATTATAAATTTAGACAGATAATCCTTAATATGAGACTAGAAAAGACTATTAATTATGAAGTGGGTATTGTATTATTTTTGTCTCTGTGCAGACTTATCACGTCCTGTGGCAGCTCCTTTGCTGGCGCGCGCCCTTTAGTTGTAGTCCTTCCTAGCCCCGCAAGTGGATATTTTCTAGTTAAGCCCCTCTGCCAAGTGCTATTGGTTTTGGGCGACTAATCTTAATTCTTTTTACTATTTATTTATTGTTTGTATTACAAGTATTTTTCGACAATTAAATATCGTTTGTTTCAACAGAAATATATTTGTTTAGCTTGTTTTATTTATAAATGATTCAAAAAGAATTTTGGCTTCAGGTATATTTGGATTTATTTTCATGTGAGCGTAGAAATCCACGTTAATTTTCTTCGCCTCATTGTGCTCCTTAATACGAGCGCCTTTAATCAAAATGACATCATTCGGTTTTCCGTTAAATTTTTTGGCCGCCTCATTCCATAAGGTCAAAATAATCACTCCATCATAGTCCATTAGTTCAATTTCACGGTTATGATAGTTGCTAACTTCGAACACTTCGCCTACCTTGTTGCAAATTCCAATGGTGTCGACAGCGTCGCCGTTTGGCGATTTATAAATCGCCGAAATGCTTTTCAGATTGTAAGTTGTTCCAGGAATGGAGTTGATAATGGGTCCAATAGGGAATGCCTTGGTACATTTCAAAAAGTTTATAGTGCAAGGATGAGGCACTAAAATGTATTCCTCTTTTGCGTCCTTCACCTCAAAATGCTCGAATATGTAGACTTGATTAGTTTCAATTTGGTTAAAGAAAGTATGGCACAAGTCCTTAAAAACAGTGGCAACTATTTCACCAGTTTCATCCTGCAAGTACATAAGAAAAACTTCTCCGGAAGTTTCATTATCGTAAGCATGAATCTCAGTTTTGTAGGTAACGCGCGCCATTATAAATGCGCCTGGGTCCAATTGGTCGAACACGTTACAAATGAATTTTCTGTTCTGAAATTATAGTAATCATTTAAATACCATTTTAAAGGAATTACAACGTTAATGAAACGAATTGAATATTACTACTCACGATTAAAAAACTCATTTTGGTTGGTGCTGAAAAAGATTAAAAGTTTTATTTAGTAGAGTCTAGGAAATAATTAAAAAGTATAGGTCAAAGTATATATGTATATATGTAAAGTATATATGCAATATGTTATATGTGAATGTATGAATTCTTAATCTTCATCAACAGCCGAGTCGAGAAAGCCATGCCCGTTTGTCCGTATGAAGAAGTGATTCTCAGAGACTACAGGAAATAGAGCTATTTGAGCAAGATTTTATTTGGAATTTTAATTAATACATATTAACTATATATATCTATATATTGAAATATATTTTGATATTTTGAAAAAGCTCTAACTGCGTTAACCCCTAAAGCTTTTAAGAGTAAAAAAATAAAAAACTGGATTGTATTTAATGAATACAGATTCAATACGCAAAAAACCGGCGAAATAAAATTCAGACATTCAGACACTTTTCTCTTTTATACACGAATGTTTTCAAAAGTTTTTTAAAAGTAAAGGATAGAGATTAATTTTCACACTCTATTACTTTGTTTAATTTTCTATTTGCTTACAAAAAAATGTATCTTCAAAGGAACGACCGAATGTAGACTGCTGATCGTTCAAAGCTTTTCGCTTAATACTTCTTAAATTCTCTATACTCTATAAGTATAGATAAGGTTATCAGCCCTTTTTTACTGTTTCCGGTCTTACAACTGATTCATCGGGAGTGCTATGTATAACTTTGGTGTTTTTATATTTAGAGAGTTGGGATTTTCTATGGATTCCATATTTGGTAAAAAGAAATATGATCCACCAAATTTCATAAGGATCGCCTATATCCTATAGCTGTCATAACTGAACGATCGCTAATGGTATTTAATAAAAATACCTACTTTGGTATTTTTAGAGATAGAAGCTTCGGATGTTGTATTAATGTTAAATGTTGTATTATAAAAAACTAGCGACCCGGCAAACGTTGTTTTGGCCTTTTTTGTTTTCTATAAGGGCTAGCTGTTTTTTCTTCATTTATTTTGGTTAATAAATGTTTTTCAGTATTTCAAGTACATCCAGTATTTTCACGTACAACAAAATTCCCCTCGCCAATATCTAACCGTTGTTTAGAGAAAGGATGGATCCTGAAGCATTTGATCGCGCATATTCTTGGTCAGTTCTTTTTCAACATTACGCCACAGTTGCGATTATTTTAAGCAAGCATTGAATTCATCAGCGTACGTTAACCGTGAACACCTGAAAGGAGTAACAAAGGGCCGTAAAATAGTTTATCATCGTTCCTTATATCCCTAAATGACCAATCAAATTCCCCAAGCGAATTTTTACGTCCTATAGTGCATTCATCCAAAATATGGGCACTATGCCCATAGACGATTGTTTTTATGTTGCACACTGCTTCTGGATTATTTTGAATGTTCAATGACAGCTTAAGTGCTGAATGAGCTGTTATGCCTCCATCTAATAAGGTTGCTGCAACGCCAGAAGATGCAATGGCCAATGCGTTGCCTTTTTTTTTTAATCGTAACTCGGCAGGAAGAAGCGAAATAAGGAATGTTCACTTTGGAACTTTCACTTTGAATGTTCACAATAATCACTTTGGAATAAGCAGAATTTTCAACATCACGCTCTTACTGGAATGCTAGTGGAAGAAATTGCCCAGATGTGAATCCTCGATAAACTTGTTGCCGTTGTTAGTTAATTCTTCTTTTAACTATTAATCTGTGCGCTTCTCTTCTTTGAAAATTGGTCTTTGTTGATTATGTTCATCTCGTGCATCTTTCGATTGTGATTCACGTAACTGCGCCATGCTTACACGCGCCTTTTCATTACCTTTATAAATTTGTTCTCCAGATCTCGTATTCTTCTATCTCGCGCAGCTCTAGAATTGACTGTTTGATGACTAAAATTGGCCCAATTGCGTTTTCTTGGCATTGGTGACTATAGATAAGTAATCGGCGGACCCCTATTTCAGGGGCATATGACACACACATAAATGTACAATACGTTACGCTCACAGCCTACTTATTGTTATCCATTACTATAAAAGCAGCCATTTCGGAGGAGTATAATTCCCGTTGTCGAACGGGATAAAAAGTATCCTATGTCCGTCTCCTGGCTCTAAGCTACCTCCCTACCAATTTTCAGCCAAATCTGTTCTGCCGTTCTTGAGTTATAAGTGGTGTAACTAACACGACTTTCTTTTATATACATACATATATACATAGATTGATTTAATTATGAAATTATCGGTCACCTATATGCGTTATATATCGAGCCCTATGTGCGAAAATAACATATGCGACAAAAAACTAGTTTTTCAAAAGAGGTTTTTTGTCGCATTATTTTCTCGGCCACTAACTTAGGCGCTTGTCGCTTGACCGAGCCGATATCTCCGTAAATATATGCAATTAGTTTTTAAAATTTTGGGAGCAACTACGGCGGGTAATAATGCACACTTTTCTATAACATTTTTCTGAAGAATGGCGCTTTCGTTATTTTTGCAAATAGAGCTAGATAAATCTGGTTTAAAAAAAATTTAATTTAAAATTTTTTACATATACAATGTATGGTAATATGGTAATATCCATTTGACATTTTAACTCTAGCCGATAAATATTTTCGGAGCTGTGCATTAATTTGTATGTCCAAGTCAGAGTGCCTCAAAGGAAACCGGAAAAGTGCGTATAGCCCCTTAGGGTAAACAAAGTTTTGAAGCCGGCTGGACTTCTAGGCTTATTCTTTGCTTAGGGGAGTCTTCCAATGAGACGTTTTAATTTTTATACCCCAGCAGACGGTATTCTAGTTTGGTCAAAAGTGTGCAGGGCAGTGAAGAAGACATCTCTGACCCTTTATATATTCTGGATCAGGATCACTTCCTGAGTTGATATAAGCATGTCCGCTGGTCGTGGACCATTCTAAGCGAACTAGTCTCAGTTTTTTTTTTTGCTTAAAGCTTTTTGAAAGCAGGCAGGTTCGCATTCCAAAGTAAGCCAGCGGTCAAGTGCAAGGTTACTATTTATTGATGTGATTATGAGAACAAAAACCAAAAGCTTTTCAATGTGCAAGTCAGCCTCTGCAAGTTATCCGATTTTTACATTTTTGTAGTATTTTTTATTAAACTCGAGCGATTTTTGGATTTACAAATGGAAAAATATAACATATAATATAATTTAATGCGTAACTTATCATTCACGTATTTCATATAGGTATGTGTATGTGCACTGCACACTGGAATTAATTGGAAGAGCCGATTCCGGTCAGCTCTTTTAGCTCCTTAAGCAGATACTTGTTGTACTCCTTGTGGTTGATGGGAGCAGCAGACTGCACAGTTAGCTTGTTGCGGGTCGTGTCGCCATAGACCTCGTTCTTGCAGCGCAACTTGAAGATGTGAGAAGTAAAATTAAGGGACGAGAATATTTGCTCCGCCCTTGCGGCGTCATTCTCCAGGGCCTCGCCCACTTCCTGGGATGTGTGGCCGAGCATTTGCTCCCCGATCTCGTTGAAGCAGGTCACCCAGCGATTAGAGGTCCAGTCGCCAATGCTCATCTAAAAGAACACATTTTAGAAATACAATTCATAGAGTATAATCCGGTTGGATGTACTTACATTAACCAACAGTCGGTACTTGAAAACAGTCGGTAAAATTATACAAAAACCTTGCCCGTTGACCCCCGTTTCTTGTCTGAAATATCCTACTAGGCCATCTGTAAATACAAACCGAATAGATCATAAGCCTTTGATAAGACCCTTGTGCGGTGGACTAACTTACCTCAACCACGTGAAGGGAACAAAACAAAAAAAAACAAAAGCCATTAATTAACACATCATTGCCCAACCCTTGGCCACGTTCGAAGTGATTGATGGGGCCGTTGCGGCCTGAGCTGACCAGAAACCTTTTCCCATTTTGCAGGTTTCAGTCTGGGCGACGAGCTGGGCTTCCCGGAGTCTCTGGGCAACGTGGAGCCCGATCGCCGGCGTGCCATTAGCTACAAGAACGGAGCACCCCCCGAAATGGTGGGCGTGCTGCCCTCCAACCAGCAGCAGGTGAGTTACATTAGAGAGGTACTGCCCATATACTTTAAGGTTAAATCAATATTACTTTATAGGCAAATCCCCCAGTTCAGCACCCCCTGCCGGAGAAACGCATCAGTTCGCGCTCTACTGGAGCGGCGCCCTACAATCTGCAGCAAGTGCAGCAGCAGCAGCAACAGTTGCAACAAAAACAGCTGCAGCAGCAACTGAAGCTAAAACAGTTGCTTCTTCTGCAGCAGCAGCAGCAACAGCAGGCCAATCTCATGACTGAAGCGCGTCCATTGCCACTGGGAGTTCCCGCTTTCCGGCCTATTCCCCAGAAGCAGGTGGCCGCTGCAGCCGCTCCGGCTCCGACCACGGCAGAGAGGCGAGTGGCCGTGGACACCACGGAGCCCAGGGTCAGTGTCAACAACAAGCTTGTGGCAGCGATCGATAAACCGGTAAGATGCAAGCCTAAAAATCTATATTTAAGCTTTCAAGTTCTACCTGATCAGTAAAATAGAGAAAATCTACAAAGGCAAGGGAAACATGAAGCATAGAGTGGGATATAAGGATAGAAGTTGGATGATAAAAATGACTTGTATTTATTGCTTTAGGAGTTTTGAAACTATAATGTATTTTAATCTTATATATTGAATTCGTCCTTTTTAGCATTCGAATCGCACCTTCCACGTAGCTAATCCAGTGGTCTCTCAGCCTGCGGCCGTTCCAGTATTCCAGGCGATGCCGGAGTCCATTGCCCGGATCGCTAACGTGGGCAAGGAGCACCGAACTGTGGCCAGCCATCCGAACTATCTGCAGTTCGAAGAGCCAAAGTTCGACCTGAAGGACGTAACCATTGAGGAACTGGCAGCCGCAGCAAATGTCAGCGTAGAGACCATTAAGCATGCAATTTACGTCCGGGAGCAGCAGCTGAAGGCGGAGCACCGCGCCCAGCTGGCGGCCAAGCTCAGGGAGGAGTTCATGCGCACCTCCACGGTGAAGACAACCACTACTACGACCACCACGCCTCGTCCCCCCAAGTCGATGGCTGAGCACAAGGTGTCCAAGGTGGGTAATCTCTGACAGCCATACTTTACTTCTTTCTCTTAACCCCTTTATTTAAATGTTGTACTTCTTCTTAGGTGATGAATGCCCCTAAGGAGTACTACCCTGTTGGCTATGACAAGAATTTCGATGACAACTTCAAGTCCAAAGTGGACCTTCCGCCTACGAGCTTCTCCTGCGCGAAACAGAAACATTTCCCGGGTCTATATGCCGACACAGATCTCGGGTGTATGGTGCGAAAGAATAACCAAAAATATAACCCAGAAGGCTGTAATCGAAATCCTTTCCTTAGGTCTTCCATATGTGCGCCCTCACCGATGATGGAATGGTGCGCAAGTCCTTCCTGTGCCCTGAGAACACGCTCTTTGACCAGACGATCCTGAAGTGCAACTGGTGGTTCTACGTTGACTGCAGCTCCAGCACCAGTGTCTACGACTCGAACATACCCATCTCCAAGAGCTACCAGCTGATGAAGTCGCTCACCTACTTCTCCAAGTTTGCCGGAGGACAGAGAAAGGAGCAGGACGGCGACAAAGACGAAAACGCCCTGGATGTGGACACACTGCGGGAGTCGATGGAGGGCGTGATCCGTCGCCAGGAGCAGGCTAAGCGGGCGGAGCAGCGCGAGGAGGAGGAGCGCAGCCTGAGCCTGGTCCCCAAGGAGGACCACGAGCACGTGGTGCCTGCGGAGGGGGAGCAGCAGCTGTCCAACTAGGCCCCAGAGCCCATCCCAATGCTATCTGAGATCTAGGTTAAGTGTTCACGATCGAGCGTCTCTGGTCGGTTAGCCGTACGTAGTCAAGTCCCTTGCTCCAGCCAATGGTGTTCAGTCGGTAGTCTCCTGCACAGAGAGAAAAATATCACAAACATGTGTTCTTTTTTCGAATTTATTGCCAACAAAATGGGATTAGAGAATTTGGAACAATTTTTTATAAAGCTGAAGGTGCTAGAAAAGTTAAAGATTAATGGCTCATATTTTACTTTACGAATATTTTAAATTTAGACAGATAATCCTTAATATGAGACTAGAAAAAACTATTAATTATGATGTGGGTATTGTATTATTTTTGTCTCTGTGCAGACTTATCACATCCTGTGGCAGCTCCTTTGCTGGCGAGCGCCCTTTAGTTGTAGTCCTTCCTAGCCCCGCAAGTGGATATTTTCTAGTTAAGCCCCTCTGCCAAGTGCTATTGGTTTTGGGCGACTAATCTTAATTCTTTTTACTATTTATTTATTGTTTGTATTACAAGTATTTTTCGACAATTAAATATCGTTTGTTTCAACAGAAATATATATGTTTAGCTTGTTTTATTTATAAATGATTCAACCATTCTATAAGACTTTTGGCTTCAGGTATATTTGGATTTATTTTCATTTGAGCGTAGAAATCCACGTTAATTTTCTTCGCCTCATTGTGCTCCTTAATACGAGCGCCTTTAACCAAAATGACATCATCCGGTTTTCCGTTAAATTTTTTGGCCGCCTCATTCCATAAGGTCAAAATAATCACTCCATCATAGTCGTCATAGTCCATTAGTTCAATTTCACGGATATGATAGTCCCTAACTTCGAACACTTCGCCTACCTTGTTGCAAATTCCAATGGTGTCGACAGCGTCGCCGTTTGGCGATTTATAAATCGCCGAAATGCTTTTCAGATTGTAAGTTGTTCCAGGAATGGAGTTGATAATGGGTCCAATAGGGAATGCCTTGGTACATTTCAAAAAGTTTATAGTGCAAGGATGAGGCACTAAAATGTATTCCTCTTTTGCGTCCTTCACCTCAAAATGCTCGAATATGTAGACTTGATTAGTTTCAATTTGGTTAAAGAAAGTATGGCACAAGTCCTTAAAAACAGTGGCAACTATTTCACCAGTTTCATCCTGCAAGTACATAAGAAAAACTTCTCCGGAAGTTTCATTATCGTAAGCATGAATCTCAGTTTTGTAGGTAACGCGCGCCATTATAAATGCGCCTGGGTCCAATTGGTCGAACACGTTACAAATGAATTTTCTGTTCTGAAATTATAGTAATCATTTAAATACCATTTTAAAGGAATTGCAACATTAATGAAACGAATTGAATATTACTACTCACGATTAAAAAACTCATTTTGGTTGGTGCTGAAAAAGATTAAAAGTTTTATTTAGGTATTAAACTCGAATATTCGTTTTTTCGTCTCGTATTTATACACGGCACTATGGTCCCAGTGCGGCATAAAGTCGAAAAAATGATGAAACTATTTTTTGAATATGAACAAATTTTTAATTAATAGACATCCCAAATAAATATAAATATATAATTTTTTGAGCTTTATTGCAACCCTGTTAATTTAGCGCGGTCATTTAACCAGCTGATTTATTGCAACCCTGAAACTTGCAAATTGGCGGCAACTTTAGGGCAACTTTTAATTGTGTTTCAATTGGCTTAAATTGAGTAAAAATATTAGATTAAATATGGAAAACAAAGATCAAGGTATGAACAATCAATAATAAAACTATTTCGTGTTATCATTATATTTGTATCTGTGTTGTCAAATGTTTTGTAAGTGTCTATTTAGCAGCAATGTGTAACAAAAGTAGTTGTGTTTTGTGGAGTATTACTTTTTCAGCGCATATCGGCGCAAGCAACTAACCAGGTGAAGTTACTTATAAAAATATAGGAATTCAAATTTAATTGGTCTTCTTTGCTCGTTTTTGCTCGTTTTCGAAAAAACAATAGATGTTGCAAGTGTTTATTAGTTCTCACATGCAGCTCTCTTCGAAGTTTCGGGGGAGAGCCACCGGAAAGACGACGCTGTTAGAGGTTTAAATTAAATATTATAAATAATAGAACCATATTTAATAAAAGTTTTAGTTCTTTTTATGAAAAACTTAAGTTTATGTAAAAATTAAGTAAAAATTCCAGTATAGCCAACTCTTAATGTAGGCGGCGGGCATAGGCGTGGTCAAATTTCCAAAACAATAAAATTCGAAATTCGACAAAAATAGTTCAAGCATATATACAAAATTTGAGCCCAGTATATCTAAAATTGGAGTTTATGCAAAAAAACGGCATTTCCGCCCGAAGTGGGCGTGGTCAAATTTCCAAAACAATAAAATTCGAAATTCGACAAAAATAGTTCAAGCATATATACAAAATTTGAGCCCAGTATCTTTAAAACTGGAGTTTATGCCAAAAAAAAGGCGTTTGGGCCCATTGTGCACGGTATACACTTAGACTGTATGTAAAGTATGAATTCTTGATCAGCATCAACAGCCGAGTCGAGAAATCCATGTCAAGCTTAGGACTATAAGAAATAGAGCTTTTGGAGAAAGAAATTTTGAATTTTCTGTTGATTTTATTTTGGTAAATTGATACGACATACGAAATTGCACAAGGACCGGCCAACTAAATCCTACAGCTCAATGATCGGAAATGACCCGTGTTTTTAAAGATAGAAGGTTGAAACTTTGTACAACTTTTTTTTACAATTAATTTTGGACTCTGATGGTATGTATGTATATCCGATCTTAATTGCATGGCTATATCAACTAGATTTCCTTTCTTGTTATTTTTTTTTTATTTTTTTTTTTAGTTTTGACTAATACATATTAACTATAAATGTATATGTATATATAAAAATATTTTTTGATATTTTTAAAAAGCTCTAACTGCGTTAACCCCTAAAGCAAAAGCTTAGAGGGAAAAAGAGTAAAAAAAATAAGAAACTGGATTGTATTTGTATGTAAAGTATGAATTCTTGATCAGCATCAACAGCCGAGTCGAGAAATCCATGTCAAGCTTAGGACTATAAGAAATAGAGCTTTTGGAGAAAGAAATTTTGAATTTTCTGTTGATTTTATTTTGGTAAATTGATACGACATACGAAATTGCACAAGGACCGGCCAACTAAATCCTACAGCTAAATGATCGGAAATGACCCGTGTTTTTAAAGATAGAAGGTTGAAACTTTGTACAACTTTTTTTTACAATTAATTTTGGACTCTGATGGTATGTATATCCGATCTTAATTGCATGGCTATATCAACTAGATTTCCTTTGTTGTTATTTTTTTTTATTTTTTTTTTTTTTGAGTTTTGATTAATACATATTAACTATAAATGTATATGTATATATAAAAATATTTTTTGATATTTTTAAAAAGCTCTAACTGCGTTAACCCCTAAAGCAAAAGCTTAGAGGGAAAAAGAGTAAAAAAAATAAGAAACTGGATTGTATTTGATGAATACAGATTCAATACGCAAAAAACTGGCGAAATAAAATTCAGACACTTTTCTCTTTTATACACGAATGTTTTCAAAAGTTTTTTAAAAGTAAAGGATAGAGATTACTTTTCACACTCTATTACTTTGTTTAATTTTCTATTTGCTTACAAAAAAATGTATCTTCAAAGGAACGACCGAATGTAGACTGCTGATCGTTCAAAGCTTTTCGCTTAACAAAATTTTTTGAATACTTTATACTCTTCCTATAAGGTTATCAGACCTATTTTACTGTTTCCGGTTACCGACTATATTCTATAGCTGTCATATAACTGATTGATCGGGAGTGCCATAACTTTGGTGTTTTTAGATTTAGAGAGTTGGGATTCTCTATGGATTATTTGGTAAAAAGAAATATGATCCACCAAATTTCATAAGGATCGCCCGACCATATCCTATAGCTGTCATGTAACTGAACGATCGCTAATGGTATTTAATAAAAATACCTACTTTGGTATTTTTAGAGATAGAAGCTTCGGATGTTGTATTAGTGTTAAATGTTGTATTATAAAAAATTGATTTATTTCATAATTAAATCGGTCACCTATATGCGTTATATATCGAGCCCTATGTGCGAAAATAACGTATGCGACAAAAAACTAATTTTTCAAAAGAGGTTTTTTGTCGCATTATTTTCTCGTCCACTAACTTAGGCGCTTGTCGCTTGACCGAGCCGATATCTCCGTAAATATATGCAATTAGTTTTTTAAATTTTGGGAGCAACTACGGCGGGTAATAATGCACACTTTTCCATAACATTTTTCTGAAGAATGGCGCTTTCTTTATTTTTGCAAATAGAGCTAGATAAATCTGGTTTAAAAAAAATTTAATTTAAAATTTTTTACATATACAATGTATGGTAATATGGTAATATCCATTTGACATTTTAACTCTAGCCGATAAATATTTTCGGAGCTGTGCATTAATTTGTATGTCCAAGTCAGAGTGCCTCAAAGGAAACCGGAAAAGTGCGTATAGCCCCTCAGGGTAAACAAAGTTTAGAAGTCGGCTGGACTTCTAGGCTTATTCTTTGCTTAGGGGAGTCTTCCAATGAGACGTTTTCATTTTTATACCCTAGCAGAGGGTATTTTTGGACAAAAGTGTGCAGGGCAGTGAAGAAGACATCTCTTACCCTTTATATATTCTGGATCAGGATCACTTCCTGAGTTGATATAAGCATGTCCGCTGGTCGTGGACCAACTAGTCTGTTTTTTTTTTTGCTTAAAGCTTTTTGAAAGCAGGTTCGGATTCCAAAGTAAGCCAGCGGTCAAGTGCAAGGTTACTATTTATTGATGTAATTATGAGAACAAAAACCAAAAGCTTTTCAATGTGCAAGTCAGCCTCTGCAAGTTATCCGATTTTTACATTTTTGTAGTATTTTTTTATTAAACTCGAGCGATTTTTGGATTTACAAATGGAAAAATATAACATATAATATAATTTAATGCGTAACTTATCATTCACGTATTTCATATAGGTATGTGTATGTGCACTGCACACTGGAATTAATTGGAAGAGCCGATTCCGGTCAGCTCTTTTAGCTCCTTAAGCAGATACTTGTTGTACTCCTTGTGGTTGATGGGAGCAGCAGACTGCACAGTTAGCTTGTTGCGGGTCGTGTCGCCATAGACCTCGTTCTTGCAGCGCAACTTGAAGATGTGAGAAGTAAAATTAAGGGACGAGAATATTTGCTCCGCCTTTGCGGCGTCATTCTCCAGGGCCTCGCCCACTTCCTGGGATGTGTGGCCGAGCATTTGCTCGCCGATCTCGTTGAAGCAGGTCACCCAGCGATTAGAGGTCCAGTCGCCAATGCTCATCTAAGAGAACACATTTTAGAAATACAATTCATAGAGTATAATCCGGTTGGATGTACTTACATTAACCAACAGTCGGTACTTGAAGTTGGGATAAAGGGCGTTGCAGCGTTCGCAGCGGTACTGATCGTTGCCCTCATCGACCACCTTCTTGTTGCAGTCGGTCTGCGGGCAGGCGCGGTAGAATGCGTTCTCCTGCTTAACTATGTGAACCACAGCCTTGCATTGGAAATAGTCTGGCTTGTCCCCACTGCCAAGATTGCGCTCGCGGGCATCCTTAAATGTCATCCAATCGGTGGAGAAGTTGCCTCCGCCCGTCCGAGCCGACACCATGTTGGCAATGTTATCACCGCCACCGTTGTCAAACCAACCTCGCAGCTTGTGGGCCTCCGGGATGTCAGGGTTTATCTTCATAATAGAACCGCCGCCAAGGCTCAGGCTTTTGCCGCCATTGAACTCATTGATACGAGTTCCCTTGACCAGAATGACAGGCTGCACGTGACCGTCAAAGTTGACCGCATCATCGCCCCAAAGGGTCAAATTTATGGCCGAGTTGCTCATGTCCACAAGGGTAAGGTCGCGCTTCTTGAACTCCTTGTTGGTGGTGCGCGATACGAAGGCCTGCAGCTCACCGACTTCCTTGCAGATACCAATCGTATCCACCGCCGCCTTATTCTCCATACCAGACACCTCGGAAATGGGCACAAGATTGTACTTGATAACCGGAATGGCATCATCATCTGCTTCTTCGCACAGCTGGACGACGGTTTCGCCCGTGAACGTCATTTCGTAGGCATTGTCCAACTGGGAATACTGTTTGTTCGCCGGTTTTAGTTGGCATTTTGAAAAATAGTATACGCTGTCCACTTGTATCAAGTCGTAAAACTTATCGCACTGCTCTTTAAAGGCTGTGGCTCGAATCTCGCCCGATTCGTCCATTAGGTCCATGCTGAATAGCTTGCCCTCGCCTCGGGCATTGCTCCAACTGCGGATTGCTGTCTTGGAAGTCACGCGAGCCTTGATCACCCATTTGTTCTGGTAAGGACTTAGGCTGGAAATAGGATGAGTCATTCCGGCGTTAATCGAGGAATTCATGGTTATGTTGTTGTTGTTGTTGTTATTATGGGCGGGTTCTTTTTTGGCAGCGGCGACGGGAGGCGGTGCAGGCTTGGCAGCCAGGTCTTGCTTCGAAGCATTCTCATAAGTAACAGGCTCCCCGATTTTTGCCTTTACATCGGCTCCTGGATTGAGTACCGTCAACTCGGAAATGATGAGGACGCGTCTGTAGAGAAGTTTCTTAGTTCTGATAAACATTGGGGTAGGGGGTACACCACTTACTTGCCGGCTCCGTCCTTGCCAACCATGGACGTCACATACTTGTCCAGCTGCACAATGGTGAACTCTTCAAGCTGGCCCTTGTGCTGCATCTCGTTTAGCTGGCTGGCCAACATGGCGTAACTATTAAAGTACTTGCCATCGGAGATCAGAATGCGATAGCGCTCGGAGTCGGCGTTGCTGTTGATCTTCTTGATGGCCAAGATCTGGAGCACCGGCTTGGACACATCCTCGCCGTGCATGATGCGCTGTACGGAATGGCTAACGTAATTCTAGACATCTTTGACACTTCGAAGCGGATACTCACAGCAATCACTCCAGTAGACAACGATGAGTAGCCCATTTTAATAAATATTTTTGCAAATATTGCTTATTTCACCAGCTGGAATAAATTGCGATTTGCGGGGACGATGCTAGTGGAGGCGGGAATACTTAAGTGTGACCAGTTGATATCTAAATCATAGCGTAGGTCGTCGAAGGGAATTTGGTGAATTTGAATTTCGGTTCACCACTGTAGCCATTTTTACAACCAATAATTATAATTAGTAAATATTTATTTTTAAAAACTTTTTTTTAAAGATACTTTTTTTCTTAAAAATTACATTTAAAAAAAAATAATGTACATTTTGATTCCTTGTGATTCCCGGACCCCTCAATTTTGTAAAATATCCCAATATTGTTTAGCTTGTTTCCCAACCAGGGATATTTTTCAACCAATCTTTAAAAAATACATTTTCATTTTAAAGAACTCTTATTTAAAAGATATTTATAGTAGTTATGTGGGTTTTATGTTGTATTTTTAAAATACATAATATAATTTAATTATAAAATTTACACGCTACTCTCTCGGTGTCGTCCCAACCTCAGTGTTACCAAACTTCGGGCATCCGATAATCTAGCTACAACTCTAGCGTGTAATCGTTCGTCTCGCCGTGAACATTTGTGAACTATGTACATTTTGTTTTGCCATTAAATAAACGTATTATTTATCGCAATATAAGCAGTGCCGGGGTGCACTGAAAGTGTCCGCGTTCGAGGAAGTCGCCCCCATCGATTATCACAACGAAATCGCAACGTTACGTCCATTAAAATCAAACGGCAGAGAGTCACGGCGGAGGCATAAAATACACAAAATAAAAGAAGCAGTAGACGGAAAAGAATTTGTGTTTGAATGCCCGAAAGTGGATAAAGTGTTGGTTGGAGTTAAATTTACCAGTTTGCGGCGTCGAAGCTGGATTAAAATGCTGTAGGAGGCTGTGCTTTCGTGCATTTCTGGCCAGGGAAGGGAATGCCAGTGAAGAGACCAGAGTTGCCAAAAGACGAGGATGACTCCTACCAAACGCCTGTATAGAACGCCTATCGTCCGAATCGCCGGAGTTATGCTGGAGTAACCTCCTGGCCCGTGTCCGACCAAAGGATTGGGATTGGGAACCGGTGCTGCCCGACTTCGGCGTTGTTTAGCATTTAATTCGGTGCCCATTGTCTTTATCCCCAATCGCTGTGCCTGCGCCTTGTTAACCGCATTTTGTTGTTTACGTTTACGTTTGCGTTTGTTTGTTGATTGAACTCTCTCGTCTTGTCGTCCTTCCACAATTTGTGCAATCTGCCATTAATTGTTAGTTACGAATCCCTCGTTGAGCATACAAATCAAAATGAAAGCATCCTCGTCACGTTCGTTGTCGGAATCAGAACTAGAATCAGAGTCAGAATCGATGCGTCCAGCCGTTAAAGCTACAATCAAATTACTCCCGTCCAAACCCACCTCGTCACCGCCGTTTATGACCAGTGTTCAGGCCGCCAGGATTTCGCCAGGACCTGTCTATCATTCAAATTAAGTTGATCGGAGCAAAGGATACACGAATCTAAGGGTGAGTATTGCTTCTGACGTTGTGTGCCAAACTTATAATTCTTTTTTCTTCATACAGTTTGCCTCCTGACTTGTTCTTATTGCAAATTTGGAATCCGCTGATTTGACATGACCAGAGAAAAATGTTACATCTAAGGACTATATTCAGTAACCAGTAGAAGCTCAAGCGCAGAACGTTCTCTGCTAGAAATACTAAAAGAATTATTGTTTTTGTAACTCAGTTGGACTTTTCTTTTGTAATATATGAACTAAGTTTTAAAAATAATTGTTTAAAGGTGTTCGATATAGTCCATTACATACAACATATTACATATTATTTTGTTGATATTTGCACTACTTCAAAGATATTTTGCTAAACTTTGAAGAGCAATTCTTAGAAAATGCTTAGTAAATATATTTACTAAATATTTATATTACTATAATTTATATTACTAAAATTTATATTTACTATAAATTTTCGATAAAATGGTTCATTTCATATTGACTTAAATATGTGAGCAATGATTTATAATCCACAAATTTTAATATTACTAAAATTGTACTAAAAAATATTAAAAACTAATGTTCTTTCGATTTTAATTTTATTTCAGATACTGCATGTACTACATCACCTGTAATATAAGTTTAATAATTAGGAATTAAAGTGACTTGCACGTCAATAAGTGGACCGAAGAGCTAAAAGATTCTAAAAATTGGACTTCACAATCTGAAAGGGTTCAGAACGATTTGGTTATATGTACCAGCAAGCCTTGGCCATTTCTCAATTGAGTTATTTCGGTTAGTGTATCCTTTCATCTTACCATATTCGCATTCTTTAAATTTATTTGGCGTAAACTAGACGCACTCGTGCGAAAAATATTTGTCTCCCCCAATTCCAAATGTAAGGGGTTATTGAAAATGGTTTTGTGGCTGAGGAAGTGATTGAATTCTCTCAATATTACACATACCATTTTAAATAAAATACTTTGCTCATATTTTTTGGAATTTGTATTAGTTTTGTAGATTTTTTGCTTCCTGTTTGAATATCTTGCTTTTTGAATGTTCTTATTAAATTATATTAAATTGTTCATTTAAGGAATTTATTCATCCAATTTAAAATTTTCATTTTTTCAGAAACTACTGGAACATTAACTTTCCTTGATTTTCTCGTTGAGTTTTTATGAAAATTACATATGTGAGTATACCCTTCGAAAGTATTAAATATACAAATTTTAATAAATCCTTTAGGAATATTTATATCTTATAAATGCCCATTATTGGTATTTTATTAAAAACAACTTTTAAATCAGAAGACTAAAATAGTAATAATTCTTATTGAAAACCAGTAGGGAGATTTTCTTTTTTGTTTTCAATGAGAAATTATACTAATACTATTATTTCATAATTTTATATAGTCATATTGACGTTTTCGTTTGCGGTTACATTCAAAAATATTATAAAATACTAAGTATTGATGGATCATATATGTATATAGTGGAAAGTAGGTTCGATACCTTATTTAAAATTTTGGTCAGAAATCATAAACGCATAAACTACATAGTCTAACATTAAAGACACTTATTTAACGAATTATGTTAAAAATCTGCATATTACATTTATTTGGGCTATATAATATATAAACATGAAAAACAGTAGCGACAAATAGCATAACAATTATTCGCGCTATAAATTAATGTATTTTTTCATCAGAAACCAGAGGTATAAATATTTAAAATCTTAATAGGCTAAAAATTCCTTTATTATACGCTGGGAAACTATATTATACGAAGTGTATTTGTAACAATTTTAATAAAGAATTCAGTATTAAATTGAACTAATAATGAATAAATCTGGGCATTTCTAAAAAAAAAATGACAACCCAAACCCAAACTAATGACTTGCCCAAAAATGAAAGATCATAAAATTGTGTTTTTTCAACACAATTTTTACAGGGAAACTATAAAATTTATCATTCTTCATCATCATAATGAAATTTGTTTTTATAAATAGTGGATATTGAAAATTTATTCAAGCTTAAACGCAAAACAGTTATTCTTTGAACATTTTTATTCGATATTCGATTATTTTTCTTAATGGGATATGTTTTCATTGATATTTGAGCTTTATAAGATTAGTATATATATAAACAATAAATGGAAAATGTCAATGGAGCCCTGAAAATTGTTTAATCCCTGCATATATATCCTTTTCTGTCCCGCTAAATCGAAAACCTCATTAATTAATAAAACCTTAAAATTATTTTTGTCGAATCGCCTTAAAATATAATCATAATATGTACAAGATAATGTAATGCAGTAAGGAAAAACCCAACTTTTGTCTTAATATATTATTGAGTTACTTCTCTGCATATATATCCTTTGCTGGATATCCTAGATATTTTTCCAAAAATATATACATATAAATATTTTTTAAAAAACTATCACCGATTTTAGTAAAGCTTTTTCAAAAAAAGTTATTTGCAGGTTAATTAAATAAGGTTTAACGATTTAAAAAAAAGGTATTGGCAGGTTAATTTAATATCGTTTAAAGATATTAATTAATATTACAAATAACGTTAATATTAACAACGTTTTAAATATAAAATCTGGATTTTTGGTTTTTTTTTTTTAATTACATTTTCATCTTCACACTTGTTAAATGTTAGCTATTTATTTATTTATTTATTATTAAAGATAGAGAAGTTTACAAAACTAGACTAACTTAGTTGGTGAAGCGCTGGCAGCAAGGCCTTCGGCTTTTAAGGTTAATGATATTTAAGTCTATTAGTTTAATTACATATTGTTCGTTGTATTTACGCTACTTAGTTGGTAGATTTTATTTATATATGTACATTTTGGGTAGCTATTGGCTATTATTAGCTATGTTAGTTATTTTGAGCGAAGGGCTTTAGTTTTCAAACGTGTTTTTTTAACAATAAATAAACGACACTCTTACCAAAACAGTCGAGTATATCCGTCTGTGAGGATAGAAATCCGAATCCTTTAGTACTGGCAGATAAAGCTATTTCTGATGCAATCACACCGCTTCGCATAGCCTCCTCCAACGGCCTTGCAGTGGGCATTGCACCTGAAAAGTGAGTGTTTCTGTGCTGAACTTTGCTTGCAACTTTTCCGTAGTCAAAGTGCCACTATTGACCTTCGGTAATAACCGGCAGCACTACTGGCAGTGGCAGTTTCCCCAGTTGGCAGCCAGTCTAGACCGGCATCAGACGCCAGTTCGGTTCATTTCAGTTGGCGGATGGCAGCAATGGCGGTCTTAACCTCATTAGAAACAAATGAGGCTGCCGCCGGTCCAGGCTGTTGTTTGTTGCCCCTCCCTCCCAGTATTGTTTTCCAACTTATTCGAAAATAATTTCCACATTTGTTTTTAGTTGGTGGTGGCTCTTCGAAAGGGGAGGAAATCTGTGCTCCGTGGGGTTGGAATTCTGCTGGAGTGTGAGTACTCAGGCACAACCCTTACTCCTTCCCTCCATCGTGGAATTAAAATTAAAAAAAAAGCGAACGAAGCTTTGCTCCGTTTATGTACAAAGAGAATGTGATGGGCATCTGATTGAGGGGGTCTGGGAGCAGTTCGCCAGGATATGGACCGAAGTTTGCGGACGTGGACTGAGGACTGGGTCTGGACCTGCGCATATTGGTTGCACACAATGACTCCTATTCGCCGGATGCCATCTCGCTCGCTCCGCCAGACTTACGGACACTTTGAAAAGAACATCTCTTGTACGAGTTGTTGTACAAAGTACATGAAGCATCATCATGTTTGGAGGTCGTCCCGCTGCGGCTTCTGCTTCTCATCCTGCTCCTTCCGACTGGTCGGGCAGTCCCTCAACAGCTGGTCGGGAACTCGGTGGGTCAGCACAGTAAAAAAATTTTTTTTTTTTGACAAAAGAAATGGCAAAAATATACCAAATCCACTATTATCTCTCTAATTTTATGAAGGTGTTTTAATTGTGTTCTGTATGAAATTTTGTATGTTTTTGTATGAAATTCCCTTTAAAAATGGCATTAAAATGGAATGTTATCCTCCAAGCGATCCTCTAACGTAATACCCTTTGGAGGTCGATTTTTAGGTTTGTATTGATAGGTTTGATTTTTAGGAACCTTTGGAAGATTTTTTTTTTGTGAAATGTATTTAAGAATAGGGCTTATACGCTATAGAACAATTTTTATCTGCACTTAATGATTGATTTTACATTTTTTAACGTTTGATAGACAAATACATTGATACATTTTTCATTTCTTGCGTGGGACTCTTCAAAAGTGTTATAATGTACATAGGGGTGCGATATTTACGGATTTTTTTGTAGAGTTTAATTCCATCATTGATCAAAATACCCTAAAAAGTAGTACTTTATAACTCTTCATTACAATTTTAATAAAATCTTAACTTTTTTAAACTTGTGGGCACCATCCTCAAACTCACAAATCTCACTCCGCTTGTATTGACATTACCATATATTGGATCGATTCATTATAAATGTGTCTTAAATGTTTCTTTACATAATTGTACATATTTCTGGGGCTTTTGAAAATCGTAGAAAATTAGTTAAAAGTTTTGGGCCATTAGGAACTCCATGCTGCGTTCAATTAGGGGGATACGTTTGCATGTAAATTTATAAATTAAAGATTATGTTTCCATTTCAAATCAGAGCTTTTCGCCCTGTGTGCCCCATTCCGGCTCCCAGCTTGTAAAGCTCGTCAATTAAGTTCGATTTCCGTACATAAACGGCGTAAGCGCCAGGCGGGACGTCCGCATGCAACAATTGTGAATGGACGAGGACTCAGATACGGGTGGGAGGGCGCGGGTGCAATTGCCAGTTCCAGTGAAGATGCGGATAATTGCTAAGGGTGCGGGAAAGGGCCGGGAGGGCAACCCCGAAATGATGTATATACTCTGCCGCTTCGGCACGGGCGCACATAAGGACTTACATACGTGCCAGGCGGGGTGAAATCACTGAAAAGTCGCTGTCATCGCAGGATCGAGGACTCTGGGTTTTCGTTCAGTTTGACTTTCCACTCGTCAACGCATTGTCACCGCAACGCATCGTTTGTGCTCCGCAGCTCGTGGCAGAGATTTTGTCAACAATTAGTGGCGACAGTAATCTGCAAAGTCGGCGTGTTCTCCAAGTGAACAACCTGTTGTGAATGTGAGTCTGGTATGTCACCTGGCTGGGGATTAGCCAGTCTGTGGATGCCGCCACTGCTCCGACGAAGGCCCTTCTGGCATCGCGGGTACCTGGCAACCGTGTTCAGGGAAACAGTAGCTGCAGTTGCCTCCGGCAGCTCACGCAAAGCCCTCATCTTACGCTAGACTTACCTGTCAATCATCAGAACTCATAACTTGAAAAGAATGGGAATTATCCTGCGATGCGTGCGCAATCCAATAGGGATAGAAAAATAATAATAATCTGCCCTCGAGAGGGTCTGCTCCTGTCCTATTGTTGTTATTCGGCTTTCGCCTCAGCGCTCAGCGCATCGCTGGCATCTAAAATCAATAAGGATATCTTTAATTATTTCATAAATCCTGTTCAACTGCTCTTCAGGAGCAATGAAATAAAATAGTCCTCTATTTAGCTTCAATTCAGAATTTCCGTAGGAAGGAAAATCAATTATGGTCTAGGAGGTTATGTGTTCGTTTTGAAAACAAAAGCTTTTAGCAGCCGGATATATGGATGTCTTAAAAATTCATGTGTTTTGGATTAGTACACAACCGACGGCAGTTAAAAAGTAGTTTTTGATTCCCGATTCCAGTTTCTTTATTATTCTGTTTATTCAGGAATAAATACCGCTTATCTTGATGAAAGGATTCTTTACTTAGTTGTGTTTTGAGTAAAAAGTATAACTTAAATTCTTGAAAACTGTATTTTCCATTCTCAAATGAATAGTTTAATATAAAATATATATATACAATAAGTAAACAATAAGTAAATTGCATGATTAATATTAAATTAACAGAAATAGAAGTTTTCCAATGAACCCTGCCATTATGATATGTATATGTTATATGTATAACATCTTTTCAATTGTTTCGATTTATCTATCGGGAAGATCGAGTATGTGGTTTTTTTCAGCCTTCTTCCTGTTAAACTATTGTCAGCTAGTCTGACAATCAGCAAAATGTATTGCTTACTAATTTTATTTATTTCTTCTTTTATGGTTGGGATATTAAAATCTTTGTGGATATTTGCATTAGATACGTAATAAGAATCATTGACAATTTGTCGCAAAGTTTTTAAGTGGTAACGCTGAAGTATCTCAAGATTTGAGATTTATATATCCCACACTATCTATATATTTCAATACATGACAGAGACAGTGTGATAGTGATAGATAGTAATAGTGCCTTTTATGTGTTTAATATTTTTGGTAAACCGTTGAAGCATTTAGAAATGGTAAATGGCGTAAATTCTAAATTTTTCATTTAGTTATTGAATGGCTTCAGTAGATAGCTATAGTAGATTCATATAAGGGTTACAACACGGTCTAAGTGAGTCAAAGCTTTTCTATGCCCTATATATCTATATTTTAATATCGTAGGATACTCTTATTAGAGTAGCAAACAATGTTGAACTAAGCCATAATATAAGAGCTCTATTTATAACAATAAAAGTTAAATGAATATTGGGTAAGATACCTAACAATTATTTTTTATATAACAATAGTATATTTTATATTCGTTCCTAATTCAATCTAACAAAAAGAAAAGATTTAAAAGGAAAAAAATAGACCAACAAAGTAAGCTTCTAATGTGTTATAGAAGGGATTGCTTTCCTTAGCTGCTGTTCTTCTTTGAGATGTTTTTTAGCTTTGCAGAACACAATTCATGTTTTAATATCATAATTTTCTATGTACATAATTTCATATCATAAATGTCCTAATTTTCCTGTGTCACTAACTCTTTGTGGACGCATTACACGAAGTCGCTTTAGTAGCAATTAAGCCTTTAGATTCGGGCCAAATCTTTGATGTTGCGCCAAGAGGCCTTCGCTGGCACTTATTAATCCTGGGATGCGCAGGGTTCCAAGGCGCTGAGATGCACTAGGGAGCTGCTGATTTCCCTTTGCATTCGGATCGGCCTTTGTCTGCGTCTTTATATTTATCCACAGCCGTGGGAGAGACTTGGACGTCAAGTGTTGGGAGAGGCCTGTCCTCCCGAGCTAGCATGTCCTTTTCCCGCAGCTTCTAGGTTCCTTTGACGTTACGAGCATTTTAATTGTGCCTTTCTTTGTTCTTTTCGCCGTAATGGAGTGCTATGCAAATGGCGTTTTGATGAATTTCCTTGGCTCTCCGGCGGCGCTATCGCTTTCGTTTTGTGTCCTGGCCCCGCAAACTAAAACAACAAATACCAACAACAGCCCCAGCGTTCATCCCCTTTTATCATTGCGCCAGAATGTGCGCTTGTATGTGCCAGCTTGTAAGTCATGGCTGGCAGGGAAGTGCTGTTCAGGCCACGCTCGAACCCGGTGCTCCGCGACCCCCTTCTTTTTGTCCTCCCCGCCCGTTGTTCATGTCCTTTGTGCCTTATTGTTGGTGTAGCTGTCGTTGCTCTGTTGTCGGCATTCGTCTGACGTAGTGTTGCCCCGAATTCACACGCCAAAAAGAGTCATCGGAATAAATGGCTAAATCGTCTCTGCAATATTTAAATATTAAAAAAAATATATACATATATGGGGATTTTCCCAAATTCATTGGGATTTTAAGAGAATATCCTAAAAGAAACCAATTTTAATTAAAAGTATCTTCAGTAAAGATTTGTTTTAAAAGTAAAGTTGTAGAATCATCTGAGTTATTCAAAGAGATGGCTACATCCTCTTTGCAATATTCATATATGTATGTAATTGATTTCATTTAATTTTAAAAGTTATGCCATAAAACCTACATATGTATCAGAGATATACATATTTAGTGAAGAATGTCATTAAAAGTATTTTCCTTAAGAGCTGTTTGGAATTGTCTAAAAATATGACAAGATCAAATCTATGCAATATTAAGATAATACAAAAATAAGCTAAATAGGGTTTCTTTCGTCTGTTTATGTAGGAAAATGGGCGTTATATCATTTTTCAAGAAATAATAGTTTTAAAGAAAGATATTAATTGTAAGTTAAATTATATTAATTATTATAAATATATTAATTTATAATTTAAGTTTATAAACAGTTAACTTATAGTAACTCATACTGCAAGTTTGCAGTACAATGGTACATGCAGTACAATACAATTTCCATACAATGGAAATAAATTTTGAAAATGTTTAGCTACTAATATATTTTGAAAATTAATTGAAATGTTAAATATAGTTTTAAAAGTTCAGCTTGCATAAAAAGGGTTTTATTTTATAAGATTTTATTTTATCCGGTATAACATGTAAAATACTTGTTATAGCTAAGAATAGTTATATAGGATGTATAGTTTATTAAGGGTTAATTTTTATTTTTATTTAATTTCTTAAAAGAAATATTAGCATTAAAAATGCTTTACATGCTATAGAGATAAGCCTTTCTAGATCCAAAGCCAAACCGGCATCACTGACTTGGGGCTGCGGCTAAACGAAAAGAGACGCCCAAACGAAAAACGGAGAAAAGGGAATATTTTTGATTTACCAAAAAGCGCGATGTGAGCTTACTTTCTAGTTTGTGCCCGCTCTCAAACGCGTCAGACAGCTCCAGAGCGTCCTCGCAACCATCCTTGCCGTAAGGATGTTCGAGAGGCTGTGCGAGTGTTAGTCCGCGCGTGTGTGTGTTTCGGTGTGTGCGTATTTCGTGTTCAAATTTTGTACATAATGGATTATTGTCCTTTCCCCTGCCATGCGCCCCGAACTCTCGCTCCTGCATTGGTCGATATCGTCAACCAATCAAAAGCGCCCTCAAAATGGCCGCCGTTCGATTCCGCATTGTGTTTTGAGTTTTGCGTACGCCCGACCCTCCTAGTTGATAAGAAAGGATGAAAAGGAACTGCCGCTGGCCTGCCATTGAAGCGGCGCCAAGTGGTCATCCTTGAGAGGACTCCTATTAAAATTTCAATCACGATTGCTTGATATGGACTCTCCTAGTTGACTTTCAATGCAAATCGGAACCCCAATTACTAGGCCACAAAAATGTACGAAAATTAGTAGCTTTTTAGTTAGTAATTACGGAGGAATTCAACCCCTTACAGAGCTTCTCTGTCGATTGACTGAAATCCATTTCTTGAATTAAGAGGATAATTGTAAAGCTATATACTTACGATGTTATTCGAATTCTCATTCCATTCCAGGCCTTGTCTAACTGCCTTCCAAATTCGCAAACGAGCGCATCTTCCATGTCCCAGATATTTGTAAAATAAGGGCGTTTGTGATTTGAAACCGAGGAAACACGTTCGTTAATCGTAATTGGTAACTTTAGCGTAGCAATAGTAAATACTCGGCAGCAATCGCTCGTCCTGGGAAGCCAATTTAGAGTGGCATGAGTGGCCATCCATCGGGACTCCGGAAACATGATGATAATGAGTGTAGTGGGCCACGACCACCAGTACCCGGAGAAGAGAGCCGTGTTAAAAAGGTAAAGGTCGACCTATTTTATTATAACTATTATTTTAGTATTCCGGATATTGTCAGATGACCGAAGGGGTAACAGAGACCTCGAAAAATTCACCGCCATCCTACCTGAACTGGGCCCGCACACTAAACCACCTGCTGGAGGATCGTGATGGGGTCGAGCTCTTCAAGAAGTATGTCGAGGAGGAGGCGCCCGCCTACAATGACCACCTCAACTTCTACTTTGCCTGCGAGGGCCTCAAGCAGCAGACGGATCCAGAGAAGGTGAAACAGATAATCGGTGCTATCTACAGGTGAGTCGCGTGCTTCAGCTCTTGGGAACCGAAAATCTGACATAGTCTTTCCAGATTCCTGCGCAAGAGCCAGCTGTCCATCTCCGATGACCTGCGGGCCCAGATCAAGGCGATCAAGTCGAACCCCGACTTGCCACTCAGTCCGCACATCTTCGATCCGATGCAGCATCATGTGGAAGTCACGATTCGCGACAACATCTACCCTACGTTTCTCTGCTCGGAGATGTACATCCTCTACATCCAGCAGATGTCGGCGCTGCAGGAAAGATGCAACAGCAGTGGCGCGACGGGCTCGGGAAGTGCCGGCAGCAGCGGGAGTGGTGGAAGTTGTGGCAGTAGTCTCGCAGGAGCGGGAGCTTCCGCCATTCCAGCGGCGACTACTGTCAAGCAGCAGCAGCAACTGGTGCCGCCGGGTGCCTTTATTAACCTGCCGGTGAGCAGCGTGAGCGGGCCGCCAGCTGGCACGTGTAGTGCCAGCGGCAGTGTGTACGGTCCCTCGACCTCGGCCAGCTCAAGCGGGTCCATCAGCGCCACCGACACACTGCCCCGCAGCTCCACGCTGCCCACGCTGCACGAGGACTCGGTGCTGTCGCTCTGCGACGACTTCGAGAAGGTGCAGGTGCAGGACGGAGGCGGCGGCTCTGGAGGTGGAGCTCGTGCGCCCGACTACCCGATGCGACTAACGCGGGACCTACTAATAGCAACTCAGAAACGAAGACTGGAAATTCGACCTCCCGGGTAAGTTAAATATTTATTGAATTATACCCAAAACGTAATTAACAAATAGAAGGCTAAGATTAGCGTACAATAGTGTGTTTAAGACTAAATGCGGAGGAAATAGTTGCTCTCTAGAACTAGTTAGTTTTGTAGATATTAGGCCCAAGATTTGTAGCTCTAGGAGTGCCATTGTTTTCGCCAAGATGAAAGACCCGTAATTGGACATCAGAAGATCCATTACCCTGTTATGTTGTCTTAAGTTTTAAATATTATCGATGATTTTGTGATTAACTCCTAATTTGTTACTTTTGTTTCTTTTACTTTTTTACATATTTTGTACATGAACGCTCACAAACACACGCACGCAAAAATACGAACCCACCCGCATATAATACATACAACCACACGCCACCACCACCCCACAAACAACATACATTTGGACCATTGTACATATGATACGCCACTGACTCGATGAATATCCATTGCGTTTTCCTTGTTTGTTTAAACATTTTTGTTTGTGGATCTTGACGATTCTCCCGCACACACATTCACTTTGGGGCAATATTGCATGGACACTCTACATATATCCTGAACCCAAACCGAAACCGAACCGATCTGCATGCGATTAGTGCCCACGGTTATGTATACACTGCGAGCACCAACACCTCCTATGTGCCCAATTCGCGGGTCGATTCGGAAAGGGCCAGCGTTAGCTCCGGCGGCCGCACCGACTCCGACACCATGTCGCTCTCCAGTTGTTCCATGTGAGTAGCGATGCCCAAGGTGGATTGTGGCCCGCAAGGACAGAACCTGATACAGCAGCGGAAACACGGATAGGAGAAAGCAGCAGAAGTGACTAATTATTTTATCTTTCCAGGGACGGTCGCCCTTACATACAACGCAGACACAGCTCCACGGAGAGCAAGGCGATACGCCAAAGTGCAATGGCGAATAAGGAGACCAATACCTTTCAGGTAAGTGAATAGAAAGTCCCTAAAGATTCGACATTGAACTTAATACTTGCTTGTTTTCAGGTAATACCTCGCACACAACGACTACATTCGAACGAGCACAGGCCATTGAAAGAGGATGAACTTGTGGCTCTGCTGATACCCAAGCTGGAGGAAGTGAAGCGAAAGCGAGACCTGGAGGAACGTGCCCGCGAAGTGAGTGAAGAGTTTTAAAAGTTGGAAGTGCATTTTAAATAAATTAAACCCTACATTGCTTTGCAGAGAAATCCTGGTGCTGCAATACTGACCAACGAAAGATCCAGCGCCAGTGATCGAGCCTTTGCCGAGGCAATACGTGAGAAGTTTGCACTGGACGAGGACAACGACCAAGACATACTGGACCAGCATGTGTCGCGGGTGTGGAAAGACCAAACGCCACACCGGTCTCCAGGCACAATGTCGCCCTGCCCGCCCATCCCTTCACGAAGGCGCACAGCCACCCACGACTCCGGAATGGTCAGCGATGGCGCCATGAGCTTGAGTATGTTGCATACAAAAATCATAAATGAGTGTAAAATTTAAACCTAAAACGTCTTTCAGGTGGACACTCTATGAAGCACTCGAAATCCATGCCGGATCACAGTTCCTGCTCGAGGAAATTGACAAACAAATGGCCCTCCATGAACACAGATAGTGGGATTAGCATGTTCTCGGCCGACACTGTTACCAAGTACAAAGATACGAGGTAGGTGGTCATGAAATTTGTTTTAGAAAAAGGCTCACCTTCTTTTCTTGAAAGCTCTCGATCCAGCTCAAGCACGGCCTCAAAACTGGAGGAAGCGAAACGAAGACTGGAAGACGAGCCGCGGCGCTCTCGTCGATACGCCCAAACGCCGATGCAACAGCCTCTGGCTTCCTTCAGCAGCAGCAGCAGTGGCGGAAGCGTAAGCTTGCCCCACCAACACCAGCTTCAACACCAGGTGCAGCTGCAGTCTACGGCGGCGCCACCGCCTCTGCCGGCCAAGCCGCCGGAGACGATAGTGGTGTTCTCGTTCTGCGACGAGCCTGTTCCGTACAGAATAAAAATACCCGGTACTCAGCCAACCCTGCGCCAGTTCAAGGACTATCTGCCTAGAAGAGGTCACTTTAGGTAAATATCTTTCTACATTTTGAAAAGGAAGACCTTACCATTCTCTTCGTTTTAGGTTCTTCTTCAAGACGCACTGCGAGGATCCGGACAGTCCAGTGATTCAGGAAGAGATTGTTAACGACTCCGACATACTGCCCCTATTCGGAGACAAAGCGATGGGTCTTGTCAAGCCATCCGATTAATATTTAAGCATTTAGCGTAGATTTTGTATTAAGGCCAATCGTGAGTGTGACTTGGTGCACCGATGCACGCGCTAATGCAAAATGTAGTGAGGGCGAGGGAAGGCACCAAGTGTATGCATCTTAGAGCTAGTAACAGGAGAAGCTATATCCGAAAGTCAAAAGCGATAGGGCTTTTGTCAGCATCAAATACTACTCTGCGCCAATAACGATGTATTTTTCTGTACAACAAACTGATCAATTCGAAAGGAAAATCGTAAATCCAGGCAGACCATTTGGAGCTACTAGAAACTCAAGCAAACTCTATGCGATTGTATCCCCTTTGTGTTGAAAGCCATAAATTCAGCGTCCGATATGCATTTTAGTCCCGTGGAATTGTTTCAGAGTGGGGCAGAGATTATTAGAAACGGCACAAAAACAAAATAACAAAAAAGTAAAAAAAATCAATTTATTAAGAAGATTTATGGGTTTTCCTCGATTGGGATTTGTTTGTTACTTTATACTAACTACGGACTGCCTGCAATAAATTTTGTTAATATTTTTGTAATGTGCATTTTATAATGATATGATGATATTAACAAAGTTCTATTCAACTCGACAAAAATCAAAAGATAATCTGTTTTATTTTTGTATAATCTATAACACAGCATACACACAACACACACTTAACATTTATGTATTTATACAATGTATTGTAATTGCGTCAATTGCATCTACCGATCTACCATTAGGCACATTTCATTTCTGGGAGAGATCAGATCAGTCCAATTGATCGATCGATTGATTTATTCAAATAAGTTAATACATACTATACATATTTTTTTAAGAAACTGAAATAACCGCAGAAATATGCAAATAACGGATAAATTTATTATATCAAACATATTTTATTTGTGAGCAAAATGCATATAGATTTAATAAAAAAAAGTACATGGATAGAACGTAATGAAATGTACTCTTTCATTGCGATAGATGGTGAGCATGATGGTGGGGATGATCGTGCTGATGGTGCTGTCAAGTGTGGAAGGTGGTTTAAAGCTCCGGAAATTAATTAATCTAAACACTATTATTATTCGACGGTTAGGTCGCCGTGCAGTCGTCCCGCTGTACGTGGCTAACATAGTTCTGCTCGTTGATAAAGGTGTGTGTGCATTTTGAACAGTGGAAGCGTCGATGCCGATTCGTGCCTGGACTCTCGTGCTCCCTCAAATGGGCCTTCATGTTGTACATCTGAGAAAAGCGCTTATTGCACACGGGGCAGGCGAAGGGTTTGTCTCCTGTATGGGAGCGCGTATGACGCTCGAGATGCGCCTTGGTTCGGGTCTTGAAGCCGCACACCTGGCACTCCAGCCGCTTGGTTTCGTTGTCGTGGATCATCTTGTGCTTGTAGAGGGCCACCTTGTGGACGAATCTTTTTGAACATACATCGCACTGATACGGCGTCTCGCCGGTGTGCCAGGCCATGTGATGTTTCAGACGGAACTTGCGACTGAAGCGTTCCGGGCACACGGGGCAGGCGAACTGTTTGACAGGCTCGTGGTTCTGCAGATGTCCAATAAATCCGGAGTAGGATTGAAGTGTCTTTCCGCACTGATCACAGACATAACCAGGAAAGTGCTCGCGTTTTGTGTGAGCATTATATCCACGCCGACTGGTGAACTTCTCTGGGCAGCTGGGGCACTGAATATTCACGGAATACTCGCCTGAGCTATCTGCATCCTGGTCATCGATATCTCCGTCACCGTCAGATATAATGTATTCTATAGTACCGTCTATCTGATCGTCAAAGTCGCTCATGGTGTCCTCCTTGAAAAAGTCTTCCTGCTCAATGTCCTTCTCCTGAGGCTCCTCCAGCTCAGCTTCCTGCTCTTCCATTTCCTCGTTTATAATGATCTCGTTATCAATATGTAATTCTAGATCCACAGAGTGGAGTTCCATTTCTTCTCCGGCGCTTTCCGATTCCTTGACAATAAAGGCGTGCTCCTCCTCCTCCACCTGATCAAGGTTTCCTGGATCCACCACGGTCACCTCATCCTCCTCTTCCACCTCCTCAACTTCTGCTTCGGCTACTTCAATATTCCCGTCGAACTTAGGAATTCGTTCCCCCTTTGCTTCATCCTTCAGCGGCGACTGCTTCGCAATATACGGACTTTGAATGAGCTCCAGGATCTCCTGTCGCAGCTTGCGGGCGATCTGAATGGACTTGTGATACCTGGCCAGCTTCTCGCAGCATTTCTTGCAAATGGTCGAGGCCTCCTCGGTGAGCACGTAGCCTGTGCCCTTGGTGCATTGCAGGACCAGCTCGCTGATGGGCACCGGCGGCTGGCCCACCGTTTCCGTGTGAATATTCTTTGGGACCCGCACAGAAAATTGGCAAATGCAGCAATTCATTTTTTAACAAAATTTTATTTACAACATGCGAAGGTTTATCGAATAGAGATGTGACAAATTCGATAGGTTTATGGAGCCACGGCGCGTCAATTTGAGAGTGGGATGACACCGCAATATTTTATTTTTCAAAGAAATAGCCTACTTATTTAAAAAAAAAAACAAATTCAAAAAAAAAACACATTTTGTGGTTTAAGAAAACACCAATGTAAAGTGAAGGCAACCCCGAACCGGTTGATAACTTTTATTTTTCAAATCAAAATTTATACATTTTTGCAGCCAATTCTAGGACTGCTTTATTTTAACAGTCGTTTGAACTATTTCTTATATTTTGCGACGTTGATCTCAAAGTCCTTAAATTTAGTCCAAGCAAGTAAAATATCCTTGGTTCTTCCATGCGGTGCCTCGCCGTATGTCTGATACAAGTACATTTAATTATAAAACCATTCAAAACGAAATAAGAAACATTTACCTTGCAACAACCGTAAATTTTAATTTTTTTCTTTTTTTCTTTGTTGTCTATGAATCCACCTCCCAGGGATTTTGTGCAAATGCCAATATCATCCATTTCATCCAAAACTTCGGCAAAAATCTCCTCTACAAGTAAAATAAGGTATATTATGTATCACAATATATGTACAGTGTAAAGCAAAGCATACGAACCATGGGTTTTAGACCCTGTGCCACGAACAATTGTCCTGCCATAGCGAGTTTTTCCATGCAAATGTATCATCAGCAAGAGGTAGTTGTTTTTTCCATCGGAGATCTGCACTCTTGGCACATTCAAAAGCAAAGCGTTAACCCGGGCAGTGCTTAGCTGTTTTGTGGTGGGTTTGATGATTTGTGAAAGAGGATTTATAATTTTGAAATGTTGTAATCCCAATTTCATTTTTAACTACAAAATTTTGTGTCCAAATTCCAAAAAAAAAAAGGTTTTTACACAAGCACAGCTTGTAGGCAACTGAAACTATATATCAACCAAAAGCTAAACATAAATTTTGCTACAAATGTCAAGGCACATTTGATCTCTTGAATTTGATACTTACAACAGACTGTGTACGACAGTCAAGTATATCTACTATATACTAGTATAACACTATATACTTCTATAATTTAAACAAAGGATCATTTTTGCAAGACCTTTTTTCCCAAAATTATGCAAAAGTTCCTATGGGTTTTGGTATAATAATTTAATTTCATCCCAATCATAAAATGCGATCCGCCGTTTCCGAAATGAATCATTTAATTTGTTTCATAGCAGTACATTTTAGAAAAAATTGGCGATGTTACTCAAATGTGAACAACTTTGGTTCTAAACTTTTCAAAGTACCTTAAGTTTCTTAGTAACTAAAATATACTTGTATATAAAAAAAAATCATAGCTTTACAACCAATCAAGCCATCTAATATATATTTCCCTCTCTTTTACCTTCTAAATAGTATGTTATTTTCCAGAGGGTATTATAATTTTGGTCAAAAGTGTGCAACGCAGTGAAGGAGACATCTCCGACCTTATAAAGTATATATATTCTTGATCAGGATCACCTCTTGAGTTGATATGACCATGTCCGTCTGTCTGTCTGTTTCTACGCGAACTAGTCTCTCAGTTTTAAAGCTTTCGTCTTGAATCGTCCTACTTTCTTTGCACGAAGTATATACAAGTCGGGATCGGCCAACTATATCCTATAGCTTCCATATTACTGAACGATCGGAATTGGTATTTGGCATTTGGTAAAAATACCAACTTTGGTGTTCTTGAAGATAAAAGCTTGGGAATTTTTTTAAGATTTCTTTTTGTAATAAATTAGTTATATTATGATATTATTATAGGGATCGGCCAACTTTATCCGATTTCACCGATGTATATCCGGTATTAACTGCAAGGTTATATCAACTTCGGCTCCGCCCGAAGTTACCTTTCCTTTTTGTTAGTAACTTTTTTTAGTAGTTTAATTCATGATTTAAGTTTACCTTGTATAATATTCAATTCCTTATTCTCTCCAAATTAGCCGTAGTTTACCTCATCAAGAGCTTTTTTAATTGAGTTATATCCTGATCCTGAAAAAGTTCCCTGATCTACAAAAATGTTATATTTTATTCAAGGGTAACATTTATCTATAATCTTTTATTTGGATCCCAATAATTTATACCAATTACCAAAAAAAAAAATTCAATTTTTAGAGGATTAATCAGTATAATCGAATTAATATGTTTTTACATAAAAAAGAAAATTCAGCCAACAATAATTTTGAAATCCTTATAATTTTCCCAAGATTGCAGAATATTCTTCGTCCTGATATGGTCGGCACATCCAAAGTTCTATTAAAGCTCCAATAAAGTAAAAGTTAACGTTCCGCAATGATCTATACTTACTTTACTTTTGCCATATATGGTAATTTTTTTATTTGCTTTGTCCACATTGATCTTTCCGCCGCCTAGACACTTGGCACAGATACCCATCGGTTCCATTTCTTCCAGTATTTGGTCATAAATATCCACTGAAAACTAACGCTTTTAACATCTTGTCAATAAGAGTTACTACATAACTCACGATGGTCCTCTACATCGCTCCCACGAACGATGGTCCTACCGAAACCACTCAAGCCATGATTATGGATCAACAGTAACAAATAGCGTATATGACCCTCAGTAATCCTAACCTGAGGAATCTGAATCAAGTTCCTATCAGCCATAAAACATCTACCTAAAATGAACCAAATAAATAATATTCAGATCCTGAAGTCTTAATTCCAGTTTAGTGCAATGCTTACTGAACGATTTTAGGCATTGTGGAAGTCGCTTAAGGGTACTATAGTGCTGCATGTTAAACCTAACTACAATTTGGAATAATTTTGATAATTTTGAATAGAAAGGTTTAGAGCGAACAGCTACAGTCACTGCTCGAATGATTTTTCCTGAAATATAAATATTTATTTTGCCATTTTGTTAAATGTCATGGCACATTGGATCAGATGGCCAGAGTTCGTTTAGAAAATGTGATTTATTGAAACCAATATCTAATATCCCTCATCCGAGATTTCGATGGTGTAATCTGGGTATTTTGTTTCCAGGATTTTTTTGGATTGGGCATGATCAGCTTTTCCGAAGCCCTAAAATATATGAATAAAAAATAATTAAACTAATTAAAATGTTTCTTTTGGAATTTACCTGGGAGTATCCATAGACTTTAAGGTATTTCTTCTCTGGGTCGTGCTCTATGCGTCCGCCACCGGGGCACTCGGCCTTCAGACCTGATTTAGCGAAAATTTGCTCTTCTCTCTCAAAGATGTCAGCTGTAAATATAAGTAATTTTTGTGAGTCTTATATTCACAGGTTAAGAAAATTTAATAAATACCGTGCCATGTGCAGTCAGCAAAGCCTCGAACTACCGTTTTGGAAGCCTCCCCACCATTCTTTACCACGATCTGAATATACTTAAATATTCCTTGATCGCTGATATTAACCAGTGGCACGGCCGCTAGAGCTTCCTCGGACATGTTTCTTATTATGCGTAGTCCTTCGAAGGGTTTAAAAACAAAATCAATTATTTATTTTGCAAATATGTCCTTAAAAGTTGCTAAATTTCTTACCGACCGGCAATTTCCCAAATAACGCAGATTTTATCATGACAGTGTGCCCAGATTTTAAGCACCACGTACAGTACAGTTGCTGCACCATTTACAAAATCCAGCTACTTTCAAGCTAGATTTATAACTTAAATATATTAATTTTTATAAAAAAATGAAATAAATGAGGTTAAAAAATTAAAAAAAAAACCACACATTTTAGTTGAAATAAAACAGAAATGCTACTGCAATGCCGTAATATAATGTATGTAAAGTTGTGGCATTTTTTCCCTGACGGCCTAAAAAAATATAATATTTAAAAATATTTTATAAAAATACATATTTTTTTCCTGCATTTAATTTTAATTAAAAAATTACAGATTCCTCTCCTCTAAGCAATGCATAAAGCTTAGCTATTTTTTTTCGTTAGCGTTGGATGTATACTATCGTTTTACTCTGTTGGTCACACCGCAAGCAATTGAGTGAATATTTACAGAAAATATACACAATTTAAATTGTTTAAACCAAGTTTTCGATCTCAAAGAGACGAGATGAGCTCCACACGTCCGTTTTGCTTCGTTTGCGGCAAAGTAAAATCAGTCGGAGTCTGTCAGCTCATCGAAGGTGGGTAAATCAATGAATGCCTGGTCAAACCTAATGTGTGGAAACTTTTCAGGATGCATTGTGCCAGGGACTTTCAAGCCCATCAAAGATATATTGAAATATTTTGAAAAGATCATCAATCAGAGGTTGGAACTGCAACCCAACTCCGCCGCGTGCAGGGATTGCCTGGAGTACTTGTTCAATTATGATCGACTTGTTAGGAATCTTGTGCAGGTACAGCGCCAGATTGCTGATGCCCTTCTAGGATGCCGTCAGGGAAAAGGTGGAAAGGCCACGGGAAAGCCGGTGGAAAAGACAGACGTTACAAAGGCACGAGTACAGGTTCCAGCCTTTAAGATCATTCATCCGACAACAAAGAATCTGAATAGCCCCAACACTTCGTCTTTTTTATTAGAAAATGACCAAAACGAAGAAATCAAGGAAGAGGAGTTTATTACGGAGGAAGTGATGGATGACTTCCAATTTAGTGAAGTCGAGGAAAGCATGTCGTCTTCTGAGGATGACTACTTGGAAACCATTGATTATCCTTGTCACATATGTGGCGAAATGTTTTCCAGCCAAGAAATTCTAGACCGACACATCAGGACGGACAACTGTCAGAAAAGCGACGACGCAACTTGCAACGTATGCGGCCTCAAGTTTAAAGATGACGAAGTTTTGGACCTCCACATGAATCTTCATGAAGGAAAGACCGAGCTGGAATGCCGTTACTGCGATAAGAAGTTCTCACACAAAAGGAACGTTCTGCGGCACATGGAGGTGCACTGGGATAAGAAGAAGTACCAGTGTGATAAGTGTGGTGAGCGATTCTCGCTGTCTTGGCTTATGTACAACCACCTAATGCGTCACGATGCCGAAGAGAACGCCCTTATTTGCGAGATTTGCCATCAGCAATTCAAAACCAAGCGCACCTATAAGCACCACCTGCGTACGCATCAAACAGATAGGCCGAGATATCCCTGCACTGAATGCGAGAAGTCCTTTGTAGACAAATACACGCTAAAAGTTCATAAGCGAGTTCATGAGCAGGTTAAAGAGTAGCAGACATCCTAGTCTCAGACATTTCACTGAGCGTACTGTAGGGTATTGTTTATATAGTTTAATCTAAGTAACCAGACATATGCAAACATATGTATGTATCATTAAATTACAAATACCTATACTATGACTTACTTAAAATATTAACATATTTATTCTAAAAGGTTAAATAGAATTTCCAGCAAAGGTTCTTGTTTAAAAGATTTGAAAAAAAATACTTTTTCCAGGTAACTTGCCAAAATATGGAAAGATAATTCGTTGCAAGAACTGTACATACTCTTAGTTTCTCGGAATTAAATCAGGTAACACCGCGGATTTAAGTGTAGCTCACCACCTGGGTATGGTGTCGCGGATTTTAAATTCGTGGGTCATAAAATAGGCAGATGGTTGATCCGTATTTGGCTTCCGTACCTGCACCTCTCTATATAAACAGAATATTTTTCGCAGCAAAGGTTAGTCGAAAAGTTACGTTTCAACTGTATAGTGCATATTACAGAAGATGGATTCTTTGCTGACTCAATTGAATATGTGCAGTGAGCTGATTGCTGAAGGAACGTGCAATATGGGCTGGCTGAACGAATTCTGTGCCACTTTTCTGGACTTTGCCAGCGATCTCAAAGGGAAATTGCCAGAGATTTCCCCGCGATGGCCGTTGGAAAGCGGTGATAGTCTGGAAGTAGAGACTATTTTCTTATGCCTTACCCAGGTGGTAACCTGCATCACCCACTTGGAAAGGGCCATCAATGTGGAAGCTTCCCAGATGTCGCACCACCATTTCCTCGATCGAATGGATTGGTGTCTCCGCCGGTTACTAGTCTCGTTGACGGAGCTTTCGCTACATCAAGACGACGCAAAGAAGCTCGATGATCACTCGTTTGTAGAGCTATTGGACCTGGCCCTGGATCACCTGGAAAATTACTTGGAAAAACTCAATGAAAAGGATAACAACGTGTTGGGTATCGAAGAAGATGAAGAGGGCTATCAATTGGCCAGCATTGTAAACCACATTGTACGCCATGCCTTAGCCTTTGCAAACGTTGCTATCAATTCGGACAAGAAGGCTCTATCAGCACTTTGTGAGACTTTACTCAGCGAATGTGCCGTATTCCACGAGGACGCAGGAGATCCGAATAACGGTCACCGCAAGCTGGAAGCCCTTTCCTTGGAGCGGGCTCTCTACTCTCTGGAATCCTTTCTTAACGAGGCCCTTTTGCACCTACTTTTTGCCAGTTGGATTGAATTGGAAAATAACCCGGTTAGCAAACTTAAAGATGTACTGAAAACTGATTCTGATGATGCTCAGGAACTTATCTCTGCATTCGACACTAACATGGATCGTATTCAGCAAATTGGAGTACTGGCCATAGCATTCTCGCAGGATATTAAAACCAAGACCATCGTTAGGAGTTGCTTGGCTTCGCTTGAGTCCCTGGATGCCTGCATTGTTCCAGCCCTCCAGGTGCCCCATTCCACTGCATCTGAAAAATACGCCGATATACTCGAACAGCATTTCAACGAAGAGCTCCTGATATTCAAAAATGTAATCCACGAAATAATTGACAGTAGCTCGTTGATCAACAATTTCTTGGATATGTTGGGTGAAAGTGTCCACATTCAGGAGAAGAGTCACATCAAATTCGTAATACAAATGGGCAATGTTTTGGTGGAGCACTTTCGGTTACCCGTTAACTACGGCGGACTTAGTGAAGATGGAAAGCGGGTTTACAACGACTTTATCGTAATTCTGCGAGAATGCCATGCCATCATTAACCTAGCAATTCCTGTGGATCCGAAACGGATAGTAAAGCGGCTAAAGATTTTATATTCTGTTTTGGCAAAGCTTAGGGATATAATAAGCAAAGACAATCAGGATGCGGACGAATCCTTAGATTCTCAAAAACGAATAGCTAGCAATGCCACCGTAACCATTTCACGAAAGAGTAGATCCCACTCAAAAAGGCAGAGAACATATGTAAAACCGAAAAAGAAAACAGAAACTTTTATTCAAGAGGAGAGCTTAGCGGAGTCGAAATGGAATGAAAGCGATCTAATTAGTTTTCAAATAACTGAAATTCTAAAACTAAACTAAGGATGACAGCATACATTTAAAATTAGCATGTCATTAAAATACTACTATGAATAAATATTTGGATATGTTTGGAGTTTTGGAAATGAAACAATATAATTAAAAAACTATGTTTCTTTGAGATAAAGTAAAATATACAATTTGATACTAAAATATGTCTTTCCGCTATAAGTCGCAAAAATATAAAGTATTACAATTGAAGCTGTGCTTGGATTTGTATACGAAATTGTTTTTAAAACTCTTTCAAATAACAACATTTTCAGTGCTGTAAATTATTGAAATTGAGGTGACAGAAACATCGATAGTTACTATGAAATATCGATATTTCTAAAAACATCGATGCGTCGATGTTTCTCCCCCTCTTTTATGCTAGTGCAGAGTTGTATTTTGAGCATTTTTGTATAGCTTCCGATATTCCTCGTTTTGCCAACTCTAGTAAATTCCGTACACAATTTCCCCATCCGTTGCAAGTAAACAATAACGACCGGCCGCAATGGACCAATGCTTCTTTTGCGGCGCCGTAGAGCTGGGCGACGCAGGAAGCAGCTCAAGTCGCTACGAAAATCTGTCTGCCAAGGTGCCCTCTTCGCAGAAAACTGTCTCGCTGGTACTGACGCACCTGGCCAACTGTATCGGCACAACGTTGGACCTTCCGCCAAGTAGCCGCCTGTGTAAGAGGTGCTTTAACGAACTCGCGGACTACGACAGTATCATGGTTAATCTAATGACAACACAGAAGCGTCTTACGACTCAACTAAAGGCTGCCCTCAATTCCGAATTTGAGGGTACGGAAAATGGCGAAGAGGTTCTATTGGAGGAGGTGGAGATGCCGCAGGATGATGGTGACACAGACGCCGAAGCGGAGGCTTTGTTTGTAGAGCTTGTCAAAGAACAAGAAGAATCCGATATAGATATCAAGCGAGATTACGACGACGATGGCGAAGGCGAGGGTGAAGATGAGGAGTTTATCTGCGAAGTAGAAGTGGGGGACTCTGAAGGAGCCATCCAAAAACGAGAGTCTGATGGCGACGAAAAACCTATGAGAAAGCGTATCAAGCAAGAATGCAGCACCTGCGGAAAGGTGTTCAATTCCTGGTACCAGCTACAAAAACACATCAGCGAGGATCATTCTAAGCAGCCCAACCACATCTGCCCGATTTGCGGAGTGATTCGCAGAGATGAGGAGTACTTGGAACTGCATATGAATCTGCACGAGGGAAAAACAGAGAAGCAGTGCCGTTACTGCGACAAGAGTTTCTCCCGACCCGTCAACACCCTGCGTCACATGCGCATGCACTGGGACAAGAAAAAGTACCAATGCGAGAAGTGCGGACTGCGCTTTTCCCAAGACAACCTACTCTACAACCATCGACTGCGCCACGAAGCCGAAGAAAATCCAATAATTTGTAGCATTTGCAATGTATCCTTCAAATCACGCAAAACATTCAACCATCACACGCTCATCCATAAAGAGAATCGACCCAGGCATTACTGTACTGTATGCCCAAAATCATTCACTGAACGCTATACACTTAAGATGCACATGAAAACCCATGAAGGGGACGTGGTCTATGGGGTCAGAGAGGAAGCTCCAGCCGATGAGCAGCAGGTCGTCGAAGAGCTGCACGTGGACGTCGATGAGTCCGAGCAGGCGGTTACAGTGATTATGTCTGATAACGATGAGAACAGCGGCTTCTGTCTAATATGCAACACCAATTTTGAAAGTAAGAAGGAACTAGAGCACCACTTGCAGTTTGACCACGACGTTGTTTTGAAGTAAACTAATTAAGATACTAAGCTATTTTAGTCTAGTATATATTTCCTTTCATTTGTACGTGAAAAATAGAACTCGTCTACAAATATATTTTAACTGTATCAAAACTAAGTTTTTTTTTTTAAATAATCGTTTCAAAATACCTATTGTGACCCCATATTGATGTCCATGAACTGTGTATACATTCTGATACACAAACATGAAGCAAATAACAGTACAGCGCGTGGCGCTACACGTCTACAAAACAGAATCAGCACAACAAATTTTAAAATTTTGACATAAAAAGTAATTACTAATTTATATTTCAAAGCCTACTAAGGTCCCAACTAAACTGGAAATATTTAAAAAAATGCTCCTACCGAGTTTCCGTTATCCTTTGATGGCTCCCATTCAATCTCAACAGAAAACACATTTCCACAAAAAATGTCACTTTTAACGTTTCAAATTTGTATTCCGACGTTACAAAAACTCGACGTTGCGAACTGAATCTTAAGCTTACTCGTTCTCTTGAGAACGCACGCGACCGTTGGGATTGGTGAGGCGGATCGACAGCTGCTTGGCGCGCTCAACGATTTCCTTGCGCTTCTTCGAAGACACTCCGTGAGCGATCTCACCGCAGTAGACGCGGTTTTGCATCAGCAGGACCTCCAGTTCGCGCACGTTGTGGACCAGGAACTTCTTGAATCCCGTGGGCAGCATGTGACGGGTGCGCTTGTTGGAACCGTAACCGATGTTGGGCATCAGGTACTGACCCTTGAAGCGACGACGCACTCTGTTGTCGATACCCTTGGGTTTGCGCCATTTGTGCTAAAACCAGATAACTCGTTTAGTGGCAGCTTCTTGTGATACGGCTATAGAGTTCCAAACTCACCGACAACTTCGCATAGCGATCCGACTGGTGGCGGATGAAGTGCTTGGTGCGCTTCTTAACGATCTTGGGCCTGTACGCTGGGCGGATGGTCATTTTGGAGCTGCAAAAGACGAAACAAAACCAATTAGCATACACATGTAATACCCAATTTCCTCGTTTTTGTAAACGACGAAAAATGCATGGGCGAAGTCGAATTGACAGCGCAGTTACTTACCCTATTGATAAATCACCAACGCTAAAATAAAAAATTAAATTAATATAAAAAAAACCACGCGGAGCAATTCTACATACCTTGCCGGAAACGATAGGCGAAAAGAAAGAAAAACTTTAGAGCTGCAAATAAAATGAAATCGAATCGAGTATCGATTCTGCCCGTGGTTACTTTCGTAGGGTTGCCACTTTGCGTAACGGTCACACCTTTCCCTCTAAAAAATTATAATATAAACTTTTTAATTGTTGATTTTTTATGTCTTCAAATTAGATTATTTTAATCGATGGATATAAAATAAGTTACTGCAAAATTTACTGCAGTTATTTATTTAAAATATATATTTTTAAAATTTTTTTCTATAATATCTTAAGTTTTTTTATAAGATATAATTTGTAGATAAAAATAAGTCTGTAAATAAAGTAATTAGAAAAAAAGTATAATTTGGGTAGATAATTTTCCCTAATTGTATAAATTGTATGGAATTGTATTCCATTATGGTCAAAAAACGGCTTCAGTTACAGCACTGGTCTCCCCCTTGCCAATTATTACGACTTCAAAAACTATGGCATCATTGTTAATGTTTGTGTATTTGTGGCAACTACGGTGGAAAAAAATCTTCGGTGTCGGGGATTGGAGCCCCGCCTTTGTTGAATTGAATTTCTCTTGAGCTTCCGGAGGTATGATAAACAAGGCAGTATGACGGAGAAGATAACGTTAGCCGATGCGCTGTCCAATGTGGAGGTGCTGGACGAGCTTTCCCTGCCCGACGAGCAGCCCTGCATCGAGGCCCAGCCCTGTTCCATTATCTACAAAGCAAACTTCGACACAAATTTCGAGGATCGAAATGGATTCGTTACTGGAATTGCCAAGTACATCGAAGAGGCGACAACGCACGCCAACTTGGTAAGATAATCAAGATAGAAACGCACGGTTCCAATCGATTACTAACACTTCCTCCCCGGACCCTCCCCGCCTTTTAGAATGTTTTGCTGGAAGAGGGGCAGAAACATGCCGTCATGTTGTATACCTGGCGCTGCTGTTCTCGCGCCATTCCCCAGCCGAAGTCCAACGAGCAGCCCAACCGGGTGGAGATCTACGAGAAGACGGTTGAGGTTCTGGCTCCCGAGGTAAACAAACTCCTAAACTTCATGTACTTTCAACGCAAGGCAATTGAGGCCTTTTCGGGCGAGGTGAAGCGCCTCTGCCACGCAGAGAAGCGAAAGGATTTTGTCTCGGAGGCATACCTGCTAACACTGGGCAAGTTCATTAATATGTTCGCCGTTCTAGACGAGCTGAAGAACATGAAGTCGAGCGTGAAGAACGATTACTCGACGTACCGGCGCGCAGCTCAGTTTCTAAAGGTGATGTCTGATTCTCACACCCTGCAGGAGTCACAGAATCTTTCCATGTTTCTGGCTACCCAGAACAAGATTCGCGACACGGTTAAGGACACTCTGGAGAAGATTGTTGGCTACGAGGATCTGTTGTCCGACGTCGTCAACATCTGTGTCCATATGTTTGACACGAAAATGTACTTGACCCCGGAGGAGAAGCACATGCTGGTGAAGGTAATGGGATTTGGTCTATTTCTTATGGACAGCGATGCCTGCAACATCAACAAATTGGATCAGAAGAAGAAGATTCGCCTGGAGCGCATAGATCGAATTTTTAAGCACCTCGAAGTGGTGCCGTTGTTCGGTGACATGCAGATCGCTCCTTTCAATTACATCAAACGCAGCAAGCACTTTGACTCCAGCAAGTGGCCGCTGTCCAGCTCCAACGCCATCAGCCCACAGGCAGATCTAATGGTACACTTGCCGAAGATTCGCGAAGACCATGTGATGTACATATCAGAGCTGGCTCGGTACACCAATGAGGTCACCACGACGGTGAAAGAGAACCCTTCAGATAAGGAGAACCGAAACACATCTGATTTAGCACTGCGAGGTCTGCAATTGTTGTCGGAATGGACAAGTGTGGTGACTGAACTGTACTCTTGGAAGCTCCTCCACCCCACAGACCATCACCAGAACAAGGAGTGCCCAGTAGAAGCCGAGGAATATGAACGTGCTACGCGGTATAACTACAGTTCAGAGGAAAAGTTCGCCCTTATTGAAGTTATTGCTATGATAAAGGGCCTGCAAGTGCTGATGGCTCGTATCGAAACCGTGTTGTGCGAGGCCATTCGAAGGAACATTTATTCTGAGCTTCAGGACTTTGTGCAGTTGACGTTGCGCGAACCTCTTCGCAAGGCAGTGAAGAACAAGAAGGACTTAATTCGGAGTATCATAATGTCAGTGCGGGAAACGTCGGCCGATTGGCAAAAGGGATACGAACCCACTGATGACCCAGCGTCTAAGGGTAAAAAGGATCCCGATGGGGGTTTTCGTATTACGGTGCCGCGCTTAAACGTCGGACCTTCCTCCACGCAACTTTATATGGTCCGCACAATGTTGGAGTCTCTTACTGCGGATAAGAGTGGCGGAAAGCGAACTTTGCGCAAGGACATTGATGGGAATTGCCTCGGGCAAATAGACACGTTCCACAAGAATTCCTTCTACTGGAGTTACTTGCTCAACTTTAGTGACACATTGCAGAAGTGCTGCGACCTCTCGCAGCTGTGGTATCGAGAGTTCTACTTGGAGATGACAATGGGCCGCAAGGTCAACAAGTGCATGGTGCGCCATCAGCACAACGAGGAGTGCAAGGATCTGATCACCATGGAGAAACGCATTCAGTTCCCCATTGAAATGTCTATGCCCTGGATCCTTACCGATCACATTTTGCAAACGAAGGAACCTTCCATGATGGAGTAAGTTAGGCAATGCATTTTATGGTCTTAAGATGATACTTTAATGTGTCCGTTCCTCAGGTTTGTCCTGTACCCGTTAGATCTGTACAACGACTCAGCTCACTATGCTCTCACCGTCTTCCGCAAGCAGTTCCTGTACGACGAGGTGGAGGCCGAGGTGAACCTGTGTTTTGATCAGTTTGTCTACAAGCTGAGCGAGCAGATCTTCGCCCACTATAAGCAGTTGGCGGGTAGCATTTTCCTGGACAAGCGATTCCGTCTGGAGTGCGAAGTGCTCGGATTCAACTTCCAGTCGTATCCGCGCAACAATCGCTATGAAACGCTCTTAAAACAACGACATGTGCAGTTATTGGGTAAGACCATATCGGACGATAGTTGTAACATTTTTCGTAACCAGTCTTCTGTGCTTTACAGGCCGCTCCATTGACCTTAATAAGCTGATTACCCAAAGGATCAACGCCAATATGCACAAAAGCATTGAGTTGGCTATCAGCCGCTTCGAAGGCAATGACATAACCGGCATTGTGGTAAGTAAATCTAGATGTCCAAAAAGAAAATATGTTTAACACTTGCACTTGTAGGAGCTTGAAGGCCTTTTGGAGGCGAACCGCATTTGTCACAAGTTGCTTAGTAAATATTTAGCTCTTGACAATTTTGACGGGATGGTGAAGGAGGCCAATCACAATGTCCTGGCTCCTTATGGAAGGATTACCCTGCACGTGTTTGTGGAATTAAATTATGATTTCCTGGTCAATTATTGCTACAATGCAGCCACAAACAGGTGAGTTTCGTTTTTCCTATGGATTTCATTTTCCATACTGACGCCGTATACATATTTTAGATTCATTCGCACCAAGGTCAACCTCTCCTCCTCGCAGGCCATTCAACGCGAGAAACCTCCACAAATGTCACATTATTATCTTTGGGGCTCGAAACAGTTAAACGCCGCCTACTCCACCCAGTACGGCCAATACACTGGCTTCGTTGGAGCGCCACACTTCCATGCCATGTGTCGCCTCCTCGGCTATCAGGGCATTGCCGTCGTTATGGACATTATACTGAAGGATATTGTTAAGCCATTGATTCAGGGCTCATTGCTGCAGTTCACCAAGACCTTGATGATCGCTATGCCAAAATCTTGCAAGCTTCCCCGTTGCGAATACGGCTCGCCCGGAGTACTAAGCTACTACCAGGCCCATTTAACGGACATAGTGCAATACCCAGACGCCAAAACGGAGCTGTTTCAATCGTTTAGGGAGTTCGGCAACAGCATAATCTTCTGTCTGTTGATTGAGCAAGCCTTATCCCAAGAGGAAGTGTGCGATCTCTTGCATGCGGCCCTCTTCCAGAACATCTTCCCCAGACCGTTTTGCAAAGGTAGGCATGGATTTGAAATATAATAATAGTATTAACTCAACCATTTTTATCTTGAATGCTTTAGAGAATGAAAAGCCTGAGGCCAAGCAAAAGCGACTGGAAGCACAATTTGCTAACCTACAGATCGTCTCGAATGTAGAAAAGATCGGCACTGCGAAGGTAATATACAAAATGAGACTACTATAGGATAGTTGTTAAATAAAATGTCACTTCAGCAAGCCATGATTGCACGTGAGGGTGATTTGCTGACACGGGAACGACTCTGCTGCGGCCTGAGCATCTTCGAAGTGATCCTTAACCGCGTGAAAAGCTACCTAGACGATCCAGTCTGGAGCGGACCCCCACCAGCCAATGGGATAATCCATGTGGATGAGTGCTCCGAGTTCCACCGACTCTGGTCCGCGCTGCAGTTTGTCTATTGCATTCCTGTTCGTGGGACGGAGTATACCATTGAGGAGCTATTCGGCGAAGGTCTTAATTGGGCCGGGTGCGTTATGATTGTGTTGTTGGGTCAACAGCGACGTTTTGAGGCTCTTGATTTTTGCTACCACATTCTGAGGGTACAGCGCGTCGATGGAAAAGATGAGGATGTCAAGGGAATCGTAAGTTATGAGTATATGAACAACCTTTAAGATTTCTAAATTTTTCTTTTACGTTACAGCAACTGAAGCGGATGGTGGATCGCATTCGGAGATTCCAAGTATTAAACTCACAAATCTTTTCCATTCTGAATAAGTATCTTAAGGGTGGGGATGGCGAGGGCTCAAATGTGGAGCACGTGCGGTGTTTTCCTCCGCCACAGCATCCCTCGGTCATATCGTCATCGTCGCACTACCAGGATCCCCAGAAGTTGCGCCAGAGCATGAACAATTGAATGGCGGGAAACGCATTTAAGCCAATCGCATATAACTAGGTTACCCTTAATCGCAGTTACAATTAAGTCCCCAAGGCGAGAAGCGGGCGAGAAAAAATGTAGAAATGGACAAAAGCCACAGCATCGGCTAGGTCCTGCCCACTTCATGACGAGTTCTTTGGGAACGAGGGCTTAACTTGGTTTTTATTGAATTCGATTTTATTGATATCCTGTTTTGGCAAGTAACATTCACTCGAACAGAACGTAAAATGTATTATCCAAGCAATTATATATAGATGTATTGGTTTTCCAAACTATGGAATTCGATTAAGCTACTCTTATAAATCCCAAATACTCTACCGTAAGCTCCCTAAGATACTAGGTTTGGCCTCTTGTACCCCTCACAACAACTTTTAGAAATATTCTTGTTTTGCTCCCCGATTTGAGAATCAAATTAGCCAAAGAATTGATCGACAGCACGGCAAAATAAAACGAATTGGCTTTAAATACAATCAAAGTATTAAAAAAATAGATGCAGAACCATGTATGCTTACATATACGGGCGAGGATGGACGACAGCAGACAAGCCAGCATTGAGACACATACACTTAATACAATGAACATTATCGAATAAAATTTTCATACGTATTTCTAACAAACCCAATGGAATGGTTTTGACTTTGGAACAGCGTCTTTGTTTGGCAATTTAAATGTTTATTTTGAAAGGATATTATAATAAAATTACTCTTTACATTTACAGCATCCCGGCGGTTTTACTCCATTGGTCGTTTTCGTCGCCGTTCCGGGATCTGTGTAGGTGTGCAGGACAGTGATGTTATCCGCATAGTTTCGAGGCAAGTTGAACTTGGCATTATCAGCTCCCAAGTAACAGGCACCGTAGGCGCTGCTCTTGGTGATGCGAACCAGTTTAAGATTGTACTTTATATGCGTCTTGGCCAGCTCCCCGGTAAAGGCGTCTTTCAACAGGTTCCAGCTGGACCAGACAGAGCCCACGCACACCACGCTTAGATCGCCAGACTTCACCAGATCCTTCGACACTTTAGGCAGCAGGGCCACGATCATTCGGGCCAGGTGTACTCCAGCCTCCCGGAAGAGTCCACGGGCCAGCTCGTCGCCATTGTCGGCATTCAGAGCCAGCTTCTTGCATAGATTGGCGAAAAAGGGTTTGTCGAACTTGGCGTAACAGTGGGGCAACATATCGTAGCGCGTGTCGATGTTGAAATGGTCCTTGATCAGGTCCCATGTTTTATCCACGGGAGCCGGTGACGTCTCAAAGTTGTCCATGTGGTCGAATACCACCTTTACGGCACGATATGAAATAAACCAGGCTGCGGAGAGAGGATGGAGTTTGCATTCATAAATTATAAAGGCATCAGCAATAGTGGCAATGAGTCAGTGGCAATCAACGCTATCGGAAAATCCTAATCGCAACTGCTGTTAATCTCGGCATTGGCCTGGCATTAACATATAGTTAGCTGATAATGATACTGATTAGTTGGCACTCACCGCTGCCCTCGTCCCCTAGGAAGTTTCCCCAGCCACCACAATTGGCAGTGGAGCCGTCAGGATTGCGCAGCAGGCAATTGGATCCGGTGCCCGAGATGAGGACCATTCCGCCAATGGCGGACGCGGTGAACATGCTGCCCATGGTGTCGCTGGAAACTGCGTAACTCAGGGCCAGGTCTGGGAATGTGGTGCGTAGCTCTTGTTCCAGCTCGAGATTGGTGGCCTCCTGTGGGTTCAAGTTTCGTAAAAGGACATTTTTGTATAAAATAAGGACGGAAGGTACCTGCTCGCAACCACTCAGGCTGAGCCCCAGGCTGGTTAGTGGTGTTTCCTTCGGTATACCGGCCTCTTCCTTGGCGCGTTCCACCATGTCAGCGATGCGTCGGGCGCACTCTGGAATACCGATGCCCCAATGGTTTGTCCCCAAGCCACTGGTGGCACCCACAGATTGGCCACTCTCATCGCAGATTACCAGTCGGGAGTGCGTGGCACCGCTGCAAAATTTAAGAGTATTGACATATAGCATAAAATCGTAAAATAACATATACATACAATATATAGCAATCTATTTCAACATTTTTGTTTTTTATTCAACAATGAAGTAATTTCTTCAGAACCAGGACTTCAATCCATTTCCGGATTCCCATAATTGTTACACAATAGGTGCTGTGTTGGGACTCGGGGCCGTGACCGCAAACAATTACGCTATTAAATTAAATTAAATTAACCGATCTGGCGTCTGCAAATTGAGAAATTGAGGAGGACCGGACCACAATTGTCAGTCATTTAAAGAAAACGTGTCACACGCACAAACTGGAAATGACAAGACACAGCGACACGCGGCTTCCCATAGAAGCTATTCCAAATGCGGGTGTAGGGTATTATCTCCAATCTTGGAATCCTATCTGAATTCTGAGAAAACTAATGCCAGACCATAGGGGCACAATTACACAAAAATTGAGCCCTATATAAAAAAAGTAGTAATTCTTGATTTTTATCCCTACAACTCTACAGCGTATTATTGCCAGAAGGCTACTATTTGAAAACTCGAAATTGGATTTTTATTTAATTAAGGTTAGTTAGGGTTAAATAAATTAAAAACAAAAGAAGACTAAACTTTGTTTTATTTCTTTTGGTAGAAAATAGAAAAATAGAGAATTCTTTAAATTCTCTACCCAAAGATACTCAATTAAATTTAAATGTTATTGCATTTTTGTATATTTTTTAAGCAAACGTGCAATGCATAAACTTTTAACAATTTCCCTTGGGATAAGATTAGGAAAAAATTAAATTTTACGGGGAAAGCAATAAAATTTAGAAACGTATGAATATTTACAATCGGACCTGAAAATTATATTAAAATGTATATTTAAGAACTTGCACAAGACCGTTACATTGCACAATGCACTTAACGAAAGAAAAGTGGTGTCGGAAATGCACTAGCTTATTAGGCTCAATTGGGGCAATCATTTACCAGATTAGGAAAGGCGCTTGCTAATGCCACACAACTATTTTTAACTTGCGTCCAATTTATTTAAGTCATAAAAAGTTTAAATTTGATTGGCGCTCTAGTTGTGACGTACAAACATTAAGCGAGTTGGCAGCCATTCCCCCACATTGCGGGTGCTGCCAACTTGCGGCAGTGGGTTACCAAACAGCCGGCCAGAAATTAACAAACTACAAAAACATTGAATGTTTTTGCTCCGAAGTGACCTAAGACCGTAACACGCGGCGCGTTAATTGAAATGAAATTGCTGACAAACGCTGTGCGGCTGCGTCCACTGCTGCTACTGCGCCGCCAAAGGTCGCATGACACAAAAACAGCCCGGGCGTTGGATCCGCCAAGGCCACCGGTTCCAACTAGCGCCCAGCTGGATGAGCTGGAGCGGAATGTGAAGCTGCGACACCACAAAAACAACATACCCCTCATACGTGCCCTCGCCAACGAAGCTGCAGATGGCAGTCCGGACATTCTGACAAAATTACAACTGGAGTTGGAACAGTTGCCCAATAAAACACACCCTCGGGTTCGGGACTATGGCGAAGAACCCCGGGAACTGGCACAGTACAAGCACCGGGAACTTCCTGCAGACACAACCATCAAGGAATTCTCTGAAATAGCCCGTGCCCTCAACCTTTACAGGATGGATCACCTCGGCAATTACACCGGGCACAAGAGCTATTATCTAATGGGACAATTGGCCTCCCTGGAGCAGGCCATCATCCAGTATGCGCTGCAAGCTGTCACTTCACATGGCTTCAAGCTGATCTCCGTGCCGGACATTCTTCCGCGCGAAGTAATCGAGTCCTGTGGCATGCGCACCGAAGGGGAACGAACTCAAGTGTACAAATTGGACACCGGAGAGTGCTTATCGGGCACCTCCGAAATGGCCCTGGCCGGGTTTTTTGCGAACAAACTACTGGCGGAAGAGCAACTGCCCCTCAAAGTAACGGCTGTGAGTCGATGCTATCGGGCCGAGACCTCGGGGCTGCAAGAGGAGAAGGGAATCTACCGTGTGCACCAGTTCAACAAGGTGGAAATGTTTGCAATCTGCACGGTGGAGCAGTCGGAGGCTGAACTGGAGGAGTTTAAGGACACCGAGGTGGACCTCTTCCGGCGGCTGGGTCTAAACTTCCGGCTGCTTGACATGCCGCCCTGCGAATTAGGGGCTCCGGCGTACCAGAAGTACGACATCGAAGCCTGGATGCCGGGTCGCAAGATGTGGGGCGAGATATCTAGCTGCAGCAACTGCACGGACTATCAGGCCAAGCGGCTGGGGATCAGATATCGTCGAGCCAGCGACGGAAAGATCGTCGACGCTCACACCATCAACGGAACAGCGACGGCTATTCCCCGCCTGCTGATTGCCCTGCTGGAATCGTATCAGCGTGGAGATGCCGTCGAGATACCCACCGTGCTCAGACCTTTCATGGATGGGCAGGAGCTGATCACACGCAACAAGCGAATACCGGAGACCAAGCTGGTCAAGTTCATCAAGGCCTAGCCCAACACATTCTGAACCATTCTGTTATCATTATCGAAGCTCTGAGCTTATCATGGAGCATGGGAATCTTTTGAAGCACTCCCTGTCTGGCAGATGTTGTGGATAACGGCCGCGCGTTTGAATCACCCTCATTAATCACCGCCGAGAGATATTGAATTACAAAATTAGATTTGTACGTACCCCTCGACTCCGCCGAAATATTTCATTCTGGTTTATTTGGTGCACTGTTTGAGCGGCTCCGACTGGAATGTGGCTGCTGGCGAATGCGATTAAAATCCTGCAAATAAAACAAGCGCAATTAAACAATAAAAATATGCACGATTAATTGTTCACAGTACCCCCCAACAGGTTGTTAGCCCAATAATCTTATCGGGCCTCGTAAGCCCACAAATAACATTTGGCAAGGGGGTAAACCCGATTCAAGTTGTTAAAAAACCATTGTGTTTACGATAAAAGTAAAAAGAATCAAATTAAAGCCAAACCAATGAAACTATAAAAGTAATTTCGAATTTCTGGTAGATATTTTCTACTGCTAAAATTTTTGAATAACACCGAGCAGGTAACTGCTGACAAAGGGGAAAATACTATAATATGGAAACCAGAAATAGGTAACACAGCAAGAGGTGCATGCGCGCGAAGAATGCACTTCTGCCCCTTGGGTGGTCTAGGTGGTGTTTTTTTACTTTCGTCCTTCGGTGCATAACAGAACCTTAGAGATTCACAAATTCTTGCATCCACTGTTAAAGATATTTTTATGCAATTTAAGATAGTTGACGCAGTTCTTAAGTGGGCACACATCAAAATAAATTTATTATTTCTTAAAAAACAATTTCGTTTTTCATTTTTTTAAATTGATATTGACATTTTAGTTTGTTTTTTTGTTTATTCAGACAAATGGAGCTTCCTTTTACAATTTCCTTAGGGAGTATTCACTGTATCGTTGAAAGTGAAAACTAGTTTTTGACCAAGTTCCACTCACTCTTTTCGTTTTGGCCTTTTGCTTACGTTACACATATCGCGCAATTCTTCCACAACGGTTTGGATAGTGTAACGTTGGCAGTGCTTTGATTTGATTGATACATTACCGCCCACACGTTGTAGTTGTTGATTAGAATAAGCGGTGGAAGAGCTTGTAATTCTCGCGAACAGGCACTAATCCTTTCCCGGGAAGAGCTTATCTCGTCCGTCCGCTTGGAAGCCCAAACTCGCAATGTCTGTTATGTTTGGTCGTCATACTCATTTAAAGCCGAGCAGCTGCTGGCTCATTGATAAGTTATTTTCTTTCTTTTTTTATTAGTATCAGCTTGCAGTCAGTGTTGATAAACTTCTTCAGCCCGCGTTTGCCATTCGAACGGAACTGAGCGCCGGATTTAAAAATGGCCAAGGCGGAGTTTTCTTCATTAGGTTTATTAAAACGTTACAATTTAATTCTATTACACTTTTGCTTATAAACGAAAGAAACAAATCATTGTCAATTGGTACACACATCATGTTTTATACATTGTTTTCATTTTCGAACCTCTATCAAACAACAAAACGCAAACACCAAGGATTACAACTTATTCATAAGGGCGTACAAATCATAAAAAATAAACAGCGAAAATCATACGGATCTTGACAAAAGATACAAAAATCAGTTACGTCTCTCATTTTTTGGAGGGCACAAAACGGGCCACGCTTTTGTTTTGTTTTGCTTTTTTCGTTATGTACAAAAAGAAAATGTCTTAAATGTAGTCGAAGTCTGTAGTTGAATGTGCGCGAATGATGGTGTGAGGGGCGGGTGTGTCCTACGAGTAAGCCAGGGGGAGGGTATTGTGGAAGTCCCTTTATTGAAATTTGTCAAGTTCTTATACGTGCCGGCGTTGTGCTGCTGCTGATGCTGCTTCTGTTGTTGTTCCATTTTATGGTAAATCCTAACTATATTTCTCGGAAAGAGTAAAACACGGTAAAAGTCAATTGTTGCAAGTGTTTCGTTAAAGGAGTTCCAGTTTGTCGACCCCTCTACCACTTCTTCTTGTGTTCGTCCATGGAGACGCCTCCAGGGCCCAAGGACACAATCATAAGCAGACCGCCGATAACCGAGAGTGTCTGGAAGATTGATTAGGTTTAAACGAGATACAAAGACATGCAATTATACCCTTGACTGACCTGGAAGAAATCATATTTCAAGAAGTCCCTGAGTGGTTTGTAGGACGGAATAGTCCACCAGGCGTTGTGGTAAAGGTTCAGCACCGTCAATAGGGCCACCAGGATGAGGGCCGACAGCTTAGTCTTGTAGCCGAGCACGACCAACACCATCAGAATAGATCCAATGATGTCCTGGATCACCTGCCACACACTCAGCTCGAATCGGATCAGGGTGATAAACATGAAAGCCAACAGGATACGACCGGCAAGCTGCATGAAGTTCTTGGGCTTGTTGTCGCCCATAGATGGCACGCCGGCAAACAAGCTGCGGCCCTCGATTCTGGCTTCCGCCAACACGAGGAGCAGAGCGCCTATCAAAGCAAAGTTCCGCAGCAAGAATTGGAAGTCCCACAGAATGGAGTAGGCTATTGTCTGCAGAGGGGTAAGTAAGCCGTTGAGTAATGGTCTTCCACGGGAGAGTCAGCCACTTACCTGAAGCACGACAATGAAGAAGAGCAGACCCACCGCGATGTCGACCTTAAACCTGGCCATCACCATGCCACATCCGCCCAACTGGCCCAGCAGGTTGACAAGCACGAAGACGGTGGCCAGGAACTTGCCGCATCCCCAGCTCATGTCCATGTATTCGCGCTGCTCATTCCACTGGAAGTACATGCGAAGGCCGTCCTCGAAGAAGGTGGCGATGAGGCAGAGGCGTGCCACCGTCGGCAGCACATTCTTTCCCCGCTTGATAACCTGCAAAATAGTGGCGGAGTGGCATCGACTGTTAAATTTAGTGCCTTCACGATGGAGGGGCGATAAGATGTACCGAAGACCTGACTTCGGTACAGTGATAACAGATCGAAACGTAAGAGCGGGGCTTTCGGAAATCGGTGCAGTGACGTGTCTCTCTCTGGGGCTCTCTCTATCTACTCGATCGCTATCTGCCCGCTAACGGGTTTTGGTAGCTCCATGTAATTTGAATAGCAACTAAAATAGCGAGCACGCACACCACTGCACGCCGCCCGCTTTCTCGAAGACTATTACGGAACTCGACCTGGCCGGTGGCGTCCAGCAACCCCGCTAAGCCTCCCGTCTGCCCCTGACCACTCTTTCTCTCGTAGCACTTTCACTTGCGGGGATAGCTCTCGCCTCTCACACACACCCACAGACGGGCGCCATTCCTGTGTGTGCGTTCTGCTTGCTGTAGACGCAACAATTGACAATTGGGTGTCTGGAGTTGGAGAACGGGATAGAATCAGGGGTGCTCCCGCCTCCTATTGGAATCTAATCACTGCACGTAACTAGAGAACACAGATTACATTAAAACGTAGCCTATCGAGGCTCGTGAACTTTGCCGCGTTTGGGTGACGTTGGCAGTTTTGTGACAGGGCAGCTGCCAGAGCTTCTCCCGTAGAAACCGAATGTGGGGGAAATTCAGAGGACAGACTGACGTTGCTGGCGCCTCAACAGGTCCGAGTGGGTGTCCCGCTCACTGTTTTCGAAAATATTTATTACCTGTTCCGCCACATCCTCCGTTTTGGCAATGTATTCGTTGGGTATGCTCATGTTGGCAGTTTCAGTTCAGGTTCTGGCTGCTGGCTAGCTTCTCGCAAGTTTAAGCTCTCAGCTGGCAGCTATGGAGACACTTCGACTATTAGTTTCTGGCGTGCGTTAGTCGCTCTACTAATTATAATCAAGTTACCAAAAAATCATGAATTAAAACCAGGAACTTAAAAACACACACGGCACTAGAGCTGGTCGAACACGCACGATGAATAGGGATGGGCAACTCGCTATCACAGTCGGCCTCCCGCATTTCGTTGTGAATGTCGATAACGGGAGTCCAAAACTTGGACGGCGTGGGTTTGTTTTTCTCAAAAAATCTCAGAAACCCAAAAATATGGCGAGCAAGGCGAAGCGTCAAAAGAATGAACCGGCTGCAGGCATTGAAACAGCGAAACCGAAGAAAGTAAAGGGGAAAAAGCAGACCGACGCCGGCTATGGCTCAGGAGATTTCTCGGGGGGCTGGGATGTGGATAGCTACCGCACGGAGTACGAGAGCGAGGAGCACTGGGAGCTGCGCCGCAATTTCATGTTGGCCCACAAGGATACCTACGACGAGGACCGCCTAGTGTGCTTGGCCCAAACGTTTATCAACATGGAGTTCCTGGGTTGCAAGTACCCCTCCGAGACGATGCACCTCGTGGCTGAAATGTCCAAGGAAATCGCCGAGGAGTTCCGGCGCAAGCGAGACCAGCGCCTGAAGCGCACATTTGTTTCGGCCTCGGACGCGGCGGAGCAGCGCGCCAAAGGTAGACGGAAGAACAATTAGATAGACAAGTTTGGGAGAAAATGATTTATATTACTAGTAACTATACGAGCCAGAGACAACACAGCCTGCCTAATGCATAATTCCAACAACTAGGACGCAGGGGCGCAACGGCGAAGCCGCCACCTGAAGCACAAGCCTCTAGAAGATCCAACCAAGACTCACGCCTTTGCTTTGGCGGTGGCGAGCCAATCAACCTGTTCGAGGGTCTGCGCTTCGGACAACTTATTTTGTACCTGGCCGGAGGGCGCAGTTGTCTTCGTAACTCCTGCACAGTCAGCAACCTGAAATACGACGAACGCGCCAGTCTAGAGCTCCAGGCAACAGACACCACAAAATACGCCGAAGTATTGGTTAACGACCAGGTGATAGCCACTGGCCAGGGTGAGAATCTGAAGGCGGCCAAGCAAGCGGCCTTTAAGCAAGCGCTTCTCCAGCTGCAGACACACTGTTACAGCATTAAGGTAAATAAGCAAGAAACCGTGCAGAGATAATACTTACATATATTTCACCCTTCGCCAGCTTAACGCCTCGCGCCAAACTATTAAGGTGGAGAAGTGCAAGACCGGCGTGAACATAAACGTTACCAAAGAGTCTGCCGACAGTCTTGGGGATTCCAAGCTAGACGCCAGCAACAAGGGATACCGCATGATGCGCCTGATGGGCTGGACAGGTGGCGGCTTGGGAAGCCAAAAGCAGGGGCGCGAGGAGCCCGTGGGGTAAGTTTGTAAGAAGATTCAATGAAACATTTTGACTAATTCTTTTCCAGATACTTACTGAAGAGCAATCGCACCGGCCTGGGTGCGAAAAATCAGCATGGTAACCTGGCCGATTACCGCAAGCTAATAGAGAACTATGTTAATTCAGACGACATGCGCGACATGCAGTTTGAGCCTACGTTTTCGAAAGAAGAACGCGCCTCCTTCCACCAGTAATGCGATTGAAACCCTTTTTGTGTTCTTCTTCTCAGACATTTATCTTTTCAGGATGGCCAGCCGATTTGGATTGCGGTCCAATAGCTACGGCACTGGGGAAAACCGAAGACTGCTGATCACAAAGAAGGTCAGTTACAGCACCATCCTGACAGAGGTCCTTTCCCGGCAGAATCCCAAGTTCTGCGACCGATACTTTGTGCAGGTGCCCATGCAAAAGGCCCACCTGTTCCCCGGCCATGTCGCCGGTCTGGAACTGGAAAATATGTGTGAATAATAAAAACTCAGCTCGTATTGTACTCGTATATAATAATTTTCTTTACCAATAGGTTTAAGCACACAGTTTTCACATGACAAGACATGTAGAACTATGAAGTTAAAAAGTAAATATAATTCAGTTAAAAAATCATGTAGTTTTTTTAAAAAAAGGTTTTTGTTTGTTACACCGCCTAAGGGTTAACAGAGCTACATATGTATGTACATAAGTCTACGTTTCACGGTGAATGGATGCCACAGCTGATTTAATGAAGAAGAAACGTTGCAGTTGCAAGTTGCAGTAACTTGATTTCCTCACAAAAAATGAATAGGTGCCCGCGATGCAGCTGCGAGGCCACTGGAGAGAATCGCTTGGTAACCGAAAGCTGCGGCCACCTTAAATGCCGGCTCTGCCTGGTTGCGGATGTGTCGGATTGCCTGGAGTGCAAAGTGGCCAAGCAGAAATCAGCTCCAGAACAGACGGATGCGACGCCAAGAACCTCCTTGGAGCAGAAGATACTAGTCACAGATCATGGCTATCACTGCACGGTGTGTAAGAAAGACTTCAGAAGTCGAACCCACCAATACTACCACTTGTCCTGTGGCGATGATCTTCTCAAGAAGTTTAGCTGCAAAGTATGCAGTCGGGTGAGTGTTAAAAATCATTGATTATACATTTTTCACAATGCATATCGCTTTTTTCAGCGCTTCGCCACCCGTTCACACTTGAAGTACCACATGAACAACCATGAACAGACATCTAAACACAGTTGCCATATTTGCGGGAAGAAATTCCAGCAACTCGTTGTCTTGCAACGCCACTTGCGCACCCACAACCAGGAGCGCTATGAGTGCCAGCAGTGCCTGAAGGTGTTTCGCAGTGAGAGCTCTCTGAAATCCCACTTGGTAACCCACAGCGATCTTGGATTGCCCTTCAAGTGCGATGTCTGCTCGAAATCCTTCCAAACCAAGGCCAACTTAAAGCAGCATTCAAGGAAGCACGACCAAAAAAGTATCCGTCACAAGTGCAAAGATTGTCAGAAGTCGTTCCTCCGCCAGACCACACTTCGGTTGCATATGAAACGACACTTGGCGCGCGAGCGTCAATCCTGTCCTCTATGCGACAAGAGCTACAATGATGCGGATGCCCTGGCGAGGCATGTAAAACAGCATAAGACTGGCGAACGGTACCGATGCAAACAGTGCGACATAGCAGTGAGTCGGAAGGACAACATGCTCCGCCACCTTCGTTCGATGCACCCCGGCACCACTTTTGAAAGCAATGTGGAAATAATAACGAATAACGCCGTTGCGGAGGAACTCACCCTACCTGCCCAAAACCTTAGATACAATAGCGTGATTAAGAGCGTGGGAAATGTTGAGCCCGTGGCGGTTCATCTGCCACAACCTATGCCCCTGGAACAGAATATCCCAGCGCAAGTTCCCTTGCCACTGCCAGATACCATGCCGAAAGAGAATGTCCAGCTGTATCGTAAAATAATCCTGGACTTGGATAACGAGGAGTATTCAAACGAGCTGAGCTTGGACGAATCGGACGCGGCACAAAATGTGCAAGATTCGCCATTGCACCACCGACAGCCCAGGGATGCTAATTTTAGTGAAATGCACTGGCGAAAGAATTTCAAATGCTTTTACGAGAATGAGCACACCAACTGATAACCTGGTTATGATGTCCCTTCTGGCAGGGCCTGTTGATTTATTAGCGACAAGTAAAGCGTTAAAAGCCGAAGCGAACCGAAACCATCTTGTTGGCCGCTCGCCATATTTCCGCGTGCCGATCGACGTCAATGCCAAGTTCCGCCGGGCACTAGAAGAAGAAACATATTATTCCGCGACTGCCACCCTTTCAGTATTCAATATGTTGGACGAGCGATCGGAAGTCGACACCTTGCGGGAAATTTATTACCTAACCGATGGTGTCGTTGGCAACTGGCGGAAGTTGCTGGCGTTGGGCGACTGTCTGGACCAGCAGCTTAAGCGGAAACTGCTTTGGGTGTGGCCAACATCGTTGGACTTGGACCTTTTCAATCAGTTCCTGACCAGCAACGGTATCCAGTGCATCCTCAGCGTGGGCTGCGGCAGTGGTCTACTGGAATGGCTAATTGCCACAGCCGGCAGTCACAATGTCTCGATATTCGGTCTCGAAGTCGATCGCAATTGGTGGCAGAGCAAGTACTCCGTGCGTAGCTTCATACCCTTAAACTTCTTCGAAGATACTAATGATGTAAGCCAAGATTTTCTGAAAGCCTGCTGCAAAGGGTTCGCCCCAAGTGCCTTGTTATTTTGTAACTTTAACAACCGCGGTGCTTTTCTGGACTATCTGCGAGTATTTCAAGGCAAGTGGCTCATATTGATTGGACCACAGCCCACCCTTGGGATACATACTGACCCGAATCCTCTCCAGCCGCAATTTCCCAACGACGAGTGGATCTTAAGGGAACGTCTCAATTGGACTGATCGGAATGTTGTGGCGTTTTACGAAAAAATAGTTTAGGGTAGCGTGTAGTATCTATAATTGTAGCAATAAACTCTTGTCTTATTTCCTAGTTAGTTCCTATTTACTTCTATGTGGAACTTGCAGGCCGGTATGCTCTGAACCTCGGCTGTCACAGTGCTATTGATGCCAAGATTGCTGAGGGCTCCTCGCACCAGCCCGCATGTAAAGGCTACAAACTTGGGTGCGTGCTCCAGTTGTTTGGTGCCCGGCGAGATACGGGTGAGGAATCGGAATGCTTTGTCCTGAACCACGTACATGCCGTGGTTGTTTGTCCGGAGGTTATCCACCTGTTTCTTGTAGATTAGCGTCCAGAAGTCGGTGCAAATAAACTTCATGGTCTCTAGCTCGTCCTTGAACCGAGGACTTTCGCGAGTGAGCCGTTCAATCAACCGGTACCCGGTGGTGAAGCCTATGTACTCCAGTGTGGCGAGATCGTGATCCTAGGAGGCGGAACCGAAGTTTTTATCATTTTTAAAGATTGTTTGAAAGTTATTCTCGCCCACCTTGTTTCCGTCCAGGCAGTAGTTAACAATCTCTGCATGCAGGCAGTCGAAAAGGATTTCCTCAGACATTTTCGTGAAAATTTATTTCTTCCCTAAGGTTTCAGTGATTTGTTTTTAATAAAAGAAACAGCTGATTGTCGCCTAAAAATGTGAATGGCAAACCACAAATGGCCTTTTGGCATTTTTCCGGCTATTTTGGCTGTCCCTCCAGCAAGAACAACCACAACAAAAAATGTATACAAACAATCGGCAGGTGTGAAATTAATTTAACTTGTGACTCGAGTTGGACTGAAACCCCAACCAGGATGCGACTGGACTCTGTCCAGAGTGCTGCCTTGCACAGCATGGTCTGCCAGGCGATTCTGGTGTTGATATGCTTGGTTTGCTATGGATGCGGCGGTCTAAGTGGTGCCACATTCGTATTCGATGATACGGTGGCCATCGTGAAGAACAAGGATGTGAATACTCTCCCCACCAACTGGACGGCAATATTTACACACGACTTCTGGGGCTCCTCCCTGCTTAGCTCCGATTCCCACAAGTCCTTCCGGCCGCTGACTACGCTCATGTTCCACTACGAGTACGCCATGCTGGGATTAAGCGCCGGCCACATGAAGTTTCTGAATCTCATACTTCACTGCGTGAACACCCTGCTCATGTGGCGGCTAGTGCGATCACTGCATGTTACGGAGATCACCGCGGAGCGCTGGGCCATAATCTCGGCTGCCTTGTTCGCCGCCCATCCGATCCACACGGAAGCGGTCTCAGGAGTCGTGGGACGGGCAGACCTTATGTTTGGCATGATTCACCTGCTATGCCTTTTGCTAACCGTGGCTAATTGCGGCAAGAGCAGTCCCCAAAGTGTCGGTCTCGTCTTGCTTCTCTCCGCTGCGGGGATGCTCTTCAAGGAATCGGCCGTCACCATTCCTATGTCTTGCGTGCTCCTCGACTACTTTCAGAACGGTTATTACCTTCTGGAGTTTCGGAACCAGTGGAAGCTTTTACAGTCCAGAGTGTGTTACTTTGTGTACGCCGCTGCATCTGTTGGCCTCCTAATGGCCCGCCTATGGTGGCAGGACTTCGACTCGCCTACATTCAAGGAAGTGGATAATCCTATAGCCCACAATGCAAACATACTGACCCGGGGACTGTCGCAGCAATTTCTACTGGTCATGAATATCTGGCTGATGCTTTGTCCTCATTGGCTCTGTTACGACTGGGCACTGGGTTGTGTCAAGCTGGTGACCAGCATCTGGGACCTGAGACTTCAGGGAGTAATCGGATTCTACTCCATTCTGTTGGTTGCCCTAATGAACTTTCGCCGGCTACCGGGAATGATGCTAGCTCTGGGTCTGATGGTCATTCCCTTTCTACCGGCGTCGGGACTCATTCGAGTGGGATTCGTGATTGCCGAGAGAACTCTATATGTGCCCTCTATTGGCTTTTGTCTCATGTCCATCTACGGATTCCTGCACTGGTACGAAGCTAATGCCGACAAACCCATTTGGAGAACGACTTTAAGGACTCTACTGATGCTACTATTCACTGTGATGATGCTACGAACGCGACAGCGCGTGGCCGACTGGCTAAACGAGGAGAACTTATTTGCATCCGCCCTGAAGGTGTGTCCCGACAACGCCAAAGTCCATTACAATATCGCACGTCTGGCCACAGACACGGGCAACAACACAAAGGCCTTCCATCACTACCACAAGGCCATCGACCTGTATCCCAGCTACGAGTCAGCGTTAATGAATCTGGGGAACCTCTACCGGGAGCATGGACAGTTAAACACCGCTGAGGAATACATCCGACTGGCTCTGCAGGCGTACCCTTCGTTTCCAGCGGCCTGGATGAATCTGGGGATCGTTCAATCCGCGCAGAAAAAATACGACCAGGCCTTGGTCAGCTATGAAAAGGCCCTGAAGCACCGGGCCAACTTTGCCGTTTGCTACTACAACATGGGCAACTTGTTTCTGGAACAGAAACGGTTCACCGAGGCACTGCACCATTGGCAGCATGCGGTTGCGCTGAACCCGCGGCAGCCCAAGGCCTGGGCGAATATCCTGACAATGCTGGATAACAGAGGTCTCCACGAGGATGCCCTACGCCTGTCCGACCAGGCTCTGAAGCATCTGCCCAACGAAGTAAGCATCCTGTTTATTCGCGCCAATGTCCTGGGGAAGCTGAAACAATACACTGAGGCCGAGAGTGTGTACAAGCGTGTCATCGAGCTCGAACCGCGAAACATGCTGTACCACACGAATTTGGGCGTGCTGTACCACCGATGGGACAAAACTGAGGAGGCAATCAAGGCATATCAGGCGGCCATAAGTCTCAATGCGGCAAGGGCTTTGACGGCGCGAGAGAATCTGGGTAAGCTACTGAAGCGCCTGGAACGGGAGGCCCAAGCCACTCATAGGTAAGCGAAGGCACTCCACCGAGTAACCCTACGTTAGGATAGCCTATTTTATGATTTTTCCAAGTATCCAAAATGATGAGAAGGTTGACCTCTGGTTCACATAAGGTTGTATTAAGTCACTAGTCTAGCAACAGGTGTACTTCCCGAAACAACCCACAAAATGACACACTTATTGTAGTTATTGTAATCTCGTCCCCAAACCTCCCTGTAATAATTATCCCGTCCTCGAAGTTTTATCTAAGCTGATTATTTATATCATGAGTTTAGGATAATTAATTTATTTATTAATTTAATCGAGGGTATATACAATTTGATGTTAAAACTAATTAATGATCAAACAATTACAAGACGGCTTATATAAGTTAGCTAAGTTCTAGAACGTAAGGACTACATGAAATACTTGCGAGAACAGTGACAAAGCTGTGGCACCATTTTGTAAAATGATTCAATTCCATTAAAGATTCATGATTAAAATAATAATACCTCAAATTACATAAGACTATGTAATCTACAGACGCATCTGGGGGATTGGGGGATAACTTTGGCAGAATGCGAGAACGCGACTAAAAGTCGAACAAAAGAGAGATTAACGTGGACATCGGTAAATATTCAAGATATATGAACGGGGTCTATGTACTACATGGGTATGCGTAAAATTATAACAAAGTCTTTGTGTTTGAGATGCGGGTCTGTTGGGTTTTTTCTAGCGGTTCTAGGCGAGCGAGCGAGCAACGGCGGTTAGCAACTAAATCAAATAATATTGAGCAAATAACACAGCTAATAATAATCACGTAGGGAACGGGAACGGGATCAGGAACGGACACGGGCACAGAAATGAGAACGATCTACAACAACACAAACTCTTCGCTTTCACTATCATCTTGTTCATTGTCATCGAGTGCCTGGGGAGGCATCAGCTGAACACCCTGTTCCTGCGCCATATTCGCCACCTGTTTGATGAGCGGCTTATAAAGAGAATCGCTCATCTCATCACGCTCGTGGTCCAAGCAACGACCTCTTGAGAACGAAAACAGGGGGTAGTTCATATCTGTTTGCTCGGATTGTTGTTGTAGGGACTGAGGGGGCACCTGCTGAGATCCGGCCAGCTTATCCACTGTGGCCCCCGAAGCGCAGCGCATGGGATGCAAGTACTAAAAAAGAGGAGATGATTTAGAGGGTTTGAGAAAAGTGGCGAAGATGACTCACCAGCTGGACGCTTTCCATAAAGTTGTCGAAATCACTCTTCGTAGCGCAGTAGAACCCAATACAGCAGCTGGGATCCATTTTGCTGGACTTGAGTTTCCGGGGCGACTTGCAATGAAACGAGTTCAGCGAGAAGTTTTCCTGATTCACGTCTACCATCTCCTGGCAGTAGTGCGGGTCCAGGTGGATGAGTCTGTCCTCCTGGAAGCCAACAAAGTAGAGCGAGTGCTTGGGCTTCCCGCCGATGATCCCGAGGCAGTGCTCCGTGCTCAGGAGCAGCTTCAGACAGTGGGCATAAGCCAAGTTAAGCTTGTCACTTCCCAGCCGTAGCGGAATGAGCACAATCAGAGACTTCCAGTGCTGCTGATGCTCTGTCTTCGGGACTTCCGCCTGCGGTCGCTTCGCCTGTTGCCAAGGCACGTTCGGCTTGGGGGCCGGTTCCGGAATACTACACTGATCCTCTATATCTTGAATGTAGACTAAAACAGGGAAACACGGTTATCAACTATAATCGAGCTTATCAAATAATCCAGGTGAGTAATAAAAGGTGGGTCCGATTACTCACGGGAGTGACGGTTTGTCACGACCGCTATCTGTTGGACTCTAAACTTAAAAGGAAATTGATGGGAATTCCTTCTAATCAGAAACCTTTTAACTTTTGAAGTAATTAATTAACGGCGGTAAACAAAAAATAACCTTCGAAAATAACAAAATATTCTAATACGCAAAAGGCCAAACGATAAGGGAACTGGAGCCACAAAGGGTTGTTATTGAATGTAAGACTAATCTTACTTTTCCTGTAGGTTTCACTTACTTGTGCAATCTTTGGCCACATAGATGCTTATATTATCAAAGTCTGCATTTTCCTGAGCGGCATGCTCTAAGGCGTGTCTGCATTTGGGGAAAAATAAATTAATAAAGGGCCATAAACAAGTGCGATAAAGCCTCTTAATCTTACTTCAATAAATAGGAGACAGAGGCAGGTCCGTACCAGTCCCCGGGCTTCTTGCCCAGGTTCTCACCTAACCGAACCAGGGCGTGGATAGAAAAGGGGCTACTCTTCGAGGAGCTGTCGCCGAACCACTTGACGATCTTTTTGTGCATGTTATCCTCGTAGGTGGAGTGCAGTTGCGACTCTGAATCATAGCGCCAAGCTAATACGAGATCCATAGGTTATTTTAAATTCGGATAAGGAACTCAGAAACTTACTGCGTCCCATGAAGTGACAAATGAGTCCTTGGGCCAGAAGCATCTGGCCACTCCGCAGCATGCAGCCCCAGCCGCAATCCGATGTGTAGTTGGAACCGTTCATCGTCGGAAACTCTCGTCTGTACGTCATCCAAATACGACTGTAAAAATCACGTCGAAAGCCCTCGATGCCCTCTTCCCAAGGATGTTCGCCCACTTGGTTTTCCACTGCATCCATTCCCAACTCCTGCGGCACAACGATTTCGTCAATGTTTTGCGGATTTAAAGTTGGGTACAGCGATGTGGATGTTGATGTGGCTTGTATGCTGTCGAACGCCGAGGTAGCATTGTCGGGCGCGGAATCCATTTCGGTAGTAGAGCTCTCCATGCTCACTGGCGGCGTGAAGCGTCGATGGTAGCACCGTCCCAGTAACCACACCGGCTGCTCCTTTGAGAAGCTCGTCTGCCGCATTTTTCCGCTCCAGCCGTACTTGACGTTGTGCCACATCGCCACCAGCTTGGATTCCATTCCTTTGGTGGGCGTTCGGTTGGGGTCTTCACTGTGGGCTGGCTCCACGTGACCACAGCTGGCCCCGCTACTGTTACCGCCACTATATAGCTGACTGAAGGCATTCATGAAACGTGATGACGTCGATATTTTGCGTTGCGGCGTCGCTGTAGCAGCACTTTCCGACTTGAGGTTCAAATTCGCACCTGACATGGTCACGGGAACGGGAGCGGGAGCGGGGGACGGGGAGGGACAGGGCGTTGGAGAGGGAACGCGCGGAACTGCAAAGACATTTCTCGGTATCGTCTGTATGGGAGCTGCCTGCTCCTCCTCGACGGCTCCATCCTCCACAAGTGGCAAATCCTGCGCTCCCATCCGGCTGCCTTCCACAATTGTTCCCTCGCCGGTGTCGAAGATCATAAGTTTCTCGTCGGTTAACTTCGATAGCAAGCCATCATAGTTCATCTGCTTGGACACAAAAACGGAGGAAGCGGAAGATGAGCGACGACGCTTTGTTCGAAGCTTAGAAAATTTAAAGAACTGGGGCATGGCAATGGCAGAACGAGCGTCTTGCTGGCCGTGGCCGAACTGAACTGAACTGACAGTGCCGTGCGTGCTAATTACAAGTGTTTACTCACCGTTTATTTGTTGACAGATAAAGATAAAGTTAACTACACACAAAAAATTGCTTGTTTTCCTTATTCTTATTCGCGAATCGCGATAAGTGCGAGGGCTGCAGTATTCTTGAACGTAGAGTTGCCAGACTACCCATAATGGCAAAGAAAGAATGTTTTTCAAAAACTTATACTTTCGATTGGACACCAATCCAAGGAATTAAAACCTACAACAAAAATCAACGTATAAAGGTATTATGGTTAGTAAACATAATGAAGTTAAAAATTTGTTGATAACATTTAACAATTAATTATAATTATAACAATTACAATTATTTAAAAACAATTAATTTAAATTTTAACTTTTTTTACATTTTTTATTTTTAATAAAATTTTTTTCATTATATGATTTACTTTCTTTCATTTCTTTTAAATCAAAGTTCGGGACACCCTGAAATTACTTCCGGGTCTGGCATCTTCTGGATCAGCTGGTTTCTTATTGCGCAACTCTTGTGAACTTGGATCAGTGAGAACAGACACTTAAAAATGGTAAGTAATGCTAATGGAAATACTCCAAAATGAGGCTACTTAGCAAATCAAACTAATCCGCGTGTACAGCAGAGGCCCATTCAAAGGTTCGTGTACACATTCGGTCATCGCACCTGCAGCCAATTGCCGCTAATCGGCGGAGTCTCGGTATCAACAAGAATAACAAGAGCCCCCATGGCCTTCTCAGCCCGCCAATCCTCCTCCTCCGTGCTGGCCACGGAGTCGTCCAACAAGGGTATGATCATACTCAACCGTCCCAAGGCGCTGAACGCCATCAACCTGGAGATGGTGCGAAAGATATACAAGCATCTGAAGAAATGCGAGAAGTCCAAGTCCCTTCTGATCATCAAGGGCACCGGCGAGAAGGCCTTCTGCGCGGGTGGCGACGTACGCGCCCTTGTCGAGGCGGGACCCACCGATGAATCAAAGAGCTTCTTTCGGGAGGAGTATACCACCAACGCCTTAATTGGAAACTACAAGATTCCTTACATTGCTATCATCGATGGAATTACCATGGGAGGTGGCGTCGGACTGAGCGTCCACGGAAAATATCGCGTGGCAACGGACCGAACGCTGTTTGCCATGCCCGAAACGGCTATCGGCCTGTTCCCGGATGTCGGCGGCTCATACTTCCTGCCGCGCCTTCAGGGCAAACTAGGGCTGTACCTGGGGCTCACAGGCTATCGACTAAAGGGAGGAGATGTCTTCTATGCCGGCATCGCTTCGCATTATTGCGAGGGCAGCAAAATCCCTGAACTAGAGACCGCCCTGCTCAACTGTCCGGATGCGGACGATGTGCCGGAGCTGCTGCAAAAGTTCCATTCGAAGCCGGAGAAGCCGTTCTCACTGGAACCCGTCCTGGAGCAAATCAACAAGAACTTTGCCGCGGACTCGGTGGAGGGCATCCTGGAGAACTTGCAGAACGACGGCAGCGAATGGGCAAAGAAGACGCTTGAGGTAAGCAGCCGGTAGTTACGGTGCAGTGATAAGAACAGAATCAGATGTTAATTGATTGGGCCAATCAACGTTTGGCGCGCTTTTAGCGCACAATATTTGACCAGTTCTCAGGAAATTAGCATCTGTTTCAGCCGCGGCACGATTTCGCACAAAACCTAGGCGCACTTAAATTATCACCCGATCCATGCTATTTCAGACGCTCTGCAAGGTGTCGCCTACGTCGATGAAGGTCACGTTCCGCCAACTGGAGCTCGGCTCCCAGCTATCGCTGGCCCAGTGCCTGATCATGGAATATCGCCTAGCCGTGCGTCACCTGGAGCGCAGCGACTTCAAAGAGGGTGTGCGAGCCCTGCTCATCGACAAGGACCAGAAGCCCCAGTGGCAGCCGTCTCAGCTGGCTGAGGTCACGGAGGAGCATGTGCAATGGTTCTTCCGCAAGCTGCCCGACACGGAGGAACTGAAACTGTAAGGTAGCGAGGCTAAGCCTCGTATCCACAGTTGCCTGCTCATTTTGTTTGACTTCCGTTTTACTTTAATATCCACGCACCTTTAATGCCTTGTATATACTGTTTTGCGAGCTTGAGTTTTGCATGGTCCCCGCCTGCCGTTTTAAAGTATTCTTTATCTGTACTGGCTCAGTATAACGGCCGGAGTCTGACAAGCACTGTCGCTAAATATTCGCAATCTCTTTTTCATTCCAACAGCGACTAACTCTGGAGAAAATTCCCGGCATCGCCCGTATTTACCAATAACGATCGTGAAATTTAATGCATTTATATATGATATAAATATTATTTACAATTCGTAGTCCTAATACAATCTGTCAATGTGCCTAAATCGATTAGAAATCGTTTAACAAGAATAAAGTGAAGTGTATATGTTTAGTGACCTCTTTGGAAAGCGTTACGCACTAGCATCTTTCAGCTTGATGCTATCTTCCACCAGATTAGTCAGTTCCACCAGCTTTTCAATCCGGGTGGCTTGGAAGTTTAGCTTTGAAAGTTCTTGTTTCCAGGAGCTGACATCCACTCGCAACTGGACGCGTATTTTATCATCGTCGGACATCACAGCTGAATTCGCAGCTGGAGCAGAGCCGCCGCTCTTGACGTTTCGTAGTCGACGCAGGGATTCCTCGGTCTTTTGAACGGAGGTCAGGACGTCACTTACCACGGTGAAGTACCTGCAGGGTATGAACGACAAAGATAAGGAAAACCATCTCAAAATGAACTTTAAAAACTTACGCCTTGGTAATATGACTCGCAACCTCTGTTAGGATTTGCTCCACCACCAGAGTTCCTAACTGCGATTCGTGTTGCTGGGAAAAGGTTTTCAGAGGTCGAAGCATCTGCTCTACATAAGCCGAACAGCGGGTGGGAACTTCTCGGTTAGTCTTGCGATATAAGCGCGGCAGGTCGTTTACTTGACGCACGTTCTCCGTCTCGCACTCCCCGATTAATAGCTCCACCAGCGTCTTTTGGATGCTGGCCAAATGTGCGCCCAGTGTGTCGGCCAGAGCTCCCATTGACTTTCCCAAGACATCGTTAAAGATTTTTGTGCGCTGCTCTGCAGGCACTGCCTGGACAATCGACCGCTGGAGATCTGGCAGATGTGCGTCCAATTTACGGATGTCTGCATGCAGAGCAATCAGTAGTTGGTGGCGTGTGTAGGACTTGGCAAAGCTGCTTCCCTTTGAAACGGCTATGGCATCTGTGATCCAGCGAGACAGACGCAGCACTATTTGCACATTCAATTTGTAAAATTTGGGGAAAACCTCTGGCAGGTAAACACCCTCCGCCCAGCAGCGCGACATTGCTTCGATTGCCGCATTAAAGGATGAGAGTCTGTATGATTTTTGGTCGGGATTTGCCACCAGTGAGTCATCCTGCAGCACAGGCTCCAATTTTCCCTCAAATTTTCCGGCAATTTCCTAGAAGATAACCATGTTTGAAAGGGTAATTTAAAAAAATGGGGATCATAATTAAATACCTGAAAGCATATTTGAAAGTACACGGGAAGGTTCCAGCGCGCCTCAAAACTTTTCGTTTGCTTGTGCTGACGATAGAAGGTGACCGCCTTTTCTCCGCTGCTCGCTAGGATTTCCTCTATTTTTCCGAGAAAATCGCGGGTGCATTTGTATTTCACGTAGAAAACCTCTGAATTGCCAGGCGCAAATATGGAGTTCATATGCAGCTCGAGGCGTGTTTCCACATCAGCCCAATAGCTGTTCACCACAAAATTAAATCCGGGAAACTTATCCGAGTAGAGAGTGAGCCGGAGCAGGTCCGTCATGTGCAGCGATATGAAATTTAGGATCTTGCTGTAAATGCCAGCCAGACCCTGAGGCGAGTTCTGTAGCTGCTGCTCCCCAATGGCACTGGTCATATATGGGGCCACGACGTCCTCGCGGAAGGCTATCTCTGCTTGGGAACACGCATTAAGGGTTATATAGACCCTCAGGCAGCGCTCCAGGTGTTCTGCATTTGAGTTGCGGGCGTGGCCCAATGCTTCATTGAAGAACCGACGCAAATGCTGATGCAGCTGATCCTCCAGGTCTTTGATTTTCGATTGCTGCTCGGCATTAAGATGCTGGGAGCAGTGTTTCTCATGGAACTTTAGTTGAATTAAATCTAAAGCAGCGCGCTCCAAGTCAACAGCTTCAATCGATTTCTGTTCGTCGCTCAGTTTTCGGTCAATAAGGTCCTGCAGCTTGGTGGTTGTCTCGTACACTTTTTTGAGGCTTTGCAGGCTACGCTTAAATTCCCGTAGCCGTCGCTTCTCCTCCAGCTGGGCCCGCAGATCCGCAACGTTCTCGTCAATCAGGCTGTGAATGCTCTCTATGTCGGTACGGAATTGCTCAAGAGGTCGCTGTATCGTTTCGATGGACTGGTCCAACCCAACTAGATTAGCGCTCAGGTTGACGAAGTCGGCGTAATCCTCATTAATCAGGTCGATCATCGCCGCCCGCAAACCCTTTAAGTAAAGCCCCAGATTGTCCCTCAGCTGCTCCAGACTAGGGGCATTGCGATTCTTGTGCAGGAATTCGTCCACAGAAAAATTTGCCTGTTTGAAGAATGCGTGTAAGTGTGAGGCATAATTCTCAACTAAATTTCTTACCTTCATGAACTCATTCTTGTCAAAGCATAACTTTTCCGCGGTGCTGGTGGAGCCAGCCAGGTGAACCGGCTTCTTAGCGGTATCATGCATGGCCGAGGTCGCTAGTAAAATGTATTAACAATATTTACGTATTTTGCCACGAACAATATTTGCTGTTTTGATAGTGTGACCAAATGACGAATTAAAAAAGAGGCATATATATGGTATCTTCCATATGATGTCCTACACAGAAAGAAAAGTGCCAAACAAAGTACTTTAAAATAGATAAAATTCTTAATTTAATTTTACATATATTAAAATAAATGACATTCTTTTAAAAATTTAAATCATCATGGTCTATGCTAGGAGTTCTAGGTCTCATGATAGTGACAGGTGATTCTCTTGCGTTTTTCTTATAAGCCAGTTTCATCTCCATGTCCAGATCGAAGGTGTCCTGCGTGTTTTCAGACTCCGGGCTGTCCGAGGAGCTGTCGTTGGGGGGAGTGATGGGCCGATCTTCCAAATCGTCTAAGCTAAACGAGGAGTCTTCAGCAATCGATCTGTCCAAATCCGCAGAAACTTGCTCGTAGTATGCGATGTAGTTGCGTATTTTGTCAACGCGATCCTTCTCCAGCATTATTTGTTCCCTAAACTGTGTGTCCATTTTGAGGTAGGCGGCATGTTGCCGTTGCATCTCCTCGAACTTTTTCATGGTCAGTAGGAATCCTCGGTTATCTGATGCTCTCTGATCAGCCTGAAACTTGCAGACACTCCTATACAAATTAAGGAAGCGCCTGGGATCCTCGAAGTAGTTAGCCACGTTAATTGGCAAGTTCTGAGTTATGAGGACTCCACGGAAGGGCTGCTCGCACACCGCGCACTTTTTGTTTGGGGCAGTTTCGTTCAGGCAGGAGCTGCACAGAATGTGGTGGCAACAAGACAGATAAAATGGCACTGTACTTTCGGCATCTGGTCGCTGGTAGCACTTGTTACAATGCACACGAAACATATTTGTTTCCATTTTTGTTTATTATTTCTCCGGGGAGACAAAGTAACTGTTTTTATTAAGTTGCCATACTCTTTGAAAAACATTTCGCATTTTGAAGTATGACCTTTTTTACTTTCAAAATACTGGTTCACCATAAAAATACCAAAATCTTTGGAAAAATCCCTGTCGCCTGTGTCATGTGACGGCACGTGACGTCACAACCAGCTCCACTCGAGCCCCACTGTTTTTTTTGCAGCCCCAGCGATTTTTACTCGCACTCTCAACGACTTCGCAGGCCAAATTTGCGTGTGTCGCCAGTACTGTTCGTAGTCGAAAAATTGTACGTGTGGTTGTCGCAGCGAAAACTGTAAAGAATTTAGACTGACGTTCGTTTTTCGTCCAATTGCAGCTCGAAATTTTCCGTGGTTTTTCAAGGTAGAGAGGCGTAAAAAAAATTCAGAATGAACGCCCAGCAAGCTCAGCGGGAACATGTCCTCGCCGTCTCCCGGGACTTTATCTCCCAGCCTCGCCTAAGTGAGTATTTCCACGCTTTTCACGCACTATCAAATAAAAGTTCCATTTAATCGAGTGAAAAAATGCAAAGATGCCCCGTAACGAAAGTCTCGGGGTCCGCCATGTTTTAAGAATCTGGGTGTGAGGCGGAATACAGAAAAATCAATAAAACCACCCAGCACCACAAAAACAAGCAAAAATTCTAAAGAAGGCATGGCCTCAGTGCATATAATTGCAGTATAGTGATATATCGAGGATCGTTAGTCTATATAGTGACACTCGGGAGCACCCCCTCATTAACCAGTTAGCGATTGAAAATTTTCATCGTCACATGACCGCTAGTCTCTCAGCTGTTTGCTTTGCTTTTGCCATTCACACAGTTCGAGGCACCTGACTGCGAACGGGGTGGGTGGCGATGGGCGATAACTATATAGAGGTCGAAAATTTAACTATTTTTTATTCAAAAACAATATTAATAATTCAAAAACTATAGATAATATAGATTACATGATTTATTGCCTCCATTTTGAGATCTTTAGGGTTTATCTAACATAACTCTACTGAGAAAAAATAGTTATCAAGTAATATAATTGTGGGTCCCACGAAAGTTGCATAAAAAGATGATATGAAAAATTGCAGTGGAAGTGATTTTTGATTGTAATGTGTGTATTTTTCCTATTCCTTTTCTTGCTATCTACTGCCAATAAGATTCCCTTTGCATTCCGTTTATTGTTATCTGTTTCTTATTGGATTCCCATTGCTTCTCGTGGCTAGGGCCGAGTCAGAGAGTCAGCTGACATAATGCTCCCCGCTCCCTTTGCCAACCACCCATGCTTCTTCTCTTCTGACATTTGCTTTCTTATCAGCTTCTTACTTTCATGTGAGCGTTGCGCGACCCGTGTTTTTGTTGTAACGAAAGGCAGTACAAAAATTAATACCGTCCCCAGGATTCGATTTCTAATTAAAAAATAGTAATGATATTAATTATATAAATAAGCATTCACTTCTGCGCTTAATACTTCCTCTAATAATAGTTTTTAATTTTTATATAATTTACAGCCTACAAGACGGTGTCAGGTGTCAACGGACCTCTGGTCATTCTCGATGAGGTCAAGTTCCCCAAGTTCGCCGAGATCGTCCAGCTGCGTCTGGCCGACGGAACCGTGCGCTCTGGCCAGGTCCTTGAGGTGAGCGGCTCCAAGGCTGTCGTCCAGGTGTTCGAGGGCACCTCTGGCATTGATGCCAAGAACACGCTCTGCGAGTTCACCGGTGATATTCTGCGCACCCCCGTGTCCGAGGACATGTTGGGCCGTGTGTTCAACGGCTCCGGAAAGCCCATCGACAAGGGACCTCCAATCCTCGCCGAGGACTTCTTGGACATCCAGGGTCAGCCCATCAACCCCTGGTCCCGTATTTACCCCGAGGAAATGATCCAGACCGGTATCTCGGCCATTGATGTGATGAACTCCATTGCCCGTGGTCAGAAGATCCCCATCTTCTCCGCTGCTGGTCTGCCCCACAACGAAATTGCTGCCCAGATCTGTCGTCAGGCCGGTCTCGTCAAGCTGCCCGGAAAGTCTGTGCTGGATGACCACACCGACAACTTCGCCATCGTGTTCGCTGCTATGGGTGTCAACATGGAAACGGCCCGTTTCTTCAAGCAGGATTTCGAGGAGAACGGTTCCATGGAGAACGTGTGCCTGTTCTTGAACTTGGCCAACGATCCGACCATCGAGCGTATCATCACCCCCCGTCTGGCTCTGACCGCCGCCGAGTTCTTGGCCTACCAGTGCGAGAAGCACGTGCTGGTCATCCTTACCGACATGTCCTCCTACGCCGAGGCCCTGCGTGAGGTGTCCGCTGCCCGTGAGGAGGTGCCCGGCCGTCGTGGTTTCCCCGGTTACATGTACACCGATTTGGCCACCATCTACGAGCGTGCCGGACGTGTGGAGGGTCGCAACGGCTCCATTACGCAGATCCCCATTCTGACTATGCCTAACGACGATATTACCCATCCGATTCCCGATTTGACCGGTTATATTACCGAGGGTCAGATCTACGTCGATCGTCAGCTGCACAACAGACAGATCTATCCTCCAGTCAACGTGCTGCCATCGCTGTCTCGTCTGATGAAGTCCGCCATTGGCGAGGGCATGACCCGCAAGGACCACTCTGATGTGTCCAACCAGCTGTACGCTTGCTACGCCATCGGCAAGGACGTGCAGGCCATGAAGGCTGTGGTGGGTGAGGAGGCTCTGACGCCCGATGATCTTCTGTACTTGGAGTTCTTGACCAAGTTCGAGAAGAACTTCATCTCGCAGGTGGGTTGAAAATGAAGTCTGCAGTCCCTGAGTGCCACTGTATCTGACGGCTTTCACTTTCATTGCAGGGTAACTACGAGAACCGCACTGTCTTTGAATCCCTGGACATCGGCTGGCAGCTGCTGCGTATCTTCCCCAAGGAGATGCTGAAGCGTATTCCGGCCTCCATCCTGGCCGAATTCTACCCTAGGGACTCGCGCCATTAGATCCTGTTTATTGTTTTGTTTTTGATTTTTGTCCAAAATTTTGTTTCATTCATAATTTAAGCTGGCGGCGGCGCATCGTGCGGCGCGTCACCACCACCTGCAATATCCGCTGTGTATGCGTCTATATATACATAAACCACAATACAAACACAAAATATCTTTCCTGCGTCGAGATCCTGGATTTGTGTATCGCAGGGCACCGCCACGTAGCATAAAAAAGAAAGCCTAGTTGAATATTGTCCAAACGAGCAAACCTACTCTAATAATACCGTCTTGCAATGTACATAAATTGAATTGCTTCTTAATTGTCGTATTGTCGTTATTCCCGCCAACACACTGTCCTGAAATTTCATTTTGTTAAAGTTTACTATTTTTGTTAGGTTTTAAGTGTGAGCTCTTTTAATTGTTTATAAATTATCTAATCATTTTCGCATAAAGAATCGTAGCATTCCAACAAAAAATTAATCAATTGCCTCCTTGTGTTTGCTCTCCCCGATCGTTTCTTTTTCGTTTGTTCTTACGTTAGACGTTACACCAGTTCGCACAAGTATTACAACTCCCCGCCCCTGTTTTCCGGTCTCCGTTCAAACCCTGTCCCAGCCCATGTCCTTGCACCGATCCTTGTGAACAATTTGTACAGCAACTCAACTAAACAGTGGAAAATTAAGTGCAAAATCAATGCTTTAATGCAACAAACATTTTTAAATGATAGATGAAAGAAAAACCTAAAAGTATAAAGATCTATAATTGTTTCCTTGTCTCTAAATTAATGGATATTACATAAAGTTGCGTAATTAATATATATATTTGTTTGTTGTCTCTGGTCACAAGAGTGAGAGGGGTTCCATGTTCTATGATACGGCCCAATCATTTCAGCAACGACAACTTAATTATCATGAACACAGTATAACAATAAATGTTGAACTAATGTGTATTTAATGAAAGTAAATAGTTCATGTATATGTATGTATAAATTATAGAACATTTAAATGATGAATAAACTACACACCAAATCATGTTAAATCAAATTTAAATTTTTCCCTTTCTCGAGTTTTTACCAATAAAGGATGATTCAAATAGGAGAAAATAAACTTCTCTAATAGCATTTCCAAGTCAAGAGTTTGAAATATTTATTTTAAAGTTTTCGTTGAACGTTGTAAGAACTAAAAGCTTTGTCGTTTTAGTACATTCGCTTTTAGAGCTTTTGTTCACCGTAGTTACTTTTGCACAGTGGTTAAAAGCTTTGAATTTTGGGGTAGAATTTTAGGAAAATATTAACGGCTGACACCACTCTAAAAGTCGAAAATAAAACAAGTCCATGAATAGGAATGAATCATTTATGTTCAAATCCACTTATGAAAACTCCGTAAAATCCCGTATATTTCGGTTAAATAAGCACGTTTAAAAATATGGTAAAAATTCGGAGTGAAAAAGGATACAAATTTCTATACATGTACTATGTATATGTATGTATGTATGCAAGCCTTTTTAATAATTGTTCTATCTAGAAAAGCGTATCAAAAATCGCCAATATTATTTGTATTCTTAGATGCAATATTAAAGCAAATCATTATTTAAAATCAATTGCTTAAAAAAACAAGGCATTACGAGCTATTAAAAAATAGAAATCTTGGTTGACTTTAGCTCGAAGTCTCGATTTTGAAAGTCTGCAAAAGGCGGGGAGTTTTTGAAAGAAAAAATGCTTAATCCACTATTAAATAATGTAGTTTCCAGAATATAGAAAATATTTAAGTACCTTTTTGTTTTACTTTACAAGCCCAATTATTATTTATAACAATACATCTTATTGTTGATTTTGAGTTTTGAGACTATGTTGAGTTTTTTTATTGTACAGTGATGTTATCCGTTTATTTTTGTTACAGGGTGTATAATTAAATAAATAGAAAATAGATCTTATAGCTTATAAAACTTTTTTCTTCCAACTACTTTTTATTGTAAAATATTTTTATTTATTATCTTACTTAGGTGTTTTTTTTCACATTTAAGCTTCTTGTCAGACGGAATCGATTGACCTTTTGGAGTATGCAATATTTTGCATATATTAAATCAGAATTTATTGAAAGACTGCTCTTCGTGGCAAATTAAGACACTTTTGCTTCACCAACAGCTGGGCCACGCTTATTAGGGAGAAGTGGGCCATTCACTGGATCAACTGGCGAGTTCCAAGTGATTCCAATAGGTGCTTGTGGGCGTCACCAAAAGCCACCTAACAACGCCCACCACTCAAGAGACCTGGGACAGGCTCATCTTTGGACAAGTTTGCCATTGACTTTGCAAATTTATGCAATTATGCTAAAGTTTTTAATGAGTTCTAAATGAAGTTAAAAATTCGGTTGACGCTGGCGGTTGATGGTGTAAAATACACCCACTGGCTGGCTATCTGGGATGGGAAAGCAAACAAAACTTTTCCTGCATCCCCCGAAACAACAAAAATGGCCAGACCGAAACTTTTAGCCAATTGTTTGGACCTCTTTGGCTTCCTTCACAGTTTTCATTTTCATTATACTTGGTTTTTTCTCCCCTTGTTTTTATTTAATTTTTTTTGTTTAATTTCTGTAATCAAAACGACGCTCGGCTGACTGCCTTTCGTTGAAAAATGGCAAGCGGCTAAGCTCGCTGCAATTTAAGGAGCTTAGTTTGGGAAACGGAATGCAGAGACAGGCGGACGTGGGAAGGCTATCTGGGACAATTGGCCGCCCACTGCGCAAAGGATTCTTATCCGTATCCTAGACTGCAGCACAGGGGGCTTATGACAAGGCTACTGGTGGGCCATGTCAGAGGCACTGGCTCAAGTGGGGCGAAGGAAATTGGAGGTTGGTTGGAAGGGACTCTACGCGATGCAGGCTCATTTCAAGACGTTTGTCTGGGCGTCATTAGGACGTCCGGTCGGCTCGTCAAAGTTCACGGTCAATGCAAGTCGCAGGCCCTTCCCAGCCCCCGTTTTCCACAAGAGCCGTGTTTTGCCTCGTTTCCGCTCGATTTATGCGGCAGCCCCAAAGCCCAAAACACTCAGCCAGCTGGCAGAGTCCCAAGATGTCGCCTTTGCGGGCAGGATGCGGTTGTGGCCATAAAATCGGTGCGATTAATGAACTCACGCAACGGATTCGCAAAGCGTTTCAATGTGGCTTTTAATGAGCCCTCAGATACACGTTGAGTTGAGTTTTAAAATAACAAATAAAATAAAACTAAGAGTTTCAGAGTCCTGAGGCACTTTTTATTTTTAAAACTGGCTTCCCAATTCATTTTTTTAAGGCTCGTAAAAGCTTTGTTAAAACTTCTTGCCGGCTTTTCTTTCAGTGTCGCTCCTGAACTTGGAGTGTCGGTAACCATGAAGCCAGCAATCAGTCGCAATGCCAAGGACTCGTTCCTTGCCGCGGCTCAGCTCTGCGATTAAATGCGTGTGTAAATATGTGGAATTCATAAGCATCTTCTCCGGCCCGGGTTTATAATTAATGTGCCCTTGTGGCGCCGAAAATGCGGCAACTAAATCATCTAATTAACTCATTAGCAGTGAGTGCCAAACTCCGGCTTCGCTTCCTGCTGTATCGACTCCTTACACTCCTTCTCCTGATTCGTACGGGATATTGATGGGCTCAGAGGTTGCCGTGGACACGGAGTCCACACCTTCCGGCCGAGTGGCAACCGATTTAACACTTTTGGCAAAGGTCCAGGACCCCCATGTGTCAAGTGACTGTCACCCAGGTCGATCCGGGTCCGGCGTCGGGACTGCTCGCTCGTGCGTCTCATTCGATACAGTCCGGCTGACAAAGAGTCGGAGAATGAGATTCCGCCGGACAGACGGACAATCGAATCGACACCCTCCTGCCCCCCGACTGCTTATTTGAAATAGTTGGCCACAGCGTCTCTCCCCGTAAGCGTTTCCATAATTTGTGGGCCAGGGATTTGTGCATGGCTCGGATTTGGGACAGCTTAACTAAATAAATCACACAAAGGAGCTGGCCGAGAAAAGCCCACAAACTTGTCTGGCCCGACCCCGGGGCGATATTTTATAAAATGTCCATTGCCCAGTGCCGGATGCCTCTTTGGGGCAGCCCTGTTGTTGTGCATTAAATATTAAACAAATCGCCACCGACTGCCGAAAGCAGTTTGATGGGGCTGCCCGGCAGGATATTTATCCTGCTGCTAGTTAAGCCCGGATAGCAGATAATTCGATGCGTCACGGCCGGGAAGCGGCGGAATCTGGTAAATTGGACCGGCGACTAGTTCTGCCGCATAAGCATAAAAACAAATGGAGGGCATGTCCTTCTGCCCCCTTCCCTTTCTCTGCCCCTCAAGAAAAACGCTGCCTGACATTTAATGCCTCAGTGGGTGATGCCTAATACTCCGGGTCCCCCCCCCAAATCTACTTCTTTTCGCTTTTCCTCCGAATCAGATTTCCGTCTTCGGACTCTGCGCCTAATTGTAGTTTGATTTTCAGGCGTATCGAATGCTCTGGCAGGGGAATGGGAGTGGGAATGGAAAAACTTCTGGGAACAAACCAATCCGAAACTATGCCAATTGTTGATGTCCCATGGCATTTAATGGCATCCCCAGATTACCGGACCCCGAACGTGCTCCAATATCAAAGCAGACGGACGAGTTCGATATTAACAGACATCAGGCAGCAGGACACCTACTAATTGCGACCCTTTGCTTATCATTCATCGTATCCTGGCACGGACGCAAAGAACGAACACAAAAAAGGGTTGCCTCATAAGCTGCGAAGGAAAAGGATCCGCCTAGGTATTAACTTGGCCTTTAAAGCCCCGCATTTGTTTGGCTAATCACGGCTCGGGCTCTACTTGGCTCGCATTATGCTTACTTTTGTCGGCAGGCGCTCAATTCAATTACCAGGTTGAAAGTATATTACAATGGAAAAGGCACTGAAAACCCAGGGCAAACAATCACAAAGTTCGTAAAAAATGAGTAGAAAATACCAAGCCCTGAATACGTGTTCGGTTCATGAATATTTATTTAACAATTTTGTTTTTCATTTGCCGGCCAGGGGCTTTAGGTTGTATGCGTAGCGGATTGTCACGTCAATCAGGATCTCGTTTTTTTCTGTTCCAACGGCTCTTCGCTCAGGACATGCAATTTTTGGCTTTTGTCCTGAACCATGTCGCACTCGTTTTGTCATTTGGCCTTTGTTTTGCCTATAATGTGCTTGTTTTTTGCCTGGACATGTTACGGCTGTTTCTGTTTCTGTTTCAGATTCAGAATCATTTCCCGCCCAGCCCCATGCGGCGTATACGTGATGTGTGCAAAGTGCAAAGAGCACACTGAAGAGTGCCGAGTCCCGAGTGCGAGTGCAGGCTAAATGCATTTCGGTAGTTGCAATTGAGTTTCCAACGCCTGCATCGCTTACAGTCGTCCCAATGACCCAATGACAGTTTGATTGTGTGTTGCAAATGGAAACTTGGGTTCGTTTTTCCGGAAAAACACAACACACTTTAGATGGGTGCAGTGAAAACAAATGTCGACAGATATCCGTGTTTTTCGTGATGAAGGTAAAAGTAAAGATATTCTTAAAAATGTACATACTTCTTTGTAAGTGCGCTGAAATAGTTTTGGTGTGCGAAATGTACTGACCTTTAACTTTTTCTCTAATTCAGGGTTAAACTGTCGGCTATGAACTTTAAAGCTTCATACAACAAAACAAAATATTTAGAAAAATAATTCGCTTTGTTTGCAAAAAATATTTTGGAAAATTCTCAAAATTACATCTATTGATACTATTCGAATACTGTCTTGAAAAAAATGAAATAATTTAGTGCTTGGATTTTTAATCGTAGAGAGATATTTCGTTGCATTCCGGCGAAAGAATCGAATTTCTTGAATCGAATCGAAAGAATCGAAAAAATCAATCATTGCAGTAGAGCTTATCTTGACAAAAGATTGTCAGAAAATTGTTGGGAAAAAATAATTTAATCTTTAGTGGCAAAAGTATCGCCGTTTTAGTTTTAATATTGGGCGAACATGTGGGAGATATATTTTTGTTTATTAAAATCTGTTGAGTCTTAATTCTGATAAAAAAAAAATTGAATACGACTTAAAAAATATAAGTGGTATCTTTATCTTTGTAGGTTTTAAGAAAAAAAAATAAAGTATGAATTGTTTAATTCTTCTGAAGTGAGGATAATGTATAATCTTTCTGGATGATCTATTTAATACTAAATTCAGTGTCACGGTTTGGAAATAATTTCTTCATGTGTTTGAAAAAAGTGAATAGAAAACATTGTATACTATTCGCGGCTCTGCGCGACAATTTCCGAATTAAATCCTTTTCGGCCCCAAAGAGTTGTGGCAATCGAAAGGGGAAATCAAAACGAGAGTGGAGCCGCCCCCGCTCATAAAGTAGATTAAGTGCACGTTCAAAGACACGCAGTCGAGCTTGGCAAATTACCATAATTTGGATTGCCAAGTTACTTTGCAGCTACACACCCACACATAGGAACACTCTTGAGAGACAAGCTGCAGGAGGCTGCAAAAGAGGAGTCTTCTGTAAGGAGTGTGTGGCAAGGGGACGGAAGGGTACATCAAATTGCAAATTGCGCGTACTAACTTGCAACATAAACTCGTTTATGCGACAGCCTGCCAGGAAAGGGAGGAGTGGGTGTCCGGACTGTGCGGGGGTTTGGCGGCTGCCACGTATTTTCTCACATGTGTGCCGAAGAGCAGCCATTTTCATATACAACCATATTTTACGGACGCCCCCATAAGTGCGCTGTGCTCTTGCTTAGCTGACTTTGCTGTCTTGGCCGACTTGGCTGAGTTGGCTGACTGGCTTGACTTGGCCCGGTAAGGGGCTCAATGCAGCGCTTTCTCTATACATATCTGCATATCGGCAGTGGCAAGAATGTATGCAAATTGCAGTTACATACATGTCGAAAATTTGCATTCGCCGCGCACTGTTATGAATAAATCACGTTCATAATGCATTTGATACACAGGAGAAATCGATGCTGTCGAGGCACTCACTCATCCGCATCCGCATCTCCAGCCGCTTCCGTTTCTGCATCCTCAAGATTCCCGGATATGGCAGATGAAGAGATGCCATAAGGAAACCACGCCTTCCATTAAACATATTAAATAATCGGAAGAAAAAATGTATATGTATAAATATGAAAGGTACGCGAGTTCAAATTACTTCCGCGACAGCAACGGAAACGGAAGTTGCCGTGAAGTGGGGATTTTTCCATCACTCTCTTTCATTGAAATTTCAATAGGTTAATATAAATTGCAAATTACATTAAACAGATTATAGAACACTCAGATAGACAGCGGGGGCTTCTTCGCCGGAACTCAGGCACCAGTCTGTCTCCTCGCGAAGTGGAATTCCCACGGACTCCTCCGTCGGCACAAGTGTTGTTAATTATTTGTCACTTAAGAGCACGACACATGCGGCAACAGCAACAGCAATAAGAACAGCAACACAAACAACAACAACAAGGTGCTCGCATTAATAAAACATTAAATTCATTAAGTATGCACATAAATACATAAATGGAAACCAGGCGCCAATGGAAACGTTCACGAGGGAGCGAGTGGCTCCCCGGAATCCCTGAGCCTGTGGGCTCGTAAAAGCGGCCTGGCGGCTTTAATGGCTGGCTATTGGCATATTTATGAAGCCTTCCCTTATTTATTGTTTTATATTTCTCCTTTTTTTGTATTTTTGAAGCCCTGCCGGAGTGCCCAGCAATGATCCTTTTCCTATTGTTTGCCATGTTCTCTTTTATTTCCCTTTTTATTTTCGGCGGGCTTTCACTTTTTTCATCCTGTGCCCAAGCCAAGCAATAAAGACATTTTTTTCACCGGGCCATATAAATGTCCAAGTTAGTCAAACATCCTGGGGAACCCTTCTTCTTGCCTTTTCCCTTGAACAATTGCGGGTCTGACAGCGGCCTTCAAAGGCCGCGTGCTGCATGAAATATGTCGCCACTCAACCGGGTCCGCCAATGGTCAGGACATAGGTTTACACTAGAAAAAATAGTTAAAGTCTTGGTTGGAAAAGGTGGGATAGTTTATAGTTTAGAAACCATAGTATGAATTAATTCATGAAGAATTAATATATTATCTTCAAATACAATATTAAGAGATAGAGTTGTACTTAAGTCAAGTCTATCGGGATTAATACTTTACTCTCTTTAATTAATATTACTCATCCGCAATGTGGTACATTTATTATTTTTTGAAACTAATGCTGCTAGATCAAATAGTGATTTTAGAGCTGTTATTGTATAACATTTATTATACAAATATTTTACTCATTACCTCTCTAGGCTTGTCTTTTATTAATTGTATATATTTTTTTTAGGAATATAACTCATACGCCATGTGGACCAATTTCTTAGAATTCCGCATAAGCCTATTTTTTTGGGTGTGCCCCATTTTCACTCCAGTTTCCATCATTCATACGCCGAGTTAACTGGGAAATTGATTTGCAGCCTGGCCTGGTGCTCCGCCATTTACATTTTGCATTAAACGCAGGGCTGCCTCCTTCGAGTGTCCTGCGAGCACAGGACGTGCGTTAATGATGTCGGCGGCTGGGGCATGCCACACTTCCGCAGCCGGGCCTTAGCATCCCGCTCCCCGCTCGCTAGGAGAGCTGGGATCTGATTTATTATTGGCATGCTGCTTTTTCCCACACCGCCGCAATTTCATTTCGACTCGGGGGCGTCAAGTGGCACTGCCTCCCGCCACTCTGCTACTTTCCCTTTTTTCTGTTTTTCGGCCAACCTTTTTTCTTGTTCTTTTGCGTTATTTATATTTTGCTTTCGCTTTGTCTTTGCGCTTTATTCTGCCCAGGCATCGGAGTCCGGGCTCCGGACCCAGTTTCAGGCCAGCACGGAACAGCATTTGGCCAAGTTTCTGTTTTGCTTTCGCATTTTGTTTCGAGCCCCGGCACTTGCCACTTGGAATTTGGCCGGCGCGCCGTTAGTCCCTTGGCAGCTTCTCGTTTATTGTGTGTTGTGTGTGGTGTGTGTTGTGCGCTTGTTTGCCGAAAAGCGGTTTATTTATTTATTTATGTTTCGCTGGGACCAAAAAACCAAACCAAACCGAAACACAATAAAGGGCACAGGAAAGTACTTTTATTTTCGCATTTAGTACGCAGTCGGAGTCTGAGCCGGAAGGGGTAGGGTCCTCCTTGAGGAGTCTAAACTTGACTCTTAACTCTTTACGTGGCTGTTGGCCGGTTGTTGGGATGACTGCCGCAAATTAAGATAAATATCTGCCTCTCAGTCTGATTTATTTCGGTATATATTTTTTTTTTTCTTATTTGGGACGAAAAAATCGAAAAGTTTTCGTTTGGTAGAAGTAACTTTTATCATTATGACAATAGATATTTCTGACATTTCTGCTAATGGAGGCCTCAAGGACTCCTGGCGGCTCCTCTCAGGCACGTTCTAGGTAGCAGAGCAATTAGTTCAATTGTCATTTTGGCACCAAGTGGCAGGAGTGGTAGGAGCGGCTGATGCGGAGGCGGCGGCAAGTTCTTCTACCAAATGCTGCCAATTTCATTAACTGTTGTACGGCGTCAAAGTTTTCCGACGAAAACTTTCTCGTTTCTCGGCGAAATGGCATGAGTTTTTCTCCGAAAACTGGCAACCCATATTGATGGCAGTTTAATGCTGATTGGACAGGATTGTGGACAGGAGCGTGTGCAGCTGGGGATTATCGTTATTATTAAAAATACAAAAAATATGGCAGCACTCACATTAAAGTCCTGTGGTGTTTGCCCATTTTAATCTCGTCCGCAATTTAATTGAATTCCGAATTTATCCACAAATGCGCAATTAATTGAAATGTCCCCGCAGTCGAGGGGCATGCCACGGGGTTGCCAGGGGCTGCCGGGTCCGGGTTTGACGAGCTAATCGTATTAGGCCGCGCTTTCCGCTCACAGCGGCCTCAATGAAGCGAAATGCAAATTGTGCGACGGCTACAGCGAATGCGAATGCGATTCCATTTTATTTCATCTTCACGACACTTTGAGTGTCGGTTTTGCTTGCCACTTCACTAAAGCCGCTCATAAATATTAATTAATGCAAAAGTTTTGCGACTAATTAACAAGGGATACAGTTTAATGGTTGGCCTGTGCGGTTCTGTTGTGGGAGTCCCCAGCCTCAAAGACCTCCGACTCTCCTCTCTCCTCCCTCCGGACAAAGGATTTCTCGTTCAAGTATTTAAATCCCATTTGGCTGAGATTTATGGGTCGTATTCACTTATTTCCATCTCTGGCACAATGCAGAATATCCCCTCAACATACGAGTACTTTATATCCGGTTCGGGGCGTGCTTCTATCAGTGGTGCTGGTCTACCTAAAAAAAAAAAAAAAAATTCATGCGGAAGCAGCTGCAAAAATAAATCGCAAAATATGTGAGACTGTCCAGCAGTTAACCTTCGAACTTTTCCAAGCAGTTTTTTCTGCACATTTCAAGGAGCATCGCATAAATATTCAAGTTTAGCTCTGGCATCCACGCACACATAAACTAGCTATGTGGAGTGTGTGTAAATGCACTGAAAAAATGGCTTAAATGGAACATTTCTCCTCAAAAATAGTTATATTTTGGTATGTGATTTTTCTAGGTGTCTGCGTGCAACACACACATGCACATCCAGGATACTAAACCGACTTTGGCGGTTCGCTCCTGGCCCGAGGGCCATATATCAAACCTTGCTTTTGACATTGCGCACATCCTGCGGAAAATTAAGACACTGTCTGGAAAGCTTCCTAACCAATTTAAGAGTCCCATTTTTTTGTGCCGGTCTCTTGGCCGTTTTCCTGCCATTCCTCCGGAGCGAGCCCGGGCATTGCTGCCTGGTGGCATGCCCCGCGCCTGAACTGCATCGGGCACGGGAAAGCATATGTGCTGCATTGATGCACATCCCGGGGCCTTGGCTTCGAATCTGGGATGCTTGGCCGGCTTCACGGGCAACTGAAAACGGGCGCAGAGAGCTATGCGGCAGCCCGGCCGTTTAAGCCAATTAACGCAATGCATTGTATATGGCCGGCAATTGTTCGTGAGCTCGCCAGCCTGTCCGGATCAACTCGCTGAAATCATTTTCATTTGTGGGCCAGGTGGGTAGCATCTCGCCATAATGAATCAGTGATGAACGTGGTAAGTTATGCTCAGAGGGGATAACGTGCGAAAAATCAGAATTAACCCAATTGCGAATGGCCCATACATCTTTATGCCTCGGATGAAAAATGCCAGAAATTAATTAAGGATATCGTAAAGATGGCTTTATGAAAGGATTTCGTACAAAATAAAGGTACATTCTTAAACCTCCGTAGAGACTTAATTTGAAGCAGAAGTTTGAAATACAGTTTTAGTATATTTGCTTTAAACTTTAAAGGTTTTCTTGAACAACTTCTAGTAGGACTCTTACTGTAAGAGTATGAACCAGAATGAATAATTCATTATAAAAAGTATAGTGGTGTAGTAGTTATTCAAATGGATTATAATATATATATGGAATAAATAAATTTAAATTCCAGAAACTTGTAATTCAAATCCAGTGATTAAATATCATTAGTAATCACATTCGTTCAGGAAACTTTGATTTTTTTTATTAAAAATTATTCCTAAATACTCATTCTTATTTACTCGAACACAGCTTTTCTCTGGTATGAACATTAAAGAAAAGCCTAATAACTATGAAGCCATAATAAATGATTTATTTGGAATTCATTGGATATGTAGGTGTGTATTATTAAATTATTAGTAGTCCTTAAATTTTTAAAGGACTATAACAAAGAATATGTTCTTTAAAATAAATTTAGTCTTTTGACAAAATAAATGTGTATAAAAAATGAATAATATAGAATTTAGATTTATAAAAAAAAAGTTTTTAACGTAATCAAGTCGCTATCAATAGACAAACGAATTTTTTCACAATCTTTGAAAATATCTTGAGCTGAAGAACGAACTGCACAAGGCAGGCAGCACTGACAGGACCTGCCCATCGCATCGGAAGGCCTTTGTGTCGCATTCCTGTTGGCTCGTTTGCCCGATTGTTCGCTCCGCCCAAATGCATTTCAATTAAAACATATTTAAGGGGCTTTAACGGTCCGAAGCTGCCGCCTCCGCCCCAATGGGCCCATTCACCAGTGGAGTCGTGTGGCGCTGGGTGGTGCAGTGCGGCGAAGTGTGGGTGGCCCTTGGCCATCGATTATGTGGCAGCATCTCCTCGATGTTAATCAGCCGTTGCGGCACCTGTCCAATCGATTTAATGGGGGCACCATTGGCCATCTCTGGCTCCATTGGCCGTATCAATGGGTTCTGCCATGGTCCCGAATTTTTCAAAGGCTCAGAATGCAAAGTATGGGATTCACCATGCCGTTGCTCGAGTCCTCTCATGAAATGGACACTTTCCACTTGCATCCACCAGCATCCGCATGGAAAAGTGTCCTTCAGGTGGATCGGTTTCTTTGCCAGGAAACACTTTCGGCGAAAACCCTTTGGCTTTGCTCTTGTGTCATTATTTTCATATTAAGCCCGCGAACAAGAGCGGAGATTGGCAGCCTCCGAGCCCCGACCAGAGGGTTGGTGGTTTTCTTTAGTTACAAGCCAGAAACTTTGTAAAATGAGCCAAATTTAAGTTTTCGCGGTATTGAGAGCCCACGAAAAATACTCTCAACTAAAGTTTAATAACCAAAAATAAAGTTTAGAAGCTGAAGAAAAAGGATTTGTTTCAAAGTATGTGGGGTCTTTTAAAAACATGTTTGGTGTAAGTTGGTGTAAGTTGGGTTTGGTGTAAACATTTAAGTTGCGGTAGTTTAAAGGTTCATCTAAAAAACTATCCCTTAGTAAAGCTCTGAAAGAGTAACAGGGTTTATTTTATTATTAAAAACAAGGAAGTTTTCCTTAACTTAAATAAAATAAAACGGATTGGGAGATGATGGTCGGCTTTCGCTCAGCATTGGCATGCAATCCTCGTGATGGTGTCGAAATTTAATTTACACCTTTGCACGTACCCATGCGTGTATGTGTGGGGCTAAAGCATCACCCACACATACACATAAATGCGGCCTGACACACACATTTTGATCCTGATGGGGTCCTGGCAATCAGTGGTCCTGGTGCCCGCAATAAGTCGGTGGCTTCTTCCTTCCGTTTTCTACTTTCATTTCATCCAGAAGCTGATTTTTTATCACTGTTAAAAATACATGGATGGATTATCAGGGGAATCCAATTAAAATAAATATATATCTTTTTTGTTATTGTATGATGGCTTAATTTATGTTTTAATTGAACTTTAATCTTTATTTATGCCTACAAATGAAGAGTTTTTATTAAAAATATCACTGAAATATAAAAATATACAGTTTTTCTGATTAAATAAAAAAGAAACAGGTCTTGTTGATAAGGTATAAAAACTAATATCAAAAAGCAAATATCACAATAATTTATAAAACTTAAAAAAATACAGTTAATTTGTTGTCCTGTTTATAGTTTTTTTTCTGTGCAATCTGCCTTTATGCCAGCGGCTGTGGCAAGCTCGCAGAAACCGCAACAGCGCCCGCAGTGCACAAAAAGTTTTCTTTTGCAATTTAGCTTGTTGCTCTTTTTTCCGCCATTGTTGGGCCTGTTGTTGTAATTGAAGTTTTTGTTGCAGGTATTATTGTTGGTTTTGTTGTTGTACATGCGTCAGACGTGGCCAGGGCTGCCGGTGGTTGGTGTGCGGTTGTATTTGACTTTCGCCCCCGTATGTACTTCGCATTTGCGGCCCGGCTAATGCATGTCGATGCCAATAAGGTTGCCGCTTGGTTTCCGCTGCCCCCCTGCACCCTCAATCCTTCGCACACCTGTTTGGTGTTTATCTTGCTGTTCACACCTGCAAAACTTCTCCACGAAACAGAATTTCTCCTATACGTCGACTAACGTTCCTTTGGAAATTCGTGTAAATTGAATTTATTGAGGCGTGCGTGTGCGTAGTAGATGACTTTGGTGGTGCAAATTGGCTGCTCCGAGGCCGTGGCCCCACTCTTGGCCATATTAGAGATTTTTTTGCCTTCACCCCCTATAGCTCAGTACTTGTTAACGGAATTGCAGCTGCCGCATCAGCTTAATTTGCTGACCAGATGATGCCCGGCCTCGGTTTGAAGACAGAAATGAAAAATTCCCATCGCTAATAGGCAACTTGTTACGCGCGCAAAGTTATGCTATGAAATTTATATTAAATGTTACTTTACTCGCTAGTGGACAGTGGACAGTGGATTTCTGGCCCTTCTGGCAACAGATTGCATTGAAATTCGAGCACAAAAACACATCGACCGGGCCACAAGGACAAAGGGGAACCCAAAGGAGCCGGCAGGAAGGAAGTCATCTTTTATAGTGCCAGCTTACAGTCGCTGGCAAAAGTTCTTTAGAAAAGTAACAGAAAAGTCGCGCGACAACGCTGTCCTTGTGACTTTGGCCACTCCCACAGCCACCGTTCCTTGCAACACTGGAAGAAACCTAAGAATTTAACAAAAATTATACTTCAGGACCTAAGTGACCTAATATATGAGTCATAGAACTTGAACTTGAAATTATTCAAAACAGGAAAAACGTGCTCATTTCTATTTGAAATACTAGTTTTTAAATCTAGCAGAGAACTAAAGATCTACAAATGGAAAACACTATCCTTAAATAGTTTTTTCCAGTGCACCCCCAATTCCGCCGATGAAAGTTGTTAAAGTGCAAAGTGCTGGCGCTGTCCCTGATTAACATAATCCCTTGCAGCGGGCGTGCGACGCTGACAGCTGCTGATGCCTCATCTGTGGATGCAGCTAAAAGTTGCCAAAGGTTAGTTAAGCATTTTAATAAGAGCCAAATGAATTGTAAGCACTTGCAAAATGTCTTGTTTCTTCGTTCGCCCCCTTAACCCTCAACTCACCCTCACCCAGAGAGCCTCCAATCTGCGTTAACCTGCTTCTGTGTGTCTTATGGGGCACAAAATTTAATTTCCTCCGCACTCACACACACAAAAAGTTACGAAAAAAATGCTGCGATGAAGGAAGCAGATTCCAAGGACCTTGTAATGAAGTTTTTCGCTCAATCAACTTTAATGAGAATTATGCCGGCGGCAGAAGGCAAAGACAACTGTCAAAGGCCATGTTAACAACGTGCTAAGCAATTCCTGTACCTGATACCTGAATAATGCCACAAAAATCTGGAATCCCGCACAGTTTCAGTTTCAGGAGTATTATATTCACTCATCTGATGATGGATGACTGACGGTATGGGAGTCGCTTGGAATTTCATTCGACAGCGTTAGGATCTCTAGTAATTAAAGATTCATACACACATGCTGCCTGACTATTTATATTCCTAATTTCGGCCAGAAATTTTCTCAATGAATTTCCATCAGAACAAGTAAAAGTATCTCCCATTTCACTCACTCGAAGCTGTTAATGTAACACACTTCACTCAAGCTGTTATCGACTCTCCCAACCGGCTCAATTCAAGGTCATTGCTTGACACATTTTCCGCTCCACATTTGAGATGTGGGTGCGGTTGAGTGAGTTTTTGCCTGAGCCAGAGATTCGGAGGCGGCCAGCGAAGATGGGGAAAGCACTCAACGCTCCCCAGAGATGGCCTGCTCAAGGGTGAGCTCGAGTGGCTGTGTTTGTGTGGTTGGGCCTTCAGCTGTTTTTATTTAGGCCTATTTCAAATTTTGGCCATGTCATGAATATGCTGCCAGCGCTTAAGAAATACACACACACACAGACACAGGGACGGCAACAGAGAACCTCACAAAGCCAGACACATCGACATTCGTGGTAAATGGCAGCGCGCATGAAAAGCATTTTTCATCAGCACGAATTTCCCGCCAGACATTTTCTTTGTTCTCTTCCCGTGTCCTCCGCTTCTCACTCGTCTTTCTTTTTGACAACGATTTCATAACTTTTCCCTGTCTTCATTATCCTGATTATCGCCTTAGACTCCCCCTGCGCGTCCCTCCGCCCGTCTAACCCCGAAAAAGTAAAGGACCCTGAATTGAGCCATATTTTTGCTTTTTGGGATATTGGGAATATTGCTGGAGCAGCTGACAATTTCTTTTTATTTTTATTTTATTTTATTCAACTGAGCTCGAATCAGACTTCTGAGAAGTTGATCGGGGAGAGAAGACATCTCTGGAGGATAATCCTAGGCCCCAAACGATTATCTAAAGTGAAATTATTATTTATTGGTTAGATTCAAGGAAAACTATACTGAAAAATAGTATGTAGATATATGTATTAATGGACGCTTTTTGGAGATTTGGGCAAAAAGTTATTTTTTATAAAAATACATTGAAATTTTCTTGTTTTGATTTTTGAAAGATTTTGGAAGACATTGAAGACCCAGAGCATGTTATTAAATTATCAAGCGGATAAATATATTTTTGTTTTTCAGAAAATATTTTTGGAAAAACATCAAGATTAGACTACCAAAAAGAAATATACCGGTTGTAAAAATGTGAATTGCAGTCCTTTTTAAAAATATAAAAAGGACTTATTTATATTATAAATAAAACATTATATTTTAAAATAAAAAAAATTTCAGTAGATACCTCAAACTATTTTTTCCGTGTAGCACATACAGTCTTTCCTGTTCTCGGATCTGACTGCCTGTTATATAATCTTTATTGTATTATTTTAATTTTAGAAAACTAAGTTTGCAGCCAGAGGCAAGGCAGCATGAAAGCTCTTTCCAGGCAGCACCGGCAGGGCAGTTGGGGGAACAGGAAAGTGGTCGGTCGGTGAGTCGGATGGTCGGGTTCAGGTAACGGTAAACCAGGAGCTTGCCCGGCAATCAAACTGGCCCCCAACCCCATCGTGCGAGTCGCAGACCGAGTTGAATGAAAGTTCGTCCGGCTTTGCTCGGTGCCGAGATTGTAGTTTGTATTCAATCAAAAGTTTCAATTTTGCTATGGCGCTCATAAAATCCTGGCCACCACCATCGCCTTGCTGACCTCTTGGCAGCCATAGGGCTTGGTTTCGGACCTGGCGTCTCCATCTCCGCCATCTCCGGAGGAGCTCCGGTTCCAGTTTGGCAAACTATGCGTAGCATCGCTTTAATGACGTTGCCGCCGGCCAAAGGTTTTCTTCTCTAAACTTGGCCAACTGTTCTATTTATTTTCTATAGATTTTTGTGTTGGTGTTGGTGGCAAACTTTAATTTGGAAACTATGCGAACCGGTCCCCCATGCCGGACTCGGACTCGGGCTCAGACTCTGACGGAGACTCGGACTTCGCCGTCGTCTCTGGCCTTTGTGTGTCCACCGCGTGTGCACGGAAGTGAAATGTAGCGAAGAGGAATTTAATTTGTTTTTAATTTTGTGTAGATGTTTGTTCAGCTCTCCACTTGTTCGCCAAAAAGGGAAAAAAATAACAAACGTGGACGAGATGTGCGACGAAATTGAAATAAAAATTACGAATAAAATCAAATTAAAACGCGCACAGTTTAAAGTAATAAACAAGAATTATTTTGTTTGGACAAGGAATTCGGATTGCAGTCGTCATTTTATATTCAGATATGTTGAAATATAAGAGAGAAGAGAGTTGGAGAGAAACACTTGAAAATGTCCTGAAAAGTTAGACAAAGTTTGAGGTTTGAAGTTTCAAATGGGAATGTAGGCGACGTTGAACTTTGGATTGATTTATAAAGGCTTTGGGTCCGAAAACTCCATTTACCGAATTTGCTTTGAAAGTTATGTATTTTATCTCAGTGTAGCTGTTCTGTCGTTTTTCTTTCAATCAGCGTGCCCAGCGGGAATATATAGTCGTCCACGAAACCAAAAGCCGGCAGTCATCAGCCGCTGATTGCGGGTATTTTCGCATTTTCGAGCAATTAAAATTTCACTCTGATCTGACGGCTGAGGTTCAAGATGCAAATGCATTTCGGCTCGCGCTTTATCGCCGCTTAACAAATATTAAGGCATATATGTATATAAATTGCTGTGAGAGCGGAAACAATGTGCGAGCTGACTAATTGTCCAATGTTACTTGCTATTTGCCCAAATGAACCATGGAATGTGTTTAAATTTCAGCCTTTCATTATTTTCTCTAGCCTGACTTTTATGCAAAAAGTTATCAGTTTTGGTTTACATACATCTGCCACAAATGACGCTAATTAAGCCGGCAAACAATGCAAATGCAGAACGTAAGTACACCTCCGGTGCTCTCAAACTTGTTGCCAGCCAACAAGCGACAGCAGGCACACAATGGGCTAAAGCTCCGGCTTTGGTTGCAGTTCCAGGACCCTTCCCAATTGGCATTATGGCTTAATGAGCCGCCAGGAGACCTGCCACGCGGTGCAGCAAAATCAGAAACAGAAACGGTAGCAGGAGCAGGAGTATCAGCAGGAGCAGGAGTTGGAGTTGGCAGCGATGCAAAAGCAAAGCAGCATCATTAGCTCTGATTTTCCATGTGCATGTAGCCATTTATATATAGATTTTAGATGGGAGATTACACTTGGAAAAAATAAGTTAATATAAAGTTAAATAATAGTGGTTTTGGATGTAGAATATCTTTATTCAAACTATGCTAAAATATTCTGGCAGGTGTTCTTACACCCTAAATACAAAGAGGGATATTTTTCTGATTTATTTGGTCGGGTGGCACTAGAAAGAACCACTTCAGCAACAGATTTTTTCTAAATACATATAAGAATACAAAAAACTCTTTCTATAAAGAACCATATTAAATGCGCAAATATCTTAAATTGTAAGCATAGTGGTATAGGTTGTTATTGAATATTTTTATAAATTATATTTTCTTTGGGTGCGGCCAGAAAGAAGCTTCCATCTAGTAATAGATCTTGTTAGAGCAACTGACTTGAGCTGAGCACCAAATACTGTACAGAATAACTCCATTAGCTGCTGCCTGTGCTAAGCGCTCAACCGTTGCAGCTGCCTTGGTACAATGGGGCGTATGAGCAATGTGTGCAACAATTGAAAAGCATCCAGGATTTAAGTAGCTGTTAAACAAGTCGAGCAACAGCAACAGCAGCAACACCAACAGCAACTTCCCCTTAACTCGGCGACAATTGTAGCCGTAATTAAAGTTAATTGCAGCCAAGAGCTTTGGCTTCAGCTTCAGTTTTACCCTTCACCCTTCACCCTCCATCCTTCTTCCTTTGGTCTTTCGCCGCCCATGTCCCATAGTTGGCAGGACCCCTGGTGGCTGCCTTGTGGAGCTCATTACGGTAAATGCACATAGCTCAAGTGCAATTAATTTCGCCGCAGCCCCGAAAAATATGCAATAAAAATAGTTGCCAGCACATAAATGAATGGCCAGGACTTGCGGGGGAGTTTGGGGGACTTAATGGAGTCGGAGGGCCGAAGAGCAGGATTACGGCCCACACTTGAAGGGGGAGGGAGCTCTAATGCGACTCATGCATATTTATTACCGTAAACTGGGCAGATACCCGGGAACGAGTCTCGTTAACGGTGCGCTAGTTACCTTCCAATGCCAATATTTTGCCGTAAGGGCATTCGTATGTTGGACAGGAAAAGTAGGGCGTAACAACTAGTTACCAACTTTACGGTTGCTGTTGATTTTCGCAGTTTTAGCCGCCAGGTAGCTTATTGAAAATAACTTTGCTTGGCCCCGAAACTTGTTGTTGGCCCGGCTTGTGGCCGCAGGTAAATGGCGTAAGGAAACTTCTACGTGGAGTGGAGACCAGCTGGGAATTACTTTTCAACCGAGCACGGCCAATCCAGCTGCCAAGTGAAGCAACAGCTCTAAACTGTCGTAATTTCGTGCACAAATGCGCATTTTATTACCCGCCACTCAGGTGCTCTACGCCGGATGTTGAATGCCGAATGCTCCTCCTGTCCGGAGCCCGGAGTCCGGAGTGCTCTGCTGCTCGTCACAGCCCGAGATGCCAGTCGACTGTTGCTAAGCATTTGTTTATTTACACTTGGCCGTCAGAATGGCTCGGTTGTCACAAAAACTTATTCCAGCACACATGCTTTCAGCTGCCAACAAAGTAGTGGCTCTACAAAATTGCCAGAAAAAGCTGTGTTTTTCTCAAGGATATTAAAATGGAAAAATGGAAAATATGAAATGGTTGTACCAAAGAAAACAATGTAATTGCAGCTAAAGTATAAAATCCAAATTAGGCTCCAAATTAGGGGTTTGCTGTACTTATAAGCCCTTTTAATTGCAAACTCAAACATCCTTAAAGACCCTCTAACTATCCTTGTTTGAACCATTATTGTGGCCACAAGTGTAGGCGGAATACACACACAATTCGGACTTTATATGTATTTGCCTGGACGATGCTTATGTACACAAAGGATTCGCAGCGTTTGCCAGAGCCATTGTCGTCCAGGACCCCAGGTCCTAGATCCCAGAGCGGATTTCTAGTCAGCTGCTTGGCTGATAAATAGAATAAACTGATTGCGTGGCGCTGATTGACATTGTGGGAGTCTGCCGTCCCACAAACACTCACACTCACACTCAGGCACTCACACAATTGCAGCGAATATAAATGCAATCAGTGACAAAGGATATAGGGGGAGGGACACAGGAAGCGATTTGTCCTGGGATATGTACAAACGAAACGGAAGGACGAAAACGGGGGGATGGGTAGTCTTTTCTGATACTTAAGCGAGCTCAAGTGCCCCACCTGCCCCCAACTCCTGTTTCGGCCTGGCTTGCCTCCTTCGACCGCAGCTAATGGCATAAAATATTGCGCATACGCCACGATGACCTTCGCCTTTAATGGCATCCAGCTTAAGTTACCTTTTCTTCTGTCTTCGGTCGCCTTTTCCGTTTTATTTTAAATTTTTTTCCAACGGCTGGCCGAGAAACAAACGGACCTTGTTTCAGTTTGCTCACTTGGCTGAGCATATTTCTGCATTATTTGATAGGAAATCGAGCGAAAACGAGCCGGCCAATCTCAGACTGTCAGAGCCCCGAAACAGACCCAAAGCGCCAGAGCCAGCACCCCCGCCTCCTGAAGGTCCTTGGTGTGCTTTAATGGGGATATACTCGTAAACTGGCATGTTCCAGGGGCATCATTAAAGTGCCATATAACAAGTCTGCTATTTGGAGGGGAAATATGAAAAATGGCTAGAGCAAAATGCGCACGGAGCACATGTGGCGCCTGAAGCGGATGCGGCATGAGGCATGTGGCATGCTGCATGCAGCTCCAGCGGAAACGGAAGCTAAGTAAGCCAGCAACAAGCTCCCAATTGATTTAACACGCCAGTCCTAGAGGTCTGACTTGCCCCCGCCACCGCCACCCACCTCCTCTCCATACTCCGTCTTCTCCATTCTCTTTTTCTGAACAATGAAATGTGCCACACTGTGGCAGGAGCTGGCCATGTGGGTGTTGCTGGCGGCACGGTGGCGAGGCAGCTGCAAGCTAAAGTGCAACATGTGCTCTGTGAAAAATATGCGCAAAAAATTTCACACACAAGTGTGCAGCAAAATGCGATGCCACTCAAGCAGCAAAGATGTTATTTATGAGTTGCCAAGGCCAGACCCAGCATGAATAATAGAAACAGAATCACTTTGTCATCTGGGGGGGCCGTCGGGCGGAAGTGCCAGCTAATTGCAGTCTGCCAGGACATCTTTGGAAACTTTAAGTTACCTATTCAGGAGCTCGAGGCGAGTTTCCTGTCCTGTACTTTCAAAATAGATATAATTCAAGGCAAACATTTTCCAAGTGACGGTCAGAGAAGTTATCTGTTTTTTTTTGACTCATTTAAGTTAAAATTACGCGAATACAAAGTAAATCTAGTGAATTATAAAGTGAAGTATAAATATAAATAATTATAATTGATAAAATCAAGAATGTATATTTACACCTGAAAAGGTAAATACAACCTATTTTTAGCTTCTGGGCTGGTAGTATTTTATTCATAGCTACAACTTCAATTTTAAAACTCGTTATGAATCTTACTAAGAATGATTTCGACACATTTTTGAGCGATTTGTTATCCATCACAACTGTATATAGCCCCATAAAGATGTAACCCCTAAGCCATAAAACATATGAATTAGTATTTCCACGAATCGTAATAAATAAATAATTTTATAAATGAGTGCTGTAAATACACTCTATTGGAAATAATTTAAGTTTCTACCTATGTCTAGTCACCACTAAGTTTTCTCAGAGGTTTTTAAAAGCTAATTCAAAAGTACCCTCTTTAAGCCCACTTTAAGGCCCAGACTGCTGGCTCTACATCATAAAGCAATCTCGGGCTTAAGCAAATCGGCTGAAGCCGGCTGAGGAATGGGCAAAAAATTAAGATTCAACGGCAGACCAGGAATTTAATCAAGATGAATGCTGCAATTTGTGCTGGCAACCAAACGCGGCCCGAGTTAACTGTCAAATCTAATTTTGCTATTTATCATTTGGTTAGCGCTGCTGTAGGTTTTCCTGCTTTGGATTTTCCCGCTGCTGTCTCACAAAGGAAAAGCTGAGAGTTCAGGGCAGAGAAGGAGCCGGGGAACTTAATTTTTAATGAGTCAATTTGAATTTGACAAGGCCAAGAGGCTCGGAAGCGCCCGGTTACGCCCACAGTGAGTTTCACTTTGCCGCTTGTCGTTTGTCGTCGTTATGCCAGTTGACAAATTAGCGCAACATCCGCAGAATCCATCAGCCTCATCCAGGCCGAAGCCTGCCAGGGGAACCAGCCAGCCACCAAGTCCCGAACATCTAATTTCGATAATGAAATTCGGAAGTTGCTTATAATTTTCATTATTCGCAACAACAAAGGCCCCTGACGATGGGGAGCAGAGCCAATAGCCGAATTGGTAACAAAACTCTTAGGGCGTAATTACCGTTGGCTATTATTAGTGGCCCCGCTGCCTTTTGCGTGACTTGACCGATCCGATCCAATCCGAGGCGAAGCAAAGCGATTCGGGACGCAAATTGGAATTGGAATTTGTTGGCATTGCGCCCCGAGGCGGACTCATTAGCGTCTGCGGGGGCACTGTACTAATCAACATTTTCACACGCCGGCACCCACGCCGTCCCGGCATCCTCTGTCCCCGTCCCCGTCTTCGGGTCCAGCTCCGACTATCCAAACTGCCCCTTTGGCTCCGAGGAGGAGGCTTCCAGGAATCCGGTTCGGCAGGGCTAAAGCTCAGCCGGAGCCTCGTGGCAAATGTGCAAATTTGTCAATAAATTATATGGACTTTGGCCATGTCCATAAAAACCAGAGACATAAAAAAGAACACATAGGCAGCCGCAGTCAGTGGAGTGCATGATGAAGTACACACGGAAAAAAATTGGATAATCAAAAGAGGTTTTAAGTCAAATCAAATGTTATTGTTCATTTTGGGAGTACACAAGATTTATGTCAAGTACTCTTCTTGGATTAAAATATCAAAATATATTAATTTCTCATTACATAGGGATAGGATCAGGGAAAGGTCAGGAAAGTGATAGGCCGTGAAATTTTAAAACCTTTTGAAGTCTGAAAATACATTTTTTTTATTTTTCCGTGGTTTCCGTTTTACCATGAATTCGTTATTTAATAAACAATATTTATCCATCATTTAGCAAAAATTGTAAGTATGAAAATTAGAAGCGAACAATTTTTTGTACTACTCTAAAAATACGTGTCGTTTTGGAACACCCAATTGTATATTTTAGGTTTTAAGAAGGATAGTGTAACCACTGAATTGCTTATGTATATTTTTGAAATAAATACGAAATTGTAGCACAGAACAATAGCCTGACAAATATGGAAACATTTTTGGACCCAACTTTTCTTTCCATGCATAAAAAGAGGCATTTAGGGTGGGTGTTAGATAGCCTTGGTTAATTACAAAGCAAAATTAATTGCGTGTAACTCCGACGATTAGAGTGGCGGGGATATATCAGGGCAGCAGCTGGCCGTCGGACGGCCGAAATAGAAATGGAAATCATCATCAGCCAGGGCAATAAAAGAAATGTTCGGGCCAGAGTCTGACCTAAGTACTCATAATGAATAGAAATGCGCCATAAACAAGCCGAGAGGTGGCCCAGAGATGCTGCCGGCATCCCCGATCCCCCGATAAAAAAAGGAAAGGTCCTGGGCCACATTTTGTTGTGCCCCGGCATTTGACTCATTTGCACATGACAGGAGCAGGCATAGTCACAGGCACAGGCAGGGATACATTGGCCCGATCCCGGCTGGCTCTTTGGCAACTTAATGGGAACAGGCTGGCAGCAAAACTGGCGACTCCGGCACGCTGGTAATCTCCTTTTTATGGCATCCTGCGATGGAAACGTGCGAACGTGCACTGCCTCTCTATGAGGTCAAAGTGCTACGGGCTGCGGCGGCCCCGGGTTGATAGTTGAATTTATTCAAATTGAGTTAACACTTCCCGGAGCAGAAAGGTCAAAGTGGTTGTTGTTCTTCCCAAGAAACATGTGGATAAAATGAAAATAAAAACTAGCAAAAAACAGATACACAGTGAGGATTTTTGTTTCGTGAAATAGTAGTCAGCGTTTTGAAAATAATTTAAAACATTTATCAGAATTAGGGTCAGGGCTTCGTACACAATCACCTGGGCCCAATCTAAATTGTATGTTTGGGGCTTAAAAATAATCCAAACCATGAAAAATATTATATTCATGGACTGACAAAGGACAAATTTATCTTTCCATTCATAAGCTCCCCCGTTTCTTATCCGGGCATGTCGATCTCAGTGTTTGCGGTCTCATGTTTTATTGATTGTGCAATAGTCTTGATGTTGAATATTCATTACAATGCATTGTCCTGATTCCATTGATTTCAGCTTAGCTGGACCAATTTCACAGTAAACAAACAAACCAGAGCACCAGCAGCGACATTCAAACAAATTTCCAGGACATTTCAAATGTGTGTTCGTGTGCGAGTGCGGATGTGGGTGCATTTTGGGGTTTGTGGCAATTATTGTTGATTGAATTGGCCATTGTTTTCGCATGCCATTGTCGATAAGTTGGCGTATGTACATTTGATTTAAGCCAGGCCATCAGTGACCGACCAAGCGAGTCCTTGACTTGAGCTCATTTAACGCCGCATCTGGTGCAGCATGGTCCACAATAAACAGAGTCCTGTTTGGATGCACATGTAATTGAGTGGTCCATGGCTGCCAGTTGCTGGCTGAAATAATCAGTCAATTATTCGCCTGCCTTTGGGCAGAAGGGTTGTGCCACAAAAAATTCATCAACTGCTGCAGTTTTTTGCCCAACGAGCACAAATTGAAAAATCAAGCAGAAGCTTAAAAACGCAGCACGAGGGTGCAAAAAAGCAAGAAATAAAGGCAAAAAGTTGCACGCAATTTTCACAATTTCCAGGATAACCAGGGGGCAGATGGAGTGCCGGAGAAGGTGGAGTAGGAATTTGTTTATTTCCAATTTACTTACCCGCCGTACTGCGACTCTCTTCCTGTTGAAACATCAATGTCCTTTGTTTTTGCTTTTGGAGCAAACAAACTTTTCCACTGCGTCGCAATAAATTATGTTCCCCAACTGCAATCAAAACAAAAAGCCGGCTGCATTGTTGCAACAACTACAATATGGCCAAAACATTGAGGCCCGCACTCCCCCGCACTCGAAAGTCAATGCATTTCAGGGAAAAAAATAAAGAACCAGCAGGCTGGAGAACTTTTGTAGCCAACGTTGCGTATGAGTTATGGGTGCTGCGAGTAGACCTCCCCTGCTACTTGAACTTTTTCAATTATTTCTACCAGAAACTGAAATAAAACAGAGCCCGGCTCAATGACATTGACGAAATGTGCCAAATATGCATAATATTCCATAGTTTTAATGGTCCTTTGTGGGTTAACCCCAAGAGAGACTCTGGGGACTGCTTAAACTTAATTGGCTGTTGGTGGGTTTAGAGCTCAAACCACTTATGATGGTGTATCAACTTTCGAGCTGTGTCAGTTGCGAATGCTATACAAATTATTAATTGCCGCAAAACGCACACAAATTATGATTAATTACGCCGCACAATAGCTGAAGACAACAAACACCACACACTCGCCCACACACCACATCCCATCCCGCATATCTGCTGAGCAAACAAAAGCAAAAGTGTATCTATGCCTCGGCTGCCCAGCCCCCTTTCGCAACGCCTATGCTCTGCCATTGTTATTGGATGCTTGGAGCGGCAGGAGCTTGTCATGATTTATTATTTGCACTTGATAATGACGCATACGAGGAGCTGGAAATATGACTGGGGGGGTGGGTTACATGGACAAAAATCATTAAGATGTATACATCTTTTCGCCTTCTACAGATAGAGGAAATAAATATTGGAAAATAGGTTGTATCTGGCCAACATTAAAGGTTGAAAGGTCATCAAGAGAAAAGCTCCAATAAGCCAGAGATTAAAAAGCCTGTTCTTTTTCCAAGTGCATGGAGTGGTCTGTCTCTGTTCCCGGCTATCGCTGCCCCATTGACAGGCGTATATCAAAACAAAAGGCATTTGCGTTTGACCTTTGACCCCGGCCAAATTTTCTCCCCATTATACCCACATCTGGGGAAAGCCAGCGAGTAAGAGCCAGAATCCCAAGAAGCTCTCTCTAGTTCTTATCAGAGTAACTGCAAATGGCGTGAAAGAATGCGCAACGCTTTATTTTTATGAGCCAGCAGATAAAGCTGGCCAAGTGGCAGGATAGCGCGGGGGCGTGGCATTATTATGCAGGCAGCATAATAAAATAAAAATGTCGAGCTGACACCAAAGGAGGAGCACCAGAAGCAGGAGCAGGGCAGAAGCTGGAGCAGAAGCTTACAAGCAATGTAATATCAACATGACAGCCATAGAAAATGTTGTAGACGGCCACGCCACATAAAAAAGCGCACAATTATGTTTTGCCATGGATGAGCAGAACAGGGCGACGGCAGGACGAGGGCAGGCGGGCAGGACGCTGTTGGTGCTAAGTAGGTAATGCGTACAGTTGGTGTCCTGAAAGTGGCAGATGTAATCGTGGCACAAGGCAAGTAGAAAGCCTTTATTAATTTTGTACATTTCAGCGCAAAGCTCTTGGGCAAATCATTTGCTCGACCATAAGAATGTGGCCAAAGTTGGCTCAAAGGCCAGAGAGCCGGGCAATTACCAGAATTTCGGCCTCGGAACGGAAACCGCAAATATGTTTTCCTGCCTGTAAGTTCTTCTACAGAACCCGCTGGTGAAAAAGTTTAATCGAATTTGGAATTTAACTGCCTAAGGACTTAATGAAGAACATTCCTGGACCATTCCATCGAATGAAAATTGAGTTATCTCCTAATGGAATGAAGGACAAACAAGAATACCTTGAGTTAAAGTGCTACAGTATTTGCTCCGTATGTGTGAATAACAGACAAACACACTCAGCCGCAGAGGTGGCTTCGCCAATATGAGAGCTGTCACCAGAGACGACAGCAACGGAGATTCTTGGCAAAGTTTATTAATTAATTTTGTTGATTTTGTCACGTGTTGGTAATTTTGGTAAAATCCGCAAAATCACACAGTCATCCTGCCAGTCACACACACACACCCACAGCCTGGCAAATACTTGAATGTAACCACCCATGGCTATACGGGCCAGAAGCCAAAACCAAAAAGCCGTTCCAAAGCCAGGGAAAACCATCGGAGATTCCGGCTTGGGCCACCCGGAGGGGCATCAGCGGCCGGAGAAGGCGCTCCTGAATGGTTAGGAGCAGCATCCATTAGTCAAATGGCTTTCTGTTGCTCGTCGTTAGATGCTGGCCCGGCTGCCCTTCCTGCCCCAGCCATTTTAGCCAGCCATCTGAGCCAGCTGCCCAGGTGCCCAAATGACCAGGAAGTCGCTAGGCCACCCACAGTGGGTTTGGGGCCGCCACACGAAATACATATTACATTATGGCCATGTTTATGACGATTATTGTTATTGCATTTCGCTCTCCTGCAAAAGTCAATTAAATGGTTTTGCGGCCAGCGACCATTTGTTTCGTAATTCGATTATGATTTTCGGCCAGTAATCTGGCTGCGAATGCCATTATAATTTTAATATGTTTGCCATCGGCAGGACTCTCAAACAGCTGTTGCATGGGAGCTCCAAAAAGTATACTATGGTACAGTAAATGAAAGTGGAAAAGTGTCCGCTAATATTTACGCAAACATTTTAAAGAGCCTGGAACTGATTAAATGGCATGAATTTAATTAATTTGTGATGTTTGATGACCAAGTGGTAGTATAGATGTTGTAGAAATTAAAGATTTAATAATAAAGTGCCACAAGTTGTTTTATTTACGGCAAATATTATTCCAACTAAAGAAAACTTTACATTGGAATACAAATATTTGTTATGCTGTTTGAACCATCAAATGAAATTATTCCGATGCTAAAATCAATATGGAAGGATGTGCTGGTTTTTTGCTGCACGTACATATCGTACTACCGCATATATGCAAAGTAAAGCTCTCCATTATTTTATCGTTCACCCCGAGGCATTCAAATGATGCCATCCAGCTCTTCTCTTGACGCATTTGATGGCCAATTGCGACGAAGTCTTGTGGTTGTTGTCTTCGGCCAGGGACTCTATTCCTGCTGCTGACATGGCTGACTTAATGGACTTTGGCCATCATTAGTGGTCCTTTGGCAGCTGCCCGGCAGAAGGCTGACCGCATGTCTGCCATAATTTGGTGAGGCCAACGAAATGGAATCGCATCGAACGGCATTGCCTGCTGGGTCGGGTCATAATCCACTCATATGTTCAGCGCTCCACGAGCGGCGTTCCATTTGCGCTTTGTTGCCATCAATTGTGCATTGAACTGTGCAAATGTTTGTGTGTATAAGGACCCCGTAACCTTCCACCCCCATGTGGGTGGGTGGCCTCTTTGTTTTCTTTTCGCTAGAAAGAAGCATGCGCAAGTTATTTTTCTTTTCGGAACAATTGAGGCTGCCTTAATCTTGGGATAGTTGCTCCAGGCCCCATCGAAAAGCTGCAAGCTTTTCAATTTTCCGCAGAACCGAAGGGGAGCCCCAGAATTATGCTGACGCATTTAAAATGCAATAAATGTGGGCGTGCGGCAGTGCGACAGGGCCGAGCCAGCAATTTTTGGCAGTCGTGCAAAATGTCAAACATGTCAATCAAAAGTCATTTGCTATGCTGCCCACACGCCAGCGTTGGAATTTTTGCCCGAAAGGAGCAGTTTGGCTGTCGCCTGCTGAGCTGCATTTCAGCTTCGTCCTGGCGTGGGGGACAGTGCACTAGTCGTGTGACAGGACGCGTCAATCGCTCGACAATTTGGCGGGTCCGCTGCCACCCAAATCCGCTTTGTGCATCCCCGTTCGAGGGTCCTTCTTGCCACGCCTTTCCCTTTCGAGGAGTCCCTGCTTGACAGATGCAACCGAAGGCTTTGTAGCAAAACTTTTCGGCTTTGCGTTCTCTCAAAAATATTACTAATAACGTTGGGGCAGAGTCAAAGGGAAGTCCCTTGATGTTCTCCCCAAATCGTGAGCCCAATTTAAATTTTGCTTCAGTATGTCATGTGGCGGCGAAGCGTGAGCCTTGTTCGTGATGCTTGGCATAAAGATTGACTCTTGAAATACTCTAAAGTCTTAAAACCTCTTAAGCTTGGGCTTGGGAATAGCCCTTTATTCATTCCTGACTGAAACCATTTAAAAAATCAAATATAAAGGCTTTTCTAGCTCAGTTCTTCTAATAGCTAGAATTATTTACTTATTTTTAAAGAAGAGTATTTAAAGTTCATGTTATCCGTCCAAATATTGCTCCTGTTTTTATATATGTGCTTTATGTTTGATTTGTTTGCGGTTGCAGGTTGCGTCTTCGGCCCGGGGCGCCTTCCTCGTGCGGAAGGGGCTTGGATTGGGGATTTGGGGGCGGTTGGAGTTGAAATTTGTGTAAATTGAATTTATTGAACTCTAATAGTCCCACGTGTGCGCGCATATCTGCTGCTATGCCAGACGCTCCTGACAGGCGTCAGGATATGTGAAATGTGTGTGCATGCAAGTTCCGAGAGGTGAAGACGTTTGATGTCAAAATTGCTGCAAGGCGTTATTTTTCCAGTGCCCGTATTAGTCCCTCCTGTATGTGTGTATATAAGAAGGCCCTAGTGTGTGTTGGTGGCACTGGGGTTGGTGGTATTTATAGTCTACTTAAAGGATTCCCCCACAAAGCAATTTCAAGTTGCGGGGCGTCCTCAGCCCGGACGTAAGTTCGGATTTCGATGACGGGATTCTGCGAGCACGTCAAGCGAAGACAAACAATTTAACTGAACGCTGAAAAAGGGTGAACACCCATACGTATGCGTTGGGGTGTGTAAGCTGTGCGTGTGTGTTATTTGTGGACTGGCGTCGCCGCAACAACCACAAATATAAAAGTACCAACCCAGCACCAGGGCCTGCTGTCGCTGTCGCTGTTGCTGCCACCGCCGGCGAGGACTTCATTTCGAATAATTTACATTTTACGGAATTTACGCTGAAATTTTAATTGGAATTTACTTTGCGACTTTTTCGTGGGCGACCGGGGCGGGGTGGCGCTAATTTATGGCTGGGAAAAGTTTCGGCTCGTCTTCCGCTTGTTGACAAGCCAAATTTGTCATGCATTTAATGGCTTAGACAGCCGGGCCGCGCCGTCAAGCCAGTATTGAGCCGCTTGTTCTACACGCACAATGCGTGCAAGACAACGGGGCGTATGCGTTATGTACATCCCAGCCGCCAGCCGTCAGCAGTCACCCGTCAGTTCCAGGATATAGACAGAGCCATAAACATAAATAAGTTGCTATCAGAAGAGCAATAAAGATTATTGCATCAGTCAGAGCTTATAATATAATTCCAAGTTATATGTTTGCTCGTATTTGATTGAAATCGAGAAACTTTTTCAATTTTATGGACATTCTTAGTAATGTATTAGCTTTCGCATGAAATGCTGATTTGAACTCGATTCAAATCGAAGTTTGAAGTTTGATTCCGATTACTTATTCCAAAAGAATTCCCTTTACACCTTTGCCCTTCACATTGAGTGAAAAGTGATTAAAAAAAAACTCCCTGCATCCATAGCCGTGGGAATGTAACCCATTAACACACTTTTACAGGCGGGCTGTTAACAAATGTTTAACAGATGGCCGAGCCATTTTCTCTCATCATGGCGCTCTCTTTGAGTGCAACATACGCGCAGCTCTCGCAACGGCAGCGCAATGGCTGCCTCTACTCAAGTTCTGAGCTGAGCATGGCGGCGCAGCGCTCATCTCGTGTAACTGTGAGTGTGCCAATGGCCGAACCGAGTGACTCCACGCGACTTGACTCGAGCGACTTGGCGAGCTCGAGCTTCGGGCGGCGCTCATGGAAATTCGTTCATTCATTCAGTTCATTCGTCTGTCAACCGTCTGGTGGGTGCGTTGCCGCCGCTGTCCCAGTCCCAGTCGCAGTAGCAGTCACCGTCGCAGTCGCAGTCGCAGTCACTCATTCGCCCGATGCTAGGTGTTCGCTGCTGGCATTCGCAGTCGCATGCTGAGAGGAAATAGGCGCGTTTTCCCAGCTTCCCAGCAGAGCAGTGAGAATCGCACTCCTAACGGGACGCCAGGAGCACACCAGGAGCAGAGACATCAGATTAATGATTATTGTCCGCGATTACAAGCGCATTGATTGCTTACAGCGCGAGCAGAGCGTACAACGGTAAATCTCCGCACCCCACCGTAGCGCGTAGGGGGCGGGCGCGTGCCATTGCGTATACGCCGCGTTGCCGTCGGCCGCGATGTGACATTGCTTGCTTGCTTCCGTTGCACTTATCGCAGAAATGAGGAAAAAATAAAACTGCAGGGCCGTGAAATGCATTCGCCGCCAATTTAAGAGAATCTAGTGTGAAATTACAACAAAACAAGAAATTTCAGGAAAATGTGCAGCAACCTTCGCGGAAAATATTTCGAAAAAATTAATGTGGTTGTTGTTGTTGATGTTGCAGCTGTGTTTTCCGCTTTCGATTCTATTTCAGTTGTCGTTTAGTTTTCAGTTTCGTTTTTGTGATTATTTTGTGAAATTCATAAAAGTATTGTCGCGCAAATATGAAACAAACAAAAAAGCCACCCGCCGCACGTTCGCCAGGCTTACATGCTAAACGGCCATCGGAGAAATGTACAATATACACACCGCACTTGTACAGAAACGCGCTAATCGCAATCGCCAAAGTTATTTGTAATTTGTGTGCTCGGTGGCCGATGCAACAATCGGTCCCGGCCCTCGACCAGTCCGCCACTCGGCCAGAAGGGAGAAAGACTATAATGCACTTGGATCGGCGAACGAGCAGTAGCTTTTGCCATAACGATAACATAAATAAGAATTGCCAAGCGTATCACCGACGGCAGAGCCACTCATCTGGGGCAGCCCAGAACGCTGTCTATAAGCCAAGTCAGCCACTAGCCCACTAAACACACACATACTCGCACTCGTAATGCCAAAAGCCCAGGGCACTGCAATCAAAGTTGGATGTACTATATATATGCGATGTTGGGTGGGGAAGGGGACATGTGGAGATGTTGAACAGCAGAACTACAGAGCTACAGAACGGAAGTGTTGATATCGCCGCTGCCTGGCTCAGGCGGTGTAGGAATTGTCATCTCATAACGACTTAAGCTGCTCGGCACGCAACATGACTGAGCAGCGTAGTCAGCATTTCTGCACCTCCCAGGCGAAGCCCCCTTAGTGGCCCCACACTTTCAAACAGGCAGAGAAAATCCTTACTATTATTATCCAACGTAGGCTACAGTTTTCAATACAAAAGTATTTATATTAATAGGAAGAAAGTCTTTTCCAAAATGATAAGATTTCATACTTATGTCCTATGACTTCGTACAACATATGTATATCAATTTCTCTCTGTGCACTCACTGCCATTGCCCCCGGGGGTCACACTCACACACTTGAAGCCACAACAAACGCATCCACAAACGAATCTTGGATGGGATACCGACTACGACAACGACTACTAGACTAGAGATGGCGATGATGATGATGATGACAATGGGCGGATGATGGCAAAGTCATTTCTTTAAAGGTTATCTATCTCTCAGCCAGCCAGCCAGTTGCTCTGCCTCTGTGTGCACTGAGTGATTTTGTTTGCTTACGCCGTCTATTTATTTTCTATTTATTCGATTTGCATTTCCACTCTTCGAGCATCTTGCCTCGAAGCGTAGCCGAAACCCTCAAGATTTCCAATGCAAATTCTAGTGTTTAGTTTCCTCCGAGTCACTGCAGAGCTCTTTCGGGAGGACTGTCCCTATACGCGTGTGTTTGGGGGAGCTATTTGGCTGCTGACTCGGCTTTCAGCATTTCGGCAGCACATAAATCTCAACCGTCCAATCACTAACTGGTGAGTATCACAATAAATAATATTTGCAATTAATTAACATTGTATATTTTATGGTCTGCTCACCGCTTGTCCCAGACAATGTGGACCCGCAGAGCTTGTAGATTAATCTCGCAATCAGCTTATAGCCAAATCACTCCTCAGCTACTATAAATCGAACCGAAACACTGTCGAGTCGAGATTATTTCGTGTCAGCTTTAAGATTAAAGCTTACTGAATCAGGTCGTTTATGACTATGGATAAAGAGTAATTATTTTTCAATTTGTTTCGAGTTGTCGACTCGAGTCATTAGAAGACTTGAAAGGTGTTATTACAGCGGTAATCATAGGTGCAATTATCTCACTTCGTAAGAACGATCTGAATACCAGCTGTCACCTCAATTAGTTTTCAAAGAATATCAAACTGTTGAAATAATTAATATATTACTTTTACTTCCGAGCATGATAGCCCTTTAAGGGCAATCAGTTTCAGGTTGAGACTTGTAATCAGCATTACAGCACTCACTTATCACTGCTGATTTCATTGTGCCTGTAATTTGATTAAAAACCAAGGTGAATTGTAATCATTGCGATGGGGCTCTTTCATCCCAAATGCAATCACTGCGAATTAGGAACGAAATTTGCATTCCATCCCGTCCCAAAATGGCCAAAACGAATGGCCAAGAACTTCAAAATGGCGGGCACAAGTGGGCTGGCTGCAACATTAATGCAATTGTATTTCAACTGCCCGAACCCCGCTCCCGCTGTGCCCCCGCCCGACTGCAAACGCAATTTAAATGCGATTACACTTTGGCCAGCGGCCACGCCTAGTTCGGGCGGGGGCTTTGTGAATTTTCTGGGCTGGCTCATTAATTATGATACTTTGAGTTTCGCGTGGCGACGATGGCTTGCGGCATGTATCGGAAATACACGTTAAAGCGGCAAATAACCGCAAGCCGATCAACCACACACCCATGCCTCTGCACACACAGGGCGTATACTTAATGACACTGAGGGGATGAAACAGCGAGTCAGAGGCAGCACTATAGGTGTTTAAAACTTTCTTTAAAAGCCGACTTCTCGGGGATGCTGGGCTATGTCTTTGGGGCTTCGGCGTTGGCGTCGGCGTCGGCATTTTCTTGCTCAATCAACTTCAATCAAGCAGGAATTTTCAATGTAATTTGTGGTTTCAAAAGCGCTGCTGCCTTCGCCGACTCGAGGAGGTTCGTCGCTGAGGCTGTGTCAAAGGCAGCCATTGAATGTGTAGAAAGGCAGAAAATTATCGACAAAGCCCACAGCACTCTCACACTCGCACAGCTCCACGCACACCTCTCCTGAGAAAGAAAAAAGGAGGATAGTCGACTATGGGATACCCGGTACCTGTCCATTCTCTATGATAATAATTCACTTTATAAGAGCTAAGTAAGGAGCTATGCTGGTTTTACTTATTCTTTAGATAGGGAATACACCCTCTAATGATGGCTGTACTTATTCTCTAGATAGGGAATATACCCTCTGTCCACTTTCAGATAGTCCCAAACAAATATACCCCCCTACATAAAAGTTAGACCCGTGGAACAAATGAAGCAGTGTGAAAATCTTGTGTTGGGGCCGCTCTCCTTCCGCTTGATTTGATGGCCTCTGGGCTGCTTCCGCTCCCCGCTCCTACTCGTCCCCTCGGCTTTTTGGCCCAACTTCAAATTACAGAGGCAAAGCCGGAGAAGGCAAGGAGGAGGTCGAAGGAAGAAGGACGCAGGACGCAGGACGACGAAACAAAGCGGAGGAAGGAAGGAAATGCTCGCCGTCTGTCCGCTTGATTAGAAAAGCTGCAAGCGATAAGAACGTCCTGGCGGAGAGGCGAAAAATAAAATAGGATTCTAATTGAATTTTATATACCCAGGTTCTGGTTCTGGCCACTCGTTTTCCCTTTATTTTCCTATGGATTTGGTCTTTTTTGCATTTTGTTTTTAGTTCGCACTCCTTGCGCTGCAGTCCGCCCGCAGCCCGCAGCCAAGTGTCCGTTTGATGTCCTTGTCTTGTCGCCGGGACTGATTTATTGGGCCTCGGAGTCCAAGAAGAAGGCGCTGCGCTTTTCGGGCTCCAGCTTGTCCGGCTTGTCCGGCGTTTTTAATTGCCTGTCACTCCGCACGCCTCGGCCAGCAAGCTCAGCATATCAAGAAAGAGTCTCCGGCAAGGGTCTGGGAATTAAAAGTTGCTATCCGTAGCTGGATCTTAAACGGGCACTCGAGTAAGGGGAGAAGTTGTATCAGTCTCTATTGTTTTTGATGTTATCTTAAATACGGAGTGGTCATCACAAACAGATACACTAATTGAATTCATAACTCTAATCTAATGAATCATTTTTTTGTGAGCTTGGAAAACCAGTTTAGTCAATGGGTATTCATTTTCGCTTGAGGTGATAAACAACAGCCAAAGAGGCTCGTGCCAAGATAAGTAATAGAAACCAAAGCCATTACTTTACGTTCATGTGACACAGATCCTAGCTGCATCCTGTTTGCCCGAAAGTATGGAACTTGAATGTATTTACATTCTGCGGTGAGACAGTTTAAAGGGCCCCGCCCGAAAGCAACCACAGAAACCGAGTGCCCCGGAACCGGAACATCCCCCGCCGCAACCAAGAGGCCCGAAAGTGGGTGAAACTTGACACAGTTGTCACTCACTTTCGCCCCCACACAGGCACGTAAATAAAGGACAAAAAACGTGTGTATATAAAAACGTAACGAAACGAAACAAATCAAATATTTAAAGCTCATTGAAGCGCAAACTTTGACACATGTTAATCGCCTGTCGGGGGCACTTTTTGTGGCATGGCCAGCCGGCAGGCGGCAGGAGGCAGCATGGCAGAAGAAACTTTGATCGAAACGAAGATAGATGGTTCGCCACTAGCTGCGACTAACTAACATTATCTGATGACCACATTCAGATCCAGTTACTGCCCACCCGCCGGGTGAGCTGCTGCCTCTGCCGTTGCGGTTTGGGCCCAGTCAAGATAACCCTTTGTTCTGGTCTTGGCCTCGGCTTTGCGGTTGCCACAGCGCGACGCAATTAATGGCCCAGCGTGACTGCGCTTGCCTCAATGTCAGTCGATGTGTCGGAGAGATCTATCCGTGGGGATACACACAAAAATTATCTTGGTCCTTTTTCTATTAGTTTTTAAGACTAATTCTATGTGTTACATAATAATTTAAGGATGACTATAATCCTTCTATGAATTAGATGAAAATGCAATGTAGAAAGATGTCCTTTTTTTTTAACTGTGCAGTTTTTAAAGGTCACCAGACCAGGGTTCTCTCATGCTGTGTGCGCCTGCACTTGCTGGCTAGAATTGTCTGCTTAATTTGGGCCACAGACCGAACCAGTGCCAGAAACCTTTATTTTTTTGCCCAGTTTTGGACGCGGCTGGCACTCAGCGGGTGATAAGCCAGGAGGCGAGGAATAAAAGGGCGGAAAATGGAAAATAGTTGAGAAAGTATGCAAATCAGAGGGCTGTCGGAGCTGCAAAGAGGCCGGAAAGAATAACACGACAGGCTCAACACCTGAACAGAGAGCAGCAAATGCGCTTTGCTCTGCCATTCCGTTTGCCTGCCTTTGGCCCGTCAATAAAAATACACAAAATACACAAAAGCCAGATGGAGATGGAGATGGCTGGCTGGGAAGCTGCCTGCCTGCCTGCTTGGCTGCCTAAAAGCCAAGTTGAATGTGCTTGCCAGAAAGGATTTGGCAATGGAAAGCAAACAAAAAGGCGCACAAGTCGGAAAGTGAAATTTTTGCCAAAACCAGCTTACGAACACATAGAGTGGCAGGAATCGCCCCGGGTTTCTATGGATTTGCGAGCACACAGTGCGTATGCGTGATGGATTTTCAGATTCCTATCTGCCGCACTCGAATAAAAAACACAACAAAAAGGGGATAACTAGAAAGCGGCTTAGCACGCCGCCCCAGGCCCCCACAATGAAGTCAATTAGAGCAGGTCAAGTGAGTCGAAGGTCGGACTTAATTTCATAATTTATGCAGCAACTCCCTGCAGACTCTCAGATTCGGATTTCAATTTGGAACTCCGCACCCGTGCCAAGTGGGCCAATGGAGTGTTATGCTAATGAAAACGAGAGCAATCAAGTTGGGATCGGGCGCAAGGAAATGGATTAAAAATTAAAGCCAAAGCTGCAGCAAGAGTCACAAATGCAAATGAGGGAAATTAAAACGAAAAAATATCAAGAAAAACATGAAGAAACGAAAACTTTTCGCAAAGCTGTCTGGGGCTGAGGAAATCTTTCAAGTTTTAATTAGTTTGCCATGCAACCGCAGGAAGGACGAAGGAGGTGAGGGTGTGGCTGGGCCTTTTATAATTTAAGTTTTTGCTATTTGCTGCTGGATGGATACTTGGCCATTGGTTACACTCTGGTCGGGGCCCTGGTTGTTATTGGTGGTTGCTGTCAAAGTCCAACAAGCCAAATGAAAAGCTCTAATAATTTTTCTACTGGGAGAGGAGGTTGGAGGTCAAAACATACATTTGAATTGCACTAAATTCTTAATTGACTTTGCGCAGCGGCGTCAGCATCTGCAACAACAATAACGAAATCAAATTAATTGAATATTACGCATACGCCATGTTTGCAGTGCAATAATTTCCATTTGCATCCAGCCGAGTGCCATATAAGCACTCGCTGCAAGTGCCTTCCTCTCCACTCGGCACCCATATATTCACACTTGATTGGCCGGCTCCGAATGCACTATAAAACAGTGTAAAGTATTTGCCATTCAGATTCTAAAAACAAACCAAAAATGTTCCTAAAAATAAGGTCAGCATAAATTCTATTAAAAACAGGCACTTTTCAAAAGTAAATATTGGCATAGCAGTAGACTGTTTGGCTGCCAAACCCTAAATGATTCATTTAGCCAAGTAATGTGATATTATATTTCATTATTTGAGTTCCCAGCCAAGCCAATCAATGTCGGCTTTTGTCTACACCTTGAGTATTAAGGCGATTTCTTAGCCATATTTAAGCTATTCACCATGGGAAGTTGGCTGGCTTCTTTCATTCAGGCATTCACTCATTCCTTCAGAGGCCTGGCTAATCGTCTTTATTTGTTTCCATTAAGCTGCAATTGAAGCCAAAACGTCTGTACACAAATCAATTTTTGTGTTTATTAACTTTGTCGATGCCAAATGTCTCGTACATTAGACAAGAGAGTCGAAAATAGCCGTCCCAGGCCTAGGCCCAGGCCCAGGCCCAGGCCAGGGCAAACAATATTTTAATATGCCTGACCAGCGGCGGACGCAGATGAGCTTTATGGCCAATTATCTATTCTATGGACTCCCATTAATGGTCGAATCGAATTTTCAACGTATTCCGAGGGGGCCGGTGCGCTCCGAGGGGCAGTGTTTGGGGAACTGGGCGAATCGGGGGGCGGAGCGCTATTTGTTTACTGGGTGTGAAGTGTTTTGATTTGCTTGCCAGATTATAATAAAATTGGGCTCTCCGCTTTGTAATGCGAAGATTATTCGACGGCACGACGACAGCTTAGTGGGTTTATTTATTATTATTATATTTTTTTTGGCGTGTGCCGTGTGTTGTGGGGCGGAAGGTGCCCCGCCGGTGTTTATGCGAATAGTTATCGTTTGTAATTGCGATTGCACTTGTTGGGGCTCTTTATGGTTTGATGAGCGACGTTTTACGACTACAACATATTACATTTAATTGGCAGATGTCGCGGCCATGCTAATGCCGGCCCTGGGGGACAAAGTGAAAACGAAAGCCCTGCGCGGGCACTAAAATGTATTTGCCTTCAGCTTTTTTCTGGCTGCCAGGCTCAGATAATAATATTCGCTCGCTGCGACAACCCATGAAATTAATTATTAATTCCTGTATGCGTACTCACTGGATGGATGTTTATTTACGAAGTGCGAACCGCAAAATTGTTTTCGATTGACCGGCTTCATAAATATTAATGCAGCGCGTTTACCTTATCCGCACGTATCGGATCCGATGTACTCTGGGAATAAAGATATGATAATTGCGGGAATTCTATTGTGGCGGACCCTTATGGGTCTCCGATATCTCCGATACAACCGCTGTATCGGTTCAGTTTTGTTCTGATCTCATTTGATGATATCACGACCGCTAACACGGAAACGTTCACTTTAAGTGGATAATAATGGGAATCTATTGCGTTCAAAGACATACGATACTGTTGGGATAAGCCGATTTCTGCCGGACCACACGTCGTATGAGTGATGTTACCTTTTCGCCTTTTTTCCTTTCCACAGGAATGGCTGTGAATGTGAATGCAATTATGATATGATGGAATTTTCATCAATTAATTTCGTTTTATTTACTCGTAGTCATGACTCAGCCATGGCGGTCTATATCGGCCTCCATAAAAACATTTAATTTCTGCCTGAATGAACTCACTCGGAGGCTGTCAAAAGTTGGCCATTAAAAGTTAACTCGTCCACTTTTTATTAGCAGTAAAAAATATGCCTCGCGGAAATTGCACGAGTGTGTAGCCTTTATGGCCTTTTATTGAATTGGATTAACAGCAATAGCCCGCGGCGAAAGTAAATGATTTGATTTTACGGCTCCCGATCCCACCCATGATCCCTCAGAATCCAGAACTAATCCCGCCTCCCAACGACCCGTAGTACGTAGTATCTCTCCGCTCGTTCATTCACAAAAGTTGCGGCAGCTTTGCGGTGGCGGACTTTGGGGTCAGCTCTTAACGACAGAGGCGTCTATTTTCGTTATTAATAAGTGCATGTGTAATGGTTGCAGCTGCAGCCGCCGTCGACTGCGGCAGCGACTGCGACAGAGGCTGAGACGGCAGCGGCAACGGCGACGGCGGCTACGTGAGCGACGCCAAATGCGAGCGCCCCATGAGCACGTACTCTAAATTGAAATTCATATCATAGCTGCCTCTGTTTGCGAGTTCCAACTGCGAGTGTGTCTGGCCTGGTGTGTACTTATATTGCGGCAATATGTGGGAGTGTGTACTTAGAATATTTCTTTTGTGGCCGCTCCATAAACAATTATGCATTAAGTCGCTGGCGGTGGCGGTGGCGATCCAGCTTCCAAAGTGTGAATGAGCGCTGCTCGGCGGCTGGAGATGAAACTGAGGAAGAACTAGATATCAAAAGCGGGTCTCTGATTTGACTTCTAATTCCGGGGTGTTCTCAGAAACACTTTCCATTAAACGGGATTCACAGGGTAAAAGACTATTTTGCTAATAATACTTTTATTGTGTTTAATATTCTACCCGTCTCTTCGAAGACGCTTATAGGTGTATAATTTTCTGGAATGCTTAAAACTAATTAGTTAAATCTATACTTGAAATATTGAAACTGATTGGCTTTTTATTTCGGGATGGATTTTCGATTTCCCCAAAACACTTTACGCTTTAGTGGTATTTATTATCTCAAGACCGTTCATCCTTATTTTATATCTTAATTAAGTTTTCTGGAATGCTTAAATCTGATTGGTTTAATATTCTCTTGGAACTCACTCTAGAACAACTATTACACAGAATAGATCTAAAAACTTATGTATAGTTTCTGTGGTAGACCAAGTGTTTGTATATTGGACCAAGTGGTAGACTAAAAAAGTAGACTTAATCTTACCACCAAATGGGATCAAAAACTCAATAAGTCTTAAAACATAATATTGTGTAAGCTGAATAGCTTAAGACGTTTGGTTAAAAATAAAGAACACTACATTTTAGCTGAAATTCTTATACAAATGGAAGACAATATTTGGAAAGACCCAACAGTAAGTTAGCCTATAAAACAGCTTTACATATTTGAATATTCAAGTGCAGATAATAAGTATTTCCTCAAGATTTCCAGATCAAATATTTTTGACAAGCTCACTTCACTCTGTCAAAAGCACAATCAAAATATGAACTAACAATCAGGGGCAGGCCCGTTCAGCATCAAAAATCTAAAGATTTTCCAGAGGCCCTCCGCTGCTCTCCACTCACCACTCGCCACTCTTTTCAGCCGATTAAGTGAGTCAACAAGGCCATGTCATTTATCGGTGGATTTTCAATGATTTATTTTCGTTCGAATTTCGAATTAAAAACACCAGAAACAACCTCTCGACGCTGGCGTTGGGGCCAACGCTCATTTTAAAAATACTTGCACATGCCTATATATAAGTATATCTCTATAATATATACCTACATTTTGGTATTTTTATTTTTATTTCGTTAATTGTTGCTGGCCGCGCCACACTGCTCTTGTTAAATTGTTTTATTTTGTTTCGTTCAAGTTCACGGCCCGATAGCCCTCCATGCCCCATACCCCATAGCCCCATGCGAATAAAAAGAGCAGCTTCCTCACTCTGTCCCGGCCCCCGACTGCATTATTCTATTATCACGGCAGCAGCTCTGTTGTTGTATTTCAATTAACGATTTCGTATTTTTGTTTCGGCTCTCAGTTGCCAAAAACTAATTCCGCTCTTGACGAAATTCATTGAGTTTTTAGTGCTAATAAAATCATCTGTCGATAGCTGATGGCTGACACGGTTGGGCTCCAAATCGATGTTGAATCGATGGCCCCAAGCTGCAAGACACCAATGAAAGGCATCATCACCACCCCGTAGGTCGATTTCAGGTGATTTCCCACATTTTCCGAAGCTTCGGATCCCCCTTACTTACAACTGGTCTCTGACACTGACGGCGACCCAGTAATGACTATGGCTGTGCATTTGACCGGCGACTGTGCATCATTTGTGGGACCTTATATGCTGTTTGCCTCAACACTGGGAGAAATATTTGGTCCTCTTTTATAGATTTTGTATTGTTAGATAGTTGTGTTATTAGTATTGGCAAGGATAACTTTCTTTAAGAAAGATATTGCTTTAAAATCTTAATGGTTTTAAGTATTCTTATCCGTTAGTTTTTAATTTCTGATTTTCATGAGATATTGTTTATGTAAACCTTGCAACTTTTTTTTCAAATAAAAGTGTTGATATATCACCCTAGGTTAGGAGCAGGTATTAGTCTCTTTCTAAATGCTGGTATAATTCAAAGAAAAAATGCTTAGAATACATATGGTATTATATGTATTTGTTATGGTCAAAACTAGGAATAGTTTTCTTCAAGAACTGAGTCTTATTTCGGCCCTTATAAATCCTTTTGTGTGCCCAATTTGTATCAAATTAAATGAAATGAAATCAAGATGGGGATAATTTTTTCAAGTGCACTTCTGCTGCTGACACAACGCCGCTCATGTAAATTTAATGCGAGTCCCAGGCAGAGTGGGTCAGATGCAATGATCTCCTGGTCCCAGACCCAGACCCGGACCCGGCTCAATTCAACGCCCACGTGCCAATTCAAAGAGCTGCTCACTGACATTGCGCTGGGCGGACGGGGAGAGACTACAGCAAGATAAGGACAGGGAGGTGGCGGTCACAAGCAATTGGGCGAAAGTGGGCGGAGGGCAATAGAGGGCACTGGCTCGGACACGGGCTGGGGCAGGGACAGTGACTGAATGGACTGCAATCATCGTTTTGTCTGGCCCCATCAGTTGAGCAATCAATTAAGCTGCTGCAAACAAGTCAAGCCCGGCAACAAACATTCGCATCTGTCAGAACGGTTCTGTAACCGTGCTACAGACTCGCCGTCATGCAAACCTTTTAAGCCACCCAGTCATCGAGTCGGCTAGTCAGCCATCCAGTTAGCCAGCCAGGCAGTGATTTTTATGTCTCCGGTTCTAATTAGACTGGGTAGCAGGTACTCTGGCATTGAGCGTTGATTTATACGAAATGCGCTCAGTTTTTGTTTGGATTCCCACCGACAATCGACGGCCGAGCTGTAAATTATGGGCTTTGCTTCTTACACTTTTTACCCCACTGGGTGGGTGGTGTTTCTCCAAAAAAAATTGAGCAAAAAAATATTCCGCATCTCTTTGTTTCCTTATATGTTTGGCCTTAAATTGTACATACTTTTTAAATTTGTGTAAAGAAGAGCATAACAAAATTAAAACTTTTAAAAAATATTCATTGAAGAATAGGGGTTTTTACTTTTGTAATAATAGGTAAAATTAAATATATTATACTATTTCACTAGTTTCTACATATACTTGCACTTCAAAAGCATCTTTTTGTTGAGCAATGCATTCAAAAAAAACTATAAAATATTATTGGAAATTTCACAGTATATTTCCCTATATATTATACTAAAATATAGTAAAAATCTAAATCTAAATATAGTAAAATCTATAGTACGTAGTCAATAAATAATTTGAAATCGAAAGGCATTCCCTTTCTTTAAGTTGAAGCAGCGAATTGTGTTGCTTTCTGAAGCCACAACCTACCATTAGGTATTTCTTAGGAATTTATTTATATTTTAGCTATAGATTCAATATCACTAAGCTTAAAATCAATATAAATTAAAAACCCATCAATATAAAAGCTTTGTTGAGTAACAAATTTATATAGTTGTTCAATAAATTCCCTTGGCTCTTAAAATTATGAATAGTGTGAACATAAAATATCGAGTATATGCTGGTTATTTATTACATTTTTCTCGCTAAGTAAGAATCTAAAACCAATAACTTTTGATTCACGATCGAAGAGGATGGGTGGATTTTACTAAGTTTGTTCTTTCCTTTTATAGTTTCTACTCAGAGTTTTAGTTCTGGCCCTGTATATATGAGTTCTGCGACCTTGGAGGTATTTCTCGCCTGGCCATATTACCCATCCCAACCCCACCCGGGCCGATGACTAACATATTTCCCAGTCGATTGGCAGGGCAGTTGGAAAAGTCATCTGCCGGGCAGTGGCATTAGCATACAAAGCACGTAGAGCTTTCAGAGAGCAATGAAACACATATTAATAATTTTAATGCCACGGCCGTTGTTTAGTGCAGCAATTAGAGGCAGCTGATGGTGCTCCGGTCATTACCAGAAGCTGATGCTGCAATTCGGCGGCAAGTGTCGAAGTGGCTTCAATCACTGTCAGCCAGCAGCTCCCGTTCATTAAGTGGAGATGCAAAAACACCTCAGCCGACTTCGCAAGCGTATTGGCCAACAAGGAAGTGAATCTGGCCAATTGTCGGGGCGAAACCGAGAGCTCTTAATTGAGAAAGGGCCGAGTGTGTGCGTTCCGGAAAGCACTTCTCGGGTGTTTAGCAAAAGGTTTACACTAATTCCCAGGGTCTAACGAGCTGCCTTATCCACTTGTCAGCCCTCGACACGAAAAACTCATTAAGGAGCCGGGCTCAGGGCCGGAATCGGGAGTCATTTGCCCGGCTGGGGACTCTCGGGGTTGGTTGGGAACGTCTTGAGTCCGCGCCTGCTCTCCTGGGGAGACGAATGCGAACGTAAATTTTGAAATTTGTCTAAAAGTAACAACTAATAAATGTTTGGCCCGCCAGCTGACAACTTGTGGGTGCCGGGCGGTGGCCTTGCCCCATCCCGTGCCCCGCCACCCTGCCTGGTGAGTGTGCGAGTGTGGCACGGTAATCAAATTAAAGTTTCGTGTGACCGCATCCGACCCTCGTTGATGCTGCAATTAGTTTGATGGGAAAAGATTGCAGAAGCCATCGACAGTCGAGAACTGGAATTGAATTATGCCACGTTCGTGCTGCAATTGATGCGAAAAATGAGTTAAATGAATGGCAACGAGTAGCCAGCATTAATTATTTTGATTCTATAGAGAACTCCGCACATCATTAAATAAATTCCATTAAAAAAACAATTTGTCGCTCGAATCGGTTGTCGGTTAATTGGTGCAAACAAGCGAAGCCGCAAACCCTGGCAAATGGAAATATTCCACAAAAAGTCCAACATCTCTGCAGAGCTCTGGTGCTTGCACCCCGATTTCGGGTCAGAAGCAAAGAGATCCCGGATTCGTCGATTGGCAATGTCAACAATGTCAAAGGAGTTGCCTAGTCTCTGGAAATACATGCCAAAACACACACAACCGACAATCAGGAGAATCCCTCTAATCAGGGGCTGTGGCCGAGGAAACACATGTACATGGCTTTGGCCGGAAAGCTGCAAAATCAATAAATAAACCAAACGCCAAAATGAGCCAAGGTTTTATTTAAAGATAGCTAAAATTAAACCGCACATAATTTATTGCAACGCCAGACCGCTGATGCCCCGCCGGCGGGTGCGACACAAATATGAAAACGGCAACTAATTTTTGCAATTACAAAGCTGAAAATATTATGCATGCCGGGCAGAGATAAGTGAAATGAAAAATACTCGATGCTCAAATCACTGAAAACACTAAAATTTCAAATTTATTTTTCAATAAATTTTAAATGAAATCTGGAGAGAATGAAAGCAGGAGGGCTACCCAATGGGCAATACCTGTGTAGTAATCCGAAATGGAAAACTTTGAACCACATTTCCGCATTCATCATCTATCCATCTATTTCCACCTACAGTCTCGCATTCAATCATTTAATGTATATATGCGACTTTGTTGTCGTTTAATTAGTGCCAGCATTTTTTGGACGGCTGCAACTTGGCAGACGTTCCTCTCGAGTTGCCCGCCTCCGATCGGATCAGCGATTCCTTTTGACATTTTCGTCGGTCGGCTGCCCGTCGGGCGCAACTGCGTGCGAAAATTGTGTCGCGCTGTCAGCATTCATCAGCTTGATATATTGTTTGTTGGCGCTGGCTCTGCCTCAACTGCCGGGAGCTGTTTATTTGCAATAATTTTCAGCATTATTCTAGCAACTATATAAGTCGGGCCGGGTTGGCAGTGTTATAATCACCTGCCGTTGCCGCACTTAACGTCATAAAGCCAAGCCAAGCCGAGACGAGACGAGTCGTGGCTGGTTGAGTTGAGTTGAATTGAGTTGGGCTGAGACGGGATGAGCCACGTTTTGTGGTGGCTAGAACAAAAAGGTGATGGAATAAGGAGCCACCAGACACAGGAGATACTCACTACTCAGGCCTCCCTAAATAAATCATATATTTTCCAGATATTTAGTTAGAGGAGAGTTAGTAAGATATCATACGGCCTTTTCTTATTCCATATAAACTATTGTATGGACCTGGTTCCAGGGTATTCAAATTCAAAGAGATAACACCAAAGTGGGTGTCCTGGCTGCTCTTTTGTATGCATTATGTGAGGATGCTGGCTCGCTTGTTTATTTTTATGGCGACGACACCAACGCACACCGCAAGAGTGAGTGCGAGCTTAGAGGGTCCTTGCTGGGCCGTTAACTTACTAAATTTCACGTACTAACACCACCGCAACAGGCGTGGCAAGAACGAACTGTCGGCCCGTCTGTCACACTCCGTCCACCCACAGCCCCCAGCCCAGTTACACCGTACACCCCATTTTCGGATCGTTTTCCCCGCCGGGATGACTGCAGAGCATTTCAAGGGCTTTTTATTTCAACTTCAACTGAAAGCCGCGCGGTATGCTCTCATCTGGAAATATTTCCGCTTACTTGGGGATCCGGCAGCTTCCGCACTTCGCTTCGACAGGCCAGCGAGGACGCACCGGGAAAATGTATAAATTTTATATTTGCATGCAAATGACACTCTCGACAAGCGTCTTCATGATTTGATTGCGTTGCCGGCGGTTATGGTTCTGGTTCTGGCTCTGGCTCTGGCTCTGGTTCTGGTTCTGCTTCTGGTTGCCACAATTCGCCGAGTGAAACTGACCGAGAAATATGGCCAAAACGATGATGACAAAGGAGCGCAATTAAGCTGAGAGCCCGTCCTTCCCTGTCCGATCCTATCCTGTCCCTTCGCCGGACCATTGAACAAACTTTGATTTGTTGTTAGTTCTGGCCACAAACTGTTTCAAACTTTATTTCTGCATAAAATTGATTTCTTTGAGAGTCCTCAAAGGACCTGCCTGCCGCAGCAACCGCAGTAATTTAATTTACACGAGTGTCTGTTCCTTAAAGGCCCTTTTTAATCCGGCTTAAACGAGACTCGTCTCCTTCGTCGAACGTAATTTAAAGCAGAGCCAGGCTGGAAAAATCCTACAAATTCAACTGAGGCCAACCGCAAGCATTCGTCAGCAATCTCAGGTGGCGAAAGCATTCTAAAGGCCCAGCCCTGAATGGCCGGCTCGCAATTCAATGTAAGTACAACGCTTTTCACTGCAAACTGAATGCCCCACATCCTCCCAGGCCCACTCCCCTCCAGGCCCTCGTCCTGGCTGTCTCTCTGTGTGGCATCGCCCCCTTGTTGTGCATAAATTGCAGGACTAACTGCAAAACTGTAAAATATGAACGCACCTGAATGTATCTCGTCGCAGCTCGCAGCTCGCATCTCCCATCTCGCATTTTGCATTTTGCGTTTCGTATCTCCCGGTTTGTATCTCAACGGCTGGCTAGGTGTTGCTGAATTCAAAATGTAGCCACTGCTGCTGGCGCCCGAGCATTCTGTGCCCCGTGCCACCATTCTGTGCTTTTGTATTTGTCCTTGTATGTCTGTGTATGCGGGTTGATGTGTCTGTGTATGCAACACGCCACGCCCCTGCTTGACAGCGTTTTATGCGCTGCGCTGCGTTCAGCTGCCTCAGCAGGCTCACCTGTAACACCTGATCCACCCACGGCCCTGCACTGAACCAAACAGAAGTGATTCTTCAAGGACTATCTTGGCTTAAAGATATCCTTCATGAATAAACTTAGCGTTACTTACATATTCATTAATTCCCAATTTATTTGTTAGCTAGCTAGACTCTTAGACATTTTACTGTCCAATTAAACACTTGACTTTGTAGCTCCGGCCTCTAAAATTCCTAAATTCCTTGAAGACTGCGACTAATTAGTTCCAATAGAAGGCGCGCTCTCCTCAAGGGCTACTCCCCATTCTACTGCCTATTTCGGCAAGTGTACCAGCGAGAGCCCCTCAAAAACCAACCAACTCTGACTGGGGCCTAGAGAGTCGCACTACGAAAACACAACTACGCGTACAGGGGAGCCTTTTCGGCATTGTCGGCGCCTCGCATCCTTGTTAGGGTCTAATTAAAATTAAAATTCTGCTGCTTTAATGAAAAAGTTTGGCGAGTAGGCCTCCGTTGGCAGTTAAATTAGACAGAGTCACTCGGGCGGTCAAAGGGGGCGTGCCACACCCCCACCCACTCCAACTACTAGGCTGGGCGCTGGAGTAGCAAAGTCACGATGTCGCCGGCGCGTGAGATCAACACCTGCGGCTCGCCGCGTCTGTGGGGAGATGAACGGTGATTGCCTCTGCAGCTGCAACACGCCATTCGTGTCACGTAGCGATAGATCCAATATTCAGATATATGTATTCGAATCTGGGCGAGTCTGGTCGAGTATATGCATTCAAATTTAGTTGTGTTCTCCCGAGCTTTTTCAAATGAAGCGTAGGACGCGCGAGTGGAAAGTTTAAAGTTGCCAACTCCTGGCACGTTCGGATGCAACAAATACTTGCCACCCGGAGTCGAGATAATCTGGGCTGGTATTAAATCACCGTTACCGTTACCGTTGCCGTTACGGTTACGTGCACTCCGGCGTAACCATTTTGTCGTGTCTACGTGTCAAAATGCGGCAACATTTTCTGTTTGCCCCATCGCCCGGCCAGAAATTAAATTAAGATCCGCCAGGTCCTGGAGGTGGCTCTGGCCGATTGTCAACATTGTAGCATGTCCTTTTTGGCCAAATATGAGCGCAAGGATACCGGGCAGCGGTGAATGGTAAGCGGTAAACGGTAGACGGCAAACGACAACAGCAAACGGCAAACGGCAAGGGTTTCCTCCATAAATTCAGTGCAAGCCCGAAAACAGCCAACCAAGGCTGGAGGAAAGGATACTGACAGGCGACAGCCATAACGGTGACAGCGATAAATTAAATGGTAATTTGAATTTACCGTTAAGTGACACGAACAGCCAACTAGGCACAGAGACACACAAACACATAAAGCTCGTATAGACACATTCGCCATTCGGGACTTTGATGTAACAATAAAAAGTAACAAACAAACTGCCAAAGCCAATGAAACATGTAAACCGAAACTGAAACCCGAAAGCTAAACCGAAACTGAAACTGAGGACTGAGGACTGGAACCCAAGCGAAAGTAAAACTTTATGCACGAAAATGGCTGTTAACGTGACAATAAATGGCGAAAAATAGAATAGACAGCAGATACAGATACAAAGCCGGATAGGGATACAGAAATACATTTACTTTCGCCAAACCAAGAGCCATAAAAACAATCAAAAAAGGCCAGACAGGCGAATTAAAGTTGGCGACTTTAAATTTCTTTTGTTAATGCCAGCCGACCGCCACCGTCCTTTTGGGCCATCCCCTCCCCCGGCCAAAAAAGTTTGTATTTCCTTGGCAAAACCAAAAATTTATTGCCAAAGTTGGGCCCAAGGAGGCCCCCGGAACACGCAGAACCGAGGGTATATTGCTAAATGTCTTGTTAGCGTTACACTGACCGCATTCCAGTGGCCCAAAAGACCAAAACTCTTTGCATATTTGTCAACGCGGCGCTGGCCACTGATAGACCGGAAGTGATACCCCACCGACCGGTCCACCCGCCCACTAACCCATTAAGGCTGCCAGACCCGAGAACCGAGGCCTTTAGCGATCGGATCATAAAACCTGCAAAATTGCCCCCGATTGCCTTGGCAGGACGTGGAAAACTTTTTGCAGCTCGTGTAATAAATGCGAAGGCTTCGCCGGCAAGGACCAGGCCAGGCCAGACCAGCACCAGCACCCGCCCGTTCAATGAGCATAAGCTGAAGTTTCGCAATGTTTTGAGTTGGGCCTCTCTGATTTCAGTTGCTTGTTGTACAGATTGTTTTTTATTTCGCCTTTCCCCTTCCCTACTCCTTTATGTTTTTTGTGTTTTTGCCATTTTTCCGTAACTTGCCTTGATCCACTTTTCTGGCTTTTCTCGACGGGCTCGACAGTCGACGTTCCAACCCAGCAGTCAAATGGGCCGTCGTCGGCACGGCCTATATACGAATAGTATGTATAATGTATAGTGAGTATACCCATATACTATAAAGCGGAGTGGGTAGTTCCGCCCTTCTATTCCTGCCAGGGGGCCAAAGTTGATGGAGAATGATGTGAAAATGCTGCTGCAGAGCCAGGGACTCGGCTCACATCCCCGGATAATGTAATTGAGGTAGGAGAGATCTGAAAAATATCTGCGAAAAACAAAACGCTTTCCAATTGGCAAAAGGTTGCCCCATCTCGGATCGCATATTAAATGCAATTTCCCATTCAAATACTCGAAAAATGTTCGGTTTCAACCGCCATCGACATTTGATATTCCATGTCAGTTGGGGCACAGGGGCGGACAAAAATTGAATCCCCTTTAAGGGCTTAATGTTATGCAAACTGAATTCTGGCCGGAGCGAGGGCCGCTGCATATTTGATTGTTGGCTTAAACAATGTGAGCTTTTTGGGATTTCGGGGCCGGCAAATGGAATTAGTCGACTGGGGATCGCTATCCTGGCGAACACTGCCCGGGGAAAACAAAGGCAGAAACAAATAAAACATCAACGCCCAAATGAACACGCTTTCAGATTGAGTGAAAAGTCCTTGCTCCGGCCGTGTCCAGCTGTCAGGACACCTTTTATTCCGCCGGCTCCTTTGTGTCTTGTGTCTGTGCATTTGTGAGTGAGACATTCAACTTTGCGTCAAGTGGCGTCGGCCAACTTTAGTTTGCCAGCCAATCGGGAACGGGTCCTGACATGTGGAATAGGCTCGTGTAACGCATGATGTATGGTAATAGCTCTGCTGAAGTCCTTTCACATGTGTTCGTGTGCGTATCCTACAGCTCCAGACACTCCCACATATGCAGGAGCATAAAAGTTTGCGTCGCAAGAAGGTGCTGTGCGAGTTGCCGACACTTAAAGTGGCACGTTCCAGGCAGGGTGTTGGCATAAATAAGAAATTCCACAAAGCATTCTCGAAGAGAACAGAGAGCTTAAAGTAGAGCCAACTATGTGTGACTCGATATTAGTTTCTGAAATGACAAGTTCCTGATTAAGAATGGCTGGGTGTTGACCATTTCTGCTAACCAGGCCCGGAGCTCCGGGCCTGACTCTGTCTGGTGCAAAAATACCTCGGAGACAGCTTGAGGTGTTCGGCATTATTCATGTATGACAAGGGGCGTGGGCTGTGGTTGGTCAAGTTAAATACAAATACAAGCAAATCATCCTCAAATGGTGTGTCAGCTTACGTGTGGGTGTCACTTAATGTATGCACATATTTAATTGGAAATTAAATAACATTAATTAGAGGCACAGACACGGCAGCCCGGCCAGGTCAGACAGCTAAACAGTTTTCATAATTAACAGAGCATTTATCGCAATGCCCCAGTGGGTGCAGCCACATCGATACTTCCGCCCAGCCACCCACCACAGCACCCACTCAGAGCACCACCCTGCAGTGTATGTACTTAACATATGTAAGCGTCGAGTCCACACATCCTGGCCATTCCACAGCCTCCACAGATTCTGTGGGTTTCTGCATGTTCGAGTGGTGTCTTGCGGCCGCACCGCCCCCACGCCTGCAGGTGTCGACTCTCGGTTGGTTGGGTCACAGCCAGGTTAGCATAGTTGCCGTGTGGCTGGCATCTACTTGGCCCGAGTCCTAGCCCTGGGCCTTGGTCCGCACCCGACAGCAATGAGGTTTATCGATTATAAGACGTCTAATGCGCTCAAAGTGCGCAATTAAGGTGCCAGCCTGCCTCTCGCACTCGAGCTTGAATTCGGTCTCATCTTGGGGATAAAGACTTCACCTCCACTTTGCATGGATGAGGATGGAAATTCGGTTTCTGGCTGCTGGAGCAGCTTTGTCATGATTGTGGCAAAAGGAAAAATTTCCATAATTGGCTTTCCGAAGGATTCTCTAACTTGTCAAACTGCAACGTCTAAAAGTGGACAACTCTAGGAAAACAATTTAATGTTTTCGAGAGAGCATAACTCCTCAAAATCGTTTATTAAATGGGAAATGAAATAGACTGACAATTTAAACTCTTTCCTTTTAGGTTAAAATGTTTGAGAATTTTCTATTCCTTTCTGTTAACTCCTAATTCCTGGCTTTATCAGCAGCTCAGGTTTTCTGTGCTTAAAGCCAAGAACACCCTTGAATGTGACTCGTTGAAAATCCGTTTACGACTTCGCCGCTGACCTCGTGCACTTGCAGGACATTTGTCTGGCTCCTTGTCATCTCGGCAACGAAGATGGAAAGCCACCGTCGCCACCACGTCACTGCCGCGTGGCTGGTCTAGTGCAATGTTGGGAGTAAAAGCGCTAAAAGCAGTTCCAGGCCAACAAAAAACACAACAAAGACGCAAAAAATCCGCTCGCGTTTGAAGCTTAAAGGATGTCGGGCAAGGTTCCAGGCATCGGTCGACGGGCGACTGGCCACTGTGGGCGGACAAGTGTGTCAGGACTCCGATGAAGTAGTCGCATAAACATTTATGATCTGCCCGAGCTTTCGTGCGGCGACCACTTTCTCTTTCACTTTATTAGCACACATTTGTGCTGGCCGTAAAGCGGCGTACCAGCCATGTTAACAAACATAAAGGGCCCGGAGTAATGCCTCGGCACTCGCTCACTCTTAATTCGATGCCTTCATTATGCTGGGGCATTCCGTTTCGGTTTCGGGCATTCCAATTGCCGGCCCAGCAGGCGTATTGAGTTCGAACTTGGCCCACAAAAGGCGGCTTAAAGATGGAAGCCAAAATTCGGCGGATTAGGGTCTTCCACGAATTGGGAAACTGTGTAGCAGTCATGAATCTCTTATTGGAGGATTTTCCAGGAACGGCAGTGGAATTTAATTTTCAAGGAGACCAGAAAATTTAGCAATACTTGCTTTAATAGACTTGAAAAGATCAAGGATTAGCCAAATACCTCTGCCGACTCTCGTTTTCAGACCGCTCCTTGGTATAACCTACTTTGTGAACCATTTCCATCATCCACTGTTCAGGATGGGGTCATGACTTTTCTCCGCTCATTGCTTCTGATAAAGTTTGCCGCAATGTTCCCATAAAACCCGGCACATAGGCTTCCACTTCCCGGACGGAGTGCAGGACAGGCAGCCAAATTGAATAAACACATAACGAGACCGGTGCACACAAGAATCCTCCTCGCCAGGAACGAAACGATAATAAAACTTTTAGCCAAAGAGCAAACAGAGACACAGGACCAAGGAAGGCGACCCGCTGACCTCAGTTCGTTATTCAGTAGCCCCCCAACTTCATTCCATATGGACGTACGAGTACGATGTGGATGGGGATTGGGATGTGGCTGTGGGATGTCGGATGTTAGATGTGGTTGGGAGGTATAAGTAGAGTTCTTTCGGTGAGTTCATGCTTGCTTTTTGTTCTATTTTGCTGTGTGAGCAATAAACATTTTTTGGCAAACAACAAGGTAAATTGCGCTCGTAAGTATGCTACAGCTTTTTCCGCTCCTCATGCGCTCATGTGCTCATGTGTTCATGTGCGTGGCTTATCCATTGTTAGCTGTGCGTTTCCGTTGTTTATTTTCAAGACGAAAAGGCAGGGATAGTCTCGTTTCGCCAAATGAATTTCAAAGTGCTGACAACGCATGTGGCAGCCCCAATTTGCGGGAGCGACTTTTCAATATAACTGCTCCATTTCTGATTGCTCCCCCAGGCCACATTCATAGTCAGCCCGCTTTTTGGCCAAATTGCATTTCCACCAGCATCCAGCATCCCACACCCCACACCCCACGTCCTATATGAGATGATTGGTGAGCTCACCCACCTGCCTGCCAGCGATTGGCTGGGTTTTATGACCGACCGCTTCGGTTCAATTACGCTGATTATGCAAGTGGCTCCAGCCATGACTTTTATGGATTTTCAATGAGCCTCTAATCAGGGCCCGCCTCTCAGGTTCCGCCCCACTGCCTTTGTCATTGCCAATTGTCAATTGATGTCAACTAGGCGAGCAAACAGGTCGAACTTTGAGTCCTGATTGCTTTTTCTGCTGTGGATGCCTTTGATGATTTTGCCGCTCTGCTGCCAATTAGCGAAGTAAGCCGGGCTGAAACCAGCAGCATGAGGCCGCAGCTTATGGGTGTTTTTATGGTGTTCACCGGCGCCTGGCCCGGAAATCGCCTTCTCTTGTGTAACTTCCGTTTGGCACTCGTCCAAAATTGTGTCGCCATTTTTGATTTCCATGCACTTTAATTTGTTGCACTTGTTTGCAGTCGTGTTCAACTTTTCATTTCATTATTGCGACCGAATTCAAAAAGGGAAATGGAAAGAAAGGAAATCACTGACTGGGGATGAGCTGGGGATCCTGTGGGGAGGACTCTGCCTGCACCTCCCTCTGCATACATGAAATCACTTTTTGTCCATGTTTGTTGGCTCAAAGCGAGCTTTGGGACACATTACTGCAAACAAACACGTGCACACTGAGAGAAAACTTTAAAAACTATTTGGAAGATATAGTAAATTTTATTTCTTTACAAAAATATTGTGCAAAGTTCTTAAGATCTTAGTATAAATTGAATACAAAATAAAATTAAGTCATTAACTTATAAATACTTTTCTGAAAAATAATAGTTTCCAGTATCTTTTTCTTTCTCTTGACTCGAAAACAGGACACAGAGGAGTTGTTGGGTTTTCAGGAACTATAAAGTGGTACATTCGAAAATGGAAATCATTGATGTCGGGCAAAGTGTGTGTGCTCCGAGTTAATATATTTAAGCCCCTGGATGCGCTGTTGCTATTCAATCTTGAAATAGCAACCTGGGTTAGTTTTCTACTCGATGGAGTTTCTGTATTATTCTAGAAAAACAAAGGGCCTTCCTCTCCCTCCTGCGAAGCTCTATCATTGCATTTTGTTGAAATGCTTTTAAAATTATTTCCCAGCCATGTTGGTGCGAGTGGGTTTTCTGTAATTGCATTGTCCTTTTGTATGTCAGCCTGGTGGACATCCTGCCGGGTTCTTGTGTTTACGTGTTTGCTCCGAAATGGGACCCAAACTAATTTTGCGGCATGTCTGTTTAAGTAATTGTTTAAGCTTTTAATTCTCGTATAGGGTGGCCCCAAAGTGGACGCTCGTGCAGCGAGAGCCGGAGGCCGTTGCTGGCGTGCCAAATTTAATATCCATCAAAACTCGGCTAACCCGGTTCCAAAGTGCGTCGACGGGCAATAGAACGTGGCCGGCCTAGGTCGGGCAGCAGCTCTTTCGGCTTTTGCCCCACAAACTCGAAAGCCATAATGGTATTTATGGCTAGAAATTAAAATTTTGCCAAGCATAGAAAAAGGATTTTCCTAATTGTTTGTGTTCGCTTTTGTTCGCCATATGTGTGGGTAGTGGGTGGTGGGCCGTAGTCTGTGGTTGTTTCTGTATGCCTGTGTGTGGTTTCCAGAAAATCCGCTTTTATTTAACTACAGCTGCCTTGAGTACGCCGACATGCACAAACCCATTTGCGTTGAGGACCTGCTCTCCAAGGATAGAATGGATATTTTTAAAACTTGGAAGTGCTAATCAGATATGTGAAAAATTTTAGAAAGCGGAGCTCTTACATCTTCCTTTCGTTAAAAGAGCTTATTGATGAAATTGTTAACAAAATCTAGCTTTTTGCTAATAGTTTTCTGCCGTGTAGCCTAATACTGTCTATAAGCTGCTTAAAATTCAAAGTTTCGTCGATTCGGATCACCCAACCGTAGCGGGAGACAAGCACAGACCATTAGCAAGGGATTTGATTTCGCCAAAGGACGTCCTGCAAGATGTATCCTTCTCCAAAAACAGCTTCAAGAACAGACCGGTAGCCTCCCTCGATTTCAATTCGCCCGCAACTCGCATTTGCATCTAATTGTTATGCATTTTAAGGTGCGTCCATCCAGCCCACATTGGCAACAGCCAAGTCCAAGTCTTTCATAAATATTTATTCACATTTCAATGCATAATTGCGAAACTCATTCGCGAACTGCCAGCGGAGAGGAAAGTAAACTCGCCATTGTGCCAATGTTTTTATGACCCCTGCCCTTTCGACCCTCAGCCGCTGGTTCTCCTTTGCGGCCGGTGGCGGTGGCCGTGCGGTTAAATTAGCAGTTGAGGAGCCATCTTAGCCCAGTTAATGGCGGTTTAAATCTTGAATTTATTACACCACGCCATAAAGTCCATAGTGGGTGCTTTTAAACTGCAGTTTAGAGATTAAGGAGCCCTAATGACGATTTATAGTACACAAGTTGATTAAATTGTATTTTTTACTCAAAAAATTAAAGTTGTTCGTTAAAATTTTAAAACCAATTCTGGAGTTCAGGATTATTAAGAAGAGTATAATTTTAGTTAATGCACTTTCACGTCTAGTAATGGCGATGGGGAGATCTCGATACCAATGCTTGAAAGCTGATATATCGTGCTTAACGACATATTGCAACAGTGCTCATCGCTAAAAGTATCTAAAATGCTCATAACCCTTAGGAGAGGTTATTACCCCTTAACTTTAGGTTCAATATTATAAATATATCTCATGATTTGATTACTTATTCAAACATAAAAAATTTGAGAAATTTATTGAAATATCTCCTGAAAGTTTCTACCTCTTCGTTGTACCATTTTCGTATTAACTTTAGAATGTCTTTGAATCCTTTGAAATTAAAACCTTCCGTTAGCCATTAAAGTCGAAAAGCACCTCAACTGGCGGTTTATTTTGAATTTGTCAACACGGCAGTAGAGCACAGATGAAAGCACACAAGGCCGTGCAGCTATCTGGATGCAAAAACTCGTACTTTTTTCCGGTTTTCAAACCGAAAAGCGCAAAACTAAATGAAATCGGATTGAAGACCAGCGAGTGGGTGGGCGTCTAGAACACGACCCGATGAACGCAATGAAAATGCCAGCGCACACAAATTTTTTAATAATCAGAAACGCAGAGCGGCGAAAATCGCCGGCCACGCGTGGAATGCGAAAAGCCAGTGGAAAGTGGAAATTCTCAGTCGAATGCTGAAGTGTTTGTTTCTGTTGTGCGGCCTTCGCCGGCTGTCTCGTAGATTTAACGAAATACGCGCCATAAATTATAATATAAAGAATATAAATTCATTGCTCTTGATTATTTCATATCAGGAGAAGCATAAGCCCACACCCAAACGTACCCACACAGTCACAAAAATAAGCATATGTATGTATGTGGAACATTTTTTATATTTTTCCGTTTCGGTTTTTTATTGCCCGGATTATGGTCGGCTCAAAAGTTGGTTTAGTTTGTTTCGGGGCCTTTTGCAATGGAAATTTTTTGTTTTTAGCCATTTTTTCGTATTTGTTTTTTGTTTGCCAGTCATAAAGTTGGGTGGTTCAGGGCGGCCATACAGTCATACCGCCATTCCGCCATAGTGGTAGCATTGCCAAAAATACTTTGCATACTTTCAGGCGACCCCAATACACCATCAAGTACACGACATTCGGAGCGTCTCCATGTTCATCTCCGGCATTCCTCGCATTCCCCATTTCGCAATTCGCATTTCCTTGTCGTTGAGCGTCGAGCGGAGCCCGAATTATTTGATAACCTCATTTGCCTTCCTCAACTGACTAGGCCCCTATAATTTGATGCCATCGGCTGCAAAGTCTGGGCCCAAGAATGTCAGCCAGCTCGAGGATGTTTCATATTTGGGGTCTAATTTCCCATGTAAGTCGGGGCTTTGGGCCTCCTTTTCGTGTCTTGAAACCAGAATCCCAGAAGTGTGGTGTGGGAGCTGCAGGTGCTTGTCAAATGCATTTTCACTTGCCGACTACTTGGCATTTAGCTCAACTAGCCAAACTTTGCAATTCGCATGTGCAAGCGCAAGAAGTGAATGCGAACTCGGAGGCATATGTACTCTGCACATGGAGAAAATTGGGTTGGGTCTATCAATGCAAATTGGTTTTCGTTTGATAGTTTGCTTATTTTACAAATCAAGCCACTTGCTTCCTCCAATTTCAAAAGAATCTAATAGACTAACCTTCGGATCAAACGCAATTCCTCAAATGCCCGAGTTCGTTTCGGTTTTTCTGTCTGCACAGAAAGAAACAAGAATATTCCATTCTCAGGGTTTCACCGAAAAATCGAATTGAAATTGTTTCAATTTTCGTAAAATGGCGTTGAACCCAACCGGTCCATGCGTCATTTATAAGAGCCAGGCTCCTGGCACGAACGAGGGCGTGGTAGTCATCAGCCACGAGGATGTTGAGCTGGGAGGACGGAAACGGAAGTTTCGCCTGCATGAATATGCATGAGCTGGGTGGTAGGTGCCTGTGGTCGGAAGGAGCCGGGATTCCTTTTAGGAATTCGATGGCTGTCTTTTCCAGCTGCAGGTGCCATTAGGCACAGCTGGCCAAATACTTTGCTGTTCCCGGAAGAAGAACGCAGAGGAGACTGCTCGTTCAAGCCAATAAAATGCGAAAGTTGAAGCTCTGCTCCCAAAAGGGTCTATTAATTTGCAGCACATAAATGTTTTTTGGGGCTTTTCGATTGCACCGGAAGCCAGCATCGTCAATTTTCTGATATCTGCAAGTAAACACCCTCTTTTTGGATTCTTTCTTTGTTGTTTCTCACCTGATGGCTTGACAAATGACGGGAACTTGGTCAAGACAAATTAACGGTCTGATTTATGGGGCGACGTCTGAACTTCGAGTTTATTAGCACTAATGATATTAGTGGAAAACTTCTTTGGATAAAAATAGACCAAAGTGTCCCAGAAAAGCATACATTTCAGATTATCTGGCTGTCATAATTTCGGAAAGATTCCTCAACCTAAATTGTATTTCACAAATATCTTGGAATGCATTAATCCGTAAGATACAAATAAAGACTGATAGCTTCTGGCTCAAGTGATGTGGCAATAGACAGATTTAGGCCAGCTGCCTGCAACTGCCTGGCACTTGACTGACAACCGCGAGGCAGCCGTAAGTTACTGTTACAATCTGACTCGCGATTCGCTCGAGACGGCGGCCAAGGATAAGAGTCCAAGGACCAAGGCTCACAGGCACTTAGCCGTTCTGTCAATGTTAGACAAGCGCTCATTAAGCCTCCTGACCCGTGGCATTGAAATGATAAGGAGTCGGACACATTGAGTCGTCATTCAGCGTGGTGGGGGTCCTTGGGGGAAGGTCCTGGCAAAAGAGGTACATCCGTGCGTTCGTCAATCAGCGCCATGCTCGCCGAACTTCTGACAGTTTGCTGTCAGAGGCAGCGCAAGCTGGAAATGACAAACGGAAGCGAGCCAGGCAGCAACGCGTCCTGGAGGGAAAACGTCGTTCCGCCATTGTCAAGATGCTGCCAGTGGGCCAGGATACGATTCTCGACATTTACTATAGCCGTTACCCTTCCATTAGCCTGGCTTTGCTTGACTTTTCTCCCCCTCTGTGCCAATCAATTAGCCGTGTTTGGTCAGGGCCAGAGTGTGGAGAGCAGGGTGCCCAATGACGGGAAACTCTTTCTTTTCCAAACAATGCGACATTGTCGTCTATCCATTATCCCTCTGAATGTTTCTCTAAATAATTTAATGCCATTAAGACAATAATGCTTATTAAGCAATTTTCATTAATCGCTGCCACACTCGACGTTCGACGCTCGGTGTTCATCGCCACAATCTCAAGTGGGGTTCTGCGTTGGGGGACAAACAATTGAATCTCGCCAGGCGGGGGAGCCCTACACCCAGAAAAATCTAAAATTCTATTACAATTTTTATATTTATTTACCTAAGAAAATATTTAGATTTTGTAATAAATACAAACAATAAATGAAAGACAAATAAATAAACTCAAAGTGAAAAGTAAAATGGGTTGATTTTCAATGAAAGTCAAGGTATTGGTTTGAAGATGGATTTGTGTAGAACCTTGGTTTTAATTTTAGGGGCCGGATAAATTACCATAATTTGTATTTAATTTCAAATTTATTTTAGTTCAAGCTCTTTCATATGAAATATGAAACTATGATTATAATAATCAGTTTAAAAATAACATTAAAAAATAAAAAAGGTAAAAAAAAAGAAATAGGCAGGATATATACAAAAAAATTATATCAAGACACACAAAGATGTATTTCTTAGAGTGTCGGATGAAATAAGAGAATAGAGCACGTTAGAGTTAAAGTGGCCTGGTCGTGAAATATCAAGGCAATCGATCTATATACACCCCAGTCCCGAAACCCCCTGTCCAGACGCCCCTGCTCATTGTATCGAAGCTGCAGCTTAAGTGTGTGCGAAGGGTTTGAAGAGAATCGGGAGAAGGGGAGAAGGCGTTCTATTTGTGTTTGCCTTGGTTTGGGTGTTGACTTTGACATTTGTTTTGTGTGGCTTATCCTTCAGATTCGCAGAGCCCTCCAGCCCTCCAATGCCTAGTCCACATGTCCCGTCCCCTCGTTCGCTCCTCTTTTTTAAGCCAACACAATGGGACATCAATCGGCGCGCGTTTTTTGCCGTCTATTTAGCCAAGTTTCGTTTTTCATTGTGTGGACTTTGTGGATGTAGCTACAATGGCTTTTAAATGGCCGCTCGTGTTTCGCTTAGGGCCCGGCCCAGGCCCAGAGACTCGTACCCTGACTCCCATTTCATGGCTGCCTACTTTACGGCCAATAAAATCGCAACGCCTTGGGCGTCCCTCGATGTGCTTACAATATCTGTACTGGGTAGTACTATACAGCCACCCACCCAGGCTGGGTGTCAGGCTGGCATATTTATCTATGGAACTCGAAATTGAAAAGCCCCTCTGTCTGAATCTGAATCTGTGTTTGTGAGGCAGATTTGCAGCGAAGAAAGCGAAAATTAAATATGTAAAAGTGCACACACATAGCCGAGAGAAATGGGCCACTATGGGGGACTCCGGGACTATGGGGAGCGTGGCACTGTATGGGGCTTTATTCGTGTGATTTATTTGCAGGCTTCGTGACAAAATTGGACTGGGATTCCATTAGCAGTTCGAGTGTGTCACCGACTGCACTGATTACAGTGCTCATGATGACCATAATGCCGATCATGACGTATCCATCAAAATAAATCGCCTTTAATCGGTTGAAAATTTATGCATTAAAGTGCCGCCGGCGGCCAATCCTCTGTGGCACTTCGATGCTGCCAGGCTTTTTCTATGGTGACACTTGACGGGTTATTATGCCAGTCAAGCACCTTGTCAACACAAATGAATTCACCAAATAAAAAAGCCGAGCCGAACCGAGCCGAAAAAAGGGCAAAATAACATTTTTAAATGAAATTAAAATTGTTTACGCATTGCCGATGAAAAAGCAGAAGCATCATTGCGGGCATTTCATCTTTATGTGTGTTTCTCTGTATTTTTATTCCCATTTTTATAGAGATGGATGGATGTATTTGGTTGTGTGGTCCAGCAAAGTGACGCGGGCAATTAAATTAAGTGGATTTTATATTTTTTATAAAATACCCAGTCACTTCGATCAGTAGCACGGAATTAAATAAAGCCTTTGCAGAACCACATTGTTTTCTAATGTGTCTGCCTAATTAAGAAGCTTAGGTCCTTAATTTATTTAAATGAACAAATTGTTTGAATGCAAAGAATTTTTTGCTTAGAAATTAAAGGTATTTATTCAATTGGAATATTATGTTTTTTAATGAGTATTCATTGGTTAAATCTAAAATATATGTATGGTGTTTGACGCAAAAATTTATTTTTTTTTTGAATTGACAAGAACTTTAAGTGGAACACATTTGAAATGGGGGGAAAACTTAAAAATCGATTTTTTATACATAAAAGCGCCAAAGGATAAATAAACTTTTATCCATGATATCATATATCGGCTTTCCTTGAATCAGAAATAGTTTGAAATGATGTACTTTTTTGTTTAACTTAAATCAAACATAGGCAACAAAAACATTTATTTGGGTTTTTAAGCGACCTAATACTGAAAAAAACAGTCATGATTCCATTAATGTCTATAAAATGTATGTTTTTATGCATTACAATGTAGTCATGAGAAAATGTATCTATTTGAATAAAATATTTAAATATAAATAATTTAACTCAGTTTACTAGAAGAGCCCTAAAACTTCCAAAATAGGAGGAACTTTTTCGAAAAAAAATGTGTTGATTGGATTATCAATGTTGATTGAATCGTTGATAAAATACGAACAAATGAAGAAAGCCAAAAGCCTTTTCATTTCCCCACCATAAATTTTCAAATATTGGTAGATTTTCTAAAGAAATGAGGAGAAGATACCCTTAAGCCATCAATCAAGAGAGCCAAAAGACACTGCAAAACTTAATTAATTTATCATATTTTAAATTTTACTTAAGCTTACAAGTCTCAAAAATTATTTGTTATCCTTCAAAACGATTTCATGAAAGTTAAATTAAAACAAAGAAATTTACAGACGAGAGGAGCCATATGTTGCAGCGCAGGTGTATGTATTTTTGACGAGGTAGGGGCGCCAGGTGTGGGGGCGTAGATGTAGGGTGTGTGGCGAATTGCCAAGAGCAAATAAGGTGCGACACACTCGAAGAGGGTAAGAGAAATGAGAATTTCGTGAGTGCGTGTTAAAACGAAAAGTTCTGTTTACTAAATAAAAGTAAATGCAAGTTAATTAATTAAAACTTTAAACGAGATAGAGCATGCCCGAAAACTTGTGCTGCAAAGTATTTTTTGAGTTAATTAGCCGAGGACCAGGTCTGCTCGGAAACCAAGGAAACTGGGACACTCACTTTATTGATATTTCCCTCAAAACACTTGTGGTGCAGCATCGTGCGGCAGCTCGGAAGAGGCGCGTCGGCAGTGCAACGTAATTTGCTAGCAATTTGGCAACAAACAACCAGAAACTAAACTCTCGAGGCCGTTCAATGCCAAGAGCAAGAACATCTACATCCACTAGATATACGAACTACATAAAATGTACGAAAATTACGCAGACCCGAATTCAAATTTAAAAAATGATTTTCATGACATTAACATTGGCATTCGGGGACTGCTAATGTTCGAGAGTTTACTGCACGATGGAGGCGGATATACAGGCACAGATGCAGATACACAGAGTCAGATACAGACACAGATTCAGCTACGGATACAGAGATATGGTACAAGACAGCTGCGCCGGGCGCAGCCCCCATTTTAGGGGTTCCATAGCCGGTGCTTCCGTTGTCGTTGTCATCGCTTGTCATTCATCCGTTAACCTTCTGATTTTGGCCATTTGAAATTCCGTCTTTGGCTGACAAATTCGCCGCCGAAACTTGCTTCCATGTATCTCAATTTAGCACGAAGCATACCCTTCCCATCACTTGGAGAACTCATTAATAAACTCAAACTTTTAATCTATTTATACTCGAAACTGAACGAAATTCGTTTTGCCACAAAATTAATTATACGCCAACGCGTCCTCAAGCCAGAGTGCTGCTGCCTCAGTCCGGCCAAATAATATAAATTTTAAAATTAAAAAAAGTGGAAAAAATTAGAACGCGAAAGGAAAAACAACTAGCCAGAAACGCCTCTGCGGCAGCACTTTGATGAGCAGAAACATTCATAAAAAGAAAATGTATTTTATTTATAAAATAAATACGGCCAGCCAAATGTTTTCCAATGTTTGCTGTTGTTGCCCCTAATATTTATGCCTGCTTAAATAATATCTTATCTATAATGTGTGTTTTTTCTCTGACTCTTTGCAGTTGCTCAACTTGGAAGACCGCCAGGGCGTGGCATGGGCCGCAAAAGCAACAAAAAAGGGGAGAGGCCACCCTTCGCCATATGGTTCCACTCGCGGTGGCAACTTCCACAGCGTGTGGACAGCTTCGGGTCTCTAATTAACAGTCTATCCGTTTTGCAATCCGAGAAAGTCCAACCGCCGAAATCTCTTTGGAAATTTGTCGTAGGAAGTGCACAATAAATAAACATAAACGAACAAAACAAGAACCCCTACGCGAGTGAACAGCGTCTCATTTAGAGCTCGTGGCCATCAAGTTCGAGTGGCCAATTCGTTGTACAACAAACACAAGTGGCGGCCAGAACAACATCAAACAGTCGGCCAAAAAGCGAGCGTTGAAAGCGTGTGCGAACATGAAAATAAAACATCACCATCAGGAAATAAATTCGGAAAAAATATAAATATAAATATACATCGAAATGAATAAATATATGGACTAGCACATATAGCCATCGCCATATTCTATATTCTAAATAAATGTGTCTATATCGAACTGAGGAGGCGGCCCCAAAAAATGGCATAGGACATTTTCCCACTTGACCAGAGGGGGGCCTCTGGGTTGGGTTGGTTGCGGTGGTGGGGCCTGGCGGTGGTGGGGGAGGGCCCGAAGACACCGACCACTGAGAGAAATACACACATGTATACTGATTCAGATTTAGATATGGCGACTGTATGCTAAAAGTCATTTGAAGCGAATGACATTCTTTGGGCCAGCTGTTGTCATATAAATCATGGCTTTTTTACAGGGTGTTTGTTTATGTTTAATGCAAACTTTAATAAATCCAATAAACTAAATACTTTTTTAATGAATTAAAATTATATTTGTGCCTGTAAAAATTATTAGACTATTAGTGAAAGTTTATTAAATTTTTATAGAGATAGGCCTGAAAATACCATCAAAACACCTTGCCAACTCTAGAGGCCTTTTCGCAATTTATTTATTATTGCTTTTTTATTTATTATTTAAGTATTTATCTTCTCTTTAATAAGGACACTTTTATTTATTTTTCATACATATTTTTCAACCTGTTTCTATACCCTGAGAAAATAAAAAAACACCCATTTTAATTCGCATAAAAGCCCGCAAAACACGCACAACATCAACAACTCAACTTTCTGCGTCAGTAAATAAACAAATATTGACTCGAATCGATATAAACGCCAGAGGCAACAATAGATAATGCAAAAATACAAAAGTGATTATAATCGGGGCAACAATAAGCAAATCGGAATCATGTTTTCCATTCCTGCAACTAATTTTCGGTTTTTTTCTAAATTTTTTTATGGCACAGTTCCAGAAGGAATAACATCGAACAACAATATATGAATTAGTGGAGACGCAGAGCTGAAAGCGAAAAAAACTAAAAATAATTTGAAGCCAAAAGAAATGTTAAAAATAAAACCAAAAGAAATCAACGATTTTTCGGTGGCAGCAACACAAGGCGGCCACCGCAGCAGCATCAGCAGCCGCAGTAAAAAATATGAACAAAATTAAAAAGCAGCCGCTTGGAGCTGGAATAGAAAAAAAGCCAATCAACGAACAGCTACAGGAACTACGGATACAAATACAAAAAATAACAGAAGCCTCACCAGTAAATAGCCGAAAGTCCAGCCGCTGAAGTAGCAACAACAACCAGCCCCTGAAGAGGCAGCGACAAGCAGCGACAGCGGCGAGGCCATCTAAAAAGTGTGGGCGTCGTTTCGCTGGCAAGGACAGCGCCGTGGACGTGGACGTTAACGTTGACGTCGACCGAGGCAGAGGCAGAGACGGAGGCAGAAGCAGCAGCTGAAGCAGCCACACGGTACGGGCCACTTTCGCGAATCAATTTCCGTTGCGGTGGCCGTTTCAGTTTTGGTTTCAACGTCGCCGGCGCTACGCGTGTCGTGAATTTCAAATGGCGGTCGCCTTGGTCGTTGGTGTTGGTATTGGTGTTAGTGTTGCGAGTCCGGAGTGTTAACCCCCCGCCTCTAAGAGGAAGAGAGAAAGCCCCAAAACAAAAAAGAAAAACACAGTGTGAACAAAATAGAGAAAAATAAGCGCCAAGTAGCCAGGACATTCAAGACCCATGTTGTTGTGCTCCGAACTCGGCCCAGAGCCGCGAAGGCGTTGTGCCACAAAAAGGATACGCAAAAGACAGGGATGCTGCTGCGAAGAGCAGCCGCAGGTGGCGAACGAGGAGCCACAACACAGCCATAGTTATAGCCAAAGTCATAGCCAAACCCAAACCCAAACCCATAATCAAAACCAAAGTCATAGTCAAAGCCAAAGTCTTAATCTGGCGCGGATCACAGCGGCAGCCCTGACAGCGGCGGCCATGCTGCATACAACGAACGCCCTGGCCACCGGCTCCCTGGGCTCCTCAGCCTCGGCAACCGCTGCACTGCCCCTACACGGCACTGCCACGCCCACCGCCACGCCCGCAACGCACGAACTAAACGCCTCACTGCTGAGCAGCACGACGGCGGCAGGATTGCTCGCAAACGATTCCCTGGACGCCGGAGGCACCGGCCAGGACTCTGGCCAGGACTGGCTGGACGAGATCTTCTGGGCGCTCAAGGCCTTCGTCATGCTGTTCATCATCATTGCAGCCATTTGTGGCAATCTGCTTGTTATTATTTCTGTGATGCGTGTTAGAAAATTAAGGTGCGTATACGTAATATTTAAGCTCACCCCTATCACCCCGCTCATCACGCTCACGCTGCCCACCCTGCGTATACGTAATGTTGTGCTGGCTCAGCTCATTCTAATTATCAGTGAAAAAGCAATTAGTGCTTTGTAATTTCTCCTGTTTTTTTTTCGTTTTTCACTCGCCATTTGCATAAAACTGTTTCCTGGCAGCAAACGGCATTGTCCTCTGGCTGTCTTGATTGCCAATTTGCAGAACTCCTCGCCCATCCAGCCAGTTGGAGCTGCGAGCTGGGAACTGGAAAAAAAATTACAAAGCGCTTTGCTTTCTATGCGCGATTTTCGTCAACTTTGCATAAAATTCATGCACGTCCGCACGTCCTTATTTTGGCCTTTTCCCAGAGTCCCCGAGTCCTGTGCCAGGACCTCGTTCGGTGCTCGCTCTCAGCCAGACTCGGAGTCCTTTTCCCTTATTTATTTAGCTCATAATTGAGCATTTCGCAGACCGGCTCCATCTAGGAGATGAGACTGCAATTTCTGCCATTCCCGACAACAAAAGATCTGGATTGCATTGTTTTAATGACAAATTAACTTTCATGACTTTATTCATGAAACCAATTTGCATATTAAGAGATTCCTAATTGGACGGACTCTCCGTTAACGAATTAATTTGTGAAAATTCGTTTTCCATCTCCCGATGGAAAATACTTTACAATTTTCCGGCATTTAGTAGCCGTAAATATTTGTTCAGCTAATCAAAATATTTTGCAGAGTTTTGGTTTTATTTCGGCATCTGATGACTGTCACGCCATAATAGTAATGGGCAAATAAACGCTCATTTTCCAAATTGTTTGTCTATTTTCACATACACTCCCACACTGGGCGACCTCGCCGCCCTTGGGGGGAACTGGAGGCGGTGTCCTTCGGACAAAATCACATTATCATAAAAAAAAGTTTGTAGTGATAAATGATGAGACGTCAGCTGGCTTTGGTTCGTTAATATTTTCAGTTATGCCCTAATAACTGGCAGGCAAATCAATTTAGCGCTTCATAAAGCCCCACCTCCACCTTCCAACACAATCAAAAGTTCCATCCCGGGATGACAAACGCCGGCACGAGGAGTTTTTATCCCGTACAGGCAGGAGGAAAAACTTTAAATGCTCTTAGCCAGAAGTTGGCAAAGGGCAATGAAGCCAAAAGGCGAAACAAACAAACTTTGATGGCCCGGCGAGGCGGGAAAAAATATTGCAATGCAAAAAAGTAGGAAAAAACTGAAAAAGGGGGGGCGAGGCATAATTAAGGTTCAACTTGGCTTAATTCCCCCTTTTTTGCCGGGACTACTAATGAGAGGCGCTTTATGTTTTAAGTGACTTGCGTGTCAGGTAGCCCCACTAATGATGCGACCGATTAATGATCATTAGAGCGAAAAAATGGGGATATTACTAAAATAGACAGTAGAATAATTAATTTTGGAAAAACCGCTCAACAAAAACCAAATGGAAAAACTTTATCCGCGCGGTCAGCTGCAGCCTGCAGGCAGTGCACAAAATTCTATTGTTCTGTGCAGGAAAATATTACGCATACGTAGCGTGAAACAAGGCAATGGGAATAAAAATGTGGAAAAAGTTTACAAACAGAAAAGGCAAAAAAAAAGAAAGAAAAAATTAAAACGCTTACACATACCACACACACTCTCCCAAAACCCGCCAAAGAAATGACAATTAAACAGTGCGAGCGTGTAGCTCAAAGGGAAATGGAACAAAAACAAAGTGCAGGCCGAAGCGAAAGTATCTCAGCTGCGGAGAAGGAGGGGCAGCCAGAGCCAGAACCAGAGCAGTGGCAACAACTTTGGCAATTAAGGCAGCTTATGGTTTTTATGACAGCATAAATTTAAAATGTTCTATGCCAAACAATAAAACGGCGCCCCTGCCCCTCCGCCCAAATTATTTGGCCGAGATGAGCCGCAGCGCAAAGTGTGCTAGATAGAGTCCCCCATCAGATACCTATAGAACGTGTAGTATCTAGATTCTATATATACGGATGCTGTATGTGTTTGCCTTCGAGGTGGATGGGAGGGGACCTGGGCCGGAGGAGGACAAAGCTCATTAACGCTCAGCGCCTTCACTTGAAGGATGCTATTGCTCGGATGCTGCTTCCGCACTTTTTGCTATTTTTGCCTCAAATTTAAATGGCAGGCAAATTATTTGCAGTTCATCGCTAAAGGATGCTCGGGCTGTGCAAGGAGCAGCTGAGTAATGGGCGAACATTTGCAGAATGGCGTCGATTTGTTGCAATTAACGTCTAGGATGTTGAAAGTTATTTAAGTAGTGGCCTTGGGGCAAAACAGATTACAAGGCAAGTACAATAGCCTGAGAAGTTGGAATTAAGAGGGGCCTTTAAAGCGGAGCAGTTTTTGTAATTACAAGAGCAACTATGCACTCAAGAGCCATTAAGGAAACTTGGATAAAGTAGAAATCTAATACAGTATATCAAGGCAAATATACCTACCAATAAATTTAATCCAAACACACCAAAGACTATCATAAAAGATTTGTCTTTTTTCAATTCAACTTTTATGTTTGGATTTAAATCATTTTCCCAAAAACATTAAAATGGTGTGGATAAAAAACGTAAATAACTCTTGGCTTTGCCAGTATTCTGTGGTGTTAAATAATGAGTAGATATTTATTATATCAGTATTTACCTTTTGGAAGCTGATTCATTTCCAAGTGTACTCAATGCTCACTTTCGATTAAATGAACTCTCCCCATCTGGTCTAATGGCAGTGGCAGCTGAAAGGCGACCGCTTGGAGTTCAATGGAGTAGCTACTGGCTGGCTGACAACATCCGATTAGGAAGTCCTTAGCCGGCAACCAATGCGAAACTCTAATTGGCAAAAGCATTTGCTGGCACTGGGCTTGAAATTCAATTTAAATAACAAAATAGGTATAAACCGAGAAGCGTTTACCCAGAGGATTGCGGTTGGAGTCGCCCTCTGTGTGGGGTCTCTGTCTCTTTCAGTTAGAGACCCAGTGGAATGAACCTGGTTCGACATCGTTCTCGATTCTTGACTGGCTTTTCAATTATATCCCCCCGCTGGCAGTCGAGTGCAACGTAAAAGTCCACATTGCCACCCGAGGGGCAGGCAACTGTCAGCCCACATACACCATCACACACAAAAGAACGTCCCACGTCCAATAAGAGCTCATATGGAGCAGTCATATCCTTGAATTCGCCGGCTCTTTCACGCATTCACCCATACGATATCCTGATTAGCCCACCCCGGGGGTTCCCCAATCCCCAATCCCCATCTACATTTCCATTTTCATTTGCACCTCCCCCAACCGTCTCTCAGCTTCCATTATTGTTGGATATTGTTCTCTGATTGCTAACATCTCGTTTTCCCATCGTTCTCTTTGCAGAGTTATAACGAATTACTTTGTAGTTTCCTTAGCCATGGCTGATATAATGGTCGCTATTATGGCCATGACATTTAACTTTAGTGTGCAAGTAACTGGTCGGTAAGTACAACAACAACTACCATAGAAACCTACACACATATTCACAACAAAGCACACACACACACCCACATCCACTCACCCCCTGCGAAGGCCTAGGCAGAGCAACAAAAGTAAGCAAAACTGTTGCAAAAATCGCAGCTGCAACCAAAGGCAAGACCAAACAAAATGCCAGCACGTCCAAGGTGGGTGGGCGGCTGGTCGGCTGTGGCACTGGGCATGGACGTGGGCGTGGCAGTGGCAGAACAAACAACCGAAAACAAAAATCCCTGAAAAATGAAAGCAACGTTTATTTATGCTCCTGTGAATGTCGCCCGACTGTGTGTGTGTGCTATCCTTACTGCCAGGATGTATTCGTGTATGCAGATGTCTGTGCGGTTGTGTGAGTTAAATGCAAATGCAGAAAGTCATCCCCTCCCCCGCCCTGCGCTCGTGTGCGTGCATTTGTGTTCAAGAATTAAAATGTAAAAAATAGTAAAAATAGGACAAACAAAAATTTACTCTTTAGGGAAAAAGGCCATCAGGATACTCATTACTTTTATTTAGAAAAAATAATAAATAAATAGGTTTTATTATAATTTTTCTCACATTTAAATTTCTTAAATTGTTCTGTTTAAATCTTATACTTTCTATTACTTAAGTATTAAAGTTAAACTTCATTATTTTCAAATACTAGCCACTTTAAGTTTTTCCAATCATACTAGTTAACATCCATGGCATAAACTGTTCATTTAAATTCTGTTTAAAAGCCAAGCCAACCAATTGTCTAAAGGACTCCTTTGAAAAGCATAAAGAGATAGAAACGACATCTTTGAATTGCTATTCTAAAGGACAAAAACCGTCAGAGTGTGACATGGTCACATCCTTCACGCCGAATGTCCTCCTCCGGTCCGACTCCGCCTTTGTGGGTAATGTAATATATGGATGTGGATCTGGATGTGGCTGTGCACGAGAATGCGAGGTGCCAAGTGCAGGAGACTGGCGACTCGGCCCAGTTAATTATGTATGGAGGCTGAATTAAAGACCGCGCTTTAAGCCCTCCGAGCGCCAAAGCAAATGTTGGCAATGTCACATAATAACCAAGATGACAATGACAATTAGGACGATGATGAGTGGGCAGGAGCAGCAGTCAAGTCACATTATGTGCACTTACAGCCAGGCCAAAAAAATAAAACTCCAGACGTCAGCCACTTGGCCGCGAGAGTTGCATATAAATTGGCGCTGCTACTTGGTATTCATTACCGATTTTACCTTCACAGATGCACTGGTTGCAGTTGCTGTTGCATAATTGCGCTGTCGCTGCCGTAGTTGCCACTCGTTTCAGGGCTCAAGCGTCAATTCGTGGCAGGCACTAAGAAGAATGGCGCCCCTTGAATAGTGAAAGCCTAAAAAAGGCACAGAGAGAAAATAATATTTATCAAAAATAATATCCTTCCAAGATAAAGTATTTATTTGCATTTTATCTCATTAGAAAATACACAAGATTCTTTTCATAAACAATAAATTTTTAATTTTGAAATATTTTTTGTAGTCCCTCTTGTTTTGCCTGCTTTTGGGCCCACTCGAATAGTCAAAAAGTTTTTGAAACTGATGCCAAACGGGGCGCCCGATAATAAATTCCACTGCCTTCTGGCCAAAAAAGCCTGGCCGGGGAACCACCGAGCCGGGGTGCCACTGAGCCACCTCGTCGGAGTGGCAACCAAGGGCGACGACGACAGGCAACAGCAACAGCGACGCAAGTTTTAATGAGTTTTTCATGCAGCCCAACCACCCACACCCTGGTCCTTTGTCCCGCCACTTCGCCCTTCCAGCCAGCAGCCAGATGGCCTATTTTCTGGTCTCGCAGTGCATTTAAGCTTTTAATTTGGCCCCCACCAGAGGCAGTTCAGGGGCAATGTCACCTGGCAACCGAAACTAAGATGAAATCGATAAGCCCATAAATCAGACAAGCTGATAAGAGAGTCTAGCAGCGTGGCGGGTGGGTCCTTTTTTGGCAAGATAGGAGACGTGGGGCTTTAATTGGCCCAAATTTCAGGGTCGGCTGTAAAATACCTGCACTGTTTCCCGAGGCTATGAAATTTTTAATGCCAGCGCGGAAATTGAGGAGATGCCTTAAATTGTCGAATAAAGATGAGTTTACAAGACTGGCTGTTATTTTTATCATATCCTTAGAACAAGCATGGGACCTTTATTGTCGCTTACCATATCATTTTGCGCGAAAGGCGATGATGGGTCGTTTCCACAGAGCATTTTATTTGCTAAGAAAAAGCTGAAAACAAGTTTTAATGCCATGACTTTATAAAAAACATTTCCGCAGGGCAATTGTAAAATAAGCCAATAAAAGAAAAACACTTCAGAAATGATTCATCAAAACGAAAACTGCCCATTCATGCATTCGATAATCAGATATAATGACTTCTCAGAGTCGCAGTCGAAACTTGATTGCCTCCTCACTTCGATATTACGACATTGATGCCTATATTCATTGGATTCTTTCAGCTGGAACTTCAGCCCCTTCCTGTGCGATTTGTGGAATAGTCTCGACGTCTACTTCTCAACAGCGAGCATTTTGCATTTATGCTGCATATCTGTGGATAGGTAATGCCCCCTGAAATTAAAAACCCCGATATTTGGAGCACCAATAACGTGGAATTTGTCGCTTTTTTGATTCCAGATACTATGCGATCGTTAAGCCGCTCAAGTATCCGATTAGCATGACGAAACGCGTGGTAGGCATTATGCTGCTGAACACCTGGGTGTCGCCTGCCCTGCTCTCGTTCCTGCCCATCTTCATCGGGTGGTACACCACCGACGAGCACAAAGTGTTCGTCATCCAGCACCCGGAGCAGTGCATGTTCGTGGTCAACCAATACTACGCCATCATTTCGAGCTCGATTTCGTTCTGGATCCCCTGCACGATTATGATATTCACATACTTTGCCATTTTCCGGGAGGCCAATCGCCAGGAGAAGCAGCTGATGATGCGACACGGAAACGCCATGCTGATGCACCGACCTTCCATGCAGCCGTCGGGTATGTCTTGATATTCAAATTTTATTGGTTATTTCGGCTTCAATAGCCATTCTCAGGGTGAATATTGGGTAATTTTTAGACAAAGGGCATAGTATAGAAATTTGCATATTGCTCTGAAATTATCTCAACCAAAAATTAAAGATACTTGTTCTCCACTTTGAAGAGGCAATAAAGAATATGGTAATTTTCCATTTGTTTTCTTGAATTAATTAGCTGGTCTTTTTAAGAACCGGCTACTGAAATAAATAATGAATAAAAGTTTTTCTAGTTCATACTTTCTTTGTTTAAAGTTAAAAGAAAAGCGCTTAAAAAGCACTGATAATTTTCCGTCAAGGCTATTGAAGTACTTCCTATTTGCATATTGTAGCATCAATTTCCTTTTAAACTGGGTCATAGCATTAAAGTATTCCCTTTAAAAAGTGTACCATATAATGCAATGGCAATGCACTTTGTAGCTACCGATTTTATAAAATTACCTCTGCGAACTATACGTCTCTCTTAGTTCTGAATGATAAAATGGGCTGGCAACCTGGGCATTTATCAAATCTGCATCTTCTCCCCTACAGGCGAGGCGATGAGCGGCTCTGGGTCCTCGAAAACGTTGACACTACACGAGGTCGAGCAGGAGCACACCCCCACTAAGGACAAGCACTTAATCAAAATGAAGCGGGAGCACAAGGCCGCACGCACGCTGGGCATCATCATGGGCACCTTCATCCTCTGCTGGCTGCCATTCTTTCTTTGGTGAGTGTGTTGGCGGCGTGGCATCGGCATCGCCGGAGTCCCGCTGACATGGGATTTGAGGCATAATTTATCTAATGTCACGCATGCATAATTAAATATTACTCATACGCCCTGTAGGCCCCTCGGTCCTTACACTGGGCCGGGTCTGGCATTGTTTCGGCGGTTTGTTGTTTTTCCGCACATCCGCGCTCATAATCTCATTTATGCAAGGCTCAGGCTCATTCATGCATCAAGAATTTATGGATATCTCTCAACTTGGCCAACACCGAAACAAAATGAGATGGCAGATTCCAATGAGAAGGGTCTTAATTCCTTAGGATTTAATTCATAGCTGGAAAAGAAATGTGTTTATTCAAGGGGGATTCTTTACATCATTTTTAAATCAATAGTTATTCATAAAATAAAAATTAATTGCAATTTTATGAGTTAGATAGTCAATAAAATTGAAGATAAAAAAATAATAAGATGGTTTAAATGATAAGATAATTAATAAACCAACTAATAATTTGCAAGAAAGGAAGAGAATGAAGGAGTTGCACCTAAATCGATAATTATAGATAATGAGTTATCAGTAGAAACCTAGGTTAGGTTAGGTTGAGGCGGCGATGAGGGCCGGTTCTGACCCCCATCCACTTGAGCCACTGGGGCTCCTTGTGATACCGCACAGGCAAGGATCCTACAAGAGGACCTCTCCCTTCCCACTACTTATGTGCCCAAGGGTGCTCTATCCTTCTTGAAGCGGCTCGTGGTCCCATCCAGATTTACGGATGAAGGCTACGAGTCTGTGTGGAGCGACCTCCGCGAGGTCTGTTAGGTCTGTGAGTATTGCTGCGCCCAAGAATTTGAGTCGGATGCGCCCCAGCGCAGGGCATTGACACAGGAGGTGTGCGACTGTCTCTTCCTCTTCTTCGTCTCCACAGCTTCTGCAGTAGTCATAATGTGGCACCGCTAGTCTAGCCGCGTGTGCTCCTATTAACCAATGTCCCGTAATGGCCTTGATCGCCAGACTACAGTCCTGCCTATTCAGGGCGATAAGCATCATTGACCTCTTCCTAGATCGGATTGGCCATATCATGCGGGAGTTCCTGCAGTTTTGGAGGTTTCTCCATTTCCGAAGTGATGCGCGGTCAAAGTGATCCCTGCATTTTAGCCTACACGTAGCTAAGGGGATACCTACTGGTTCCTTCTCCGGTAGGAGAGGATTGGTAGTACCTGCTCTTGCTAGTTCGTCGGCGGCGCAGTTACCCTCGTGGTCCCTATGTCCGGGCACCCATATGAGGTGTATGTCATGCTGCTCTGCCATCTCGTTAAGAGATCTGCGACAGTCATTCACTGTCCTGGAGTTGGATGAAAGACCGTCAAGGGCCTTGAGTGCCGCTTGACTGTCTGAAAAGATACAGATCGTGTCCTGATTACCAATAAGTGCTGGGGATCTGAGTGCTTCTCCGATAGCTATTACTTCTGCTTGGAAAACACTACAGTGGTCTGGGAGTCTGAAGGACTCATTTAAACACAGCTGTTCGCAATGGAACCCGCCTCCCACCTGGCCATTCAATTTTGAGCCGTCTGTGTAGATATGGAGGGAACCGGCTGGTCCCGGGATTTGTGTGTCCCATTCCTCCCTTGTTGGAATGTAGACCTTGTATTTTAAGGTGGGATTATCGACAGGTACGCAGTAGTCCGTAGACCCCGTTGGCGTGCAGTGGTGTAGATCTAACTTGGTATGTCCGTAGTCAGTCCTTTTCCATGCGCCCATCTCTCGTATCCTGATTGCCGATAGTGTAGCCATCTTGACTCCCACTATCTCTACCGGTAATAGGTCGAGTATGAAGTCTAGTGCGTCCGTAGGAGTGGTACGAAGGCTGCCCGTGATGCAGACCTCCGCCATCCTTTGCGTTTTTCTAAGCTTCTCCCTGATTGTGGAGTTGGTGAGAGCAGGCCACCATACCACCACCCCGTAGAAGAGGATGGGTCTTATGACCGCTGTATAGAGCCATCTTACTATTTTTGGTGACATTCCCCATTTAAGACCAATGGCTTTTCTGCAAGTATAGAGCGCGATTGTAGCTTTGTTGGCTCTATCCATAGTGTTCGATTTCCAGTCCAGTTTCCTGTCTAGCGTAATCCCTAGGGTACTTGGCGCTATCGCTAAGAGATAGTGTTTCTCCTAATAGTTTTGGAAGCCTTAAGTTTGGTATTTTGTACTTCCTGGTGAAGAGGACGAGCTCTGTTTTGGATGGGTTCACACCTAGTCCATTTCTAGCTGCCCACGTTGAGAGGACCCTAAGTTTGTCCGTCATGCGGTCACATAGAGTCTGGGGAAATTTTCCTGAGAAGGCAATTGCGACATCATCCGCGTAAGCGATAACTTTGCAACCACCCCCTTCTAGGGATCGTAGTAGGCTATTAACCGCCACGTTCCAGAGTAGGGGTGAGAGTACGCCTCCTTGCGGGGTGCCTCTTCTGACGTATCTATGAATAGATTCTCCTCCTAGTGACGCCTCAACAGTCCTGTTTACCAGGATCTGCTTTATAAGGCATACGGATTGATTATCTATTCCTAGTCCTGTCAGTGCATTGGTTATCGAGCTTGGTAGGATGTTGTTGAACGCACCTTCTATGTCTAGAAAAGCAATGAGTGCGTATTCCTTATCACTAAGTGCCTTCTCGACAAAAGTAGTGATTTCGTGGAGTGCCGTTTCCGTGGATCGGCCCTTCCTATACGCATGTTGTGATCCCGAGATATCATCTGGGTTTATAGTAAGATTAATATGGAGGCTGATTAGTCTCTCCATTGTCTTGAGAAGGAAGGACGACAGGCTTATTGGTCTGAAGTCCTTGGGGGTGCAGTGAGATGGTTTTCCCGCCTTGGGTATAAATACGACTTTCGTCCGCAACCACATTTGGGGTACGATGCCCATCTTGAAGATTGCTGAGAAAGCTATCCTGACCCAAGATTTCAGGTTGGGACCGGCTTTGATTAGTTGAGCCGGAATAATGCCATCTGGGCCCGGGGATTTGAAGGGCTTGAAGCTATTTATTGCCCAGCTGAGATATCTATCATTCAATAGGTATTCAAGTGGATTAGTGGTGGGTGGGCTATTCCCCTGTGTCTGCATTTCCAGGGTTGTGCCTTCTCGAGAGCATCCCGGGAAATGTGTCTCTATGAGAGCCTCTAGGGTTTCTTTGCTGGACGATGTCCAATTGCCCTCTGAGGTTTTAATATATCCTACATTTGGTGCAGTAGTTGCAAGGACCTTCCTGAGTCGAGAGGCCTCTGATGTTTGCTGAATGTTCGTGCAGAACTCGGCCCAGGCATTCCTTTTGCCTTGCGAAGCTCTTTGTTATATCGCCTGAGGTCCGCTTTGTACGACTCCCAGGCTATCTCCGAGTTTGTTTTTCTGGCAAAATTGAAGGCCTTGCGGGCCTTGGTTTTAAAGGGCTCAGTGTTTGCGACCACCATGGTGGTTTCTTAGACTTGCTTTTGCCCGATCTGATTTTGGGACAGGCTTTATTGAATGCCCTGGCGCACGCTGCCGTGAGCGTGTCCACCATGGCATCCAGGGCTGCCCTACTATCAACATTCCCTGTTGGAGGATTTCCCAAGGAACTATCTAGCTTCTTTCTATATAACTCCCAGTTCGCTTTTCTTGGGTTGCGTACCGTTAGTCGATTAAAGTTCTCGAAATTGACCACTAATTCTATGTAGCGGTGATCTGAGAATGAGTGCTTCTCTAGGACTCTCCATCTAACAATCCTGTCTGCTAGTGATTCAGAGTAAAGAGTGACGTCAAGTACTTCCCTTCTGTTCTTGACTATGAAGGTGGGTTCGGTACCCTGTTACCCACCAAAAGATTGGATCCTAGGATAAAATCAAAAATTGACTCACCCCTCTCGTTTGTATCAGTGCTGCCCCACTGATGATGATGGGCGTTAGCATCGCAACCTATGATCAGGTCGATCTTGTGCTTCCTGCTGTCTTCCACCAGCTGTTTGATCAGTGGGTGCGGGGGAAGGGCCTCCTGGTCGTGGCCCATATACGCCGAACATATCCTTAGAGGGCCATTTGGGCTCTCTACGGCTGCGGCTACGTGGTCTTCATTGCTGAAATTGGGTAGCAAAAAGAGGTTAAGGTTCTTTTTTGCGAGGATGCAGGCTCGCCTTCTACCTGTAGTGTTGGCTTTGCAGAGCCTGAACTCCGACGCCCCCAGCCCAAGAATCCTGTCTCCTAGGATCCAGGGTTCCTGGATGAGGGCCACATCTGCTCCACTTTCGGCGAGGTGGAGAAGGAGGGCAGCTGACGCTGCTTTACTGTGGTGGAGGTTTATTTGTAAGATCGTCAGGGACATCCTTACAAACCTCCACCACAGTTATCTCTGCCTCCGTCTCGGAGCCCAGCAGGAGTCCTCCTCCATTCCGACACCACCAAGCGCCCTTGCCAAGTCGCTTTCCTCCGAGGTGTACCCTTCTAGAATGTCCTCCTCCTCATCCGACATTCCCTCTGGGTGCCCCTCTTCGGTCGGCTCCTCCAAGTCTGGCTCTTGTGTGTCCGCCTCCAGAGCTGTACCTCCTGGCTTGGCCTTCGCATCAGATTTATAGATACGGACCGAGACATGCTCGAATCCGTACTTTAGCCGGTGCTCCGTCCTCTCCAGGGCTTTTACGGTCTCCTCATTTAGTGTGAGGACGACCTGCCTCCGCAGTCCCACCGCCTCCTCGACCTTGGCGACTCTCCAGTCCGCCGTGGGGAGCGTCGGGTTGCACATCCTAAGCATTGTCAGGATGGTCTTAGGGTCGGCTGGCTTTTCTGTGAGCCACACTCGCGCCCTCGGTTTGCTGGGGATCTCGTCCCAGTCACCCCCCACCAGCCTACCCCCAGGGAACCCCCCCCCCCCAAAAAACCCCCCCCCTTTAAATCCCTCCCCCCCCCCCCCCCTTGGAAAAAAAAAACCTTCCCCCCCCCCCCTCCCCCCCCCCCCCTTTTCTTTTTTGGTGGGGGCCCCCCCCCCCCCCCCCCCCCCCCCCCCCCCACCCCCCCCCCCCTCCCCCCCCCCCCCCCGCCCCCGGGGGTCTTGGGGCCTCCCCCCCCCCCCCCCCCCCTGATTAACATTCCCCCCTTCCCCCCCCCCCCCCCCACCACAAGGGGGGGGGGGTGGGCCCGGTTCCCCCCTCCTCTCCTCCTGGTTGGCCCCCTCCCCCTCTCCCCCCTCCCCCCCTCCCCCCCCTCTCGGGCCCCCCCCCCCCTCCCTTCCCCCCTTCTCCTTTTCCCCCTCCCTCCCTTTTTTCCCCCTTTTCCGGTTTGAATTTCCCTTTTTCTCTAATAATCTCGGCCTGGTCCGGGTGGCTTCGGCCGATGGGTCCGCCCTCATCAGAATGAAGGCTGCTCTTCTTCTTTCCTTTTAGGAACCCTTTTCCCCCCCCCGGGGGAGACGCCCCCCCCCAGGGGGGGGCGGGGGGGCGGGGGGTTGGTGAGGTTGACCCTGGGGTCTTCCTCTCCACACCTTCGGTGGTCCCATGCTAGCTTTGGAAAGTTGCCTTGGCAACCCCCACCCCCCCGCCCCCCCCCCCCCCAAATTTTCCCCCCCTTTTTGGGCCCCCCCCCCCCCCCCCCCCCCCCCCCCTTTTGGGTTTGGAGGGTGATGGGCCCCCTCCCCCCCCTTTTCCTTTTTTTTGGTCTCCGCTTTGGTTTTTTTATTAGGTAAAGTGTTCATATTTTGGTCCCACGAGGAGGGGGGAGGGGGGGGCCCCAAAAAAAAAAACCCCCCCTTTTTGATAAGCCTGGTTAAAACTGGGAGGGTCCCCCAGAGTTCGCATATTGGAGCCCCCCTCGGACACGCATCCTTCGGCATATGCTGTTCCACCTTGGATTGGGGTAATTTAAGGAAGGGAGTGTTCTTCTCCCCGCCCGACTACCATTAGCCAGCATCCTCGGCAGAGACATGACCTTACCGGGACCTGTTACCAGCCGCCCTCACGTGGAGAGTATAGTCGCACTACCAGCGGTGTACACAGTTACGGCACGCAATTGCTTGCGCGTAGGTCCCCCTGTTGTACCCGTTGGCTGACGGCCTCCTACAGTAGAAACCTACAAAATTAATAAATTTTGTATCATATTTTTAGATGACTTATAATTTATTTAGATATCTCATATTAAATTATTATGCAATGAACTTTATATAATTTATATTGTAATTTCTACAGGTACACCCTCTCCATGACATGCGCCGTGTGCCAGGTGCCCGACATCGTAGTCTCGATCCTGTTCTGGATCGGTTACTTCAACTCCACGCTGAATCCCCTGATCTACGCGTACTTCAACCGGGACTTCCGGGAGGCCTTCCGCAACACGCTGCTCTGCCTGTTCTGCAACTGGTGGAAGGACCGCCACCTGCCCCTGGATATCGACATCCGACGCTCCAGCCTGCGCTACGACCAGCGGGCCAAGAGCGTCTACTCGGAGAGCTATCTGAACTCGACGACCCCCTCGCACCGCCGGCAGTCACAGATGGTCGACAACTTATAATACAGGGACGAGGCGCTGCTGACGCCGATTGCCCAGCAGCAGCAGCGTCTGGCGGCCGGCGGGGACACCCCGGCCCGACTGGGTGTCACCGGGTGCCCCCAGGCAGGCGGCGCCGGAGGCGGGTCTGCGTCCACACCGGCGGCAGCATCCAGCAAGAGCCATAAATCGAATCTCGATGGCGACGATGTACAGGAGATACAGATCGAAATACCCATGGAGTACATCAACAAATGGAACAAGAACAACAACGCCGCCGCCTCGACGGCCTCGAGTCATGTGTAAAATCGATGAGGGAGCCGGGAGGGGAATCAGTTTAATGCAATTAAAATGTTCCATTAATTTGTAAAATTAATATGCCGGCTCATGCATCGGCTGATTTACTCGTAATGTTGACATTAATCAATCAATCGCTGGAGCGTGCCCTGCTGCACTCTGTTTTGTTTCGTTATTATTTCCGTTTTTTGTTTTTTAATCTTAATTCACGTTTTTAATTTCAGTTCACGCTTTCGAGCCGAGCTAAGAACAGGCCCCTAGAATGTAATTATTTATTTATGCTTTCGTGTTGTAAATACTGAGTATTTTTGTACGACTAAATTAAGCACAGGTTGTAAACTCATTTCTACATGTATGCCAAGCGGAAAATTGTAAAGCATTTTGATCGCAAAAAACAAAATGAAAAAAATAACAAAAAAATATACATAATTAAAATGGCAATCACTGCAACTCACTGAGCTATGCGTGTAAATAGGGATTCGCAAAACAAACGAAAACGAAAGCCAACCAAAAGAGCTAAAGCTAAAACTGTGCCAATTAAGTGACCGCAAATTACAGAAGCCCTCGAGACAAGACCAGATACCAGAAAAACCCCCCAAAAATTGAGATTTTCCCAGCGCGAAAAAAACATGCACACACTGCAACACGGCAATTAAAAATTCCGGAAAAAAACATAAAAAGAGTACTACAAAAAACCATGGATGCTAAAGCAAAGCTAACCCAAAACCAAAAATATAAAAATTGTTATTTGATCGACAATCGCATAAATAAGAAATGCTCAAAAACGTAAATTAAATTTAAACAAGTATATGGAGTAATATAGCGAAATATATAGTCAAATCAATATATATACGATCCAACCGTCTCTGGTGGCAGTCGGAATGTAAAACCTAAAGTCGAATTAAATTAACCAGCATATAGTTCAAGTGCATCGATATCAGACTAACCAAATTACGAGTATGTGTAGTGCGTTTCCATTTCCGTATCCGTTTCCGTTCCAACGTGTTTAGTGTCGAACCAAAGTGTTTAGTGGGTGTGTCAGTGCTACCAACAAAAGGCAATTGCGTTGCAGTTCCTGGAATTAAGTTGACTGTGTAGCCTGTGAGGGCAAGGCTTGAGAACTGCTTCAGAAGTCAGCAACTTGATTCCAGCAATTGCGGCCCAAGTACAGCAAAAGAGCCGTGAACCGTGTTCAATATGCCACGACAATGAAAATCCAGCCGGAACGCCACAGAACTTCCACGACTATGAAATGCAAATGGGGAAAATAAAGCAAATTATGCGCACAAAGCATTTTGTGTAGGTACTTTGTATAAATAAGTAAGGACTCCATGAAATGGTAGCAGCATAGCAACAGTTTTGCAAAACTAACCAATTTATGATTTTCCCGCAAATTCGCAAAGGCAGGCCGACACTCGAGAGCATTTGTCAAGTAGAACCAGCCACAAAAGCGAGTTTAATTCTTTGAAATAAATTAATATAAAATAGCAGCCACTGTTGCATACGAACTCCATGCCGATTTCCCATGCTAGTCCGAAGAACAAAAAGTAAAATATAATCCAAAACTATTGTCGGGAGTTGCAGAGAATGATTAAGAGCCAAAGCTCGCAATGTACTATATAAAGAGTGTATAAATAGATGTCTATATAAATGTTGCATACATAGTAAGTATTTATTGTATGACCTTCATTAAAAAGATAAAGCAGCAGAACTAATAAAGTTGAATCTGAAAATCGGAAACCCAAAACCTGCAAACCAAAAACCCCCAAAGAACTTGTTATATTTTTATAAACAGCGTCTACCTAAACTAATAATTGTGTACGTAATTTATATTTGTACAGTATATTGATATGTCCGTGCAAACGAGAGGATGTGTGAGTTATTTATTACTACTGACAACTGCACTTTGTGTTACATTGTTTTCCGTTTTGCTGTGCAATTTTCTATGCAAAACAAAATAGGATTCTAGCATTAAGCTAAACTGACATGCAGAACACATAAATGGCAAACTATGCTACTAACTAAGTGAATACGAAATTCAAATGTATTATAAAGTAACATAACGAACTTTGAGTTGGAAAACATGCAGAAAGTAAAGCAAAATAAAATTAAAACCAAAAAATCAACTAAAAATATAGCCAAACGAACTCCTTTTATTTTCTAACCCAATGTTGACCCGGGGGCAAAGTTCTTCTGGACCGAAAACCCAAAAGTAAACAAACTCGATGGGGACTTCAATTACTCGGAAGGGACAGGGCCAAGTACATTAACGGAATGTTATCGGAACAAAAGTAAAGCTGATTACTGCCGGCGACAGTTGTAAACTTCTAAATAACTGTCAAGTCTCCCGACTTGGCTGACAAATTACAAAATTTACTCGAAAGCCCCGTGGCAACGAAGGCTTCGTGGCGGGAACACGCGTCGAATGAGTGATTTTTATTTGGCAAGTGCGTGTGTAATTTAACCGGCGCCATGGCAATGATACAGACCTGCCCCATCCTTTCAGCCCCTCGTCCTTTCTTTCGGAAAAGTAATTTATCATAGGACCTGCTACAGAGCAGGTTGAAATGCTTTAAATACATAGCTGATTTCTCTTGCACCTGTTTGCAAAAGTTTTTATTTCCTAGCTGAAGGTATTCGAATTTCTTCAAAAGAAGAAGTCAATTCTAAGATGTATTAAACGAGTTATTTCTTGTTCCTCATATTTAATTGAGAGCATTTTTGAAAGATTTGCCAATCATTTTATTGCCGGTTTTAAATGGTAGGATTTGGACACAATATGGAGACACAATAACTGGATTCTTGACTGAAAATATTTTCAAATATTAAAAAATGTTATCAAAGTTACAGAATGTTTTAAAAAGTTCTACTCCCTATCTAATATATGTACATGCATATATGTATACGATCATTTATCTCTATCATGATAAACGCGGGACGTCATCCTTTTGAAAATACTTGTGGGGCTAGTTTTAAGAAAATTTCATCTTTCGACTTGAAGGGTCCCACCAGATGGTAGTCTGGATGATGAGGTAGAAGCTTCCAAATAATCTGTGTAGTGAAATATATAATAACCGATTTTTCAGTATCCACTTGAATTAACCTGTTATCCATCAATGGAAACCATTTGGCGCAGTAAAACGAATCCACTTTGAACAATGGCCATCTTTCCATATTACAATATTTTGTTGCCAACTACTATCTTTTCATTTTAACTGAGAGTCTATATGACTGATATATTTTCTATATAAAAACAGCATGACTATGTAACTGGCTGTAATAGTATCAAGCTATTCAAGCGCCTATTTAAGTAATCGAGTACCAGATATTTTATTTTAAATTGGTCTTTGAAGCAAGCTTCTACGCATAATAAATGCGAATCAAAATCAAACTTAATTCATCAAAGTCAGAGGAGTCCTAGATTGCACCCATCTTCCGGAGAACTAAGTGAGTGATGCAGGCGTGCCATCGCGGCAATCATCGCTCATAAGGCTCCCGCCAATTTGGCCATGACAAGTGACAGACACGCCCCCTTTGGCCCCTTTCGGAGGGCAAAGATGGTTTTGGTTTCGCTTGCCTCATTGCTTCATTGCCTCATTGCTCATCATCATCAGAAGCAGCAGCAGCAACAGCATTTCAATATTTAAAATGGAGACAAGTCCTGCACCTTATCAGGCAGGCCGTCAATCAGGGCGTCACTTAAATATCTGGCACACACAAGCACACAACTGCTGTTGGTGACACAACAATCGAGAATTCAAATTTTAATAACTTTGACATGTGCAGAGGCACAGACACAGACACCGGGAGTATTGCTATCGTCAGCTGATGTTGTTGCTCCTGATGTTGCTGTCGTTGCTGTCGTGCATGTTGTGTTGGCCCGCCCCTTTGTTGTCGCATTGTTGCTGTTGTTAGTGTTGTCTGATTTGCACGACATGAACACGCGCTGAAAAAACAAATCTTTTTTAGATTTACGCACGCGTTTTCCCCGACTGGTTGGCATCAAAATATTTTTATTACAAATGCAAATATTGACGCCCTTGCAGGCGGCCGGGGGAGGCGGTTGGAGCTCCATAGTTGTCGAGTGCCTTGAGCGCCTTCTTTTCCTTTTTTGTGCGGCAAATTCGGCAGTCAGCTATTTCCCACAGGGGTGGCATGGCCATGATGGGGGTTGGGACTAAGGAGACATGTGTCTCATCAGCTGATCTGGGGCCAGCAGGCACAGGGTTGCTTTTGATAGTAGTAGCAGTATTTATTAATATAGTAAGTATTTATTAGGGATTTCAAGAGAAATACATATTAAAAAATAGAAATAAATAACAAATTAAAAATGTATCACTAATTACTCAGTTTAATTTAAGGATTTTCAGTCATAATTTTAAAATCTTATCCACTCCTCTTTCTTGCAACTCTGGGCTCCATTCGAATTTCCGGCTTCCCGCCAAAAAGCCACTGCGCAGAAGCTCTCGGCGCTCTCTGCTGGCCAATTCGCCGCAGCTTGTGTTGATTTGCCGCCAAAGGACTTCCTCGACTTCTTGGGCAGGCTCAGTCGGTGGCCAGTTTCCAGAGCAAGAGCTCATCTCAACGCCTCTCGGCAGCAAAAATATAAACACTCTGCTGGCGGGCAGCAAGTTGAGGAGCCGCAACGAAAACCATTCAAAACCTGTGGCCACTTGTCAGCGCCAGTGGTGGAGAGTAGAAAGTGCCAGTGACAGTTGTTCCAGCGACTTGTAAGCCGTCTCAAGTGTTGGTCCTCTAACGGTAAAGTTACTTGAAAAAAGACCGGCTGGGCAGTCGGAGTTCGCGTGTGCGTGTTTCCATTCTGTGGCACTCCAAAAAACCGATACAATAAGGAAACTCCATTTATGTGTGTCCGCCGCAGGCAATAGGCCGACTTTTCTTGTTCGTACGTGCTGGTGACTTGGCCAGGAGTCAAGGAGTGGGGCAACAAAAAGAAATCAAAAATAAATTCCTTTTAACAAATCGATTTTGGTTCTCTTCCTTTGTTTTTTTTTAGCTTTCGCCATAGTAATATAATTTTAGAAACATTCAAGCTAATGACAAATTAAAAATAGAAGAAGCAAAAAGCCAAACAACAAAAAAACACACATTAAAAAATTACGAACCGCGCGTGTTAAAAAGTTTGGACTGTTATCAACAAAAACAACAACAAAAATAGCAGGAACAACAAGTAGAACAAAAATTAACAATAAACTGCGATAAAAGCAACAACAAGCGGGAAAAGTTTCTTTATTTTGTGCTCCACCACGCCCCCTGCCCATTTTGAGCGACACCAGAAGGCAAATCAAGAAGGACAATGAAGGCGTCGCGGCTCGCGTCCCCATCCTGCCGCCGCCACGCCCCCTCATCCTCTGGCGCCCATCACCTTCAGCAGGAGTAGAAGCGGCGCGGCGGATGGACGGCGCGTGTTGAGCAAGTAAGCAAACAATAAAAAGTTCTGTTGCCTACTTGCAGGCGCAGCACGTGAAACAGAAACACAAAAAGAAACAGCCAGACACAAAAAAGCGCACACAGAAACACACGATTTTTCACACAAACACTCGGACGGAACTCACAGCAAAACGGGAAACACATTGAGCGCCATTTTTAGTGGTTACGTAAACTGGAAAACGGTGTCTAGTTGAACGGCACCGGGGGTCACCCGGAATAACCTGAACCTAACCTCACAGCCCCCAATTGTCTCTTTCTCCTGCAACACTCCTACCAATCTCCGTCTGGCCTTTGCTGCCTTTTTAATAAAGTTAAGACCGTTACCCGTCTGACACTTTAAATATGTACACTACCAGCTGGGCCGGGCCCTTAGAACAACCAGCTGCCAGGAATGTCCTGTCTTGTCTGGGTCTCTAATGATACAAATCTCCCAATGAACAGTGGTTCGGATTTCATTAGGCCCTGATTTTCAGAACTAAGGATGTAGTTTGGGAGTTTATGGTAAATAATTGGGAACCCTGGAATGTTACTTACACATTAAAAATTTCAAATCTCTTAAAGCGATTTCACTAAGAACTTTTTATAATCCATATATACACTAAATGTTTGGGAAATCACTTAAAAGTTCCCTCAAGTATTGTGTACTTTTAAGCCATCTCCTAAAATGGCTAAAATATGTGCTTTTAAAAAAGTAGAAGCACACTAAAAATTACTTTGAAGGACTTGCAAATACTTTCGTCTTAAAGGGAATTTTATATTTCAGTTACCTTCAAAAGTTGAAAACCTTGTAAACAGGAGCTTTCTCAGTTTATTGGGTCCCAAGTGAAAAATGCAGTTTCCCATTTTAGTTGCTCAGCAAACAATTTTTCATTGCATTTTTGCAATTTCCCCTCGTTAGTTCTTGCATCCCATGCCACAGTGTGTATGGAGGGACTGAGAGAGGCCAGGATCAGGATTCCTAGGGACCGTCGGGGCCGCTGGGTCAGAGTGGCATTTGGCATTTGCCACATGATTCGCTTTACAGCGGCCTTAGACGGAGATCCAGTCGCCCGCATCCTCCACCCTCCAATAATGTGACACTCTCACCTTTCGGGCCGCCGTCCTTTCGCCTTTTTCTTTTGCATTCGCCCGTTTCAACGACAAGCTGACTTTGTCTATCGATTTTCCTGGCTTCAATTTGCACCTACGAGTGCACCTGTATTTAATTGAAATCCTAGGGTCCTCTTTTGAAATCAAATTTAGCAAAAGCCCGAAAACTTCAGCTACCTTTGGCATGCTAATTTAAGATTCTTCGTGAGGGCTGGAACTTTATTGCCAAGTTTGCAAACTATGTGTATCTGCACTTGTCAAAAGACTTTATATTAATAACTATTTATCTTTTTCAAACATTAAGTCCTTAACATTCAAAATGCAAATAAATCAGCTGTCCAAAGTGGACAAAATTCTTTCTATCAGGCAATAATATTTTTTGAATATTTAATAATCCTTAGTTTCCCCAAGTGTGTCGGAAAGACATGCATCCCAAAATACACGTACAAGTGCCGACAGCTGGATTGAGACAGTGGAAAGTTGGACTGACAGACAGCCAGACAGACGGAGATTGTCATGCACAAATTGAAACTTTTCAAGTTACGCTCGAAAAAGTTTGAATTCAACTAATAGAGTCGAGTTCTGGATTGTTTAGTCATACATGCGTGTGCTTCGTGTTGCCATGTTTTATTTGCTGGAAACTTTCGAATGGTTTCAAATTCAGAGGGATTCGGGGACACACTGGCAGACCGACAGCTACCCATTCCCCGCTGAAACACAATATGTCCTGGGACTCCCCGCTCGTCCTGCCAGAGCGGCTAATGCCCTTAAAGCTGGCAAATATTTACGCATAAATGTTTTAAATGTAAATGCCTCCATTTATTCCAGCAATATCTCATCGAACCCCTCTCGGCGCCTCGACGGCATCTCGAATGTCTTTCGATAAATTGCTGGATAAATGATAAATAGAATGAATGTCTTGAGGCATTTGTGTTTGCCTTTCGCATAGAAGGCGGTCGGGCCGGGGCAGTGTTGCTGTTCTTGTTGCCATTCCGACTGGCGTGTCTGCTCGGATTTAGCCATAAGCTAATCAAATTCATGGCTGGCATAATGATGTCCTGGTCCCGGGTATCTTGTGCGCTGGAAACACTTTTGACGGCTCTGATTGGAAATTTAATTAGGGAATTAGACAATGTCATGTATCCATTTTAACGATTATACCCCCCACCAATTATTAAAATGCATCGCTTGTATCGTTTTTAATGGCTTTTATTAACCGCAAATTGTTCACACTCTGATGGAAGTTTTTGCTTAACTGAGGTTCAATTCGGCTGACCACAAATCTTGTGTTTCATACTGCACACCATTTGCTGCTCAATCAATGAAAAGTTTAATAAAAACATGTCACACACAGCGACAGGCCACAAAACAGAGTCAGAGACAGAGACAGACCCAGAAATCGAAGAAAAGCTGACTCATTTTTGGGAATAGCAGGACAAAAATAAAGCAACCACAAAAATCAATCTGGAAAGCAGCAAGGACTTAATTCGAAAGAGTGTTTCGACTCCACTCTCGGTCTTCTGTGCAATCAGTTGAGCAAATATTTACAACCGTAGCCGGAAACACGCTTAAGAAAGCATTTAAATCAGTTTCGCATTTCCCCGAGCACTCGGCTGGAAATGGAAGTGGAAGTCCCCGTTCTCTTGCAATTCCCAGTTTTCCTTTTCGCCGTATTTTATTGCCCACTAAATGGCACGATTGATATTTGCCTTTGACTTGCCCTGGCTCCCGCCGCTTCAAACAACAAAGTTGCAAATTAATAATATTAGTGCTAGGGATTCGCATCGTTCTAGAGCTACGCTTTTGTATCGCTTTACCGAATTTCCCCAAAAGCTCCCAGCACTCTGTTCTCCTGCGGTTTTCGTGAGCTGGGGCGACAATGGAGGATTGGCGGCTCAACGGTTTTCTCATTAGGACAACTTCCGCCGGAGTTGAGGCCCCGAGATGCCATAACTCAGGAGGAGAAACGGCCAGGGGCAGTGTTTATGTCATTAAGTGGCGCTCGACATCCGGAGACATCTGAGGGTGTGGGCCTGACGCACCCTTGTGTGTCTGAGGACGTGTGCTTGTGCCACAAGGCATCCCCGAAATTGTTACATTTGTGTTTCGCTTTTTGCGAATGGATTAGTGTTTATAATATTGTAATGCGGCAATGTCAAAGACAAAGTGGAATACGAGGTCCAAATGACAAATACTACATACATCTTGGTACTAAAATATTTTGCCAAATAAAGAGTAAGTACTTGTGCCCCCACTGCGAATGTAAATTAAAAATCTGCGGCGAGTCAATAGAGAGCTTACCACCCGGAACCCTTTCAGAGAAAAGGAAACTTCCAACTTCGGGGAGCCAATGTCTGTAAGAGGATTTTGTGCATATTAAGGCCAAAGGAAAACAATTTGTTTCAAAAATAGCCGGGAGCCAGTTCAAAGTGACTTAGCGAGCGAAAGAGTCAACTGTTGGGTCGCCCCTCGTTCGCCGAGCAGCTTAAGTATCCTTCATTCGACATGTTTACTTTGCACTCGCCCTACTGGCTCGACCCTACCAGGCCACCTCCCCAAAAGCTACTGCCTCGATACACCCGTTTTTGTCTTCGCAGGCTGCAACTTTAGAAACCATTGAGAAAGCCTTTTGTGTGCTAGTTAGAGGTCCTGCCTGCCCGTCCCTTTCTTACTCCCTATAGCCCTCTCTCTCGCGCTAGCTCTCTAGGGCTGTATCCCTGTAATATTTTTTTGGTTTAGGTCTCGTTTTTGTGTTGTGTCAGGCATGTGTCGGGAGGAGTCTCCTTTTTCCCGGGTCCTTCGCCCGGCCCATGGGCCTAGGCCTTTGTCTCTGGGGCGTTTTCCTCCCATTTTTTCCTCCATTTTTCTACACGTATATTATTTATGCTATTATTGATTTTATATATGGGGGTTCAATAGAGCCGGGACGCGCCCTTTGGGAGCTGCCAGCGTCGCTGCAGATTAACGTGTCGCCAACGCCAAAGCCAGGCGCACGAAATGAAATCATTCTTCAGCGAAATTTATAACCAACTTCGCGAACTCATCAACTTCCCTTTGAGCCGTGCAATTTGTACGTCTCGGCCAGAAAAACAGTCGCAGGAGGATGAAAATAAAGAAAAACGACCGGGTGAGCGAGAGACCAGATTAGGGGTGCTCTTCTTTCAATTTATTTTGTAACACGCGGCGGATACGCAACTTCAAGTAAGTTGCGGCAGTTGCGGGTCAAAACCTCAATGCGGTCAACGCGATTCTTGGCTTTTTACCCCCGGCCTCTGCCCTTGTTTTTTTTCTTTGTTCCGAGCTGACTTTTTTGCGTTATTTTAATTTCGACTTTTTAACAAAGTTAACCAAATGTTCGGAATTGAATTTGGGACGAGGCCCAAGTCATAAATGGTCACTTCGGAGAGCGCCTCCTAAGTACACAACGCGGGGCGCCGCGGCTTATTTACACTGCTAACGCCTAAATTAAATTTTAAGCTGTTGATTTGCATTTGCAGCCCGGCCCCGACTGGCTCGGGCTGTGTGTTTATTGAACCCTGATTATGTTTAACAGCGACGAGGCGCGAACAGCCAAAGGAATCAGCATCAACATCAAAATTAGAATCAGAATCCGAATCGGGCAAAGGCTCATTAGGCTTTCAGGCTCTTCGCGTTCTTTCTTTTTTGGCAAACGGGGCGAAGGTCGTGCAGGAGGTTGAGTGCTGCCAGTGAAAATGGCTTCTAATTAAGGAGCCGGCACACACACACACAGAGCTCATGAAAAAGGTTAAAGTTAAATAAAGCGCTGGAAAAGTTAAAAATGAGCCGGGTCGCCAGTGCTACTTGTTTTTGGTTCGCTCCTTTGTCTCCACCGAAAAATCTGTTAAACATTTCATTAGACTTTTTTTCTTCTCTTTTTTTCCACTGGTTTTAATGAAATTAGGCCTGCCACATCAGTCAGCATTAGGGGGGCCGGGGTGGGCGAGGGAGGGCCTGCCTGGGGTCGAGGCGCAAACGAGTGCCGGGTCGAGGCCTGACAAAATGAAATTAGCCGCGTTCAACAAAACCAAAATCAAATTTTGTACTACAAAGAAGATGAAAAATATACATACATTTGCAATACTACACACGCGAGGGTACACGGCGGAATGTCAACAAAAGTACACTGAAAACAGTACAATATTGTACAGAGGGCAGAGAGTGAAAGCTCATATATTCTTTGATGTTAGGTTCTCTGTGTGTCGCTGCCTAATTTACGCAGCAAAGTAATTTGAAATGAAGGCTGCCAGCGACAGAAGGAGTCGCGGATGCCGATGCCGAAGGACATGGTTCGAAGAATTCTGCTTGGCGAAACCAATTTGCAAACAAGTCAACAATGGCTGGAATGGCTGAAATGGCTGAAATGACGGCGAAGTGCGCGTAGGCAATAAGCCAAAGTGCAGCCCGATGCTCCCTTTTTCTCCGTTCCCCCACCCCACGGGCCTTTCTTTCGATCCTTTTCGATTCAGAATATGCAAAGAAACCAACTCGAAGCCAGTTAGCTAACTGAGTGTGCTTAGTAAATAGACTCTGGCATAATGAAGCCACTATTGATTGCCAGTAATCCTCCTGTTTGCTCCGATCCTTGACGGAGGAAAATAACTGCAACGCGTTCTTGAAGATTAGCTCTTGAGACTTGTAGTTTTCCTAAGCTGTCAATAGACTAATGACTTCAAAATTGATTTATTTCTCAAAATTGAAGTTCTTCTATCTGATACGAATCGATTTTATTTGTAACACTAACCAGATGAATTAATTTACACAATTAAAATCTATATGGAAACCATTGTGTATATAAGATATGAGAACCTTGAATTTAATTCAATTTACATAAGCTTGATGGTGTAAATCGGCAGAATGAAGTGTTCATAGAAACATTACACTCTCCATAAACATTTCTCAGAATTACATTTGGTAATCCGCCTCTTTCAGGCGTATTTTTCATTTGGCAGACAACATGGCAAATATATTTCATTTCGCAAACGAAAAAACGAAATGAGAAGCAATTTCGTCCCATGGGGTTGAGCTGATGTCGAAAATTGCTTCGCCAGCACAAGGAATAATAACACGAGAACATTTTCAAGACGACTTGAAAAAACAGAAACACAGTTCCCCACATGCAGCAATGTAGCTCGCATGCCGCAAGTGGTAATCCGCGTATATGTTGCCGCTTGTTAGTGATTGCTGTTGCTGCCACAATTGTTTGCGCAAATCGTTAAAACGTTAATCAAACAGCAAAGAGAGCAGGCGACACGCCGTCTGCTCTTGTTGTCTTCTGTTCTGGCCCGGTTTGTTTACTCCACAGCCCACGGCGCCAAACAATGGGTTCCCACGCCCACACCTGGCCACGCCAGAAACCGGAGTCCCGGGTCCGGAGTCCGGGACACAGAAACACCTGTGCTGCAGCGCGCCGGAGTCTGGGTCTTATTCTGAGCCAGGGCTTGAGCCAACACCCCGCTGGTTAAGTGAACCAGCCAGCTGTGAGCCACAAAACCGCAGCGAGCGGGGGTAAATACAGGATCTCAGCCCGATAGGGGGGGTTCGCAGGATGCCAGCGATATTTACGAAGGGATTTTATACACTTTTAGCCCGCTTTCCTTTGTGTCTTTGTAGCAATGTATTGGCCAAAAGAACAATGGTCCCCCAAGTACCAATACCAGTTCTGACAAATCAGCAATTGGCCTGATACATCGGGTCCTTTTGAAGCTCTTTTTAAGGTATTGTTTTGTTTCCATAAAATATCGAGATAAGTTATCTCTTAGGGCAAAACAAATAAATAGTACACGAAAAACAGCACAAAGGCCCATAAATAAACAAAAAAAGTATACATACTATTTCACTTTCTAAGTTTCTGAGGATCTCGTCCATGTCCTTTTTAAATGCCAGGTTTCTGAAAACTACATGCATACTTTCACATCCAAAAGGCTTAAATGTGGCGATCAAAAAATCGTGGCACTTGGGCAACTACTCAATTATTGTTTTATAAATAACTATGACATGCTGCCGCTCATTCCAGGCATTCTCCAATAACGCACAATCAGGACACTAAATGTTTGAGCAAAGTGAGAAATTCAGTTTTGCGGGAAAACATTTTAAGAAGCTGTCAACACTGATTAGTGCCCCCAAGCAGTCGCCACCAAGCCATCAAAAAACGACAACCATGCCAAACCACCCACCACCCCAAAACCGCCGCAACCACAATGGCAACAACAATGGCGAGTGGCCGGGTCCGCTCCGGGTTAAAGTCGTACATGCAAAGTCACTCAATTGATTTTCAGCAGCTCGTTGTCAATTATCTGCAGTGGATCGCTGGCTTGGACTTTTGTTTTCCTGCCCATTCAACCGGGACCTGGCTTTGGTTTGCCAAGGGCCGCCGCCGTCTGCCTTGTCCGTTCGTTCGCCCAGTTCCGTTTCGGTCGGTTTTGGCCAGGTCCTAATGGCATTGCCTTGCCGCTGCCACTGGCAGTGGCCTTCACACACACACACACAGACACTCGCACAGGGAAATGCACAATGAGACACTCGGTGCACTTGTCGAGCGTACTTGAACAGTTTCAAGGACACCAATCGCTGCCAACACACACTGCCGAGCACACTGGCCCAGTCCTTCTCCCTCTGTTTGTCTTGGTATTTGTGTTCTTGGCTCTTGCAAAAATATAAATCAGCTGTTGTCCATGATTCATTGAGTAAAACGCTAGCTCTGTCTCTCTCGTCCTTCCAAGTCCTTCTCTCTTTCTGTTCCTTTTGGGCGTGTGCAGGAAACTGTGTTAATATGCGTGGAACTCTCGTTGTTTGTTAGCCTTTGTAGTGCAAGCCTTTCTCAATTCCATTAGGCCACGTCACCAGCCCACCAGCCCACCAGCCAACCACCCAGCCAGTCCACCAACCCACTAGCCCGCTTTTCTCTCTCAAAAGCAAGCCAGCTATTTTACCTTGGCATTGTGCTAGATGTTGTAGCTGCAACTTAACCCATTTTGGGGCCACACTTGTTCAGCTTAAACTACGTTTAAAGAGCTAATTACTAGAGGATGGTAACCAAACGGAATATCCTTTGAAGAGAATTTATTAATTTTTTTATTGATATTCATCAATAAACATTTTTCGCCAGCTAAAAAACCATTAGAGGTAAAAATCTATTTTTATTTTACGCATTTTTTCCGATAATAAATTTTATTAAAGTGAAAAACACAGCAACATTGGTTGCAGTCTTTTTTGCCATTATTCAATTTATAAATTCTACAGATACTATTTGTAGATGTTTAATATTTTAAATACTTTTAACATAACCCTTTATATGAAGCATTTTGCACCCTACAAAGGGTTAAACATATTCAGCCCCCTAGTGGCAACAGCTTTCGGCAAGTTGTGTGCATTCCGCATAGAAAATGCCTTTTCATTTCGCAAAAATTCACTCCGGGCAGAGTTAACTCTGAATAAATTAGCTGGCCGGAATTAATTTCGGCTCGCTTTAAGGGAGTAATCAGTGTAAAGAATTAAATTTTAGTGAACTCCGGCGTTAACATTAATCCAGAATTACACGGGATAAATTACTTTTCATCTACCGGGTCGCCCGGACGAAGGCTGCGGATGAAGTGTGCGAGTGAGTCCTTAAAAATAGCCGCTGGAAGGACGCGGCCCAGCGGACTGCACATTAAGGCCCACTTGCGATCCAATTAAAGGCCGTTTCCCCGCTCATCGTCGGACTGACTGACCCACATAAATAATGCATAAGCCATAATCTAGGACATAATGCGTTGCCCAATTGCCCCTGGCAGCAGCACTGAACTTGGGCCACTTGGCGGCGCCCTTGCCTACATTTTTTATAAGTTCCCCGACGAGGCGTTCGCCTGGCAACAGCTCGACAAAAAATACATAACGAAATCAACCCGGAAAAGGGAAACAGATTAAAAAGCTGGCGGACCTGGTAGCAACCAGGACAACTCATTGTCGGACGGAGGGCCAAAAGCAGTTGGCTTGGCTGAAATGAACAGTTCTAAGGCCAAAGGATTCCCACAAAAACCCCACTACAGTACGTCTTCTATATTTCCAATTTCCTGTGCCTAACAATTTTTTTATATGGATCCGAATAAACGGTGATGAAATCGAAAGGCATTGGGAAAAAATTCTAAAAATGAAAGATACAAAAAAAAGAGACTATCTTTTATCCTTAGACTATCCTCAAAGTCGATAAACATTACTCTTTAGGGTTACGATTAAAAAATCTCCCAAAACTACAAAAAAAACAAAAGAAATGGTAAAACTTTCCACTTTATGAGCCAAATCGGTTCTTGCACGAAATGAGATGATTTATGGATGGCAGACTGTATGTATTTCGACCTGTTCTGGCCCCTTTAATCCTGACCCAGGATCTGATTTTGCTGCATTAGCCAGGAAGCCAACGTCACCGCCAACGCGCTGAACACGTGACATTTTGCGGCTGAGCCATTTATGGCCTTCATATTTATTGCAATAGTTGCTGCCAGCGGACAATGTGAGAGTGGAAAGTGGATGTGAAAGTGAGAGGGTGTGGGTGTGTGCTTGTAGTTGTGGACCGAGTGAAAGTTAAATGAAGCTGGCCAAGGGCTTCGGCTGCTGCTCCGGATCTCGTCCTTGTCTGTCACCGTTAACGCTTCGATGGCTGCCTCATATTGACTTTTCCATTTCCTTTGTACCACTTGGAGTGGCCTCAGTACAGTGCTAACACTTTAGTCAAATTGAACTTGAATGGTGAACAGAGTTTTTGTCGAAATCCATCTATTGTTTAGTCTTTTGCTTTTTTATAATTTGGTGCGACAAACAGATCTAATTGCTTAATATTTTTAATATAATGAGCAGCCGTATCAAGTCGGCGGAAGGCAGCTCCTTGAATTTCAGGCTGTTGAATAAAGTTTAAGGTCATAAAAATTAATTAAAAACAATTTGCCAGCCAGGCGCACAGGCGCACGTACACGCACCACGAGGCGTATGAGTAATTTCTGCTGGAAAACAGTGCTCGCTTTTCAGCGCCGCCCCCTTTGTTTTCATAGTTTTTTGTTTGGTTATTTCTTTTAATTAGCGCGTGCGGTCTTGACGCGTGCCGCTTCGCTTCCCAGCACTTTGCTGAACCGCTTTATTTTTCGACCAGTGTACTCTGGTAGAAAGCTCCACAAGCGGTTATGCTAATGTTTTTTGTCTTGTGCCGCCCATTACAAACGCAAAAACACAAAATATGAATGGGAATATATGGACATTATATGCAGAGGGGATCTCCGACTAAGGTTTTTGTGGTGCGAGATGGTGAGGCGGTGAATTTCAAAGAGCCCGAAAGTAAATGGCCGTGTGCTGTTTAAATTCGGTGGTCAACATTCTTGTGGTGCCCGCTATAAACAAAATGGGAATAACAAAATGAAAATTACGAAGCACAAAAAACACCAGGTTGGGGAATAGAGAGGGAAAACTACAGCAGCCTTGACTTGGGCGAATGCAAATTTTTTTGGCGGCCTCGCAGGGCGGGACAAACGCTGGGGCGGGCTGCCGGGCATTGTTTGTTGATGTTGGGACCATAAATTCAAGCCATGTTAAAGGAAAAGTTCGCAACAACAAATCAATAAAACTGCCATCAAGTGCCAGCAATGAAAACTAGCCCCAAAGCCACTTTCCCAACTCGGCAGCCAGTTGGTTTTGAGCCCTCCCACTTATCCTCTGTACACACTGCCTATACTTATGCATATATTTATGTTCCACGAGGTATGATTACTATATAATAAACTTTGCCAAAGCCGACTGAAACAAAACAGAAAGCAAAAGTTTCCCTCAAGCTTGAATTTATGTGTTTTTTGAAAAAGAGGCAAAAAGAATCCCATTGAAAAAGTTAACTGTGAAGATAACTTTTGAGGGTGAGGCTGGTTTTTTGATACTCATATAATTATACATGTATATACATACATAGGTAAGTCTGCAATCATGATGCTAAAAAACGCCTAATTCTACTTATTGATTTTTTTTAAGAAAGACGAAAGAAAGTTCTTGCTGAAGCTGCAGGAAGGTTTTTATTGAGCATCTGCCAAGTTTTCTAAAGGGATATAATAGAAAGTTTCCTCTGATAAATATTAGTGAATACTACTTAAAAGTTTACAAACTAAAATGGAAAAGAATCTAAAGCAAAGTTATAGCAGATTATCACACCAGGGCTTGTCGCGATGTTTCCAAATAAGCAACCGTTCCAAGGGCTAATGAAGTAATCATTCTGCCAAAATGTACATATACGCTAATCCGGTTAGCTGTCTTTTAGCGTTTCCGTTTTATTTATTCCGAGTTGGTGTTTCCTCTTGCCTACACTTTTTACGGCCTCATCAGCGTCGTCTGTGTATTTACCCTGGCCTTATAAATAATTTAGGACAGCGGCGGAAAAAATAAAAAGGAAGCCAAGACAAAATCTGAAACAGTTCATTTAACTTAAATTGCTCGGTAATTGTGCTCAAATGTTTCGTACATTTTCTCATTAAGTGCAACAAATTTGGTCCGTTGTTTAGTCCGTCGTCCGGCGCCCGGACGTTGAGTGCAATTAGCTGAGCATTTTAAATTTGACACTTTAAACGCTTCGACTCAGCTGTCAATAAGAGACCAAAGTGGCCAACCGACCTGTGGCCCATAATGTCCGCCTCCTGCCACCCTGCAGCCGCACACACTCACGTCCTGCCACCACCGCCCTTGCAAACGGATGTGACCCATCGACTCGCACAAGAGCAATTAAAAGTCACAGGACGACCCCGACGCGTCGAATGCTCATTTGCATATGACCAGCGTCATAATTACGTCATAATTGCCATGCATCACCCACGCCCAGGCCCATCACCCCAGCACCATTCGACTGCAGAAAAAAGGACAACCAAAACCAGTTCAAAAGAGCTGAAAAGTTAATTACCAGCGGAATCGTGTGCCGTCCTGCACACTTGACTTGCGATAATATTTTTAATTATTTCTAAACTCGACACGCCATCGAATGATGACGCTGGCAATCGCAATCCGGAAATCGTGCAATTCAGGATGTCAATTATAAATGTCAGTTAACGAAATTTGGCCTGAATGGCAGGGCCATCTATTTCCAATAATACCCAATTGTTGAGCGACGACCTCCGTGCGGCAGAAGTTCAATGCCGTGTGCACTCCAACACGTGCCACAACTTTTTCGACATTGTCACGCTATCCATTTTGACTGTTTAATGCGCTTTTTCCAGTGCATTTTTCATTCACTAGGGGATGTCCCCTTGCATCAGTTACGGCCATCTAGTTTATTATTTATAAAAGCACTAGAACATATGTCCGCTTAACTATTTTGTGTAATTAATCAAAAGAACATTGTGGAAAAAGTGAGGAGTAGATTTATCAACTAGATGCTACGCTATACTGATTTTTTCTTATTAGAAATTTATAAATTTTCGTAAATTATTGACAACAAAATTGTTGACAACAAAGCAGCTAATTTTTGGTAAGAGACTATAACAAAATAAAGAGACTCTCTCTAACACCTATCACCTCTTAAAGCATACGATTTGGCAGATTGAGATATGGTTATTATAGAAAATTGTTCACAGTAAATTAATAGATAATATTATAATAGATAGACTAATTATTAGCAGCAATAAATATACTTTGGGAATTATATCATTATTTTGTTATCTGAGCACATTTTTTCACACTAATCATTAATCTATTCCTGCCTTCTATTCTATTCCTTTCCTAATAATATCTGTAGACATCTGCATGGCTGCATAAATTAAATATTAATACATTTTTATATGTCACTATACTTTTTAATTACAATTCATTATAACTTTTCCACTCCTAAACTATTTTAAAAATAATCCTCAAGCCAACTTAGAGGGACTTAAAGCATTTATTCCTTTAATTCATTAGCCAGGATTTAAGGAAAGCACACACACCGCTCTGCGTGTTATTTCATTTAATTTTTTCATTACTCGCCCCGCGGCTGCCGCGCCAAACAAATGTAGCACGCCATGGCAGGCTCCCAGGGGCAAAGTATCGGGCGGAGTGGGGCTTTGGGGCAGCATGGTGCGGCACGATGCGCGATACATGAATTCACGATACAATTAATGGCCGTCAGGAGGCACAACGTCTACGGGCCGCATTTGATTTGTATTTATATTGAGCAGGCGGGCCACGAAACAGATTTCCGCCAAGGAGCCACCGGGTCCGGGCAGCTGAGGTCGAACAAATATTTATAACCCAATCACTATAGTATATATACAAGTATAGGGGCAATCGTCTGCCAGTCTGTCACTCACATAGAGCCGGAGTGAAGTGGAAATGGCCGTGGCATTGACTGTGGCAGGAAAAGTCACGCCAGGACGGCTACCGGGTAAACTGGCGTAATTGAAAGAGACTTCCTTGCGAGTGCCTCTCAAGGGCATCCTCGCATCCGGCTGGCGCCAGTTTATTGAAATCGGTCTGGAGTCCGAGACCGATTATCTGATTGCAGGCCCTGATCCACTGGCCACTATTCACTCCAGCGTTTACGTTCAGTCTGGCCTGGCATGTAATTTGATTATATATGGTGTATAGTCCAGTCGGTATGCAGGAAGAGGCCTCCAGCCTTGCCGCAATGTTTGTCTAATTGACAGTAATTAAACGAATGCCCTGCCCTGATAAACTGAGTGTGAGCCCGAGTGGCAACAAATTTGCCACATCAGCCTGGATGTCATAGCCAAATTGATGGATGATGACTAGGGCGACCAGGGCGTGGAGCAACAGGACAACGGTTAAGTCATGCGTGCGGGCTTAGATTATTGGTGGTGCTGGTGTTGCCGGCAGGACATGCAGCGTCACTCTCATATTAAATAAAAATCAACAAAAGTGTTGCACACTGACATTGTGATACTCATCCAGTTACAGTAGAGACTCCAACATAAAAACATCCTTCCAAGTAAAATATATTCGGAGGGAACACACTATGCAATACACTATACAACCTATCAACCACATTTCGCTGCTTTCGGTAAATATTTTCAGTTCAGCTAACTTGATTGTATAAACTCTATAATACTGCAAGCAAGTCCGAGATTTTCAAATGCCAATGTCAGTGCCAACAGCCAGTAGCAGCGACAAAGCCACTGCCATTGCCAGTGCCACTGCCAAAGCCCCTGATGCGTATTTGGCCAAAAACTCGATTTTCGATTTGAATTCGTTCACTTTTATGCTCTGACCTCGTCCTCGGCTAGTCCTCGTCCTCGTGCCCTTCGGAGGGCCTGAATTGTAGCAGCAGGAGGTATATTGTGCTGGCATTGCCGTGTGGCCAAGCCGATGTGTTTGGTAATGTGGCTGCTGCATTTGCAATTTCTAAATTCCCGACGCCAAGCAACGGCAGCAAAAATTACAGTGGCAACAAGATTGAATTGAACGCCCCAAACACAAAAACCAGCAGCCCCCAGGCCCACCTGTCCATCATTACCGCCGTCACTGTCCACGGGTTTTTGGCCAAGAGCTCCAACCACCCTGCCACCTACCACTTCAGCCGCTCAAACTGCATTTTAGCCCCGGGACTGGCCTGGCTATTTCGTTTTCAACTTTAACTATTTGGTATTTGGCTATAGATCTCCCCACTCAGTGTGTAGGTACTTTGCAAGTCTGTCGACCAGAAATGGCCAAAACCCGTATGAAAACTTTATCAGCTCGAGACGAAATAGTTAGGGAGAAAGTTTTGGAAATCCCATAAATGTTGGTCAAATGTTTTTAAATTTTCGAGGAAACTTAAGTAAGAAAATTGTACGGGTATCTGTGCCTTGGCGGAGATTATTTGAAAAGTTTTTAATTAGTTTTCGGTCGAACTTAAAGCCAACTTACCACTCACTGACCAGGTCCTTAAAGTTGGTTAAGCAAGCCCCTAATCGCATCTTATCAATCACCCACACAGGTAGGCTCTCGAGTCTATAGTAATTAATATTTGATGCAGAAGCGACGATAAAGTCGCAGCCATTATGCAGGTGTGCTCGACATCAAAGTGGCCGCAAGCACAATACTTGGCCCATAAATAATCCGGTCGCAGCAAACAATACACAAAGCCAATTTGAAGCCTTTTTCGGCATGGCTGAAATTTGATTAAGTGAGTGCCACACCCTCCGGAGCCGCAAGAGGGGCGCAAATGGGGCCATCAATTCAAATCAGTCGGTCGGGCCACAATAAACAGGGGTTGCGGTCGAATCTGAGTGAGCGCTGCGAGACGCCCGCCATATTAGCAGGCATTTTTAACAATTCTCCCTAATGGCCGAGATCGCTTTTGGCCAAGGTGAGCTCGCAGACAGCCAGACCGGCAAACATGCCAACAAACACGCCGCAAGCAAATGAATGTTTGAAGCGGAATGGCGCCGTTTAATCAGGCAAAGTGATTTCGCCAGCCGGTGTGCGTCTGTGTGTGTGTGCGTACAATCAACTTATCATTTTGCATATGTGTGAGCCAGATAGGGCCGGAACCAAGAAGAAGAAGCAGCCGGAGCAGGAGCAAAATCAAAATCTAAGGCTGGCGAGGAGGAGGCCCACGTAGACAGGAAGCCCATCCAGTTCCAGCTGATGTTAAGGTAGTTTAACCTTACGCAACGACCCAACTGTAAATCTACGTCCGCTGTCATGCAAAGTTCCTGCCGACTGCCGGTGATGCACTGAAAAAAATATATGGAAAAGCTGCAGAATTAAAAAGAAACATTTGTAAGACAAACCGACAGTTCTATCATTCGAAACATCACTTCTGTTTCCCAAAAAGAAAACCAATCTTAAGTAAATGTGTAGATTGTATTAACTTTCATCGAAAAATCTATAGCTTAGATTTTAAGTAGTTTGTAAACCAGTTCTTTCAGAAAGTATCTTTTGAAAAAAGATGTAGATGTACATTATTTCAATGTAGACTTTTTTAATTTCTAAAATTTATACCACGTAGATCTCATTTATGTAATATCATATGTAAATAACATGTTCCCAGACAACTTATTCTTTTGATAGAAAGTGAAAATAAAAAAATGTCACCTTAAGGATATTTTTTTCTAAAAACTAAATATAATTTTTAGATCGTTCATTTTTTCCAGTGCAGTCTCGACATCTATCGAGCCTTCATGTGCGTGTCTGGCTCGCGACTTTCCTTCTGCCTCTCTCCTTTTTTTTTATTTTTTGGTTCATTTTTCCCAAGAGGTGGAGGAAAATTTATTACCATTTTGCAGTTATAATGTTTCAATATCTCCAAGAGGGCACCGTACGAGGGCTGGCCCGTGTGCCCATTATCGCAATTTAAGCCCGATTGGGGCAGATATATATCCTTCGCCTAGCAGCTCCATAGATTTGCCAGACTACGTGATGTATGAACCGTAGCCTGGATCCTGAATGCATGCGAGCCTACCGGCTTTAAGTGGAGAGCGAACCTCGAACGGATAGCTTCCAGGCGCTTTTTCAACCACCTGCGGTCAATAATTGGTCCTGACTTTAACTGGGGGATTTCTAACCGGTGGATAAGGCTTACTGGGGCGGACGGCAGGAGCACGCCTGGTTAAGCCAACTAATTGGCATGTGGCAAGTTTCTAATGAGTTGCCCCAACTTTCAGAGCCAGTTGGGGCAGTGAAAACGGCTGCGTCAGCAGTGACTCGACACTTAGCCGGGCCAAGACATCTGGCCTGTAACTCATATAAATCAAACGAATTGCAAGCCCCAAAGATAATTCTTATTGATAGTTTTCTTGGTTCTCTTTGAATCTTGATTTGCAACTCAAAATCATAATATTTCATTTTCTATATTCTAATGTCTACTATACTTCTACTATACATTTCTGTAATTTTTGTAAATAATTAAAGAAATATATAATTTTTGTCCAGCAACCCTTTTGGTTGAAGGGGAACCAAATAAGGGAAAATATCCAACTTTTATAAATGTATTGTGAAAGTGGTTGCACTTTCAAATGGTAAACGATGAGCACGCACTCATCGAAAATGGATCCTGCTTTGAGATTTTTTTTGGGAAATGTTGACTGCAAGCCCCGCAAAATATTTTTATGCTTCATCAGGCCGAATAAAGCCAGTAGCTTTTGGTTTTTGGGGAGGGTCTGTTGGTTTTTTTGCGGCGATGTGGGGTATTTTGGGGGGAAAAGGATACTTTATCAGCCTGCACACAAGCACACACATCCTGCTGCAGCCGGTACATAAATTTTCCCTGCCCCAGAGTGCCTCGCATTTCCAATTTAAGCGCGCCCTGTGACTATGAAAATTGTATTAATTTTTCCAATAAAGACCTGGAAAATTGTAAAAATAATTCCATGAGAGAGGTCAGCGTAAATAAAATTGCCATGTTTATTTAATTTTTGGCTGTTTATGGTGTCGCTTGGCTCATTTAGAATGCAAATTTGTCCGCACGAGACTACCGTGTCGGGACTCCCGCCTCTCGAGTAAACAACGTCAACTTTTGGGAGCTGCAATTTATTTAAATAAATAATAAATATATTGTATGCACTATATATACACATCATTAGATCCTCTCAAAACACGGTTATAGGTAGCTTACAGCATAAACTAGTCATTTACTTTCATAGGTGGATTATTTTTGCGTCGCATCGAATTCCGCTTGCCGTCATAAGTGTCTGTGGGAGTATGTCTAAGTTGGTTCGAGCCTGGCCTCAACCTTGTCCTGGGAACGTCCTCCGCATTCCATGTCCGTGTCCGCATTCGCATCCGCAGTGTGGTGTCCTGGCGTCCTTGTCGTGACTTAATCTCCTCCGCCGCCGCCACCACCGCCGCACACTTGAGCACGTTTTCCCAGGCGCGGCTTGAACGGCACCGATTTCTTTATCATGCGCGACATGAACTGCCCGCCAGTGGCCTCCTCGCTGCCCGCCAGAGCCACGCCCACTTCCAAGCCCCTAGAGCTGCCACCGTCCAGTAGCTGCTGAAAGTCAATGCTGCGGCCAAGGCGTGGCGTGCGCACGCGATAAGCGGGCTCGCCGCTGCTCTGCACTGTAAAAAATAAATGACAGAAAAGGACAGAAAGGAGGGTAAACTACAACTTGACCAAAATTAAGCTCACAAAATGATACTTTTCTGAGTTCTTATCTTTGCCTTTAAATGGGAATGAAAATACTCGGCATCTGGACACATATCTTTTCAAAGAGACGAGCCATTTTCATAATATTTTTCTAGCTGCATAATATAGTGAAAAGCTTATGGAAACAGTGAGCCTCAGTAATGGAGATGGTTGCGTGAACGTGATTTGGAATCCAATTAGAAGGGCTCAAGCCTCGAATCGCCTTATTTTCCACACATTTCGTCACGCAACCATCTCCACGCGGCATAACGTATACGCAGTGTGAGCCTGCGAAGCAGTGTAGGATGAAGGACTTACGCTGGCGCAGCTTTTGCAGCAGAAGGTAGTAGGTCAACGGCGGCATGTTCTCCAAGTCGAATTCCTGGCCCTGCGGCGGCACGGCGTTCAGTGGCAGAGTGGCACCCGCCTTTTGGGCCAAACTGTTCTCCTCCAGCTCGTCAATGATGTCAGTAAGCTCCTTGTACTCGCCCATGGCGCGCTTATGCCGAGCCTCGTTCATTGATGTCCTTGCTGCTGCTGCTGCTGCTGATGCGGATGCTGGTCCTGTTCCTGGTCCTGATGATCCTCTGCCAGAGGTAGCGCTGATGTGATTTGCCAAATCCAGTTTGCTCGTGCCCTGCCCAAATAAAGTGCCACAAAGCAGGGCACACGAAAAAATGAAAAAGAAAATATTTGAAATATTTCCTTGGAGACTGTTTTTTTAGGGGGCCCTGGCTGGAGAGGCTGCCAAACTGTCGACACGTGTTAAGTTATTTTTATGCCGCCTATTTATGCTCTTACCCGTACGTGCCCCGCACACACACAGCCATCTTACCAGATCGTGTAGGTGGGTGATTCTGCGACTGTGTGGGTGTTTGGGGTGTGCGAATGTGCGAGTCAAGCACTTTATTGTTTCAATTTACAACCCGGCAGGCAGCGAGTGTGCCGCTTGATTAGACAACTCAATGTAGATTGAAATGCCGACACCTGAAATCGGCTTGTGAATCGCACTTCGCCCATAAACGCTCCTCTTCGCCGAGGGCGTCACTTGCCCTTTCCCAACCTGGCATTAAACCCCAATTTTGGCAAACCATTTTATGTTGCGTATACGCCCCGAGGGCCCCTAGCTTGCTTTCGTTAATCAAATGCGAATCGATAACCGGCTGCAGCTTAATTGGTAGCATCCTTCAAAAATGCTACTGACAGCCAGGAAATGAAGGCAACCGCAAAGTGCAGAACTCCAAGAACTGCGTCTTTCGCAACGAATTCGGGTGTGAATCCTGAACTTGAAATCTTGGAACGTAAAACTGCCAAACAACTAAGGAACCAGCAGCTTGAGCAAATTATCGTGCCTGGCTAACGAATGAACTTGCGCTTGGGCAAATAACACTAATTAAGTGGCGCTTGTTCGGCTCGTTTCACCTCGTTACCCCCACTCCGCCTCCACTCACCTGCAGCGACTTGGCCTGGCTGCAAACAAGGACGTAGAAGGACGCCGCGATTAGCAGCAGTGTGCAATAACTCGGACGACACATAACTCGATTGGTTGGCTTGCCGGGGGCGGTTTCTGTGCTCCGCTAAGGACACTCGGGGACGCGGTGCTGCCTAATGACTCTCTGCCGGACACTTTGCCGGCCAACTGATGCCAGCAGTCCGGCGATCCTGAATTTTTATAGCCCAGACTCGGCCGGACACCCCGCAGTCCATAGAAGCCTGATTAGCTCCGCGAATGACAGGCGCTAAGTGATTTGTTATGCACTCTAATCTGCATCGACTGCCCGCTGGTCGAGGCATGGAGGCATCAGGCGGCAAATCCGAACCGGAAGCGCCACCAATTTGTTGCAATCAGAGCGATGGTAAACAGACTCAGTCCATGGGAGGGGCTTTTTCGATTGGAGGTCTAATTGAGGGTCGAAAATCAAAGCGTTTATGGGGCAATCAATGTAGTTGGGCTTAAAACACTGAAGAAAACGAGTTGGACAATTATTTTGTGTTATAATTTTGGTAATAGAAGAGGCGGTTAGGAATCTTTGTGTTTAAGGAATTTGCACCTCATAGTTATAGAGAACCCAGAAAGTATCTTTTTAGGTACTCTCTTTACGACCAAATTGAATTCATTAGTTCAAAGGAGTAATACAAGAATATCCCTTAATTTTTGAGTAACATTTCGGTCAAGTTATTCCCTGTGTATCAAGAACGCACTGGGATTGGAGCAAATCAGAGCGTGTGAAATGCCACGCCTCAGCACTCAGTGGGCGTGGGCATTAGTGGCAACACCCACGCCGGAGCCAATGTCAATGCCGGTGCCGCCGCCAATCGATCAATCTTATTTAAATGTTGACAGTTGTCTGCGCAATGTATCTCAGCTTGAGGCCTGCCGGCGCTTGTTGGGGAAAGGATGCTTCGGTGGCTTGGGTAACTTGGATGTCCCTGCTGCCGTTGTTGGCTTATTTAAATGCCATTTCTGAGCCGCATTAGGTTCAATTTGTTGGGCAAACATCTGCCACACCTGGACCGACAGAAACCTGGGAATCCAGGCCCCCGGGACACCGGGTTCGGGCCTGTCAGCAGGCATTTTAAGTCCGATTTCAGAAGCTCCGATTGTCGATTGTCACATCAGAATAATGGGTCAGCAAGGTGACAGCCCAGTGAAATTATTTACACTGTACGGGAAATATAATCCCCAACCCTTTGCCGCCTTTCAATAGCGTCACAACGCTGCAAATCACTAGCATTTTCAATTAACTAAACTCGGACATCAGCTATCCATCAATCCGCTGCCTTTTCCTGGACTCGGCCTTGCAACCGGTGCAGCTGGGGCAGCAACTGCAAATCTGCTGTTGGAGTGTTTATTTGTGCCACTAATTTACACAAACATGACCCGGACACGACGACCCAGAGCTAAGCCCGACAACGGTGACCTGACGACCCCCAGATGGCTCTTATTTATTTAGTAGCTCAATGTGGGGCAACCTCTTGTCCTGGCCCTGCCTGGATTCATAAGGATTTATCTGTTTGCCAGAGTGCTGAAAATGGAGCCTTAAAAGTATATCCTCCAATGAAAAAAAAAAACAATAAAGTAACAAACAATTTATTTGCAGCCAAAAATGGGAGAAAAATGTTGTGGTGATTAGTTTAGATTGTATGACCTTCATCCGTTACGAAATAATTGTGACAAATATTGTAACAAATTTCAGCAAAACCTGCAACAGAAACACAAACTGAACTTGGATCAACCATTTTAATTGTCAATTTGCGTCAAAAACAGGATAAATGGAATTAATTTGAGTGCAAAAGCTGTCCTTGCATTCCTAAAAGTTTCATTTTGTTTCCATGAAACCAAAAGTTCCGGCAATCGAATAACCTATGACCTCAAATGCAGATGCTTCTCTGGATATTTCTCTGTCAATTATTGTTAAGTCAGTAATCTGCACTTATCTGGTCGGTTATCAGTTTGCCGGGAGGAAGCTCTGGCCAAGGACATCCAGTAAGTTGTTTGCCATCGAAGCTGCAGCGGATCAATTATTTGCTCTTGTGCGTTTTATCAGCCCGCTAATGCTTCTCCGAAGTTAAGCCTTCAAGTGGCGCGCAGCTAATGCCCTTAACGCCCACTGGTGTCCTGTGTCCTGTGTCCCTGTGGCACGGCCCGACCTGGCGAAGGGATTTAATTGAATTAGTCTTGTACAGTACGCGAGCCGCTTTGAAGCTTGCACTTTGCGCCTCGCCCACTCCGGGACGCCTGACAGCCACGACCCCGGATCCCAGGTTCCAGGACTCTCTGTTGACCCACGAAGCTGCCTCTGTTGACGTTTGCGCTTAAGCGGAACTCGAGTGCCGGAAGGGCAGCGGCTTTATAAAGTTTCCGGCTCTGGATCTGGCGCAGGCCCGGGCAAGAGCCCATAATTAAGCTATATGGTGAGAGAGTGTTGGGACCAAAGGACTTTGCCAGTCGAGCGACCAATAAATAATGGCGCATGAAATTTATAAAGCCACAGAACAAAGCAAAATAAGACTGGGGACCGCGGCTATGATGTGTTTCTTAGCCTTCGAAAATCCGAGTATTAAACCATTTAGTTGCCAATCTTGGCAGATACTATTCTCTGGTCGGTCGCCGAGTAAACAAACCGACAGCCGAAGGACAACGCAAGGAGCTGTAACTGCCATGTAATCGACTCGCCAAGGCTGCGATTGTCTCTGTCTCTGTCCATATATATCCTTAACAAATATTAAAATCAAAACGGTGAAGGATGTTCAAAGAAAGAGAAACAGGAAAATCCAATTCGTTATACGACCTGGATAACGACTTGTAGCCAACGATTTATGTGACTCTCAAGGGCTGCACTTCCTTTCGATGCGCCACTGATTTTTCTGAGAGGAATTTAGCCAAGAATAGGGGATTTGGCTGTTCAGATAGTACAGCCACAGGGAGTCTGACTCGAAAAAACTTGCCACTCTCGGAGCTACAATAATCTGGCTTTAATCTCTGTTTTAAAGCAACAACATTGTGTCTATATGCAAACCCCCACAAGTGTCAGCACTTGACAGTCGCTGGGGATGAAAGCATGGCATATATATGCACATATACTCGTATAGAACGAATGCAGATGCGTGGAAGTGCTCCCTCGCAAATGCATTGCATGCCGTGTGCTCACACTGCGTATACGCAATTTATTTCTGTTATTTTAATGTTCCAGAGGAAAGTTGATAGACCGAAGGACGACCGGGACTGGCAGTCTGGCGGACTGGCAGACTGGCGGACAGTCGGACATACCGGATCTGACAGCTGACAGTCTCCGAGTGAAGATAGGGGGTTGGAGCTTTTGTGTAGCTCTGCACAAATTGCCGGGCAAATCAATATGCCAGCCAATGGGTTTTATGGCTCCTGAATTTTGTATGTGCGCTCACATAAAAACTCCCCCGGGCGTCGCTAGCACTCGTTTCGCCAATTTCATGCAATTTCACAGCCTTCACACTCCTTCGATTATTTCATAAATTATTTATTTATTCATTTGCAGCTGCGGACTGTCGCCGACTGTTGCGCTCGCTCGAGTGCCGAAAACTGCTGGATTCCAAACGAAACCGAGCCGGGTGCCGACTTCTCACCCTTTGCCACAGAGACTCTGAAATGAAGCGGAGCTCTGGGAAGGAACTCCGACTTGCCGACTTGAAGAGTGAGAGCAACAGGAAGAAGAACCAACATGACGACGAACTTTGGCCGACTGGTTGTTTGCATTGCAGATTGCAATTACTGGAGTTTTAAATTTCACGGAGCCAAAAGTAAAAGGCCAACTGCTGCGAGGACGAGACGTCATCATTATGGATCCGACTTTAATTAGCTGCCCTTCAAGAGGGACGCGCCGTGTGAAGTGACCATGAAATTGAAAGACATGTCGGGGGCCACAGTCTCTGAGCTTCTTGGCACAACAATGACATTGCCCCTGGCTCTGGCAGGCACACCAGCAACGTCGGCATCCACCAGCAGCAGGCTGGGCAAATCGATAGCGGCACTTGCCACAGGTAGTGCCGCAGCCCTAAATGCCACCGTTGCAACAACAGCAGCGACAACAACAAGAGCCGCCACCACTAATGGCAGCCCACTGCTGGCAACAGCCACATCAACATTAGCCACCACCCTGCCACCTGCAACGGCAACGGCAACGACAGCGACAACAGCTGCAGTTGCAACATCGAGTTTGCCTACAACACTGCAATTTTTAGATGCCTCGTTGACTTCACTATCGTTAACAGCCACATCATCGGCGTCGTCTGCGTCCTTTGCGTCCTCCGAGAGTCCGTTTGATTTTCTTGCCACAAACACAACAGCACAAGCTATTGCCAACGCCAACACTAGCCACATTCTCGAAGAGGGGCTCGATCTGGACGAGGAAAGCTGGCTGGATGTATCCCTGCTGGTGCTCAAAGGATTCATCTTCTCGTCAATCATCCTGGCGGCTGTCCTGGGCAACGCACTGGTCATCATATCTGTGCAGAGGAATCGCAAGTTGCGGTAAGTATCTGAGAACACCTGCTTACACCTTGTGTACCTACTGAGTCAACCGAACCGCCTGAATTTAATTGACGGGCATTGCCGGTGGCAAGGACAATGCAGGCAACCGGCTGCGAGAGTCCTTTGTGCCAGCGTAATAAATGTAATTTAAATGAGCGACAAGTGGAATAATAAAGCACAAAACGAAGTTAAATGCGACACACAAGCCCATCGCTGCCATGACAGTGCCGCGATGACAGGACGCCCCAGAGTGCACTGCAAATAAGTGTAGCATAGCATTCAGGGCAGGGCTCGAATCCGTCCCTTGCCACGCCCCTAGCCCTCTTTCCCCCCGTTAATGTTGCGCAACGTATATGCGTGCAGCAGCAGAGCACATCGCGGATGTTGATTAAAGAGTTTATTATGACATTATACTAAAAAGCTTAAAGTGCTCAGCTTACCGTTTACAACATTATTACAGGACATAGCCAGCTCGGCATACAGGAATCTCGTTAGGATTCTAATAAAAGATTAAAAATATCTTAAGCTTAAAGAAAGTAACAAAACAAGGAGATTACGAAGAGAGAGCTTTTAAATATTAAGTGGAGCTTAGAGTTGTGAAAGATATTTTCATTCAGACTTAAAGAGATGCATTTAATTCAGATGGTCTGAAACAACTAGATAGGAATAAAATAAATAATCATACAATGCCCTTGCCGGGAGCACATTGCCGGGACGACTGGTTAGCTGTGGATGACAGGTGAGAGTTGAAAGGTGGCTCGCCAGTCGAATGGCTTATGACAGGCGGGGAAATTGCAGCATACAGGTAAACCGTTTGCCTCGGAAGACCGGAAATGGAAATGCAATGCTATGCTAGCTGCCAGGATATAGTAGGGTTAACAAGGACACACACACCGTAGGACTGGGATCATCTACATATGATACATATTTCGCTCGTCAGTCATTTGGAAAGGTTACGGTCCGGTTCGAGGGTACTGGGTACTCCGGAACAATGCTTTCCACACGGAATACGCAACGAAATACTAAACCGGGGATACTAACAAATTCTGGGACTATTGTTTCGTTCACAGGGTGATAACCAATTACTTTGTCGTCTCGCTGGCCATGGCCGACATGCTGGTGGCCCTTTGCGCGATGACATTCAACGCCTCCGTGGAGTTGTCCGGCGGAAAGTGGATGTTCGGCCCGTTCATGTGCAACGTGTACAACAGTTTGGATGTTTACTTTTCCACGGCGAGCATCCTGCACCTCTGCTGCATTTCGGTCGACAGGTGAGTACATAAAAAGGGGGTTAAACGCCAGCGATTTAAATCCCAATAGTTTAAGAGCTCTCCCTCAAATTCCCCAAACTCAAATCATTAATCTTGCCCAGATGCCCGGCGCTCAAATCCAAATCACTTTCAATACCAAAAGAAGAAACAATTAATTACTGTGAAAGGCTCGCGCACATCAAAAGCAAACATTAGGCGGGGCCCGCATGATAAATGCGGCCCAAATGATTTGCAGCCGGCCGGGCATTTCGAAGGCGTGGGCATTTCGAATATACGTAGTACGTACCCCTCCTCCGTCTATTATATCCTTCCAGCAGTACCGAAAAGCTGTTAATTGGCGCCCTACCCGACTGGAAGCTCCAGCAGCTGCTGCTCCTCTTTAGAGCTGACCAAAAACAATGCGCCAACACCGTCCGAGGATATTGGCCAATGGACAGTGGCGTGGGTCCTTTGTCTGTTTTAATTAATTTGTGTTTCGCTCACCTTTCGATGGCCAACAAAACATGGCGTAAACAAAAGAAGGCACCAACATGAGTACAAAAAGAACAAGATGCTCGGACAAAGTTTGGGATTTCGTTACCCATATTGGCACTCCATTTGGCTAATTTATGGCAGCCGTGAAATAGAAATTCAGAAATTTATGGTGGGAATCTAGCTACCTCATTAGTAGATAGCCACTCTTCATACATATATATCTTCGGGGTAGTATTCCTTAAAATTCCAATAAAAATTATGTTTCCTCTTGAAATTTTTAACAATTGGCAAATGTCCTGCAACCAAAAGACTCAAAAGCTTCCACCGAATGAGTTTTATTCCAATAAAAAAAAAACAATACAAATAATCGAATGAAATTTGGTTTAATTTTTTAGTTTCGAAATAATTGCAAACAAGCAATCGAATAAAATGCAATCAGTTTTAATTTGAAAGCAAACAATAGTCCAAAATTATTGGTAATGAGCTCCCGATTATTTTATGCAGCCATGCCTGACTGAGTGGACTTGCAATTTTTGATTATTCTGCCAGTCGAAGGACGATAATCAATTATATTGTGGGACAGAAAAAAACAAGACTCTGCGACAGGACTGAAAAGCACCTGCCACCAGACCTGTCCGCAATCCATTTCCATTAATAAAGCTTCGGCAACACCCTCTTTTCTCTTCCTTCTCTTCCGGATCCGACCGTTTAACAGATACTATGCCATTGTGCGTCCCCTGGAGTATCCATTGAACATGACGCACAAAACAGTGTGCTTTATGCTGGCCAACGTCTGGATCCTGCCCGCCCTCATCTCGTTCACGCCCATCTTCCTGGGCTGGTACACCACCGAGGAGCACCTGCGGGAGGTGTCCCTGCACCCAGACCAGTGCTCCTTTGTGGTCAACAAGGCCTACGCCCTCATCTCCAGCTCTGTGAGCTTCTGGATACCCGGCATCGTGATGCTCGTGATGTACTGGCGCATTTTCAAGTGAGTGAGCGCTGGTTCGGGTTTGGTTATTGCCAAGTTAATTGCTGTTCGATTCTCTCCGTTTGTGGTTTTGCAGGGAGGCGGTACGCCAACGGAAGGCCCTCAGCCGAACCAGCTCCAACATCCTTCTGAACAGCGTCCATATGGGCCACACCCAGCAGCCGACCAACCTGAGCTACCTGCATCCCAGCGACTGCGATCTAAATGCGGCGTCCACGCGGGAGGAGACACACAGCGCTCTCAGCAACCTGGAGGTGAGTTTGATGAAGGAAGCTGGTATCCTTTAGGATACAACTGGTATTGCTAGAGTTTCATTTAAAAATTGAAAGAGATGGGTTCTAAATTCAGGATCCACCGCCAAGCAGCATCAAAGCCCTGCTTTACAGTGAATAGATGTCCCGGGTCGATGAGATTAAAGGCCCGAGGGCTGAGCACTGCAACTAGTGCATTTCCTTTGTGAAGCTGCGTAATTGATGCATCCAAACAATTTCTTTCTCCCCCCTCCACACAGGACATGTTGCAGCCGGCCACGGACGAGGACGACGACAGGGACGAGTGCGATGAACTGCGAGTGCCGTCGCCACCACCGAGACGCCTCAGCCGTAGCAGCATCGATCTGCGGGACCTGGAGCAGGAGCGCTACGAGAAGGTCACCCACACCGACAGTGCCCCTTCAATGATGGCGCTGCAGCAGCAGCAGCCGGGGCACACGCACAACCAGTTGCAGCCGCCAGCGCCAGTGTTCAACCCACAGATATGGACAGAGTCCATTACGGGTGGCAAAACAGTTCCCCCATCAACCACTGAGTCGGATAAGAAGCCACATCCGGGGGCGCCTCAGCAACAACACAGCCTAACAAGCGGCAGTGGCAACAGCGAGCCGGAGCCAGAGTCTACGGCATATCGGGTGTTTGGCCTGAACAGTGACGAGAGTGAGGGCAACGAAGTCTACGACACCCACCTGCCTCTGGCCGAGGACAACAAAGAGCTGAAGCGCCTGATCGAGGATAATTACCTATACTTCAAGCGCCAAACGGGAGGAACTATTCTGAGTGGTCCGGGAGGTGGCAAGTACGCTGCCCTGAGCGAAACGGACTTCATACGCTTAAAGGCAGGAGCCGCGGCCTGCGGACGGAAGGCCTTCGCCTCCAGTGACTCGGAGTTCCTGAAGACCATAAGCGAGTCCCGTGCCACAACAGGACAACAAGAACTACCAGTGGGAAAAAGCGAAAAGGGCTTCAATATCCTCTCTCTGCTGGCGAAAACCAAGCGCACCAGTTCCGAGTGCTTTGCTCTGGAACGCAAGCGCCAGCAGACCAACTCCGAGGGGTCCAGCTTCTTCCGGCGGGCCCGCAACCGGAAGCTTTCGCACAGCTACAACGGGTGCGGGGGCGGTGGAAAGGAACGCAAACTTGAGCGACGCCAGCGGCAGCACAGCGACACGGACTCCACACCGAACAAGCCGGACCTCCTGCTGGACATCAATGTCCTGAGCGAGCAGAGCGTCGGGGGCGGCAGCGTGATCCAGCAGTTCAGCGATGGCGTTCAACTGATCGATTTCAGCGACATTACTGCACCGCATCCGGTGTCCACCGCCGACGACGAGCTGGCCCAACTGGCGGACTGTTTCGGCGAGTCCCCGCAGCAACCAGCCACCCCGCCGCCGTCTCTTTCGCCGCCGGAACTGCCGGAGCCGAGTGGCCTGCTTATTGCCAGCAGCTCGGAACTGGCCGAGATCTTTCGGTCGCTAAGCTTCCCGCTGGGACGACCAGCCGGTGCCCCCCAGCGGCTGAGCACGCTGAGCGACCAGGTGTGCCCCAACTATCTGATGTCCCCACCGAACACGCCAGCCCCAGCCCTGCCGCCCGCGAATTCACCCTGCAGTGGCATGGGAATGGACTCATCTAATGCTCAGTCGGCGTCCATCAATGTGTACTTCCTGTCGCCGCCACCGCATGCCGCTGGTCCGGGCTACACGCCCAGTGACACCTCCACCGTGTCCCTGGATGTGGTCACCACGCTGCCGGTGCCCCAGCCCCCGAGTCCCCAGGTGCCGCAGCAGCTGCAGCTGCCCCTGAATATATCACCCAAACCGGAGATCATACTCGATTCCACGCTGTCACCCATGGAAACGGGCAGCGACAAGGACGTCACGTCGCCGCTGTTCAAGCGCAAAGATAGCGCCGGTGAAGCGGACGTGAGCGTTTCCGGCGGAGGTGGAGGCCTCCACGGAGGCGGAGCAGGGGGCAAGCAGCGCTGCAGCATCCTGACCGGCTACGATGGCATCCAAACTGTACGCAAACGACAGGCCTCCGTGGTGACCTACGACGTGAATGTCATCAACTTTTCGCAGGAGAACAGCGATAGTCGCAGCTATATCCCCATGGGTCGCGTGTCCACCAGTTCAGCAAGTGAGTACTCCTGTTTTAAAAATCTAACAGAAAAACGGGCGGAATTCAGGCTTTTCAAATAAATGTTTTCTAGTTCTTTAACTCTCTTAGGAAAAATTCATTGACTATTTAAATGTCAATGAAATAGATAAAGCAGTAAATAAATAAAATATCCTAATTAATAAACAAACTAAAATGTAACTACTAATATCAGGTTTACAATGTATATTCTCCAAGAAAAATTAACAACCGTGCTTCGATTATAACTTTAAAAAAAAAAAGACTTTTTTCATTCTGTCCAATAAAAAATGTATCGCGATCAGACGGGTTAATTACTTTAATGAAAAGTAATTTAATTGGAATATTATCCTTTTTATTTTATAGTCCGTCTACTTGTTTCCGTGTAACTTGTGTGTATTTAACTGAAACATTTCAGACCTTTGAAATTCAGAGGAAATGAAAGTGTGTCACTTAAAGTAGCCGATACACTGCCGTATTCACAGAACTCGTTAAACCCATTCATACGAGTTCAGGTCCAGGGGAATTCCATTCTCATTCCATTCCAATTCCAATTCTCGATATTCAATATGTAAAAGGGGGAATAAGCTCTTTGTTTTTATAATAGCACATAAACAAGCTTTTACTAAAAATATTCAAATTTTACTATTGGGGTAGAATTGATTACTTACCGAAAAATGTGAATTACAAAATTCAAATTGAACATATTTAAACATATATTAAACAATCACAGAAATTAAACATATTTGAAGCCCTGAACAAAGTTTTGGAGATGTAAAAATGTATACATTCCGTGACTATCCATAGCTTATTAATCGATAGAAATCCTCGATGCCTAGCTTTAGAATAGTGCAAGCTTCCAGTTTAGTTGCACCTGCAAACGACGAAGACCCGAAGGGACCGCCAAGAGCTTGTGTGTAATAAAATGGTCAGAGAACCGACCAATTCCTGGCCCAATCACGTCCATATCCTCCTGCCCGATCCCTTTGCGTTTGCCGGTGCATGGCACGTGCATGAGATCCAAAGATCCTGTCCTGTCTATGAGAATCGTGTGTACATTGTCTACTACTCGTCTCTATCTGTCTGTCTCTCTCTTTTCTCCAAATCTCTATCTATATCTTCTTGTGTGTTGTACGTGTATATATGTTAAATCTAAATCACCAAATTATGTCCAACCAATCCAATACTTCTACTCCAAAAAAACAAACCAAAATCCAAAATAAACACCAAAAAATAAAACAAATCCAACCGTGGCAGAGCCCGAGTTTTCCAATAAATCCTCGCTGATCCGACGCGGCGGCATCTGCATCTTTGTGGATGAGGAGGAGGCGGAGATCATTGAGCAGCGGCCCCGCGGCATCACCTTCGCCCCGGTGCCCAGTCCGCTGCCCAAGTGCCCGCTCTGCGGCGCCGACATCAGCACCACCACCGTCAATGCGAACGCCGGCACCACTACCAACGGCACCACTGACACCACCGCCACCGGCACAGCCACCACCGCCACTGCAAGTAGTAAACGTAGTAGTCACGCCCCAGATCCAGCTCCAGATCTTGGCCAGGGGTCCACTTCTAGCTTCTGGCACAAACGTACGGCGGCGGTCACGGCATGTTGGCAGCAGAGCAAGAACCGGAAGCGCCGCTTCAAGACCGGATGCAGTCACTGCGGTGCAACCGGTGAGTCTTGTCGTATCCCCCATCCTTTTCCCCTCGCTTTCTCTCCTGCTCTCTCTACCCTGTTGCCTGTCTCAGCTTCAGCACTTGCCTCATGCCTCATGTCTCACGCCTCTGGATCCTTTTAACGAATATTTTCCGTGTCAATCATGTCCATCTGTATTATACTTCCATTACGGTCTTACATTTCCATTATTTCTCATTCTATAAAAATCATTTTTCGCGTTCTATATTTCAAATACTCCAACTATTAATATGAAAAAAGTTTTATTTTTACTATATATCTTTTACTTTTATTTTGTATATCACTCCAATCACAAGTGTTCACATCGAAACCAACCCTTATTATTATTCCAATAGCTCTTATGAAACTTTTAAGTTACTAGCACACTTTCATTTTTTCTTAAAATAAAGTCGTGTACTTTTTTTATTTAATAAGCTTCACTATCAATATTCAATATTCTTTTCGACACTATAACTCTTATCAAAATTATTTATTTCCGAAAGGAAGACTCTCTTACCCAATAAACTCAAAACTTTGAAATAATCGCTTATAAACTAAATTCAGCGTACATAATTTATGTGTCGGATAAATCCAACTAAAGGCTTAGATGCTTTAACAAATTTAAGCCCAAAGTCAAATCAAAAAGGCACACCGTTTTCAAAAAGACCACTCGATCCAAACTCACTGGCACAAATCCCAACAGAAACACCAGTTTTTGACACCTACCCATCTGAATACCTTGCTAACCAGCTTAGTCAACTAAATCCGGTGGGAGGGTCATTCGTACCGCCCACTTAAACACTAGTCCACCTGAACGTTTGCTCATTTGCCGCGTACCTCATGCCACCTGCCACCTGCCCCATGCCCCACCCACTCGGTTCTCTCATGCTGTACATAATTGCTTCCGTTTGCACGTGCGTTTGCTTTGCTTTATTGCTCACCCACTTTGCCATTCGTTTTTGCATTATGATTTCACTGGCTCCTGCTCCTTGGACACCTCCATCTGGCAGATCCGTCAGCGGATAATGGCCAACGTTTTGAGGGGCCGGGGCCAAAGTTGTCCGCCGTTTCCTGTTGCTTCTGTCGCTCCTGTGCCGACTGTCTCCCGGTCCGTCTGTCTGATTTGTTTTTCTTTCGTCCTTCACTCGACTACCATCTTGCACATTTTCCCGTGATGTTTATGTTTATGTTTGTGGGGGTGGTCGTGCGGGGACTGTATGTTTTTGTGATAACAAGTGTCCTGTGTAAATATTTTCAATTGTTTGCCTCGTTTTTATTACTTTTCCCGCACCCACTCCCCGCCAATCCAAGGAACACACACAAGCACACAAATCCATACGAGCACACATGTTGGCCCTTCCAGCGGTTTAATGACAGTTTCTTGGCAGGAATACGGGCTGGGGCGGGCTCAGAATGCCGTCGATACTCGTACAACAGCAATAGCATTACTAATGTCAAAGTTAAACATGCCAGGACACAGCTCGTCACACACACGGCGTATACGCAACATGCTCGCCATTCTCCTTATCTCACAAGAAGACGCACACAAACGCTCTTTTTGCATTTTCAACCTAGAAAGTAGTTCTATTGACACTCAGAAAAATTAAGGTAATACAAATATTAACTAAAACTAAATTTGCAAACAATAAACTACAATTTCTCTCGGTATATTTTTGAATAAAGAGTTTCCCAAGGCGTTTTTTACTCTACTTATACCCTTATTTTGAAAGGAGTTTTCATTGCATTTCTATTACATACATTTTGATTGATATACCTTTGCATTACCTATTTTTCTGAGTGTAACACCGAACTCAACCAGAAACCTGTCAATTGCAATGGTTTAGCCCGCAAAAAGAACTTGATTCTGGTCAAAGGCCCGAAGACTGGATTGCAGCGAGGCGAACCGAATCGAATCGAAACGAATCGAATTGAACTTAATCAGCCAATTGCCTTCTTTCATTTCTGTCCCTAAACTCTTTATCCAACCCCACAGGCGGCTCCGTCCGACCGGCGAAAGGATGGAAGGCCGAGCACAAGGCCGCCCGCACCCTGGGCATCATCATGGGCGTCTTTCTGCTCTGCTGGCTGCCCTTCTTCCTGTGGTGAGTGGCGGTAGTCCGTAATCCGTAAACCGAAACCGTAATCTGTAATCGGCAGGCCTACCATATTTTCTACCAAGCTCATCCTCGTGACAATCTCGTTTTTTGTTTCTCCCATCCGGCAGGTATGTCATCACTTCGCTGTGCGGACCTGCCTGCCCCTGCCCCGATGTTCTGGTGGTGGTGCTCTTCTGGATCGGCTACTTCAACTCCACCCTGAATCCGCTTATCTATGCCTACTTTAATCGCGATTTTCGCGAGGCGTTCCGCAACACCCTGGAGTGTGTGCTGCCCTGTCTGGAGAAACGCAATCCCTACAACGCCTACTACGTCTAGACCGGACTCCGGATGTGGAACAGTGCCCCCACAAGTGATATTTAATACTTGAGTGAATCGATATACCAAATCACAAATAAAACAAAACAAAATGAAAACAATGAAAGGGAAAAACAAGATAAGTTCATGCAGGCATCTAGCTAGCAAAATCCTTCGAGCTAAGCAATACTCAGTGTATGTTTATGTATACGTGTACGTGTAACTTTTCATTTAAGCAACGATAGGGAATTTAAACTAAAGTGGTGTTCTGAGCTCCAAAAAAAGAGAATATTGGAACAATAAAACGCTGCTCCGGATCTATACTATTCAATATATAAGTGTTGTTTGTCAAATTAAACAGGCGATATACGTAAAAATATACATATGAAAAGAGCAAAATCCAATTAAAAAACAACATATTTCAGATTCAAGAACCTGGTCAAAAGAATTGTAAGAAAAATGAAAACTTTCTTCGGCAAGTCGAAGATTAAACGCTTTTTCCAAGTCCAAGTAACAACAAAAAAATATTAGTCCGATACTTCAAGTGACTTTAAGTAAGAATCCGGCAGAAACCCATCACATTCTATCAATGGATCGTGGAAAGAGTGAAATCCTGACATCTAACCTATAGCATTAAGTATCATATGTAATCTAGCGAATATATTAGCAAACCAAATCTACAAGATCGTGTTGAGATTAAAAATTTTTAAAGTTATGCAATCGAAATTACGTAAACCATTGAAGTGAAGAAAGAAAAACGGTGTGGCGATGAATTGTGAGTAGGGACATTAGAAATTTTCAAGCAGAATGACAATCTACAAATGTGTAAACAAGGATGAACTTCGAAACAACCAAAAAATTGGCAAGCTGTAGAAAATTTCGCCATTCGCTGCAAAATCGATTCACTTATTTATATTTAGTTAGTTGTACTCCATTTTACCCTCCGCCCTTCACCCTCTCTCCTGTGTTGCGACGACTTTTGTGATAGTAAAGGAAATTGATTGTATTTCTAGTTGAATTGGTTTGCCTCGAGTAGGTGCATCTTGTCTAAGTGTCTGTACGATAAATGTGTACGTGTGTATACGTAATGTTAAGCTAAGGCCATGTATCGCTATGTATTTCCATGTACTTGCTGAACTAAAACTACTGTATATTAAAGTGTAAAACTAAAGTGTTTTAAAACAGTTGAAAATGATTTGTTTTATTCTAGCACCGCAATTAATGTTTTCAAACTCTAATTGGATCTTTCAAATAACTGTCTTTAGCTGCATGTTTTTCGAACTACACTACAAAAATGTAAAATTCACAGTGTACATCGAAAATTTATTGAAAAACCCATATTCTTTATAAATCCGTATATCGAGGAAAAATTATTTTTCGAGGACAAAGAGGACACAATACTTACACAATGTTATTCTTCCACTTAAATGACCCTGAAAGAAATGTTTAAAGTTAATACATATATCATATTTTTTAAATTTAAACCGCGGGAATTCGTTATTTTCATGAGGGTTACCTGACCGTAATTTTCCCGGTCTGATCAAAAATTGATCAGAAATGATATTTAGTAAAAATACCAACCTTAGTATTTTTAAATTGTTTTTTTTGCCAACTATATTCGATGTTTGCGATATACATACATATATCCGGTTTTAACGGCAAGGGTATATTAACTTCGGCTCCGCCCAAAGTTAGCTATCCTTTCTTTTTTGTAAAAAATTTGTGAACGTCAGCAAGCTCAGGCTCCGGTCATTTAGGTGATACCCGATAAAATTCTTATAAGGATCGGAAATCTATATCCAAACTATAGCCAAACTATATTTGCGATCTTGCGATATCTTAACTGCAAGGGTATATCAACTTCAGCTCCACCGGAAATTACCTTTCCTTGCTTGTTATACTAAAACTCATAATGATTATGATAAAACTCGAACCATGAGGGATATTTTTTTATTTGTGGATATTTTAATTTATATTTTCATATGTATTTTTAGAGGACACAGGGTTTTTCTTACATTTACTTTGATATAACTTTTTTTAAATTTAAAAATACAAAAATACGTTATTTTTACAAAGGTTACCTGACCTTAAATTTCCCTCTATTTTAAAATATCTTTATTTTCCAAGTATGGTAGCCCCATACGATAGTTTGCCTAGGTGGCAACGTTGTAACATAGTATCGATACATCGCTTCGAAAAGATAGTTTTATTAGCTTCTCTAATTTTGCGCGTCTTAGTGGAACATTTGTGAAAAAACATAAATTTCCCGCTCTAATTGTCAATTTGTTGATATTTTTTTGTAAAAAACCACGAAAATGGCCGACGATGACGACGATATTAACCAAAGAGTGCCACTACCGCCTGTGCACAAACCGGACGACGATATTGCCTTCCTGCAGTTCATTGAAATGGAGAATTTCAAGTCCTACCGTGGTCACATAGTCGTGGGTCCGCTCAAGCAATTTAACGCTGTTATTGGGCCCAACGGATCCGGCAAGTCCAACTTCATGGACGCCATCAGTTTTGTGATGGGTGAAAAGACGAGCAGTTTGCGAGTGAAGCGCCTGAATGATCTGATCCACGGGTCTTCCATTGGAAAACCAGTGTCCCGAAGTTGCTATGTGACTGCCAAGTTCATACTGAATCAAGAGAAGCACATGGACTTCCAGAGAGCAGTCATCAGTGGCTCCTCGGAGTATCGGATAAACGGAGAAGTAGGTTCCAGATTTAAAGCATTATTTCCAGATGGCTAATAGACTTTCCTTTACAGAGCGTTTCGAGCAGCACCTACTTGAACAAGCTGGAGAAGATTGGCATCAATGTAAAGGCGAAAAACTTTCTTGTGTTCCAGGGAGCTGTCGAAAACATAGCCATGAAAACGCCGAAGGAACGGACAGCTTTGTTTGAGGAAATTAGCGGGTATGGTTTTTCATCTTAATTGTCTTAAAATCCAAATTACTTTGCTTTTTTTAGGTCTGGTCTACTCAAAGATGCCTATAATCGCCTGAAACAGGATATGATTGTGGCGGAGGAGGAGACTCAGTTCACCTACCAAAAGAAAAAGGGGATAGCAGCTGAGCGAAAGGAGGCCAAACATGAGAAAATGGAAGCCGAGCGCTATACTCGCCTGCAAAACGAATACGTTAGTTATTTTTTTAAATCTACAAGCCAATTTTTAAACCTCTTTTTTCTGACAGAATGAAAAACAAGTGGAATACCAGTTGTTTCGCCTCTTTCACGTGGAGAGAGACATCAAAAAGTACATTACTGATTTGGAAGTCAAACAGCAGGATGTGAAGGCTGTCGAGCAGCGCAAGGAAGCTGCCGATGAAGTCCTGCGAGAGAAGAAAAAGGACGCCGGAAAGATAACTCGGGACTTGGCTAAGATCGAGCAGGAGATTCGCGAGTTCGAAACACAGATGAATAAACGGAGACCCCTTTATATCAAAGCGAAGGAGAAGGTTACGCATTGCAAAAAGAAGCTGGCTTCGTTGCAAAAAACCCTCGAGACAGCCCGGGAGGCGGACAACGCCCACCAGCAGGACATCCGAAAGCTGGAGAAGCAGTTGGCCGATGTGGAAGCGCTAAAGAAACGATTCGAGGACGAGATCGAGAATGAGTCGCATCGCCGTGGCAAGAGTGTCAATATGGAGGAGGGTCTGGTACAGGAGTACGACAGATTGAAGCAAGAGGCGGAAGCCACTGCCACCCAGTACCGGTCTGAGTTGGACTCGGTGAACCGTGAACAGAAATCCGAGCAGGACACCCTTGATGGAGAGACCAATCGCCGGGCCTCCGTCGAGGAGTCGTTTAAGAAGCTTACTCTGCAGCGCGAAGAGGCTGTTAAGCGGCGGGACAAGCTAATGGATCACATAAAATCCTCACAGGCGGCACTCGAGGAGCAAAATCGCATCAAGGATGAACTGCGGCGTGATGTGGGCAGCTCCAAAGAAAAGATCGCTGAAAAGCAGCGCGAATTGGAAAACGTGCGCGATCAGTTGGGTGACGCCAAGAGTGATAAGCACGAAGATGCGCGCCGCAAAAAAAAGCAGGAAGTCGTAGAGCTGTTCAAGAAACAGGTCCCTGGAGTGTATGACCGTATGATCAACATGTGTCAGCCTACTCACAAGAGATACAATGTGGCAGTTACCAAAGTGCTGGGCAAGTTTATGGAGGCCATTATCGTGGATACCGAGAAGACGGCGCGCCACTGCATTCAGGTTGGTTTTTCAAATGTTTTTCTATATTTCCACGTGCTTAATGGATATGTTTACTCTACAGATCCTAAAGGAACAAATGTTGGAAGTGGAAACCTTTCTTCCCCTGGACTATCTGCAGGTGAAGCCCCTAAAAGAGCGATTGCGCAACATTAGCGATCCACGAAACGTGCGATTGGTCTTCGATGTTCTTAAATTCGAGCCCCCGGAGATCGAGCGTGCCGTGCTCTTTGCCACGGGTAATGCTCTTGTTTGCGAAACCCCAGAAGATGCCATGAAGGTAGCCTACGAAATCGATCGCTCGCGGTTTGATGCTTTGGCCCTGGACGGAACTTTTTACCAGAAGTCTGGCCTCATCTCCGGCGGCAGTCACGACTTGGCCCGAAAGGCCAAACGTTGGGACGAAAAGCACATGGCGCAGCTAAAGATGCAAAAAGAACGTCTCAACGAGGAGTTAAAGGAGCTTGTCAAAAAGTCACGCAAGCAGAGCGAACTGGCCACGGTGGAGTCGCAGATTAAGGGCCTGGAAAACCGTCTTAAGTACAGCATGGTCGATTTGGAGTCCTCTAAGAAGTCAATTAGTCAATACGACAATCAATTGAGCCAAGTTCAAATGCAGCTGGATGATTTTGGGGTAAGTTTGTGCCACATTCCTTCGATTTATAGATAACATTCATTATTTTACCCTAATCTGTAGCCCAAGATCAACGAAATTGAGCGACGGATGCAGAACCGCGAGGAGCATATACAGGAAATCAAGGAGAACATGAACAATGTGGAGGATAAAGTATTCGCTTCTTTCTGCCGTCGATTGGGTGTCAAGAACATCCGCCAGTACGAGGAGCGGGAGTTGGTTATGCAACAAGAGCGGGCACGCAAACGAGCCGAGTTTGAGCAGCAGATAGATTCCATTAACTCGCAGCTGGACTTCGAGAAACAAAAGGACACCCGAAGTAAGTCACTTTATTTGCGAGAAGTAAACAGTTCTAACGACTTTTCCCACAGAGAACGTTGAGCGTTGGGAGCGAAGCGTGCAGGACGAAGAGGACGCTTTAGAGGGCCTGAAGACTGCTGAGGCGCGTTACCTAAAGGAAATAGACGAGGATAAGGAGAAGATGGAGAAGTTCAAGCAGGAGAAACAGGCTAAGAAACAAGCTGTTGACGATATGGAGGAGGACATCTCAAAGGCGCGCCGGGATGTGGCTAACCTGGCCAAGGAGATGCACAATGTGGGCAGCCACGTGTCATCAGTAGAATCCAAGATTGAGGCAAAGAAAAACGAACGTCAGAACATACTGCTGCAGGCCAAGGTAAGGCTTGTTCTTCACTTTTAATTTCTGATCACACCGAACTATTCTTCTTGCAGACCGATTGTATAGTGGTACCTTTGTTACGTGGCTCGCTGGACGACGCTGTGCGACAAACGGAAGATCCCTCCACTTCGACGGCTCTGGAAAATCTGTAAGTATATAATACTCGACAACATTCTCGAGATCTTAAAGTAAAAAAAATATATTGCTAGTATTGAGGTGGACTACCGATCACTTCCCCGAGAATATACCAAGCTAAAGGACGACTCCTCCTTTAAAAAGACCCACGAGCAGATACAAAAAGACCTGCAAAGCAAGTTGGATGTCTTGGAGCGCATACAGACACCTAATATGAAGGCCATGCAGAAATTGGATGCCGTGACGGAGAAGGTGCAGTCCACCAACGAGGAATTCGAAAATGCTCGAAAAAAGGCAAAGAAGGCAAAAGCAGCTTTTGAGAGGGTCAAGAACGAACGATCCTCTCGTTTTGTTGCCTGCTGTCAGCATATCTCCGATGCCATTGATGGTATTTACAAAAGATTGGCTCGCAACGAAGCGGCTCAGGCCTACATTGGCCCCGATAATCCAGAGGAACCCTATCTGGACGGTATTAACTACAATTGTGTGGCTCCCGGCAAAAGATTCCAGCCTATGAGCAACTTGAGTGGTGGTGAAAAAACGATAGCTGCCTTGGCCCTCTTGTTTTCCACACATAGGTATGGCGATATTTAAATTTAGGTAAATTGTATTATCTGATCATTGTCTTCTATAGCTATCAACCTGCACCGTTCTTTGTGCTGGACGAGATTGATGCCGCTTTGGACAACACTAACATCGGCAAGGTAGCGTCGTACATTCGAGATCATACCACTAACTTGCAGACCATTGTCATATCCCTGAAGGAGGAATTCTATGGCCACGCGGATGCACTCGTGGGCATTACTCCCGGGGTTCGTATTGAAGTTCGTTTCAAGTTTCAAAATATGTGATATTATTTTGTTTGTTCTGCAGGAAGGCGATTGTCTCGTGTCAAATGTTTATATAATCGATCTAACTATGTTCGAGGACAAGTAGAGAACATATTTTAAAATAAAATTAAGGATTTAGATTTAAGATTCAATTCATGTCAATATTTCCAATTCCAGCCAAACAATTATTTACCTCTTCATTTTGTAAAATAATATCTCCTTTCGTTCGATTCTCATTACCATACTTTCCCACATCTTAAATTCTTCCCCACAAATAAAAGTCGGTTTTATTGAAAATAGTTTCTGCATCTTTAATAGTTTCCTTTATTTAGGCTTGCGTTGGTTTTTCTGTACTGAGGGGAGTTATGGGAGAATTCAATAAATTAATGTTGGCGTTGATGGCGTATCGGCAATGGTATATGTAAAACAACAGGTTTATGCTTTTAGTTTTTCTCATTTTTTCTTCACGTAAAAAACTATTTGTATTTCAAGAACAAAAACAAACAATTTGATTATTCAGTTTTAAAATTAATAAATAATCTTTGCAAACAGATAGATACATTATCGGCTAGTTAGTGTGTCGGTACCATTGATACAACATCTCATGGACTAGATGCTTATTTATGCTACAATACATACAGGTAGTACGATTGGGGAATATTAAGGTATCTGGGTTGAGTAAAATAATACAACTGAATAGAGGAATCTGAGTTGGAGGCGTTACTTTTAAAGGCAGTTGGAGTTCGATTCGATTGTAGGGAATGCCTGATGTAAACTTTATACATACAAAATAAAATATTTATGGCGTTTCATATATACACACACTTTGTAACCATGTTTTAAATACAAAGATTTGTCTTATTAGCGCTTAAATATTAATTTGTTTTGCTATTGTTTTCGTGTTCCGGTTCGGGTTGGTGTTCTGAGAAGGCTGGGGGTTCAAGCCAGTCCGGGCCTCGTTGATGTGCCCTTCGAGGGGTGGATGATCTTGTATTGGAGTCCGTGTTAAATCCTTGTGCTCTGACGTCTGTCTGTTGTTTGTATGTGCAGTATTTTTGTTTCGTTCTCTGGCTTTCACTAGCGACTTATATTATCTGTTTGTGTAATTATTGTTTTTGCTTTTCTTTTGTTTATAGTTATTAGCTGAATTTCAGCTTTTCAATGGGCCTTTATTACTGAAAAATAAGATAGCAACATTTTATAATTAATAAGTGCTTTGGATGGTGCAAGGATCTTAATATAGGGTGGCCATATCCATTTCCCTCCATCGGTTTAGCCCATTTAGTTTTGCATTAAAAAATATGTTATTCATAATCCGCTATTCGTATGAAACGCGTTTCGGGCGCGAGTTAATAGACATCCCACCCTGCTATTTCGTGTCTTGGGCCTGGGTAAGGTACAGGATGGATACTCAGGGTTATCGGAAAAAACCTACAAATGCCTCGTGTACGATGAATTATCACAGCTCTCGCCACATCAGACATTTGTAGGTTTGAGCGAAGGTAAGATTCTTAAAACAAATACTTACATTGAAACATATTTAAGGCTATCACAGTGTATCTTATACTCCATTGCCGTTGTTAGAGGTATATTTAATATCCTGCGTAACGTATCTCGGATACGTGTTGTACTGGTCATATCAGTGGCAGTTCGATTCCATACTGATAAGCTATCCTCCTGTGGGCGAGTTAGATTGTGAGTAAAGTGCAAAGAATGTAAAATTATAGAACCATGCCAGATACACGAAGCCCGTCTTGTAACACCCGAATAAATACACGATCTGCACTTTTTTGTTTAATAATTTTTATTTTTCAATCAATATTTAAGGAAATCATTTCACGTTCGACCAATTGGAAATGAAAAAATAATAATAATCATGGTAATAAGAAACACACTTGATTTTAACACAAAGGCAAATCTAAGTTCTTAATTTAAGTTTCTTAGGTTTTCTTGTTTCGATTTTGTTCTTGCTGGTTTTAATAATATTTTCAGTTTTCTTTCAATTTGCTTTGCACGTTTCTTCGTCGGCTGCTTCTTATCCGTGATTTTCATTAGCTGAATTCATTTTCAATCGTTTTTATTTTTTATTTATATATAAGACTAACACTTAAGTATAATGTTTGTTTTACTTTTCATAATTAACTAAATTTTCTAAGGAGAGAAAAAATATATGAAATATGCAATTTGTTTTTGTTACGGATTTTTGTTAGCTTTAATTTTTTTTTGTTTTTAATTTGTTTTTTTGGTTTTTTGTTTTGTTATTATATTATTTAAACATTTTTAACAATTATGAGTATTAGCTCAAAAACTTGACATGAACCGCTTCTTCCCGCCATTAGCAAGGGTTCTTTCGTGTTGCTTGGTGAATTTTGATTTCCTTCTAAGCTGGGTCTTACTGTGGTGTTTGTGGTGTGCACACAAAACTAGATCGCATTCGCCACTCAACATTCTGTCTTATAAATGGGCTCGATATATGCATCCACTTGTTATATACTGTTATAATCGGTTTACATATGTGTGTATATATAGGTGTAGCTTTATTATGTGTGGCTGTGTCAGTGTCTGGGTTTGTTTTAAACGCTTGTTAAATTGCACATTGATATTTTAATATTTTGTAAATATTAAACTTTTACTTCGTTTGGTTTACTTTCTTTACTTTCTTGCTAATTTATTTGGACTATCTTCTGTATATATATATGTATATATAGGTTTGTATGTATGTATAATTATATATATGCTAATTTGTAACTATAATTAAAATATATGTATAAATATTTATTCGTGTTAGTTGCTGACTTTCTTTGTTCTCATCATCTTGTTCTATCATCATAGTTGGAAATATATTTTCTTTATTGCTTCTTGAATATACATATGTGAATCCCGTTAATATTTCTTGTTAGCTTTCGTCCTTATTGTGCATTAACTGTGTGTGTTTGTGTGTGAGTGTGTCGAGGGTCCTGTGTCCGTCTACCCGTCCGTCCTCGCTCTCTGATCCCGTATTGGTTTCTTTTTGTTTATTATTGCCATCAGTTTTGGTTGCCGATTTCGCTGATTGCTGTCGTCCTCGAGGGCTGAGTAAAAATGCTTCGATATGCCTGGAATTATTGTTGCTATTGCTGCTCCCAATGCATGACCCATCATCGTTTACCAATAATAATCGTCAATCGATCAATCCATCAAATACTCTTCACCTCCGCCGCAGTGTGTGTCTGTGTGTGAGTTCGTCTGCTCGTGTCCCTGGGTGTCTGACTCTAACGATCTCAATGTCCCGATCTAGATCCCGGTCTTTGCCAGGACCTCCCTCTTGGCTTACTGTCGAGGATTTCGGGACTATAGAGGTTTGACGACGGTGAAGCTCCGTTCCATTCCACTTTCATTTTTATTTTTTGTTTTTGAATTTTATTCAATTTTAAAGTACAATTGCACGAGTGCCTGCGTCGCACTCGTCACTAATAATATTATCATTTTTTTTTGCTTTTTCTGTTGGTTTGTTATGGAAATTGATTTGATTTGTTACTAATTATTCATATATAGAGTTGTATATATATGCGTATGTATATATGTAAATATTCCAAATTATGTTAATATTAAAATTCTAATTTTTATTAATTGAACTTTTGCGCTTAAATTTAGCAAATCTTCTCATCAATTTCTGTCAAACGTTTGGATCAAACTAAAAATGACAAAATAAGACAAATTATAGAAATTATATGCAGCTTTCTGTTTTTATTGCGGAGCCAAAACTTAATGATAAATTATACAGAACCTAGGTCTAACATATAAATAACAGAACAACTAAATAATAGAACCTATAATTTCTTAAACATTATTTTCGTCTCAGCTTTTTGGGGTCGTTCGTTTTGAGCTTGGGCATCATCGAAGAGACTCAAAATTCATTTCTCCGTTCGACCAACTTATCATTTCAAGTATCTTTGATTGGTAAAAAGTGGAAGAAATGCGATTCAAGAAGAAAAACTAAAGTGTCTTCCCTCTGTACTCCCAGAAGTATTATTTATTCTTTAAGTTAATTTCGTATTTCTGCCTTGTCGAATATATTTTACAAACATTTCGTGTCTGAGCGGGGAGGAGGGCGTGCTTTTATACAAGATTATAAACGAACACATTCACGTAGAGTAGAACAATCATTGTGAGGGGGTTGCTCTCCTCCCCCGGGGATATATACTTGGTTATATTGATCTGAAGAATTCTGGCTAATAAGTAAGGCTTGAGTAGGTCGGTTTAAGGCCCAAAATGCTGTCGATTAAGCCAAGCGCGAATAGAGGAGGATATATTGCGCACACATAAACAAACTAAAAGTTCTCGAAATCGGGGCTCTGTACTTTCGTTAATCGTTAATATACGCACAACATTTACATAGAAAGTGTAATTATATTTGTATAATTTTGTTTATGTATATATTTGTTTATTAAGGTATATAGGGCAATCTAAAGTTGAAAAATCATTTTACATGTTCATTAGTTACGTGGAAAAACACAGTTTTATCTCGTGTATACAGGAAAGATTTTTTTCTGGCTTTTCTCGTTTTTTCTATACTTTAATTTAAATTTAATTCGAAAAATCTACTTAGTGAAATCTGTTATGCTGGTTAACAATTTTTGTTTTCTTCTCAATTTGCTTTAGTTTTTATTTTTTATCGATTGATTTATATATTTAACATCACATTATAATAATTACTAATTAATAGATTTCCCTCTAATCATCGTCTTCTTGTTTTTTAATTTTATAATCATAGCATTTGTGGGAGATGCACAATTATGAAAATTTTTTAATAAATATTATTTTTGTTTCTTTCTCGCATCCTTAAGGACGTTTGGGGCTTACTGCAGACCACAATAATAATTATAATGACTATTTACACGAAGAATTTAAAGAATATAAACCGTACAGATCGTGCCAGCTCTGATTTAGCTCTTTGCTTTGTTTTGTAGTGTCCTGTCGTGTGTCGTGGCCCTGAACGGTGTTTCTACTCCTTCGGCTCTAAATGGAAATTGTAAATGGTAACATGGCAACACGTGCTAGCTCTCAGCGTTATGGGCTGAGCTGGAGAAAGGGTTTCAGGAGGCGGGGAAATTAAATTAAGACCATCTGGGGAGGCGGCGGCTGTTGCTCCTCCACTTTCCTGCCTTGTCCTGGCCTTGCTTATGCTGCCGCTTCATTTTCAGCAAATAAACTTGATGGAATTTAATTTGTGTGAACGCCGAAAATGCTCTGCCACTCGTGGGTTCCATTAATTTTGGCCAGGCGGGCCCTTAGACCAGACCAGACCTAACCAGACCAGGCCCGTCTTAATTAGAGCCACCTCTCTTGGTGTTGCTTTTGAGGCGGGGCCTCCTCCGTCCTGGCAGCTACGTGACTCCGGGCCCCCTCCGCTCATTTGTATGCATTGTGCGGCTGCGTTCGGGCTTTATCTAGAGCGAGAAATATATAAAAGTGTTAAATGATTATCAACTGGTCTCTGCTGGCGGCAAATTGTTATACTCTCTCTACGGATTTCCCTGGCGACTCCGGCCCTGCCCCCGCCACTAAAGGTTGCAGGCACGTCCGGGCAGTGGCAATGCGACAAACGAGGAGCGGAAACACAATTACCAATGCATGCGTCGAGGATCGAGGAAAGCAGGGGAGTCGGTTCCTATTCAGTCGGCTTCATTTTATCCTTTTTGAATTAAATATTCCCCTGCCTATTAATTTTCCAAGGACGAAGACCGGTCTAAACATTTTTTCGCCATGTAGCTACTAGCAACAGGAAGTGAAGCGCCTGCCTGCCACTCAGCCGGCCACGCCCCACAGAATCCTAGCCTTGGCCGTCAGCAACGTCAGCACATACCCGCCCCCGCCGCCCGAGCGAGCACCTCCTCGTGTCGTGGCATTGTCTTTAGCCGAAGGTCAAATAGTCGAACCGACTGACCATAGAACGGCTTTGGACCCCAAGGCTCTTTGCATGCGTGTGCGCCACTCAAGTGGCTCATTATGAGCAGCTGCTCACACACACACACACATCCATCCCGGCACAGACATTGGCAAACCCAGCAAACACCACAAAGTGCAAAAAACATAGCAGACTCACACATGGACAGCGCTCGTCGCCTACTTGAAATGTGGCGCGTGTTAGAATTTCATTAGAGCGATGGCAGGCAAAAAAAAACATTTTCTATTTATTTAATTTGGCTTTAGGCAAGCGAGACGAGACCATCAGAGAAACAGAAGCCACGAGTCCTCGTCGTCTGGCTGATGACATCAGCTGGAATCGCGATATCCTGCCTCCCAAGGACCCAGTGACATCGAGTCCGCCCCACGCCCACGCCCACACCACCCGCCGATTGGCCGCGTAATTTGCGTCACTGCACTGGCAGCCCCACTCATTGTTGCCATTTTTTTGGCTTGACCCGACCTAGACGACGAATGCTTAAAAATAGAAGCCAGAGTTCAATGATGCACCCAAATGCCAGGCAGAGGTAGACAGTTACGGGTTTGTGCCACAAGCCAGGCAGAAGCGACAAGGAGGCTTAGCACTCCGCATGTCCTTGGCACGAAACTGGGTTAAGTATTCAATTATTTTGTAACCGAGGCTCAGAGAGACTCATAAATGCTCGCCGAGCTCAGCATGTGGTTAACGAAACACCGCATTTCCTTTTCCCTCGAACTGCGGCCGGAGCGGTTTTTGCATTCAAGTTTAATTCGCAAGGGCAGTGATTCAGGTTAGTGATGGCTTTCTTGGGGAATATGAACATTAAAATTCAATTAGGAACAATTACGGCAGAATACTCGCCACTTGTGTCTCTCTGGGCGGGTGGAAGGGGCACTCCTGTTCATTGGAAGTTCATAAATCCTGCGAAAACAGGATAATTTGTGACTGGGCTGCAGCGCCCATTAGCTGGCGGACTGCCCACGTTCGAGGAGTGCTCTCGTCTATGTGTGGGAGGAAATGATATACATAAATCGCACAGAATCAATTCGAAATGTCAAAAGGCAAAACGGCTGATGCTGATGCTGATGTTGCTATTGGTTTTGCTGATGCTGACGCTGATGCTGTTGCTTTGCTGGCGAGGATGTGGCTGGGCTGTTGTTGCCTGCCATTTGGAGACTGGGCTTGAAATAGCAACAGCCAGAAGAGCAAATTGAATTGAGCAAAAGTTGGGTGGGGCGTAGTACACAGAAAAAAATAACCTTTAGAGATTAGTTTATTCTTTCCAAATAAAAAGAGCTCCACTCTATAATAACACAACATAACAAATAAAATATATTCTAAGTAAAGTTTTTAATAAATTCTTCCCTGTGTTTCCACGAGGACCCCCCCTCAAGGCCCGGCACTTAAAATCCGAGTGACGTGCCGAGCCTGGCTGGGCCATAAAAGCCAACCCAGCGACAAGTCGAGCCAGAGAGACAAACCGAACGGACGAAACTGAGATGGAACGTACGAGGATAACCCCGATTGCCATCGCCAATCTCCAATGCCGCCGCCGACGCAGCTGACTTTGACATGACAGTTTAATTGAGGGACAGCCCCAGTGCCCCACCCTCAACCCGAAACCCTCCGAAAAGACAAAGAGGGAACCGGGAGCTCGAAAAATATGCAAATTAGTTCGACTCCCAGGGAGACGCCGTCCCGAAAATGGAGATTGGAGCAGAGCGGAGTTGGAACGAGCCGAACTGTTTGCCTTTCGCCTCAGATCCTTTGGGGAGGAACCCGAAAAGGGAGGAGTCCTTGACTAAATTTAAAATTTATGACGCCAGTCGGGTAGCAACGAATGAGCAGCAGGAACGTTTGATTTTGGAACTATCTTACTTTTCAAGGGACTTTATAAAATGGTATTGAGACTCTTGAGTCTTTAAAAAGTAAGTTACCCCACCACTTGGAAGGGTATACCTCTCATAGTACCAATACCAAGTCCTGCCTTGACCGAAAATTGTATTCAATTAAATGGGACACTTGGAAGGAGTTAAGGCCTCACTGAAATGGAAAACTTAGCCCTCAACCCATAGCCGCTTCTCCTAAATTTAACTTAAATTTGTTTACGGAATTGTAAACAAAAGGAGGCCAAAAAGCTGGCAGGGCATTGTGTCACGGAGACGGGAAGTTAATCGGTCAACTTGAGGCCGCCAACGAGGACAAAGGCCCCACAAAAGGCTGAGCTGGTGATAATGCTGGGAGTTTTGACGGTCATCCATCAGCACAACGAGACAGACAGGGACTACGAGGATGCGGGAGAAGGAAGGGTGAGAGTGCCACAGCATTAGTACTAACCGCAGGAGCAAATTGCCAGAGCCGGTGTAGGACCTCTGTTCGGCGCCCACCTACGAGTCCTGCGCGTGTTGGGGATTTGTGGTGCGTCCGTCTGAGCCCCCGACACACACACCAGCAGGTGGGCGGACAGGGTCCTGATGCATGTGGCGGCATTGGGATTCCATCACAATTTATTCGACTCGCTTACGCAAAGCGGGCGTTCTAGCTCTGACCACCATCGGCACGGGCCCCCCCACAGGACTCAATTGTGTGGGCTGCTGCCGGGGGCGGATGCAAGGCTAATGCAGCGTGTAACTCAATCAGGGGCGTGGTAGCCACACCCCAAGCCTGGGCTGCAGAGTGCCAGGGTGTGTGTGTGGCTGCTGGCATCAAATTGAACCATCAAGGACTCTGCGTTGAATGGCAAATTGTGCTCGCCAGTCGACAAAGAGTGAACGGTGATGGAGAGAGTACACTGCGGTAGCCATTTGCTCTTTAAATTACAGATCTTTCAGAATGTAAGCCTATAGATCCATAGAATATTTTAATTGTTGAAATGTAAACTCTTTAAAAAAGTATTTTTTATTGAAAGAAATCCTTGAATGCAGCTTATCCTGCATGTCCCATCTCTCCCAAACAGGGACTCACGTATGCAAATCGTATTCGTCAGAGATGTTCATTGTCCTCATCGTCATCGGCATTGGCATTGGCATCGTCATCGCCATCATCATCATACTCTGGTGTGTGCGGATGGATTTCCATACATTTCTGGGCCTGCCATGCAACGACAATCACATAATGGCCATAAGTGATGAGTTACCCCCAGCCCACACCCAATCCCAAGCCAAGCCAATCTCCACTGCCCCCGCTTCCGGCCTTCCTGTCCTGCACGTGTACGTGTTGTTTCATCCTCGATTTTCTCGTTCTCCATTACCGTTAAAATGTATTGCCTGCTTATAGGCGCGTGCGGTTAAGTGACAGGAGAGGAGAGGCTGGTGGCTGGATGGAGCTGTGCTGCCCGGCGGAGGCAGTAGAAGCAACTGGCGAGAGTCGGACTGCAGGGTGGATACTCGGCTTTATAAATACTTTCTATTTGGCGAGCTCGAAAACTGTACTAAAAGTATTGTTATGAGAAGTAAGCAGACTTGCTTATAGAAACTGTTTACAGTGCGTATACGCAATTTTTGATAGTGTTCTTTAGTATCAGTTTTGGTGGCCTGGGAATATCATACTTTTGGATTACCTTCTCGGATTACCACTGTGGTCGAGTGGCGCTCCAGTACTTGGCAAACTTCGTGTTGTTTGTTGCCCAAGTGAGCAGCAGCAGAGAGTCAGATAAGACAGCCGGAGCTGCGACATCGGGTATAAAAACTATCTGACAACAATGGTTCCTGTCAGTGGCTCACCCTCCCTGCAGGACGCACCACCCTCACCTTGCCCGCCCCTTCGCCCACGTCTGTGTAAACCAATTTTAACGGTTTAACTTACAGCTTATGCCAGGGTCCTGTGTTGCGTATTTATGACAGTGTGCGGGGACATGTGCTTGTGTGCTGGCATTAGGCGAACGCTGGCCATGTTTGTTTACAATGCTTTTATGTTTGCACAAATGACGTCGCCCCACCCCAGCTCGGACACAGGGTCTGGACCCGAGACCGGAGCCCGGAGTAAACCGAGAACTGTTGCCAAGTCAAGCGTTTCCTCAGCACCACAGCTTTCCTAAATTTATGCATGAAAGGGAGCGGCAAAGTAAAAAAAAAAAAAGAACGAGCGGAGCCTGGGAAGCTGTATTCCAGTGTGTGTTTGTGACTTATTGTTATGCTGCCACTGTGCCCAATTTATGACTCGAGGTCGGAGAGACAAGCGACACTCTCAAAGCCAGCCGTGCTCCGTCCAGGACCCATTACCTCCCCACAGACGCCCCTTAAAAATAGACAACCCGTGTGGGGTTGGAATTCCCTTCGTGTCCTTCCTTATATTTTCATTGCTCGGGATAGGACAAATTCTATGCTAAATGGAATTCACACCGAGGAAAATTGTTGTTGAAACTTGTCATGGTACTTTTATTCAAATATATCTCAAATATATACCATATAGTAAAGCTAAATTTTAGTCAGGAGCACCTATGTTACACACTAATTTTAACGTAAAATATTTAGAAAATTTGAAAATTTTGACATCCGTGCAGACTGAAAAGTTTCATGGCTCCCGAAAACCTACGGCACACATAAATACATGGTCTTAGGTCCTGGGCCGGGCTCGTTTCATCAACTCGAGCATAACGACAAACGCACAGGGAGAGTTGGCTAAAAAGCCAAAGGCAGCAGGCCAGCGGGGAGGCAAGGGCAGGGGCAGGGGGCAGGGAGACAGAGTCGACGAAGGCACTTGGGGATTAAACTGGCAGCGACTTAACTCTGCTGCTAAAGTTAGGGATTTTGAATGCCTGATGAAGTGGCGGAGTCCGGGGGAGGGGACTTGGGGAGGACAGTCAAGACTCATCCGAGCTCATCCCTTTACGCCCCTTCCGCCCACTCGGCGTCCTTGTTCTCCTTCATTAAAAGCAGCCAACTTATGCGATTTGATTTAAGCTCCTACGCAATGCTTTTTATACGCGAGATGAGCGTGGGCGATTTTGGAAGCAGGTCCTTCTAGCTCGCCTAGATTGCATTTTAAATTTAAAGAATTCTAGACATTTCTTTAAAGATTTTGAAGTATCTTTACGCTATTGGTCATAGTTGTCTTGAAGCTAAAGAATATGTACACTCGGATCGATTTTTCAGCTTTTATTAGGGATACCACAGCGAAGGCGCCCCAAAAAATATGCAACACTAAATGTAAATGTGCGCATTAGCACAGCAGGGGCGCAAATGCCAGGAGCGGGCGGGAGCCCTGCGGGTGTGGGCGTACGTGCGTGTAGTCAAGTGTTTGTTTGTTTAGCGAGCGACAATAAACAACAAAAACAAGAACCGGAGGAGCAGGAGCAGGAGCAACAAGGACTGGGGGCAACAGCGACAATGGCAGCGAGAAAGCAACGCAAATGAGCAAGCACAACAAAAATGCCGCAGCAACCACAGGAGCTGCTGGAGCAGCGAGGCGGCGAAGCTCCTTGTTGTCAAGTGGAGTTTAATTTATGTTCAGCCCAGCCAGCCCGGCCAGAACCACCCGGCAGCCGTCACCACCAGCACCACCATCGCCTCCCCTACCTCCCTGCGCTGGGCCACCACCTGGCGCCACTCTGGAGGCGCCTGGGCCCGAGTCCTGCCCAGGCCCGTGGCCCTGCCCTCGCCCAGGCGCTAACTTAATTTCCATTTCCAAATTTAGCACGTATAGCTCTCAGAAATGTGCCTCCTTCTCCTTATCCGGCAGAGGCATTTCAGTTGTCTTCAATTCTCCCATTCTTTAATCTGCAGAGAGAGAAACTGGCTGCCAATAAAATACAAATTATGAAGAGCCTGAGAAGAGCCCCAGCACTCTGTTCTCCGCGTGTAACATTTGTCAAGTTGCGTGTTAAATGCAAGTTTCCGAAAAACAAAAAGCGCAAGATGGCGTTCCACCCAAAAAACAACCAGATATCAAGAAAAAACAAAAAGGAATCGAAATTGAGTAACAAAATCCATCTCATCGAAACAAAAACCGAAAAACGAAGCGAACGTAATGTGGAGAATGTTAATCGGGAAAAGTTTGGGGCGAAAACTTTCATTAGACGCTCTGGGTGGCAGGCGGAAGCTTCTCAAGTTGTTGGCGCGAAGCCACCCACCAGGAACCAGACCAGAAATACATAAAACAGGATTGCGTAATCAGTGCTCGGAGGAGATCGTAAATAGGAAAATTTAAGTGGCTCTGCTAAAGTGTATTCAGATGTTGTGGCAGGACTAGTAGGTTACGCAATACCCGCTCTTTTATGAAAATAAAACCTTTAGAATCTCTAATTGAAATCTTGTTCCAAGCACTTTGCATAATTGCAGCACGGTTGAATGTCAAAAGCTCAAACTTCTTGCCACTCGATGGAGACTGATGTGTGGCAGCGATCAAGTGACTGATTAATCTCGGGTGGCATGCCCGTTCTCTTTTGTCCGGGCATGGTTCAATGTCCTTCTTTGTCGGGCCAGCACTGAGCTCCGAGCCCTGTGACCTGCGACCTGCTGCTAACACAAAGGCGAGTAATTGGCCTTGCAAACTGCAAAGGTGGAAATGCAGTGGGAAATTCAACAGCAGCAGCAACAGAAACGGCTCAATTACCTAAGGACAAAGTGCTCAACTGTGTAGAAGAGATGTGACACTGCACAGCGAGAAATCCTTGAGGTTGAGACAAGTCAAGTTTGCAAAGTCTCAAACTTACTGTTGTAGTTTGTTAATATTAGTTATTGTAAATATTGGCTATTCAACAAGTTATGTTTTTTCACATTATGGGTACACATATATTTTATTCCCCAACCCAATTACCTATCCCTTGATGGCTTGACAACCATTTCTCCAGTTCCAGCAAGGGTTTACGATGTGTACACAACACACAATCTGTGCCCCGAATTGGGGCCAACCCCTATTAGGGATTGGGATTGGAATCAAGGAAGGTGTGGGCCGGGCCGGGGCCGGGGCCGTATATGGCTGACTAGTCAAGTACACATGTTAGCCGCACGTATTTACAACGTATTTTTGCTTCTTCAGCCTCTTTTATTTTAGGCCAAGCTGTTGCTATTTGCGTTACTGCGACTGTTCTGTCACGTATTATATAAGCATGGAACTACACACATTTGTCTTGGCGTGTATTATATGTACATTCTGCAGAGTAATTCACTTTAAAGAACAAAGAGAGAATCTCTACAACGTCGTTGCGAAATTTCGCTCAACTCAAAAGCCCAGAGGGAGCTCGGGTCTAACTTGGCCATAACCGAGCCAGCACCCTCTTCTCAGGCTTTTGCATGCAACCCGCCGATTGGGGCTAATGCAATCAAGTGGGCGTGGTCAGCCCGGGCAAACAACAACAGAGAAAAATCGATGCGCCGCCACGCAAAAGGATATTCCACTTTTTTTTCAGCCATCCACCGCAAACAAATTGTAATGGAAACTATACAGAACCGTCACTGGCCAGCTGCCCAACAGCATAATGCGGCTTAAACCCCCGTCCCAGCGAGGGGAGGGACTGCAGATTCCACTGGCTGACAGTAAATATTCAACACGGTGGTTTGTAGTGGCCAAAGCACTGCAAATATTAAACAATTATCAGATGGCCGCCAATCAATTTATTTCTAAAATGAAAATGGTAACTGCTAGTTGGATGATCGAGTGATTAAAGGAATTTATAAATTAAAGCTATAAACTGAAAAGGTTAATCTTTTCATCCCAACTGGTACTAGCTTTTAGGGCTGATGGACATATTTAAGCTGTCAGAGTTCGGAGCATCCTGCAACCCATCTGGACGTGACAGATCCAGTGTTTACCTTGCACTTTAATTGACTTTCCTGTCAGCGATGACCGCATTTGCGAAAAGTACCTGCGGGCTTAACTTTTTCATGTAAATAAAGATTGAAATGCATTTTTATTTATGGAAAATTCTTCTTAAAGCTTTTTAAATTATTTAAAGTTTGAGGACCTAGGAAGTCCCGAATGCTTTGGAAGATGGACTACCCTGCAGCAGTGACAAGGTCGTCACACTCGGCAGTTGTCATCATTTATGAATACATCACGCGCGCCCTCATTTGTAGCGCGTTTATTTACTCGGACACTCGCAAACAGCAGGCGTAAATATTTCATGGCTACTGTGCTCTGCTTTTCCGCTGGCTGCCGCCTCTTCCTTGGGCCATTGTTCGGCGTTGGCGAGGCGGGAGCGGGATCGGGAGCGAGGACTATTAAAATGGGACTGCAAATATGCCCGCGATGGCGTGAAATTGCTGGAAACAAAAACAAAATGCCGGCAAAAAGCCAGCATTAAAATGGCGAAAACTACCACAAATTGCAATCAACTGACGCCCGATTGTCCGCTTTACAAAGGAATGCGAGTGCGAGTGCGAATGCGATGCCAGTGAGTCAGACAAATGCCGAAGGGATTACTGAAGCAAAGATACCCGAAAAGATATTTCAGTACTGTATGATACCCAGTACTATTCCTTTACATCCCATTCTCGCCTCAAACTTAATTTTGTGGGATACTTTTGGGTGCTTTGGAAGAAGCCAGCCAAGCCATCCACAAAATAAGGACATAACTTATCTGAAAATGCCTCGACTTGATTAAATTTTATTGTCTAGATATAACTGAGATGTGAACTGGCACTACAGAAAGATCCTATCCTTTGTTCTGTACGAGTACCGTGCACAAAATATGCTGTCATACCATCCTGCATTTCCATAGCGTCCTTAGCGCGGCTTTAAATTATCAGCCGTTTCATATTACATTTTTTCATTGGAAAAAAATACATTTATTTACATTCACCGACAACAGGAGCTTCAGTAAAGGGATTCAGTAAATCATTTATAGTAAAACAAGGGCTCTGTAATTGATCGATGGATGATTTAAAGCGAACCAATAGTTATATTTTTTCAGGTAATGCCTTCACTGAGCACAATCATTCCCAGTGTAGCCCGTTGCGTGACTGGCAACTGAGGCAACAACATCTAGCTTCTAGTTAAATACAATTATATAGACTCGACTGAAAATGATTCACCGGAAGGCGTAAATTAACGAGGCAATAGGTGTCGTGAATATCTGAAAAGGCTCACCATCCAATGGCCATTAAAAGGCATTTTTCTGCCAACACTGTTTGACGTCACCGACCATTTTCGCCTCCCCAGAGCCCAGAGCCCAGATCCGGACACATGGCCACATATCTTTATCGGTGCAAGAGCAGATGCCTGGAATTCAGCAAAATCGATACGCTGCAGCAGCTAAACACCAAGTTACAGAACAAAAGCAGAGTGCCACGTTAAATAACTAATTGCTTGCTCATATGCGATAAAATATTCATGGCCCACTTGGATGCAAAATTCAAATTTCAATTGTTTGCTATTCCGAACTAATCTGCGACTTTAAGCTGAACGGTTTCAGTTTTCATTCGAAGGCTCGGGAACAAAGAGAATACATTAAAAATATATAAATAAATTCCCGAGTGCAAAGCAATTAAAACTTTGTTATGGTTCGGAGTGGTTGCTACCAGTTTTTGGAAAAATATCCCCGCAATAAATATAGTTTCTATCTTTTACTCGCGCGTTTAAATCGATAAATGATACTGAAAACTTTTCCCAGCCAATATTCGGGCAGCGTAGAGTGAAATCAAGACAACAAATTGAGATGAATATTTTGATTTAATTAACATTTCATATCTGGAGTCGGCTTTATCTATATCTGTTAGTGGGTCACTGCCTCTCATGAGCTGTTTGGCCAACTATACGTGCTCGTGCTTATTTGCAGCGGTTCCGATGTTTAGCAATTGTTAAACAAGCACAAACATCTCACGGTTTTTGCCACATGCCGCACCACCGGGAGGGAGTGGATTTCTGTGGGCGTGAGTAAGTTGTGACGAATGCGGGCGGCTTGGACTGTGGACTGTGGATGAGGATGAGGTCACGTCTGCCGGCGCTGCCATCACGCACATTTGACATGCATATATGGGGGAAGCGCTCAATACTGCCATATACATGCGCCATGTATCTGGGCGATGTGTGGCATGCAGTGGCACATATTTCTGATGTATCTGTGCGTGTCTTACATAACACGAGTGCAGTTGTTCCCATTGCAGTGCTGCACTGGCTTTGGAACTTGTCGCTTGTTAATAACTTTAATGAATCGCTATTGATTTTCTCCAACAAAAGATTAAAGTCCTCATCCTCAGTGTTGGACAATTATGTTTCAATCATGGATGACAGATTGTTTTGTGGTTTCTACAGATATCTATAGAATTGCGCATACGACATGTGGTCAGTTCAAAATTTTTGGGAGATTGCTGTATAAGGCAGTGACAGTTGACAAATAGTTTGATTTACTTTCCAAATAGGATTATTGATTTTTAACCAATTTTCCTCTCGTGTTGGGAGAATAATGTCCTTCCCCAAGCCAACCAGACCTATTCCCGAAATCAGTAAAATAAATGACATAAAAATCGCATTAGCCCATATTTGCACTAAAGACGACGACGGCAAAAGCGAATCAAATTACATGAGCCCCCCGAACAGACACAAAGGACAGAGACAGAGCCCGCCCTTCCTTTCGCACAGGCACACAGGCCACCCGCGCAGCAACCCCGATATCCGTGATATCTTATCAACACAAGTCGTGCACAGAATGTAACGGAAACGGAAAGTAAATGGCAGCCATTTAAAAGGAATGGCGGCCATGGCGACGAGGCGAAGGCAGGCAGCTGAAAACTGCTTGGTGCGTGTAGGTGTGTGCGTGGCCCGAAAATCATTGAAAATATATGAAATGTGTTGCCTACTTATGGGCGCTCATTTAATTTGCAACCTTTCCCAGGATGTGTGCCCATATACGCGTGTGTGGAAGCGACGCGCCCAAAGCAACAGACAGGATGAGCGCGAAACGTGCGGAAATTTGCAGCTGTCCCATAAATATAAATAATTACACAAATTAGCGAAAGTTGTTTATATAATGAATTTTACATTGGTTGCAGGAAAATTGCGTGTCAGCCATTTCCCGCTGAGCTCCACGTGGAAAGTGGACCACAAGACTGTGGTTCATAAACGAACCACATGGCTGTTCGGAAGAATAAACCAAACACTGTTGCGACATTTAAGCTAAATGGGTGGTAGTGTTTGGAAAACTTTTAAAACTAAATGCAAGCTATGCAAATTGTGTTGCACATAGAGAGCGATGCTGAAAAGTCCCAGTGCTTTTGAATCCGTAAATACAAGGACGTTTTTGGGCCATCTGCGCTCTGTCAAGGATGCAGTAACTGCAAAAGGCAGCCATTCAGCCAGGCGATCAAACATAGTTCGGCGTATAAAGGGAGCAACGAAAAAATAAAACCAGACAAGCAGAAAATCCGCCATTGAAAGAGTTCCTCCTGCCTCGCCTCCTCCGAGGGCTTGCTGCTTGTCGTACATCGAAAGTTCCCCATTTCGGTGGTTCAGAGCTGGAAATTTATTAAGGATGTCGCCCAGTATCCGACAGATAGATGCAGGATATGGCGAAGGGAATTTTATGGACACGCCAAGTGATTTTTAACGAAGTTGCAACAAGGACAGTTACTGCTGCTGGGTGGCAGGATGCGACGTCACTGGCCGAAGGATACACAAGCTGACAAAGTTGTGGCCAAAACTGATTTGTTTGAGTGATTAACGCAAACAATATTAGCAAATATGGAAGCACAATATTCAATTAGTGGAGAAAATGAAATTAAAGCCACTAATTCCTGTTCTAATAGGCCACTGCTGCTGTTCATCAATGTGCTTGAACGAATAACTGCTTAGTCAGAGATAATGCATCCTCTTTCAACTCCTGTGAAGTGCAAAATCGAGTCATCTTGTGCGACATGTTGCAGTTTCTGCCCAAAGTGGAAACAAACCGGAAATTAATTGATACTGGCTCATCGCCAGGCCGAAGATGATCTAAAATCCTCTGGAATTAATGGAAAACCACTCACAAAATTAATTACCGACAAATGGCCAAAGCGGCAGAGGGGCGGGTGTGGGAGGGAGGACTGGCTTCTGGCTTTTCATATTGAAATTCAAAATTGTTTCATGGAGCACAGAGGGAGGAGAACAGAGCCATAGATAGACATGGAGGGGAACTGCTCCCCCGGACCACAATGCCAAACTTTTTGTGGCCAAATGAGAGATGTTTATCCCCTCCCCCACGCCCCAGCCTGGGCGGCGGGCACCCACTGGCTCCTATCTGTTGCAAAATGGATTTTCCTTCTCATCGTCTTCTGGTGCATGATGCTGCTTTTCACTGCCTGGCTTTGGCTTTTTATGAAAAATGCAGGCAACCTCCTAGCAGCAAACTTTCTGTTGGCCCCCGGCCCAACCTATTTTTCCGTTTTCGGTGTTTTAAGTTGGTTGGAATATTGGGCGGTTGGAGGAGACCAGCAACACCACGTGGCTGCCGCATGGATATCGCATAATCCGCTCTGGCCACTTTCGCTCTGTTTTTCTGAAACTATGTACGTTTGCTGCCAAATATATTTATGCTGTGCACTATCACGTTGTGAAATATGAAATGTTTCTCGCAAAAGAGCATTAATAAGAATAATGCAAATCGATGCCGACACTCATCCTCAGATGGACGAAAAATTGCCAGAATGCATGACAAATGAGTTGAATGAATGGACGGAAACGAAGTAGTTTGTCAAAACAGAATTTTTTCGGATAAGATGCATTATCGTTATCTGCTACAAGTGATTGTGTTTTTTAGTTTCTTGCCCTCTTGACCTTCAACATAATCTAGTTCCGTGCACAAGCAGCCCTTAAAAACTCAACTAGGGACTATTACTCATGAACAAGGCATGTTCCTTACCAGATCCCCATTTCGATTTCATTAAGCCGCAAATCTTATCGGGCTCTCATTATCATTATTGCTAGACGGGCTGTGCACCGACGAGCCCGAGTGGGCCTGTATACTCACTTGCTCGCTCCCCAAATTGCCAGATAACTCACCCAACTGATTTCGGGTGTACTTGATAAAAACAGAATCGAAAAAAATAAACCCAACCGGCGAGTATAAATCACGGCTAGAGCCATAGGAAATGAATCGGCCCGATGCCGATATGAGAAATGTCAAATTTAAGGCCCCAGCCAGCCCGAGAGAGACAATTTATTTGAAGCCATTTTGACTGAGAGATGGAAGCAGGGCGTGGCATCAGGTGATGGCAAAGAAATTGCCAATAAATTGGCTAGATATTAAGCCAAACACCTCGAGAGGGACTGTGCGAAAGCGACGGGGAAAAGTTTAACAAATTTATGACTAATCATTAGGGCGCCTTTTGAGGAGAGTGAAAAGAGAACCATTTTTCATAATGAACTTCATTCAGGCCGCCGTGCTAAGTGTGATATGTTGCCTGTTACTAATTAGCAAACAACTTGAAGATACGGCGATGTATCATGGCCCGCCCTCCCCCAGCTGCATAGCCAAAGACGATTGCACGACAAGGTCAACGCTGTGTGGCAAAGCCCTCGGCTACGTGTATCCCCGCCTAAGCAAGCTGTCACAGTACACCTCTGGTGGGAGCTAGGCACGGCTGGATATACACACATCCACATCGTGTATCAAGATACGAGTGTGTCGCGTTGTCTGTAAGAAGGCAAACACAGTTGCCCTGGCTGACCTCCTAAATAAATCAAAATGTTTTATCGAAGGCGTGGCGCAGGAGGAGGCGAGGGGCAGTGACTATCTCTATAAGGGCGGCCCAGCCACAACCTGACAAATTCCCCATCTGACTTGACTAATTTGGGGATTTATTTATGCATCAGCAAACGAAAGAAAGAAAATCCAGAGATACGCAAATAGATCTGACCTCGGCGCAGTCAAAACGGGGCTTAAGTGGTTACGCAGTATCACAGGTATCCTTAAAGCGTAGACCGTGTCCTTGCGCCGCTTACAGCATACATTATGCGCACACAAATGTATAATTTATGACAGGTCACGGGGATATCATTATTTGGTTTATATTTCCCTCTTTTCGAAATGAATTTATTCATCGCGTCTGCAATTGTAAAGCGTGGAAAATGAATTTTATTGTTATAACGGCATAAAGGGACAATTATCCCTGGAATTTATAACGGTAATCCTATTAAGAGCGATTTATTGACTCGCCTCGTGAGAGCCTCCATGACGTGTGCGAGTTTTTCCCAAACACTCCCGAGATGAAATATTTTCGTTTGTTTCCAGTTTTGATTAATTATGATTGTTATTAGACCGAAGACAGGGGCAGGAACAACGCAACTGGCGAATGTAATTACAAGACAAATTTTCAAGGAAATTTCTGGGCGGCAGGATACCACAGCTAACGCTCCCCCGCCCGCCCCTCTCTGCGGCAGGACTCTGTTCTTTTGACAGTTAATTTATGTGGAAAGTTACAAGTGCGCCTCGAGCGGTGAACTTTGAGAATTTTGTTTTCTGTGTTTTTTCCGCCTGCTCCGGGTCACCTTAATAACGAGCACACGCACATTGCCGCCGCTCGCTGTGTATACAAAGCGGCAGAAACAGGACCCGAGTCAAAGGTCAGGCTTCTGTTCGGGCTCCCCGGAAGGTGGTCCCAAAGAAGTAGGCAACACTTTTCGGGTTCTGGCTTTGTTCTTTCATCCGTTGAGCCGAATCGAGGAAGAGGACCGTCGGAAGGATGCTCAAAATTATACGGATCTCTCAGTTTCAGTCCCGCTGCGAGATTTACGATGGGTCACTGCAAAGTTTTATTGTTTTCCCAGCCAACCCCAATCAGAATGGGTTGAAAAGCAAAGCAGTCCCAAGCAGCGGATTGATTGCTTCATTAAACTGGCGCCAAGTGTGTATCGACAGTGGTGGCAGCTAATCAAATATTATATATGGCTGTGTTTTACTGTCCGGAGTAAAATATGAAAGTCGGGGCAAAGGAAACACTCAAACTTTGTTAGAGAAAGTGGAATTATTTAAAAAAGTATTCAATCTCTTTATTGCCCTACATTATAAATCCTCCTTGGGCCAAACATCACCACTCCTATAACAGACAGGCTCCACCCACAACTCTTTCCGTTGGAAACCCCCAATTTGTATGTACATATCGGTGCGAGGAGTGTGTGGCCCAAAAGTACGACTATAAAATATTATGCGAACAAAGTAAATGTAATGCAAATTGAGTTCCGTTCCCGGTGGGTCCCTTCGGCGGTGGATCCAACTCTAGCCAAAATATCTGCTCGGGAATCGCCCCCTAACTTGTGGGGGTATCGCGCGACCCTGTCCCGTTTCGGGGCGCTCTGTTGCCAGGGCAAGGTCGTCTTACTTGCCGGATTTTTATGGCTTAAGCACACGTCAGCAGTAAACAACAACAACGCCAAGACGTCTTCGGGAAATTTGGTTCGTGTTTGTGCGGGCCAGAAAGAAAATATATATATTTATTATTAGCTATGACTTTGGTGCGTGGTTCTGTGGCTGAGTCACATTCGGGGCGAGGACCAGGGGCAGTTACAAAAACCCAATGCGATAATTGTCGAGGAGAATTCTTTGCTGCTTTCGCTCCTGGTGTGTGTGGCGGTCCTGCCAAAATAAATGTTCTCGAAAGAGTGGAAGGCCACAGGGGCGAGCGGTTTTTATTACCCGCTCGGAACAACACAAAGTGGCGTTGTCAGCAGCCCACGCCAAAAGGGAAAACCTAGAGATAAGCCCAGAAACCAAATTAAAGACTCCGGGCACTCGAGATGGGGGCAGGAAAGGCTCAGGGCGCGAGAGCAAACAAACAGCCAACAGATGACGTGGGGCAGATAGAAAAACACCAGTGGATGAGGAGGCTAGCAACGAAATCTAGCCAGGAATGGCTGATTAAAAGCCAGGGATCACCACGAAGAACAAGAACGAATTGCCGAAACCATTTGGGCGGTTGGGACAATCCGAACCCCAAATAAACGCGGTGCTGGACTCATTGTGGTCTTTAAATTAAAACAAATTGCCAAAGTCAAAGTCAAGGCAGGAAAAACGCTCGATAATCATGATTGACATGGTAACAAGACGTCGGCCGCCGTTCTCCAGCCCCGGGCGGCCATAAATAACGAATGCAAATGCAATAAAGCGCCAAGAGTTCTCGAAAACTTTTGGCTCGCCAATTTAATTTATTAATTTAGATGTGACGGCCTCAAACAACACGAAACACGGGGAAAAGGCTTTGCTAATATGAACAAATAGATAGGCAAATATAAAACGAGATTGCAGAGTTTAGTGCCTGTAAATATGATTAAATTGAATTTCTAATAAGGGCCTTAGGCCCAAAAGCCCTCGCTTTACTTCCAGAAACGTCCCGGGCCAAACTTTTTCTTCCTCAAAAAGCCATTACTTTTCTGCGAGGAATTTCCCAAAAATTTCGCCAATCCTAAGAGGTTTTTAAATGATTATCCTGCCTCAAGTGTCTCTCATAACAACTTCTGCGCCTCGCTGCCCCAAAAAACTTAAGCAGTGAGCAATTGTGCTTTTAATGACGCCGCTGACGGCCGCGAAGACGGTTTGGTAAATGATGCACAAGTGGCGCTTTGGAGGAATGGATGTCTGCCTCTAAGGCGGCCCCACATTCGCACTGCACTTGGAGGCAGCTTTATGGCACTCTTCCAGCACTGAATTCTGTTTGGGCCAAATGCCTGTAGCTGCAAATTACTTTCGGCATAAATTTGAGAGCCAACAAACGAGGAGCAACTCCGCCATGCAACAGGAGGAGGGCCTTGCAACTGCGATTAGCATTAACAATTCCATTAAGACCAGAGTTCGCAACTCGAGATCCGGGAGAAAGCTTTGGTAGAGGCCATAGGATGCCGGCAAGCCCCCAGAGAAGTAAAACAAACGGGCACAAAAATGGAAATCTGTTCTTAATGCCCAAGGGGTCTGCAACAGGGCCAGAGGAGCACAAAGGCTGGTTTGAATTCATTTGGAGAAACTCTTTGGATTCAATTCAAGAAACAGAATCAAATATTTAGAACCAGGAACCATTTGAAGTTTTTCCCAAATCCCAACCACAAACCTTACTAAAATGAATATAAATAGACCCACCACTCGGCCGGGAAAGTAACTCAAGAAATGATTCTGATTCAGGATTCATACACTCCCGTGCGAACTGGTCGGATGGAAATGAACAAACCATTTATAACGAGGGGCTTCCAGCGGGTTGCTGTAGATTTACATTTGCTGACATCTGAAAGTCGTTTGGCCAAAACGAGTAGAGAGAGCCCGCCGAGAAAGCCCATAAAATCGGGCAACCAACAACAACGGCGTGGCGTTTCAATGCCGTCATCGCGGCACATTATCAAACCGAATTACAAAAAAAGAAAAATAGACTCGAAAACAAACCAAGTCTAAGGTGACAGACAATAAAGAAAAAGTCGTTAAACAATTTGATATGCCCTGGCCTTGAGGAGCAAACTGAAACATTAATGAAATGAAGGTGGAATCAGCCGGAGCCAGAAGCGACACAAGAGAGTCGCCAGCTTTTGGCCAACAGTCTAAACCGGGTCTATGACATCAAATTTCTCGCCTCTTGTTTGCTTTGTGTTTCTATACGTATATTTTCTGTGTTTTGAGTTGTGGTGTGTGCTCTTTCGGCCTGAAACAAATGCAAATTAAGAATAACAACCAAAATGGCCAACAGATAAGCAACGACAATGACGGCGAGTGTAGTGTCTGAGCGCGAAGGGCCCACCCGAACTTCAAATTTCAAGAGAAATTCGTTATATAACGCCGGGCCCCGTGAGGCATGGGAGCGAGAATGGGAGGGGCCGCGGAGCTGAATGAACCGTGGCAGGTGGGCATGCTCACCTGAGCCACCCAAAGGCCGGGCATTTGAACTCCTCCACCGTCAGTAGGGTTCAACAAACCGTTGCCAGGGTTGGAGTTTCCAACTTTCAACTCGATTTAAAAAATACTACCTTCCTAGCTTTAATGGTTTGGATTAAAATTCCAACTAATTGACTTCTCAAATACGGGAACACAGAGCCGTCGATTATTTAATCGACTTTACACGTAGAGGTAACTTGAAACCTTTTGTCGGCAGTTGTGTGCGGACTCCCTGCAGGTCATTCATCCTTGGGGGCCTCTCGCCCGCCCACACTCGAGCCTTCCATCCATCAATCAATTGCAGTTTACATATTGACTTGCAGTCCACAATGCGGCAGCTGCTCCAATCAATCGGGGCGTGATCTATGTGTGTATGGAGCACACACCACCGCCAGTCCCGTCGCAACATAATGCTGTCCTGCCACAGCAACATGGCGGCCCAGGGTTTGATTAATTCCAACGGCGCAGCAGCCCTTGGCGGCCCAGGGGCAAATAAAAATAAATTTAGTGCCAAAAGTAATTGTGCCCAAAGGACACGCCGAGCAGAAGGCGACTAGGAGAAGGAGCCAAAATTACAACAAAACAGCAATGATAGCCAGCGCAGCCAAAATAATTACAAGTCATGAACACAGATAGCTGGAATGACGCGACGGAAAAAGGCTACAAACATTTCCGACAAGGACTCGACTGGTGAACGGAGGGAAAGCCCGAGGAAGGACGAGGGCGCACGAGTGGGCCCAACTTTTGTGGGAAGCACAATAAAAGTTCCTAAGAGTGTGGTCACTGAGAAAAACTATTTCCAAAAAATAAGCCAATTAGCAATTGAGTTTTAAGTACTTTTTATTCAATGGGCCATGGCTGGTAAATGCAACTTATTGGGTTAGATTTTCCGCTTTTAAGTCCTTCAAGGACCTAATTACCAAGCGTTGCTGGTATTTTCTCAGTGCTGGTTTCCGTGTGGAACTTTATCTATCCTGAGGCCTTTTGGCAGCCAGAGAGAGGAAGCAATGTTGGGGAAACTAATTAATAGCGCATTTTATTTGGTGCCTGCCCCAAATGGCAAAACAACACTGTTTCCATCTCGCTCCGCCTGCCACACCCTGGCCGCGTCCTTCCTGCGCCGTATATATGACAAATAATGTTGAAATTAAATGATATGCCTGCGGCGATAAGTGAGTGTTGTGTTCTATCTGCTTTTATGGGATAATGTCGGGGAGCGGTAATCTCCGGCCCGATCCGAAGCCGCAGCAGTGCCGAGGGACGGACGCAAACAGGAGCAGCTCAGACAATGGCGCTACCAGGATGGAGGTCGCATCGATTTGGCTGACCAGTAATGCGATTTTGTGCTCAGCTGTGGGGGGGGATGGCCACTTTTGGAGCAATACACCCACCCATCTGATGTAGTTGGTCAGTTGAGTTAAATTGGCCAACATAACTAGAAAAACGCAGCGTGAAATAAATTCTTGGAATGGGAAATTGTAAAATGGAAGGTAATATTTTAGAAGTAACTTCCATTTTTTATTATAAAAGAAAAAAAAATACTTTGGATTAAACTTTTCTATGGTCAACACTGCGTATGAGTAATAATTATTCCACACTGTGCGTATGAGTAATGACTTGAAAAGGCATTTGATTTTAGAGTTCTTTTAGAAATAAATATTTAAACGAGTTGGAAACTTTCAAATAAACTTTCATATAAAGGGAATCTAAAATATTTATATTTAATTAAGAAGCTCGCACTTCAGCAACCCCTTTGCGCTGCTCACACGTGCTGACAGATATTTTGTTCTTTTTTGGGAGTTTCGAGAACGTCAATTAAGCTTCACTTTCCGTCTCTCTCCAGCATGCATAGCCAACAACAAAAAGGACGAAACAAAACCAGAATGAAAACACACGCAAAGCCAGGATGTGGACAAAGCCGATGGGGATCAGGCGAGGTGGTGAGTTTCGGCAAAGTTGGCCACCGAGGTGAGCCGTGGTGAGGTTAGACGGAGCAGTGGCGCTAAAGACAAAGTTATTTTTCGTGAGGCGGGCATCAGAGTCAGACTCAGACTCAGATCCAGCCTTTTCCTCTTCCGACCTATGCCTGTGTGTGTACCCCGTGTGGAAATTAACACTGTGCCACACAAAACACCCAGCCCACGGCAGCAGTGACATTTCAGGAGGCCCAAAGAGAGGAAAAGCCAAAAGAGCGAATTAAGACTGAAGAGAGAGCGCCTTGCGCAGCGAGTACCAAAATACTGTAGCCTAACCCGAGGGGTAGTGCGTGTGTGTGGGCAGTGGCGTCAGCGGTATTGTGTCAGGGGGCACTGGGAATCGGCAGTTTCCAACTACTTAGTTAAAAGGGTTTAGGTTCAGCCCCGCCACCACACATTATTGCACGCCACTGTTTATTCGATTGCCGCTGCAGTGAGGCGGTGTGGGTGCGAGCGGCTTTTGATTTGCCACAGCTGCGACGCAGACGGGGACGCTCTTTGTTGTTCCTGCTCCTACTGTTGCTACTGGGACCCTTGGGAGTCCGCGCCGCTGCTGCTGCCTGTCGCCGCGTCGCTGTTAAAAATAGCAAGCGAAATGGATTAGTTGCCTAAGCCCCAAAGCGAAGGAAGGAAGAGCAGTGCAAAGAGGAAACGGAAAACGGCAAGAAAAAATGGAGCCAAGTGCGGAGAGGCCGAGTGAGTAGGCGGGTGTGTATGTGTGAGGCTTGTTTTTGCCATTTTTGTTTCGCTCATTTGTGTTTTTTTTTCGGCGTTTACTGAGCTTTGCTTTGTTGGTGTGTGTACGAGTGAGTGTGTGTGCTTGTGGTGTACAGTTCTGTTTGACATTGTGACCGACTGAGGTCCACCCGACAATAATGACGACGATGATGATGCTGTCCCACTCACCTACACTCCCTTCCTGCTTTCCGGCTTTCCTGCTTTTCTGCCTTCCTGTCTTCCTGCTTCCTGCACATGTGTTGTGTTGTCATATGAATGAATTTTACAACATGGCAACGTGCCTCCAGAAGAAGCCAAATCCTTTCAGGCCAACTGTGCGAAGCAACAATAAAATATGACGTAAGCCACAAACCAAAAATTACTCTCGTACGAATGCAGAGAAAGAAATTCTTCCTCAAGACACTTTCAAACCTTTTTTTTATAAAAACAAATATAATAAAATAAATTTTTTATTTTGTTGGCACATAAAACTTTTAGTTTTCCCAGGAAGGTCATTCTGCAGTGTGTCCATAACTCCTAAGGAAGACGGCACATGCTGACCACCCAACCCATCCCCTTCACCTTTCATTATTTTTTTTATTTTACGCACAAAGAACTCGAAGGAACGCAGGAAGGAAGTCGACACTGGCATGTCCCTGCTGCTGCCACGCCTCCACCAGCCCGGAAGGAAACGCCTTGGACAAATTGTCCCACAAGTCGGAGGTGGAGCCGAGAAGCCGAAACCACAACCACCAGCAAAGAAAAAATTACTTAAAATGTAGCTTTTCATAAATAAGATACAAAAATGTTGCTGAAAATACAGTTCGCCCTTTATGGGGATTCATGTGGTTGCGAGGATAACGAGGCGTATACGCAACGGGGAATGAAATGGGATTTGAAGAGACGACTCCGGGGTTACATGTGGCGTCTTGGAGGCTTTTAGGTATATTGCAACCTCTTCCTCAGCTGGGAGCTTGGCTGGAAAAGAATTTGCATGGCGACTGCAAATTATATGCTTTGGAACATAGTTTAATTGAACAAATTCCTTTCATATCCTGTGATAATGTTCGCTTACAATAGGGACGCATAAAAGCATTCCATGGTCAGACTTAAATAGCTTAGGGCAGCTCGTTAAAACCACACAAGGCTATGGAAGGACGAGCTGCGGTCGATAGCCGGGCGGCGGGGAGAGAGCGTGGACATCCTCTGGCCGGAGGACAACTGCACTCCCAGGGAACATCTCCTGGCAATTAATTAATACCCCCGGCCAAGTTAATCATATCCTCGACAACAATTTAATATTCAAATACAATCTAATTAGCTCTCGTCCTCTTTCCGTCAGACTTTGGCGGTAATTTGCAATTGCTCTTGACATTTGAAGGCCGGTGGGAGCCCCTCAGGGGGTGGCAGTAATCACGCGGTGCCGCGCAGCCAAGCCGCCAACAATGAAGCCATTAGCACCCGTTGCAGGAATGCAATTCGCAGTTTCCCTTTATTGCAAATCGCGGTCGCAGTTCCGCTCCCTTCATCCACTCGAGAACCTTGGGATTTCTAATAAAAGTGCTCGGGGAACAGCTGGAAGGTGTTGCATTTCCAGAAGGTACCAGAAGATATCCCAAAAAGGGGTTAGCTGTTGAAGCTTTTGTGGGAAAATCAAGTCGTGTTAACGGAATGCTAGAGAGTGTCTAGAACAGGTGAGTTTCCCTGTAACCCGAGGCTTTAAGCTTCATTTAAAAAGTACATGTATTTCAAGAATTTATCCAAGAGACCGCCAACTAAATAAAAGAGCACGACTGGCAGTTATCCGTTTAGGAAAACGACGCCTCCAGCCAGCTCAGACCTGGGTCCCCAGGCAGAGGGAAATGCTGGCGATGACTGGGGACTGAAAAAAGAACAAGGACAGGGCGGTGGGAGAAGCACTGGCGAGTCGTCTCTGCAATTGAGTCAACCGAAGACCCACCAGGAGCTCTCTCTGACTCCCCCACTTCTTCTGCTATTTCCATCTGATTGCTGTAATGCGGTTTAGTTAATGTTTCTGGTGTGCTGCTGTCATCCTGCTCCTGCTGCTTATTATCCTGCTGTGCAGAAGGCAGTGGCAGCGGGAAAGGGCAAAGTGCAAAGGTTGAAATTATGGCAAATGAAATTATCGGCACGTCTCGAGGCATGCAATGGAAAATTCCAGGGAGGCTGCAGAGCCAACCACTTTAAAGTTTTCCATAAATTTGTAGTCTCTTCCATCACCTTGTTAACCCAACAAGGCAGCAGGACTTTCCTCCTTATTTGCTTAGGGTTAACAATGTCAAGCCCATTTGTCAGTGACTTGCAGGAGTTGGCAGTGCCCCTGGCTCGCCACTCTTCCGCACTGGCTTCGAGGACAGGAGGGCCTGGGATGCTGGCTGTGCTTGACCACTGCTTGCTTTTCCACCCGGATGGCTATCCGTTTTCTTTTTCTCCAGAGCTTTATGGTTTTCCTTGCTTCCGCCCTGGCTGCTTCTCAAGCCTTTCGGCTTTCTGCATTCCATTCTCGCTTCGACAACTGTAATTACTCAGCGCCTTTTCGTTGATTGCAATTCGGGGCACTATCCTTTCGCTCCTCCTCCCTCCAAGATGCAAATTTTCCGCCTGCGACTTAATTAGAGACAGCAGAGAGGAAAGGTGAATTTATGCGGGCTGGAGGCTAACTGGGTGGTCTGGGAGGGCCAACAAAGGTGTCAATCAACGCCAAAATAAAATTACGCAAAACCCACTTTCGCTCAGGCCTGCACCCGGAAAGTTTCAACGCAATAAAAACTTTGTGCCTCATGGAATCTTTTCACTCTATAAAAGCAGGGGCTATTAAAGATTTACTTAAAAAGTGTGCAATGCAAGGGAACATCTGTATATACATATAATCTCTTCTTGATCAAATTTAAAGAGATTCTCTGAAGGATTAGAGTCTATATGACTTTCCGTTTGTCCAATCAAACTTTGCAAACTATACTTAATGTATTTAGATCTAAGAACTATAAATCGGATAGATAGAAGCTTGAAACTTTATTGGAAAGTTATATCAAAACAAATAGTATAGGATATCTACTAACGTTCTCTTTAGGATGGGACTACTTGACTCGATATTTAAAATAAATATGTACCTATATCTAATATACATCATACCCATACAACCAGTCATTTATCCGCAAGGGTATACCAACTTTGGCAACACCCGAAGCTCTTGTTCCTTTCTTGTTAATATTATAAACTGAACCAGGACTTAAAACATGCAAATTGCTGGCAAAAATTCATTTTTCTTGAATTTTATTTTGGAAATGAGCTTGGGTTATGCATTTCAGAAAAAAAGCTACCTACATAAAGATTTCGATCTTTAAGTGAAAGAGAAAACAATTCAGCCATTTAAAACCATACGCATAAGAGGTTCATTTAATTAAAGGCAAATACCCTCCTTGCCATCATTAATATTTATGGTCTCAACCTTTTCGCTCTTCTTTCTTTTGGCATCACGCTTGGTTAACTGCCATTTCTTCGTCTTTGTGAGCCAAAGTTTAAAAGGAAATTGAAGATGAAGCGAGGCGCACGGAATTTAAATGTGCGAATTTCAGTTTTCTTTTCATTTTTTGTACTTTTCTGTACCGCAGAGAAAACAAAGGGAGAAATATGAAAATTCGCCAGAAGCCTGGCTCAACCTTGGGACTCGAAATCAGTTTCAACCCTTTTGGTTGAGAGAAGAGCCCCAACAAGACCCATTTTTTCCACCCGCTTCGAGTTTCTGGGTCAGGTTTTCAGCCTTTTTTTGGCAGCGCTCGTAAATGCCCGGCAGAACACATTATGTGTTGATACTCGGCTTTGTTTTTCTGCAGCGGCATTAAATACACATATAATTTGGCAAAACGGGGCAGGTGGGCGTGGTCAAGCCGGGGAAGTACATAAAAGTAGGCAAATGAACTCCTGCCTTGAGGGGAAGAAGGCACCCCAGGAAGGGTTAAACCACAGGTATCAAGGGACGAATCCGTAGGGCAAACAGAATATGACTTTGTGTAGAAAATTAAACTTGTTTTTATATTATACACAATTTCATAAAATAAAAGAAAATATAAACATTTTGTTCGTTTTTACCTGAGCTTATCCCAGCTTCTGTTGAGCTTTGAATTCTCGAAAAGTTTGTCGCAGTTTAATTAGTTTTGGGGGATTTTATACATTTTATCGCCCATGAAAATTTGTTGTTCGGAAACTGAAAATTAATTCTGCATGCCTAACAACACCTACACTGGGAAATCTATATGGCACCCGTGGGTCAAATGAAACCGCCCACCACCCACATGCCGTTCTAAGGACCGTGCCCGCTTTCTCAACACACCTCTCTCTGAGCCAACTCATCTTCTGAGGCATGAAATTTTGGTTTTCAATTAACAAATTGTTTCCGAGCGAGGCCAAAATCGATATCGTATCCTTTTTTGCCGTCCTGTTTGGCAGAATAGAGAAGTTTTAGGCAAATTGATTTCAATGCCGACGAGGCGGAGAAGAAATTAAAAATACAGGAATCCACACACAGTTCCAATGCCAGAAACTCGCAAATTTAAATCGAGTTTTCACTTTTTGCTTAGTTGGACGTAGATTTTATTATTCCGTAGATAAATTCAAAGAATTCGCCTGCATCCGATGGGGAAAGGCAGGAAACGGAACGCAGGATGCAGGCTTCCTCTTACTTTGTGCTTGGTAACTTCTTACATGGTCGGTGCTCGAAGACTTTCGCCCCTCATGCAGCGCCGAATCACAAACTTTTAAAGGAAGAACGAGCGCTGTCGAGAACATCTTGGCAGACAAGTTTCAACAGTTAACAAGACAATGGATAGTCTCAACAAATATTTACAGAAAAAAAAACTTCGCACGAACGTATGAAATAGCTTGAAGAGCCCTCCAACCCCGGCGAACTTCGATTTGTAAAGACAAGCTTGAAGCTTCCCGATGTGAATCAATAAATCAAACCGTAGGCTGACAGCAACAACAGCCAGTCATAAGCCGGCAAAATTTGTGACTCACCAGACAAAGTTAAACTGGCAAAATAAGAGGAGAAGGCAAAAAACTCCCACACAGATAAAAACATTGTACCACAAAAAATATACACAGGCATACTCGTACTTGTGTTTGATTTGGCAAGCAATCGAAGAAATAGACAGACACCAGCACGAAAATAAAAAGAAAAGCTGACAAGCGGAGCAAAAAATGTAGATAAATACACAAATTGAATTCATGACTGGCAGATGTTTGCTGCAGGGGCGTGGTACTGCAGCAGGGTCACCAAATATGAGAGAAGGACCATAGATTCAAGAAGGACATTACAAGTACTTCAATAAAAAGTCAGAGTCTGCGAAACAAATTAAATAAAATTCATCATCCATCAGATTCGCCATTAAATAAATACAACATTAGATGTACCCTCTTTTAAGAAGAGTAATAAATGCTGCGGGCCGGAGAACAATGAGGCACACAAAGGCCATGTGATAGAGTCCAACAAGGTAAAAAGGCAAAGACATTGAAAAAATGGTTACACGAGAACCGAGGGGGGTTGTAACTCGAGAGTTCAACTTTTTAATTGCATTTGGGTGTATGGGTGGATGGGTTGTGGAACAAATAGAGAGCCAGTGGACAGGTGACTGGCTGGCTTCACTGGCTGGGTGTTATCTACGCCCACTTGTGGACTCATTATCAAGTGATAACATTAATGATTCACCCTGCAGCTTGATCGCCTCATTTATGCGCAAAGGCCTCTGCCCACCACTATTGTACCCCTATTGTATTTGTATTTAATAACTAATTGGGGAAGAAAGTAAATAAACTTTTATCGGAGCCCCGTCATAGTATTTGGATATATCTATAAGTCTAGTAATATTCAGATTACTCATTGAATTGAAAATTGCAAAATTAAAACGAGGCAGAGGGCAGGCGCGAGAAAGGTCGCTGGGTGACAACGATGACTCAATTCAAGCTTTTTATTTCTGAACGGGGGAGGCGCGAACTGCGAACTGCGACCTCGTCTCTGCACTGCATGTTCGACTCGCATTAGAGGGCCGACGATGGCGTTACCCATTCAGCCTATTCAGTTGCCGCTGACAGGAAGCGGCGGGAAAACAAAATGAAATGATACATGATAAACGACACACAGAGTATAGGAAACTTGTACAGATAATGCTTTCATGCCGCACACGCAACCGACACGATATCGTGCTCTTCTGAGGGGTCATCACGAAAGAAGTTAGAGGAAAGATTAATGAATGGAGCGGAAGAAAGGTGCCCATAGAAATGGCAGAGTTTAATTCGTGATATAAGCCGAAATCACTGAGAAACATTCCACATGCTCGTGTGTCTTGAAGCCCTCTGGGAGAACCTAAAAGCACGAAACCGCAAAGTGTGAAATCACTTGCAAGCATCCCCGCAAAACCCACCAGATCTGAGCTTTCAAGAGATTGGGTCAGTCCAAAAAATAACTCGGCACGAATCCTATGAGATCATCGCCGGCCGAAATGCTTGGGTTTATTTCCATAACTTTTCAAATACTTGCACTGGATGCACTAATCAACTTTCCTGGTCAGGGTATTAAGTAATTAAATAGAAACTTTCAATAGACAGATTAATTATTCTCCATAAATATTCATTATCTGGGTAATTGTTTTAATGCCCCTCCGGGCCAGAGAGAGTGTGTACTAATTAATGCTTTTTTTAATGGCCGTAGATGACAAGAGCCGGCCAATAGATGGGGAATACAAGCAGCTGTACTTGGGGGAAGTAGCGTTGAATGGGAATCTCTATAAGACTAGTTCACCACCAGACACACATACATTTTCTAAGTTATATTAACCAAATGTATCTTAAGGGGGTCTTCTAATCAGACGGCAGGTTAACACGAAATAGACTCTTGTGATCATCTGAAAAATGAAACGGTGTATCTAAAGAATAATTTCTCAATAAATGGCGCTATCGCACAGGCCAACAAAACCAAGAATAAATTTTGTTTTTTATTAAATTTAATTTATTTAATTTATTAAAATTAAAACGAAAAATCCAGTAATCACATAAAATCCCAAAATGACCTAATCTGGAACAACACATCTGTTCACTACAAAATGATCAACACAAAAATGCAGAACAATATCGATCTTTTAAACCCAACTACTTCTCTAATAGATAATGTAGTCAAAACCTAACCCTATTACACGTATTCCTAGAATGCCCTACTTATATTGAGCAAAGACATAAATTCCTCCAAGCAACTTTAGAAGAAATAGTAGACCCCATGGATATTTTCTTGATATTTTTCCAATTTCTTAAATCCATAAACCTCTATAATAACATTTAAATTTGATCTGACTGTACATACATAAATAGGTTAAGTACACATAGATTCATTTATATTTAAGTCAAATGTCACATTTTACAACATAGATTTTAAGCAGAAGGCCTTTGTAGCTATTGCTTAATATACAAATATTGCAATAATTAATAATAACAATAAAACAAAAAATCAATTTCTTCACAAATTTTTTACTTTTGTAAACATTTTTAAAAATAAAAGAAACTTCCCCTTTTTTTTGATTGCTTGTGAGATACATATAGAAATATTTATGACAAATTTCAAGAAATTCAAGAAATAAAAATACAAAGAACTTCAAAAAACGACCTTATCGTAAAAAGTTGTTTTGAGGAAAACGCGTTTCAAGTTCCAGTCGTCCGTCTTATCGGTCACTTCCACGAAACTTGAACGGCTACTACTTTAAAATGAATTCTTATTTTAAATTCGGTTAGCTAATCTTCAACATTTAATAAACAAAATATGTATATTTTCTTAAATTTGTAGATTTGAAGACCCCCTTTAATTCCCAGGTGATGCCTATAGTGATGTCATTGGCACTTTTAGGCCGTGATGGATAAAAAATAGGTATACCCCCTGGACAATGAGTATAATTAGCTATTTCTGTTTTGCTTCATTTGTCCGCCAGATCTTGTTTCGCCGCCCTCCACTCGTGCTCTTTCGCACACTTGAAACTCGAAATGTCACAACACAAAGGGCACGCATTTATAGAATAGGGGACTGGGCTCGAGAGGCGCGGTGGTCGTTGGAGGACATGAAACTCGACCTTCGACAATTATTCAATGTTGTCCGCGACAAGTCGCGACTCGCGAGGGAAACTCCGGCGTAGAGAGAGTAATTGCGAGAATTGCCGATAAAAGAATGCTAAATGTTGAATAATTATTGTATATTACTCACCTCGGTGCACGGGAATGGGGCACTGCAGCTGTTTCTCGCTGGAAGCTGTAGCTGTCGCTGGGTAACTGGTAACTGGAAGCGGGAAAGAACTGACGAACTGGAACTGGCGGGGCGGAGTCGCGTGTTACAATTGTTTTGCTTATATGTTATCGGGCTTACGTATTGCATTTTGTGGTTCGATACCCAAATGCAGTTTGATTGATTGGCATAATACGAAGTCGGCGTCGATTACGATAGTGGTTTTGATTTAAACGCGGTGTTGGCTGGGTGTTGTTGTTGTTGTTGTGGTCAAGTGCTGGTTGTTGCTGTTGTCGTGGCAGTTTTGCGAATATTGGGGCATTCTTCTCGTTCGACAAAAGATCAAAAGTGGAAAACGGAAGTGGAAAAAACGTGCACGGGATGCAACTCTGGCAGTTGCGAGTGGTGGGTAATCGATAGAAATTCACCACTTGGCGCAGCCCTGCCGTGGTGGCTTTCGAGGTGCATTAACAAACGGCAGTTCCTACTTAAAGCGAAAGCGTTCTCCGCGTGTCTTTCTCTCGAGAGTGTTACAATACATTACGTTTTGCATAAATAATATTGCATGGCATTTCTGTGTGTGGTTCGGTTGTACTACAAATTATTTAATGTATAATATTATGCGGATTACAGGCCTCGATGAGCATGAGCATGCTAGTTCTTGGTGGCTTTAATTCTACAAAGTGTGATTGGTTTTTAGCATGCCAGAGTCGTATTTGATTTGTTTATGGGGAGTATGCGTATTTGCATTCCGATTGTTAGTTGTTGGTGGTGGGAGGGTGTGGTGGGGGCAGGAAAGAAACGAAAATAAATTAGGTTAATCAGGAAAGAAAAGCCGTAAAATGTGCGTGGCGAGTGAGGCATGAGTTGGCGTTTGGGATGAAATCATAGCAATTGAAAAAAAAAAACCCGTTTCGAGGGAAGTCTGCGACAACAAAAGACACACGGAACTAAAACTTAAATGTTTGCCGATTAGTGGGAGTCTGGGGGGAGGGCGCACGTGCTCGTGTCGGTGAGGTGGCTGTGTTTACTTTCCGAGTTGGCATTCCATCGACTTGCTCGGCTTCTGATCATATCTCGACTTAGTTTATTTTCGATTTTCAATTTATCAACTAGTTTATATATTTGTGGTGTGTTTGTATATCTCTATATATAATATATATATGCATTCAATAAATATGAACATGTTAAGTAAATAGCATATTATAGTAAATAGTCAATATAGTTATTATCTCGCATAATAAACAATCTTTATAATGAATATTCAAAGTTAACTAGAGATTTGTTGCTGCTCCTCCGCTTGCTCGGTGAGTGGGTGAGTGGTAAGTAGTGAGTGTGTCGTGATGGGCTACTTTAGGTGAGAGCTTATAACAGGAAACTAAACTATGTAAACAAACAAAAACTAAATGCATCTTCAAAGTTCTGAGAAAAGTGAGAAATCAAGAGATTTCCCTTTTCTTGCAAGCATTTGCAGTGAGTAGTGTGTGTTATGTGAACGTGTTCCTATCTTTTATTATAATTTAAACTTTTTTTTTTTTTTTTTTGCTTCGCATTATAACAATAATCAATAAAATTTCATGTTTCTTTTTTTGCAATTACTTTCAAGTAGTTTTTCATTTATAATATTTCAATTAGCAATTTGTTTACATTGTTTTCACTAAGTATTCTGGTAGCTATATCAATTCTGAGTTTCGTGTGTAAGGTGTAGATGTAGACTCTTCGGGATACTGAGACTCTTATCATTTCTTCTTCATAAACTAACCATACAAGTTTCTCTATATATATTAGCTATAATTGGTGTAATCGATCCCTAGTTTCGTGAGATTTTCAGGGTCACTGGTTGCGTTCGCTTACAGTTTACAGATTAGGTTTCGTTTTCGATTTCATTTGCATTTGCATTTTCATTATCTCTGGGTGGGTTGCGCAACATCCTAACCAGACCTGGATCGAGCCCGATGAGAGTGTTGGGTGAGTGTATATAATGTATAGGTATGCGGATAATGAGTGTGAGATTAGTAAGTAATTGCATTCGAGATTTACATGAAATAACTGCTAACATATGAGGCCGCTAAGATGCCCAGCACAGTGAGGCAGATCAGTATCATGATCTTCTTTCGTCGCGCTTTACTTTGGTATTTCAGAGCCTTCTTGGTGTCCTGAGTTGCCGTCTGCACATAGTCCATAGCGTGCTCCACATGGTACTCAATGCGATCGATCATCTCGCCCTGCGACTCCACCAGCATGGCCATGTCCATGAACATGTCGTGCAGCTCCTTGATGCTCGTCTCCAGCTTCATGATGTCCTGGTGGCGGGCCTCGATGTCCGCCAGCGTCTGTTTCGCCTGCTGCGTCTCCATGATGATGCCCTGCGTGAACACCGACGAGTTGCCCTCCTCCAACATCTTCTCCAGCTCGTCGTCGTTGGTCGGCCTGCCGGTGATCTCAAGCTGACGCTGTATTCTTCCCTTGCAGCGCTCCCTGTAGTCCGTCTGGGTGCGATTGTACTCCGTCATCACCTCGACGAACTTCCGGGACAGCGTCGAGTGCTGGGTCTTGCGGATTCGCAGATCCGCCGAGGACTTGTTCTGCTGCTCCTCCTGCTCGATATTCTGCTCGATGCCCTTGAGCTTGCCGCGCACCCTATTCGCGTTTTTCTTGATGTCGGCCATGAGGTCCTCCAGCTCCTGCTTGGTCTTCTCGTCCGTCTGGGGGGCCGACAGTATGGCCGAGTGCTTCTTCTTCACCTCCTCGACGTTTTCCTGCACCTTGTCGATCATGCCCCGGATCTCCTCCACCTGGGCGAAGAAGTCGTCCATGTACGAGTCATGGCCGTCCACGTTGACGGCCACCTCCGTCTCCTCCTCGTCGTCGGACTGGGCGGCATGCAGAGCGGCTAATCTGTCTTTCGTCATTTTTGTTGTTTTTGCTTAACTGGGGGTTTTTTTTTGATAGAGTTATTAGATGATTTTGGGGGGGGTGTGGGTTTTCTGTTTTTTTTTTTGTTGCGTTTGTTGCTCTCGCTTCGTTGTTTTTGTGTTTTTCGCCAAGCTTTACGTAAGCTTTTGTTACGCGGTTTGCGATTAGCAGTTAGACGTTAACACACATACACACACACACGTGCAAGCCCGCGCGGAGTTTGCAGCTTGCTTTTTAACTTGTTTGCACGTTGTTTTTTTCCTTTTCGCCTTTTTGCCACTGAGAGACTTTTTATTGATTTTCCGTTGCTTGCGGGGCGCCTCTCTTTTTTTTTTTTTTTGTGGATGCTATTAAGTATATTTTACTTTTCTTTCACTTTTCCTCCGATGCGGCTGCCTGCACTTGGAAACTTTCGGTTAATATTTTTATTTTATGTGCTGCTCTTGCGCCCCGTTTTCTTAAGTTTTTCGCAAGAGAGACGGCGGAGACAGGCGGAGAGAGATAGTGAGAGCGCGTGTTTGCGGGCGGCGACGTCGGCTGCGGCTGCGGCAGCACCTCTTCAATGCCAGCAGCTAAAAAGCTAAAGCTGAATGATTTTTGTGACTCACGGGGCGAGAAAACGGCGAGATTGCTGGCAAAACCCCCACACGCCCGATATCACCTCTATTAAAATAATCTTGGGCTTCTTTTTAGCAAAATTCCTGGCTACTTTTGTTTGTTTCACTTTCGCGCAAACACGCTCGCCCGCACAAACACCAGCACACGCACACACACACGGACGCAGAGGCGACTTTGGGGAACAGCAGTGGGAGAGGCTCCCGAAAATCTCTTAAAATGGGCAAAAAAATCGATTTCTGCGCAAAGCTCCAATTCTGCCGTCTGCTTGTGCTGATGCCTCTTCTTCTTCTTTTACTGCTGCTGCTTCGTCAACAAGCGTAAGAGGGGGCGGGGGCTGGGGGTGTTACGGTGGGCGTTATTTGTTCTTTCTCCTTTTTGCTTGCGTTTTATTTTCGTTTCGTTTGTTGCGTACGGTGGGTGGGAAAGGGACGCACGGCCACTTCGCTCGCTCTTGCTCGCACTTTTATGTTGGGTGCCAGAGTTAGTGCCGCCTATTGTTTTACCCGCACATTGCTGAACGCGCAGCGATATTAATACTTTAATTTTTTTTTTAGTTAACAGGAAACCAATACAGTCCCGGAGATTAGCGAATTTTTCGTAATTTTTATCGCGGAGCGAAACGCTGATAACTTCGTCTATTCCGTCGACGGTCGTCCGACGTGCGTCGTCCGCGGTGCGAGTTTTATTTTTGGAATTATTTGAGTTTGGATTTTTGATACCCTAACTATGCTACATTGGGGCAGGCACACTGACGCGGTATTTTCTGTATATCGATCCGGTGGTCACACTACTATCGTTGCATTTCAGCTATTTTAATACCAGATCTAGCTATTTATTGAAATTCTACCGTCGAAATTTATACCGCAAATCGTAGTCTTAGTATTTTCTCGCACATCTAGCTTCTAACCGGTCTTAACCGTTTCACGGTTCCAAACGGAGCAAACGATTTTATATTCAAGCTTAAACTGGGGCTTTAATCTTTAAATTTTTTCCGGGTATTAATGCCTGAATAATATAAATTCCATAATAATTGTATGTTTGTTCAGCGAAGACCAAAACCTGACCTGTAAAACTAACAGAGAGATAAAAGGGGCCCGGTTGATTTTACAGTGCGTGTGTGTGGGTATGCCATGAATTGGGGAGCAAAATTGCGCAGCTTCTCACTATAACTCTCGTTTTCTCTCTCCATTTGTGACTCCTACCTTAGTATTTAATTAAAAGCCGGCAAAAATTAAATAAATATTTAACGTTTTCTAAGATATCCCAGACAGGGCATCATCTATAAATTTTTAATTTTGTACTTTATAAATACATTTATGGATTTCAGGGTCTGACCAGCATCCGAACACTTGTGCAGCTGTAAACTTTCACTTATTTTCGGTATTATTTAACTTAATTATACCTATTAAATGTTGTAATAATTGCAAGTAGTTTTGTTTTTTCTTTTGACCAGCATTTTCGTGTTTTCACTTTTGTTGTCGTTTCTTGCAAAACACCCTAACGCCAGACAAAACCAGTGTTGCAAATAAACGATGTTGAAAACGATTTGCAACACTTAGGGACAACAACAACAATAAGCCATGGTTTGTTTGTGGATTCCATTTGGTACGCGATCCGTCATGCGCGACAAATTTTATGAATGAAACGCGACCGGCACTCTTAAACGAATATTTATAGCTGGAATAATATTGTATAGCTACGAGTATGAAATTTATAATAATTTATATTCCAATTAAGGTATTATTATTTCCACCCAAATAGGAAACATATTTTGGCGTTTTTCAACACTGGCTGTATTGGGAACAAAATTCAAATTTGACAACACATTCCAATACTAATTTAATCACTTTTCTGCAAATTTATCCACAATCACTTGATCAAAGGTAATTTCACTTTTTTACGAATGGGGTTTTGAGAATATAGTATTTTAAGACCAAAGTGCCTGGCATGGCTTCAACAGAGGGGATTATGAAAAGCTTAAACTCACCGGATACTTTGTCTGGAGCACTATGCCGCAAATCTCGTCGCCGACGAGGAACTGCTCTCCGAGCATCGCCATACAGACGTTCTCCCAAGCCCGTTCTATCTTGTTCTTGCGGAGCCGTATCACCCACTGGCCGCCCTTGCTGTTCGCGGGGTCCTCCCACATGGGCTTGATACCCTGCTTGAAGAGGCTCAGTTCCCGGTAGGGCTTGAGGGCGGTGGGCCGGATGAGGTGCGAGTAGAGCGACCACCACTGCTGCACGCTGGCGCACCGTCCGACCACGTGCAGCGATTTGCTGTAGTCGGCGGCCGCCCGCTGCGTCCCCTTTCTGGAGAACCAAAGGCAATATGTGTGCTGCAGCCGGTTCTCGCCAGGTCCCACCTCCAGTGGCGGCAGCTTTTCCACGTCTATCTCGTTCTCCACATCGCTGTCGTCGCTGTCGACTATTTCTGGCCAGATTTTCCTGGAACGCCCGGGCATGGCACACACACATATGGAAACAGAGTAGGAAGGAAAGAGTATTTGATTAGTATGTCAAGGGTTTGATTTCAAGATCCAATTCCTATTCACATCTCACAAGCCCGCCCCAGCAAACGGACAAGCGCTGTCAGATTTATCAGACAATTCGAATAACAAAATTTCTATTTTCTAGAGCAGTTATGAAGATTTCCATTCGCACGCTGGACCAGCGCACCATAAAGCTCGAAATGAGCGACTCGCAGGATGTGCGGGCCCTGAAGCAGCGCCTGGGCAGCATGCCGGAGGTGGCCATTCCCGTGGACAGCCAGCAGCTGATCTACGGCGGCCGAATAATGGAGGACGCACTGCCACTTAGTGACTACAAAATAGCCGAGGACAAGTTCATTGTGCTGATGGGGAAGAAGATGCCTCCGGCGAAGCCCCAAGGCACGTCGGCTGAGGAGCAAGTACCTCCAACCCCGCCATTAACCGCCGGTCCCAGCGAGACCCAAACCCACGAGGTGCCTCCGCTGTCGCCGGCACCTGCACTGGCACTAATGACACCGGCATCGGCCCTGGAACCGTCGCCGCCATCGATAGCGCCCAACGAGCAGCGGGTGAGGGATCTCATGGCCATGGGCTACGGTGAGCAGGAGGTGCGAGCCGCTCTGCGGGCGAGCTTCAATCACCCGGAACGCGCCATAGAGTATCTGATCAACGGGATTCCCCAAAACGCTCCGCAACCGGCCAACACAGCGACCGGCGGGACGCCCCAGACTCTTCAGCCATTGCTCTCCGATCCCCGTTTTGCTCGGGTGCGTGAGATGATACGTCGAAACCCGGAGCTGCTTGAGGTGGTGCTGTCGCGTCTGGCTGAGGACGACCCCTCCACCTTCGAGGCGATTCGAAACCATCAAGAGGAGTTCTTGAGCCTGATCAATGGGAGCGGCTCAGGCGTCGTTGGCGAAGGTAGCGAGCTCAGCGAGGACTCCGAGGGGGACCCGGGCAGTGTCCACACTATTACACTGACTAGCGAGGAGGCTGCCGCCGTGGAGCGCCTGGTTTCGCTGGGCTTCCACCGCGACCTGGCCGTGCAGGCGTACTTGGCGTGCGACAAGAACGAGGAGCTGGCTGCCGACATCCTCTTCCGCCAGTCCGAGGAAGATCAATGAGAACGGGACTAAATAAAATAAGAAAGCGCACGTAAATGTTGCCAGAACATAACCTAACAATCGCCCCAAAGATGTGTGTTGTGTGGCGGTGCTGGCCTAGTTTCTACGGGGAAGTAGAAGGTGAGTGGGATTACGGGCCGCACTTACGACTCGTACTGCTTGCTGGCTACTTTCTCCATGCTCATCCTGGCGATGGCTTCCGGCTCCGAATCCGTTTGCAAACCTTGTGACTGTTATTGTGGCTATTTCAGTGGCTGTGGTTGCCGTTGCTCCAACCGCTTCAGCCGCTCGAGAATGGGAACGATTCTAAGTGTTTTCTAGTGGCTAGTAGTGCTGCTGCTGCTTCTTCTGGCGGAATTCTTCTCTTTTGCCTTAGTTTCAGCTCCTTGGCTGCGCGAGGGCTGCGAGTGTGAGTGTGAGTGCGTGGGTTTGTTTGTTTGTGTGCGCGATGGCTTTTTGGCGATTTTGGGGCCGCCGCTTCTTGGGGAGCGGTTCCTGCTCTTCGAGTCCTCTGGTTACTAGTCAACAATGATCCTGCCTCCGGGGGTGTCCTTTATGTCAGTGGGTTACCAGTGGGTATGCTTGTTATTTATTTCCTGGTTCGTTTTGGTTCACTCGACTGCAGTTTTTTTGTACAACATGCGTCCATATAGGGTCCACTTGCGGTCCACATTCCACGCGGCGCTGTCAAATCTAGAAATCAGTGTTGAAAAGCATGCGGAGAAAATATTAAAGATTTTAATTTGAATTTTCTTTTAAAAATCAATAAATTAGTATCAAATAACTCATATTAAATAACCATTATTTGAACATATTTTAAGAATAAAGAAATAAAATAAAAATGTCGAAGATGCAGTCGTTTCAGTCAGACTTGGAAGTTAAAAATAGAATAAATGACTAGTTTTAAAAATTATATTAAAACGAATATTATTGTTTATATATTTTCTCTTTTTTAGGAACATAAATATTTTTTACTCATTAAAATAGATACAATTTATCTGATTATCTGACTTCTCATGCGCAGTCCAGATTTTTATTGAAATATGACGAATTAATTTTTAAATCTATTTTTCGGTGACTACAAAATGAATAGATAGTATAAGTAAATTATAAAATTTTGCAATAATTCATAAAAAAAGAATAAAGTGTAATTTTTAAACGATTTTAAGCACCGTACTACTGTGCACTTCTTATACAAGTCCCAGAGTATAAGAGTTACTCTTAATATAAGTGCCATCCATAGCATGTTTGTGCAGTTTGGTCAGTCTGAAACAGCAATAACAAAGTTTTCCTCGAGCGAATTTTTGCAATTTTTACCAAAATGACGCAGGTGGCTTTTCTTGACAACCTGCTGAGGGAGTATCTAGTTTTTCGTGGGTTTTCCAGTACCCTGAAGGCCCTTGACTTGGAGCAACGCACGGAGAAGGACCAACACTTTCGGGCGGAGCGGATTCTGGAGCAGTTCCAAAACGCAATCCAGGCCTACGACCTTCAGGCCCTTCGCAGTCTTTGGCTGCACCTGGACAACAACCTGTTCTCGAAGCTGGAGCATACCTACGCCGTGGGTAGGTCCTAAGGGATCTCATCTTAGAGCCATGAGTCATAAAACATTCACTTTATTTCAGCTGTGAAAAAGCTGGAGAACAGCTTGCTAAAGTATTATCTGGTCACGGCATACAGTAATAATCGACACGATAAGGTCTCGGATTTCTTCACAAAGATGGCTGGAGAGCTGCAGCAGCACAGCGAGTGGAAGGATTGGTTCTGTAAGTGTTCCACGCTATGGCTGGGAAACGCCCTTATTAATTCCCAATCGATGCTTGCCAATTCAGATTTTCCGTTCTGCCGGAACGCCGAAGAGTCACCCACGTTTGCTCTGTTCTTCACCAAGCAGTGGCAGGATACACTGCTCCTTTCGCTTCAAAACTTTCTAACCACCGTCTACCAGTGCCTGCCGCAACCCTCATTTGTGCGGGCCGAGCAAGAGGCGGCTCATATGCAGCGTCTCAGCGATGACAATGCTGGTCTTCGCACCCGTCTGCTCCACCTGCAGCAGGAGCTCCACCAAATGTCCCAGCAACAATCGGGAACAGGAGCAGTCAGCGGAAGTTCCCTTAGTGGGGATGCAGGTGCTCGGCGGAGGAGCGTCTATCGACCGCAGCAAAGCCTCAGTGACATCTTGCCCTTTGACATTAGTCCACCTGGTCACATCGTGGACGACTTTTGCATTATTGCCTCTGAGGCGAATAGTGTGAGCCAGGCTAGCGACGCCCAGGCCCGGGGACTTAAGCAGCTTATCCGCAACATAGGATCGGGCGGCTCGCCAGTGATGGGTCGCAAGGATCAGGCTGCTGGATCTGTCGGAGACAAATCGAGCAAACGCAGATCGGGAAGTGTCGGCCGTAGTTGGATTTAATATAGTCTGTAGAGGTCGATAGGGTCGATAGTTATGGCATTCCCGATAACATTCCCTAATCAGTTTTTATTTTAAAGGCCTGCATCCTAATATAATATCTGATTATGATTTTCTATAACATTTTTGTAATCGACATTTAGTTTAGATAAGTATAATTTATATTAGATTAGTTTCTTTTATGTAAAATTCATATAAAAGAACCTTCAATGAGCAAATACATGAGTCTTCTCATAAAGGAAGGTTTGAAGAACATGTAAACCTAATTCCATACTCACTTTATGAAACCCCACGCTGTAACCACCCAACAAAATTGACCCAAAGAAGTACATCAGTATTGTCAGTGTTATCCAATGTTTATTATTTATTTGCTGGTCTCCTAGTTCGTAGACGTACAAAACAAAGAGCAATGCGTGAGGCGTAATACATAAATGCAATAAATAACGTAAAATTACAAATAAATATGTTGTATAGGTGTACAGACGATTCGTATTCGTGTATAAAACATCATCCCGATTTATACAAGCAGCACAATTTAAAAAATACAGTTACTTTATAAAGGGGTTGTATATTTATATATATGCCTATATATATATTCTGATATATGTATATGTTGCATAAAGTAGCATCGCTTCTGACTCGACTTCCGCTCTTGTCAATAAATGCAATTTCGGCGTGGCTACGGAAGGGAATTGCTCGGTTCTCGATTCTCGGATCGTTACTTATGGAATATGTATATGTGTATATCTATCTGCCTCCAGGCTTCAGAAGTGGGTTGGACCCGATTCCTCTACAGAGCCGTCTCGAACGATGGCAGCGCTGGATTCGCCACCGGAGCCGGCCCGCACTTGTTGCTCTCGGCGCTGGCAGCTCCTCCGTTGGCCACACTCGCTGCTGAGCCCGCTCCCGTTGCTCCTCCTCCTGCTCCGTTTGTTGTCCTGGCGAAGCTCGACTTCAATTCCCCTCGCATGAAATTGTTCTCCTCGGTCTGGAGGAAGAAGTTCCGCCGCAAGTCGTAGGTGGAGAGGGTGGGCTTGGTTTCCCCCGCCTCGGAACTGGCCCTGGAGCCCCCGCTGGTGTTCGAGTTGTCCTCCTCGCTGTTGGCCTCCGGTATGGTGGTGGACATGATGTCCGTCCGTGCCGGCGCCGTTGCAGCAGACACCGCGTTGACGGGACCCCGCATCTTGGGCGCGAATGTCTTGGAGGGCGATCCGAACTGTCCCTGGCGCAGCATCCTCCGGTTGGCGAACGTCTTGGGAGATCCACTCAAGTCCAACAGCTTAAGGCTGGAGTTCAGGGTGGGCTTTCCAGGCGCCAGTTTCTGTACCGCTGCTACTGGCTTCGGCTGGGGAGGGGGTGGGTTGGCTCCAGCAGACGACTTCTTGAGGAGCTCCACGGCGGAGACCTTGCGCTGGACTGGACTTGCTTTGGCGGACTTGGCCAGGAGCAGCTTCTTGAAGTCCATCAGCGTGGTCTTGCTTTGACCGATTCGGTCGGCACAGGTATTCAGGCGCTCGGGGGAGTCATCGCTCCAGTTCCTCGAGGGCTGCTTCATGGGGGGCACCTGGGCGCCGGAGTTCTCTCCCTCGCCGGCTCCACCGACTAGGCCTCCTCGCGTGGGCGTGGAGGTGAGGAAGGCCCCACCACTGCGATTCCTTGGCACGATCGGCGATATGTTGCTGCGGTTCCCCTCGTTGGCTGCTGTCGCCACTGGGCGCGGCAGACGGTCGGCCCGGCGTATAGGGGTGGCGTAGAGGTCGTCCCGGCAGGTCACGCCGCTTGTGGGCTGCGGCCTTGGCTGGCGCCGGCTCTGCAGCGTCCAGTAGATGGGCGCACTGCGCTGGAAGGGCGAGGCAGTCTCAACTGTCTCCAAGGGCTGAGTGCTCGGTGCTGGCTGCACTTGCTCATAGATATTAGAGAAACGTTGATACCCTGCAGGGCGATAAGGAAATGGAAACAGGGGATTAGTCATCAATGTATATGTTCTTTAATCGCTCGTTTTAGGATTAGTAAGCAGTCTCGGGTGCGGCTGGTTAGGATTTGGGCTAGAAACTACTAGAAGCGTTCAAGGCAAGCGGTTCCTTACATACCTGGTGGTCTCCCGGGCGACTCGACATTACCTGGCAGCTCATCCGGAGCCCAATCCCACTCCCCATGACTTTCGCGAGTATTTACAAGTGCCGGAATGGTGCTGGGATGCAATTGATGCTTGTGGGTGGGATGGTGAGTGGTTTGAGAGAATGGCGGGAGTTCGTTACCTTTACCAGATGCCAATGATAATGTCAATGCGGGTGTTTTGTTTAGCAATTTATTGTTTGATTGTCGATCGGTGGGCGGGGTGGTTGCATGGAATGTGGACTGAACTTAGCCGAGAACTTACATAGGTGGTTAGGGTATGGTGCCAATTCTTTAAACTACGCGTGCGGCTAGTGATTTCGGGGGAAACGTGCAAAAACTACTACTACACTACTCGAGAGGGCGAGGACACAAGCAAGCTCTGGTTAGGATGCAGTAGAAGCCTTTTGCACGCCTCACACTTGGAAATCAAATTTAAAAAATCAGCATCACGGACTTAGCTTAGTTTTAAATCGTAACTGAGTATTACAAGACGTGAACGGTGCAAAAAACTTTACAAAAATGTACAGTACAGGTGTTGGATTATGTTAATTACAATTTGATACAAACATTGCATTTGCTGATTAAACATGTAACATATATTATCTTAAGTGTAGAGTTAAGTACAGAAACAAGCACAATTATAAACAAAAGGTTAATTATAGTCTGGGCCACCCAGAGGACGGCAGGCCAGTCATGGGACTAATCCCTGACTCCCTGGACTTGATACACAGCTTGACTTTGGGTTTAAACTTTAAAAAATAACTGACAAAATAAAACACTTCGAATTAGTCACAAAGCACGGGTGTTATTTACAAACAGATAACTGGAAGTGTGTGAGATATTCCTGGTAAATTATAAAAAGTGCAAGCTGTGTAAAGAGTTGTGGACTTGCAAGTCAGCGCTAAGAATTATCTCCTCTTGGCAGAGCAGGAGCAGCATATCTAGTGTCGGCGAAGGAGTCTCGGTGGACATTGAACCCAAGGACAAGTTTCCGTCTTGGCCCATTGAGCACGTACGCCCCTGCCGAGTGCCCCCCAAGGGCCTGGCTTCGGAGGGTAATTACCATGTGGTGTTTACTTAGGAGGAGCCACTACCGCAACTTGGCCACTACCATATCTCAGTCACCTCGAATTTGTGGAGGATGCGCTGCCTTCTGTTGCCGTTCTCGTCGCTGGGCAGTATAATCTTGAACGGACGCAGCAGCACGCTGTCCACAAAGGACTTGTGGTACTTGGCTGGCAAGGACAAAGGCGGGGCACAAGGCTCGTCCTCCTCCTCCTGCTCGGACTCGTCTGAGGCGTTCTCGGCTGGCTTTTGTTCGGTGGTTTCGTTCAAAAGAGCCGGTGAATCATCAAAGTTCTCCAGGGACTTGTTCTTCAGGTAGGAGGAGTCGTTGCCGGTAGTGAGGGACAGCGAAAACTCGTCCACCAGCCGCTCGAAGGACTTGGCTATTCTACGCTCCCCGCCAGGTGAGCCCTGGCCGTTGGAGAAGTTGCTGAGATTGCGCAGCCTTAGGGAACTTGTTGCGTGCTGCATGGGGGGCATTGCACCCGAAGTAGGTGCCGCTGCGAGGGTTCTCTCGGCGAGATTCTCCTTGTTCATTTCAATCTCCCGGAGCTTCAGCTCGTCGTTGGCCAGCCTGTAGCTGTTATTGCGCTTCAGGACAGCGCGAGGCTGGCTGGGATTCGAAACGGAAACGGAAAACTGCAACGCAATTGGGTCAATCGATAGGGGGTGGGTGTTGGTGTTGGAGTTGGGGCTGCCAGCTCCCCCCCGAATGTCATTTACTTTCGCCCTCGGCGGCAGGGGTGGCAGTTGCTCCCCACCGCTGGCGGCATCCCCCTGAATGGTACTCTGAATGGACCCACCCCGGCCGTCCCCCAGGGGGTTAGTTTCCATTTCAGCAACCCTCACTTTCGACTCGCAGACTTTGGGGCTCTGATTCGGAAGCGGATGCTGCTGCCTCACACTTGATATGCTGCCCGCTGACTTGCTGCTTTCTGAACGGTTATGTGGCAGGGTGCTCTTAGTGTTGCAAAGTAGCGTGTTATTTACAGGGACAAAGGAAGAGGGCTTGGTTGGGACTTGGGTTACGGTTGGGGACTCGGTTGGGCAGCCCATCGGTTGGTCTGGATGAAGCTGGTGCTGCGCGGGCTTACCTTCTTCGCCGGAGGAGGAACTGTTGGTGGCTGCGGAACCGGTGGAGGAGTTGGACTTGCCCGAGGGCGAGGGCATCATCAGGCTGGCCACGGGCGCGGCAATGGTCTCGTAGAAGGGGTTCGTTCGGTTGGCCAGGATCTGCTTCTGCTCCTGGTAGGTGGCTCCGGCGGCCTGGTAGGTAGCCATGCCGCTACTGTTGCTGCTGATACGGCTGAGCGGGGACTTGGCCACAATCGGCCTCACATTGGCCACCTTTCGGTTGACAATGCCGCCACTCAACAGTAGGAGTTTCGGAGTTTTCGGGGATGCTGCTGCGGATGTTGCACTTTCTCCCGCAACGGCTGGCACTGCACTGTACGCACTTTCGGTTTCCTTCACGTACGGACCAGGTGCGAAGGTGGTGTGTGCACCCTTGCGCCGCTTCAGACTGTCGGAGTCGTAGACCACCCTCCCCTCGGCGTTCGGTCGCAGTCGTCGCTGGGCCGTCGTGCCGAGCGGCTTCTCCTCGCTCAGCTCGCCGATTTCCGCGTACATTGGTATACCAGCACCCTCGCCGCCTGCCCCCGTGGCTCGTTGCTGCCGTGGTGGTTGCTCCGGCTGCCCCGCGACGGCGACAGCTGCTGCTGCCGGCTCGCACTCGTAGGGTGGTTGTGCGCAGGCCCGGCTCTGGCTCTCTTTCGGCGGAGTTTCCGACGAGACTGCATGCCGACGCAAGTGCTGGGGCAGCTCGTTCAACGACACATACTCGGAAACGGCCACTGGCGCTCTCCGCCTAACTATGTCATTGGAATAGTAAATGCCCATTCCCGTGGCTGCCACCTTGGGTCGTTGGTTCTGGTTGTTGTTGTTGTTGCTGATGTCGGCTATGGTGACGTACTCGCCGGCCAAGTCGTAAAGCTCGTCGTTGTTCACGGCGCTCGAGTTGGCGGGCTTGGGGCTTGGCAGTGAACCGGATCCTGTGGCGGGCGAGCTTTTGCCGGGCGCCAGCTTTACCCTCAGCTTTTCGAACATCCCGCTCAGGGCTTTCGTGGGCGTCTGCTTAAGCTCGTTCAGGTTGTGGTCCTTGCTGGCGTTAGTGGGGGTCTTCTGCTCCTCCTCGCCCTCGCCCTCGCCCTCCTGGTCCACTTCTATGGTGAGGGTGCGGTTCAGATCCTCCTGGCCGCGCTTCGCCTGGTGCTCGTCGTCGTCGCTGGTCGTGGGCGTGATGATGCACATGGAGGGTATCCTCTTCGAGCTGATGGCGGTCTTCTGCTTGATGCGCTCTATGCGCTCCACTCCCTCCAGGTCGGAGCTCTCCGAGAACTCCAGCTGCTGCTGGTCCTGCTCCTGCTGCCGCTTCTCCTCCATCTCCTTCTCCTCGATTTCCGTGGACCCACCCTTGGCCGGGGACATCTTCACGTTCCTCTTGATGGTGCCGGTGCGTTCCAGGGTGCTGCCTATGGTGCTGCTGCTGTAGCTCCTTTCCAGGGTGCTGCTGCTGGCACTGGTGCTCTGGCTCCGGCTCTGGCCACTCTGCTTGCCCAGCGAACTGCTACGTTCCGGGACATCCGGCCCGGTCACGGCTCCGCTCAGCAGAGCCACTGTGCAGACCGTGCCCGCCGAGCTGGTGGTCGTCGACGTGGACCCCTTGCCGAACAGCTCGTACTCGTTCTCCGCGTTCAGCACCGTCTGGTTGGACTGGCTGCCGAAGGAGTAGCTGCTGGTGTGCAGGCTGGTCTGGAGCGGAGTGCCGTTCACCGCCAAAGGCTCCTCCTCCTTGAGGGTGCGCAGGCCGCTGTCCATGTGGAAGGAGGTGTAGTAGCCCTCGGTGTCGCAGCTGTAGGCGGAACTTGTCTCGTCATCGAGATGGCCGGGATAGCCTCCAGCTTCGCCCTGGAGCTCCGGAGTGGCAGTTCCCTCGCTTCCGGTCACACTGCTCGAGGCAGAGGTGTTCAGGAAACGCCTCCTACTCAGCATGGACGAAGGCGGGCCACTGCCTGCTCCGCCCGGCTGGAAGCTGGAGACATTCAGGGAGGTGCTCGAGGCACTCGACTTGGGCTGCATGGTGATCTCGCTGCCGATGGAGGCCCGGCCGGACTCCGAGCTGGCACTCCAGTTGCCGCTGGACGAGTGGGGCTGCTCCTCCTTGCCGGCTAGTGCGTGGAGGCCGTTGCGTCTCTGGCGGTTCAGGGTGGCCGTTTCCCGCATCTTGACATGGGCCGCCGCCAGGGAGCCCACCGGCTGGAGTCTGCCTCTTAGCTGGCCGGTGCTAGACACACTCATGCTCTTCTCCGAGGAGGAATACGAGGGCTTTCGTTCGTGCGAAAACCGAGATTCACTCTTCTGGGCCACCAAATGGTGCACCACACACTCGTCGTCGATGTCCCGCTTGGGCTTCTCGCCATGTCCGGATTCCCCATGGTGTTCCTGCTTTTCGGCCCCCGAGGAGCTGCTGTTGTGGGAGCTGCAGCCGCTGGTGTCGAGCTGGTCGGCGGCCAGGTCCCCGGTGCGTTGCATGAACTTGAACCGGTTGCGGCCCCACTGCTTGAGGGAGTTGAGTCGGGTGAGGGTGCTCTTGCCCTTGTCGTAGGGCAAGGCAGCAGATTCCTTTTTTAAGATGTCGCTGGACTTGCTCCGGCCGAACTTCTTCGACGACTTCTTGGCGTCCGAGGCGGCGGCGGAGGCCGACGTCTGGTGGCTGGAGGCGGGCGCCACCGGCGAGGTGGCGTTCGAGGCATTCTTCGACTCCCCATTGCTGTTTACGTTTTGGAAATATTTTGGAATTCGACATATTTGCAAAATATTGGGGGGAACATAAAAAGAAAATATGTTTGGTATTTGGTTAGCATTTTTGGTAATGATGAATGGAACATGTGGGAGGTGTCAGAGGGCAGAGAGTGAGAGAGAGATAGAGGCGAGAGAGTAGGATAGATGCCTTCCTCTATGAACATTATTGTGAGTGAATTTTCAGTCAAGATGTTTCTTTTTTGATTTTGAATTTAGATTTAGATTTGGATTCTGTTTCTGGTTAATTTCACGCACACACACAGATGCACAATACATGACGTGTTTGGGGGAAAACTACAAAAAAAAAACAACAACAGCGAGATGGAAATTAATTAATGGCACAGTTCAAAGTTTAATTCCCCAGCATACATTAGTACACTTTTCGTTTTCTGGGCTCTGCGAGATTATTACAGGCGATTACAACATCTAAATTCTCGCGAGGGGGAACTGTGCCCGCCAGCATGCAAGGTGCACGTCGGGGGGAGGCTCCTCCGCCTGGGGGAGAGGCAAAATAAATTGGCGATAAGAAGGCGAGGAGTCGCTTCGATTCTGGGCCGGCAAACAACTTGAATTAAGGGGATTTCTGAATGCCATTCGGTCGGGGGGCCAGAGCGGACTGGCAGTGAGGGGAGGCCCAAAGTGCAGTCATTGCTAAAAGATTTCCACTGAATCCAAATAAAACGAACTCACACCGAGAGGCGGGCGCACACAAGTGCTCGAACAGAAACAAAAATCACGAAATGCACTTACAGTTTGACAGCCACTGCCGGCACATGGGTTCAAAGTTTTTGCCTTGCTCCGCATTTTTTCGACTGCTGATCGCACAGATATTGAACAGCATTGACATAATGCCTCACCCATACCCGTACAGATGCTGTGTGTGTGAGTCGGGGTCTCGAGTTGCACAAATAAGTGATACGACGGGGTATGTAGAACGCAGTCAAATGGAATGACGCCGTCTCCGACTTCGGGACTCGGGAGTCGGCAGTCGGGAGTTTGTGGGCAGACGCCGAGCCAACAAACAAACAAAAAATACAAGATTTATGAAACTTTTAGCAAAAGGCGTCGTCGTTGTCGCTGTCGTGTATGGCGTTTGAAAAGCACAGGAAAAGCAACAACAAGGGGAAAAAGTTAAAAAACTTATCCACTTTGACAAAAAGAGAAAATAAATACCTTAGTTTGGAAAAATGCCAAAAATCTTTAGGATCTTGGGAATAAATATAATCCAGGAATCTGGAAATAGTATCTTACTTTTGTTAGTTTTTAAAACAAATCTACAAAAATTAAACTTCCAAACAGATAAGGTATATTTTTTAAATGCCAATACAAGAATATTTCTAATATTCCAAGAACTTCAAGGCATATTTTCTCTGTGCAACCCAGTTGGAATGACTGCAGCTTTTCGGTCTTGGCCAAATCCTACGGAACTCAGTCCTACTCGCGCATGATTTATGCTGATGATGAGCAGGCGGCCAACAGGCGGAAAAGGCTCGAGAGTGGGCCGACTGACTGACAGACGCCAGAGGTGCAACCCCAATGTTGCTGGTGGCTGGCAACAAATGTTGCCCAACATGAGTGGGCGGTTCGAGAGCAGGATAGAATGTGCGGGGGTGAGTGTCTTGGATGGATCATGGATCATGGCACATGGATCTTGATGTATGACTGACTATGAATGATGGTGTGTATGGATGTGTGTATGGAAATGTTCTGGTTGTGTCTGCTGAAAATCGATTAATTTGTTAGGCTGTTTCGTTGCAAGCGCGCTTTTCGTTACTCATCCAGAGAGGCATTTAAAGATTCCGATGTCAGAAGGCTTTCAAAATAATATTTCGCAAAGAATATGGAAAATATAGCTGAAATTTGAGTTTGGCTGGCTATGGTTTCTAATTACGTACAGCAAGGCTAATAACACAATTTATTTACAATTTTCGTTTGTACAACATTCATTTTAGTTTCGTAATTAATCGGTAATTTAGAGACATTCAATCGATGCATGCAAGTTGTGCGGCTAATTGGGCAAACAATATGGTAGATACGATAAAAAATAGTTAATGGCTGAGAGTTCTGATTTGTACAGTCCGCCAGTGCCAGTACAGGCGCTTTGTTCAAACAATATTAAGAGGCAATTAAAATACACACGAAAATTAGGCAAACGAAGAAAACTAAACAGCATAACAAATCGTCCAGCTCAGCTTGGCTGATCACAATAATCTCATAAGAAAATGCAGTTCGAAATAAGTCGGATAATACGGGTGTTGAGCGGCCAGATCCGACGGATCTTTCCGCAGAGTATGTACACATGTATGTAGATACGAGAATTAGTATGTTCTTATGTACAGTCCGAGAGGCGAACGAAAGTGGGGAAAGGAAGTAACAGGTGGCATCTATACATCAGAACACATATAGACATGTACCGGGGGCTAGGGCTATGGCTAGGTAGAAAGATGCGGCTACGTACCCATTGGCTGCGTCCTGGATCTCCTTCTGGTCGATTCCGGCTATGGTGTTCCTCCGCTTGCCGCGCACCTTGCGGGACCTGGAGCGCCGGCTCACGGTCTGGACGTTGTCGTCTAGGTTGTTACCCTCCGGCTGGCCGCCGTTCTCCGGCGAGGCGCTGCTCGAGGACCCGGCGGCGGTGGTGCCCCCGGCGTAGCATCCAGTGGTCGACTTTCGTGCCGCACACATCCGCTGGAAGTGTTTCCCGCTGGTGTTTACCGAAATCACTTCGGCGGGGTATCTGTTGGGCCACAAGATGAATATTGTTTAGCAATTAATCATTTCAAAAATTAAACCCTGGCTCAGGTTGGTGGGAATCGCTTTTCGGAGAAACTTGTTTACAAAAACGATGCGGAAAGCGTGTATAGTTTAACGAATCTCGACCGACGCTACGGCTGTCCGAAGTGCACTTCTGCGGTTATCCAAACAACAATTTGTTTACGCTTTAATACGCCAGCCAGCCACATTTTTGTGCTCCAAAACCGACGGAGCGTGAATGCCCGGCTCGGTTGGTCTGCGGCTGCTCCATTTCGGAGTTTTAAAAAACCCCGAACAAATGAGCCATGGCCGCAACGGGCACGCCCAAAGCCCGTCGCCCAATACCAATATAGCCGTGTGGGGAATGGGGGGTCGGGAAGGTGCATTCTGGGGCCAAGCCGGGTCGGCGACACTTGCATAATGTGTGTGGCCGCATTGTAAATATTCATACGTAATTGAATTAATTTATTTAAGCATTTTTTGCCCCGATGCGCTCGCTGAACGAGCATCTCGTGCTCCAGACGGGCAGGGCAAAAACGCTATCGAACGTCGAAAAAATGTATAATAATAACAAACAACGGATAGCTATAAAAGCTATTATTTTTTTTGTTTGGTGCGTCATGAAAAACAAAAGCAAACAATAGACGCGGTGAAATTTGCATAAAAAACACATTAAAATTGTGTTTAAATTCGAGATTCTCCAGAAATGGGAAATGGGCACAGCCGTTGTAAAACTGTAAGCGGTGACACAGTGCGCTAAAACTGTAAAAGAGATTTAACTTCTTCATATTTTAAAATTTAAATAAATATGCATACATTATATTCTAAAGGTTTGTTAAAATCATACAAAATTAAATTGCGTCTTCTGCTATTTTTTCATGATTCATAAATTCATAAAATGCTTGGATAGCACTCGCTGGGAAATTAATTATGATTTTAATAATTCTAGGCTATTAATTAATGCTGAGCCGGATAAAGCTATCGAATGGAAAGGCGAGAAACCCGATCGCCAGAGGGGCCTTCCGAAATACTCACTTTAAGGCAATCAGTTTGGTTTGTTCCTCGGGCGAGGGCAGGCGATGATTCAAAGGCACGTCTTTATTGATATCGTTCGGCAGCAGGGCCTGTGGGTGGTGGTTGCTCCGGGACTGGTGGTGCTGGGAGCTGTCCGCCGCCTGGCTCAGGTTCTGGGCGTACAGGGCGTCCACGGCGTCGGCGGAGAGGACGGACGGAGAGAGGGCCGGGGTCAGGAGGCCGTTGTCGCCGATGGCCAGGGAGGTGCTCACCGAGGTGTCCACGTGGTGCATGCAATCCGGCGTGACGGTGACATCACCCAGCGCCTCGCTGGATGTCCACTTCCGCAGATCCTCGATGGCAGCGGGCTGAAAAAAGGCAACAGAGGCCAGTTAAAACATCGTCCTTAATTAACGCATTTGGCATGCAAAAATATTGTTTTATGCTCGCGCGGGTCGTGTGTGTGTGGTTGGGTTTATGTGGCTTTCAGGGTTCATGTTCGGGCGGACAGGTCCTTAATTAGCCAGTGGGACAGAGGAGCCGCCACAACAGCCTGTCACGAATACATCCCTTTACGGGGGACGTGAGCTGCCTCTTGGTGTTCTGTTTGCCCAAACATTTCTCTACGCTTTCCGCAAATTGGGGCAAGTCACGCGATTTTTAAATCTCCCAAATGTGGCAGGCAGTGGCAGTTAATTTTTGTTATTTTTTCCGTTTTACAGTTTGTTACGAAATCGAAATTCAATCAGTTTAATTAAAAACAATAAAGGAAAATGGCTGAGAATAGTGGGGCTCCACAAAAGTGGGCAGGGCCGCAGCTCATGGTTAGTTGGGATAGAAAATTGAGAGAAATCTAAAAACAATCTGGGAATCAAGTAATAAATAATGTAATTTCATTTGTCTGCGCCAGAAACACTGAACTGTCTGATGTTTTTAAGTGAATTACACTCGTAGAGAAAAGCGCAATCTTTTCATTTGATTTTTCGGTTCGACTCTCCAATCAATTGTAACAATTGAAGATATCCAGCAGAGGGGTGGTGTGACTGTCCCCCAGTTTCCATTTTTTGGAGCCGTTTCCCGGCCACCCACACCACCGAAATCTACATAAAAAGGCACTTGAGCTAGATTTCCAGAGTAAGTGAAGCAAACTCCCGAGCCGGGCATGTCAGTGGCGGGATGAGTGAGCGGACAGGAGGGGGGAACGGGCCAACTTTTAACGATAAAATATTTGCACATAAATGTCGAGCCGTATATAATAATGCAATTTAAGTGCCGTCAAGACGGCAGCCCACAGCCCACAGGCCCGTTCCGGGCTGTCTTGGAGATAGTTGCTGCCGTAACCAATAAACCGCAGAGCGCTAATGGCCGGCCTGGAGAAGACTGCGACTTGGCTTTGACTTTCTGGACCGCCTCTGGGGGTATTGAGTATCTTTTGGGGTGTATCGGAGCGGAAAGCAACGGCCAGCTAGCCAACTAGCCAACTAACGTCAAACGCAATGCGAAAAGGATTAAAAGTCATTTTATTAAGGAGCAGACGACAGAATGGAGCTACGGCCAGAAATGGTAGGATGTCTGGCGACAGTACCAGCCAGTGGACAGGGATTGACAGCCGGCGCGCTTGTTTTCGCCAAAAAGAAACTAGTTTCGCAACCTATTGAACAGGGATCCGAGTTGTCGACGTCGCGGCAGTTGCCATTGGCATCCCAGTCTATCCCAGCTTATCTCTGGCCTGGCCAAAAGATAAACAAGCCACGACGTCAGCGGCGGACAAAGACGCGACAAAGACCGAATGGGATGACTGCGAAAGCGCGTTGGCTCAAATTAACTGCAATTTTCTGATATGAGCAGCTCCAGGCTGCAGGCAATGCCATTGTGGAGCTTCTTTTCAATTTTGTTGGCTTAAAGTGGAAGCGATTTGTGTGCAAGTTGGAAAGTTCTCCAACACAAAAGAGGTAAAAGAATCGCAAACAAAAGCGTTAGGAAATTGTCCCAAAACTTGTAGAAAGGATTGTAGTTCTAAACGGGGCTTATCCTGCAGAGCTATTTAAAGACTTTGATTACCCAGCCCTCTGATTTATGGATCTCTTAGCCCAATTAATACAACAACTGCTGGAAGCACTGAGCCAAGCACGATCCCTTAATTAAGATCCCTAGTCGAACTGTCTGTCAAGATTCAATTGATGTGTGCAGCCCAAACAGCGCCGGCTAACTAGCCTCGTGGCCCGCCGAAGCTGCCACAGAATGGCGTGGGACGTCAGTTGAGCAATTAAAACGGGTTGACTAACTCGGAATGATTTGCTGCGACTGGCTCTCCTCCTCGCCGGCCATTAGCCGGCTGCAGATGGCTGATGGGCGACGGATGAGGTCTGTGTGTGGTCTTTGTTGGCTTGTTCCAGTACCAGTACCAGTCCCGGAACCCGTTCCCGTTCCCATTCCCGTCATCGCAATAACACAGGCACGACCAAGATTGGGCGGCCACACGGACGATGTGGAGCACATAGTTGCCCCAGAGTTGGGTGGAAAGGGGGCGATTTGGCATTAGCTTTTGAGGCAACACAGCTGGTGGCTTGCGAGCTGGGGGGCGGAGCAGGAGACCACACACATGAGGTCGTCAAAGTTTGCGGTATGGTCTGGTTTTCGTTTTGGGTAAACTGCCCCAACAAAAGTATTATTTATGCACGAGGAAGTAATGCTCCGAACGGTGCACAGTGTTCAGTGTGGCAAGTGTACCTGTGCCTCGTAACTGGCCTGTAACGGTCGGCGAGGCGGAGAACCAGTTGGGAGCAGTTAGCCCGGCTAAGTGGCACTTTACTCACCAGGCGGATCTCGATTTCGGCGTCGATGCGCGTGCGCAGCTTGCGGTTGGCGTTTCCGAACTCGGAAATGCACAGGAGCTGATCCTCGGCCCCCGCGGAGCCATTCAGCTGCAGGACTTCGTTGTCGCTGGACAGGACCTCGCCGTTGAAGGATATGGAGCGGGGCGGGGTGAGGGCCTGGGACTGGGCCAGGGAGGCCAGGGCTCCGGCCGTGGCCCCGGCGGAGACGGGCAGCTCCTTGCCGGCCTCCGTGTAGAGCTGGCGGACGCTGAGGGGTCGGGTGTCGCTGGTGAAGAGCTCCTTCTGGAATGACTTGTCCGTCTCGAAGTGATGCTTGCGCTGTGCGAAGGTGAGCAGGTCGCTTTCAGCTGCAAATGAGAATAAAATGCTTAATTATAAACATTGTCTTGGCATTTCGTCTTTCATCTCCGGCCATTTAATCCCCGCCCACCGCTATCATCGGCGGATAATTACAAAGAGCTTCTCGTGTAATCTAATGGAAATAGCCCTCCATACAATTTCAATTTGGGCCACATGGCCATCGAGGCTACTCCGTAAACAAAAGGGTGAGGCCATAAATCAGCGCGGAAATTAATAGAGTGGAAAAATCGCCACAAAGCCAAGGACACGGAAAACACTATCAACAGAAGAGAAAAACTGAGTTATCGCTGCAACTTGCTGCAAAATGAATGCCATGAAAAATTGTAATTAACTTTAATAACCCAGCCACATGGCCAGGCAGTGGAAGTGGGACTGCATATTTAATTTTCATGACAAAAACAGGACGGGGGGAGCGAGCCGGCGACCGTTTGTCTTTCTGGCTGTCTGCACATTTTGCATTTAATAGGCCGCCGCCATGTGGACTTGGTCGGTAATGAAAACAAGGCCCGAGGAGGAGTCGCTACCAGGAAGCGAGCCAACAGAAGCCGAAGCATCCACTCGTAGATTAACAAGCCCAGAGCAAAGACACTTGACACAGAAGAGGGAAACAGAAAAACGGGAGGAGGAACTGCATCTGGGAGATGGTCAGGATGACAGGGAGACAGGGCGACTGGGCGACTGGACCTGGACCGATGCCAGGAGGCATTCGAAATGGAAATGGAGATGGAGATGGGCTAAAGAAACGACGGCAACCTAGCGCTAAATTCAGGCAATTTTATGGCAGCCGGGCCACATTCTGACGTTTACTGCGCCACTGGAAGACGCATGGGTCTGAGTCCCTCTCGGATCTCGGATCCTATTAGCCATTTCAAGTGCACAGACATTGGCACGCACCAAGTGACCCCCGTTGTCTGGCTCAGAAATAAAATCGGAGGAATAAAATGCAAAAATAAACAGTCTCTGCCCAATCTGCCCAGTTGCCTGTTAATTTCGCTGAAATGCGAAATTCAATTAAGCATGTTCAGGTGCAGTGGAGGAGAGCTCCTTCTGTTTTGGCCAAACGGAAGCTGACAGGCAGCCGTCGCCGGAAATGGCAAATTAACTTGGCAAAAATTGTTTTTCCTCAAAATATGGTTGCTCGTTGAAGAGGAGGGAGGTACAGAGGCCAGAGACCAGGGACCAGGGCCCAGAGGCAGAGGCGTCGTCACGTCTGGGTGACGGCCATGGCCCTGCCATTGCACATAATTTATGACTCATGTACAAGAATGTCTCCTCGCAGAGTCGTACTGTGTACATGGAGCAGCAGATTGCAATCGGTCCCGGGATGCAACATGGCCACAAATCCCGTCTCGAGAGATTGCCTTAAACTATTTCCCCCACGCGGCCAGGACGAGCTCATGGTCTGGTCATGTAACCACAACCAGGGCTAGAGCCGGGCATGGGCGATCTATATATGGACATAATCCACTTTTATGGCGATTTAGCCGCTATCCCAGTACAACTGTCATGCTGTTGGCTGTTGATATGCGGTCGGCCTGGAATCGAACGAATATGGGATGCTCTTTTTGGTGTCAGCTTCAGGCAATACTGTTTCCAATTAAATCATATCTAATTGCCTTTTAAGATTCATAAAGCAACCCGAGACCTGAGCTCGTCAAAATATACGCCAAGTACTTCCGCAAGGTAGCATGTTTATGCAAATAGCACGTAGTATTCTCCTGAATTGGGAAATATTTATTTTTATGGCAGCTCTGGGCGCTAGCCCCCAGCGATAGGGGCATGTGCAAATATTGTATTACCAGGCTGTTTGTAGCTTGGCGCCCGCCTTCTGTTGACATCTCTCGATTGTCATGTCAGAAGCGATGAAATTTATAGGAGGCCGCAAATCAAAGTGCCTCCCAGCCAACTAGCCTCCCCTCGCCGCCGATGATGGAAAACCAATAAGCCCTGAGCCAATATATCAAAAGTGCATTTGCCAAGGCACCACACCACACCAGACCAGGCCAGGCCAGGCCCGAGCATCGAGCATCGACACGTATGTAATGCGATGTTATGCGGCTGATTCTGATGCTGAGGCATTCGCCAGATACTCGAAGCCGATGTGGCAAAGCCGCAAATAAATGAGATTTGCACAAGATGTTGGCCAACCCAGCTGGGGCTCCAAAGCTAGCTCTTTTTAGAACTTACCCTGGCCATAAACTGACACCGAACGAGGCAAGGGAGAGCGGCTGGTGAGTGGTACGTGCAGCGTAATAGCTGCTCGCTGGCACGTCGGCAGAGCTGCGGTATCTAGCAGATACAATCTGTCATAGACTAACGCGTTCCGTAGCATAATTTGCGCCAAACGAGTTTCCCGCCAAACGCGGAAGGGGGGTGAGCCGAGGGGAGCCGCGATAATGTCTTGGCAATAAATGATTTATAAGCCATCCGCTGGCTGCCTTAATTACGCTGATTGCACCAGGTTAGAGGTCGTTGGCCCCTCGCTTGCTGGTTCTTTGTTTCCCGAGTCTACGTCTTTTTGCCTTTGTTTGCCCAACTCTTCTCTGGCCGAAAACATAATTGCATCGAGTGCAGTTCCTCAGACTGAGTGAAGCTCGGCGCTCCTCGAATCAGTTGACTGGCCACTTTAATTTAATTATTTGAGGCGGAAAACAATGGCAGGCGATGCCACTGCCGCGGAGCTGAATTAAAGCCCGAGTCCGCCCTTGGCCCTGGCAATCTGGCTGGCGGCCAGACGACACTCGCACGGATGCTCCCGAGTCCGGTCATGCTGCGCATAAGTATCGTAATGGCATTTAAAGCAATTACGGGTCGCATTTGGGGGAAGCGGATAGCCAAGGTCCTGCGACATCCGCGGCGATAAAATGACAGCCAAGTGATAAATTAATTAAAGCGTTGAAGGGGGAGAGTGCTTAAGAAATCAAAAAAATTGATAGAACACCTCGGAACATCGAAGATGAAGCCCATCCATCACAGCATGATCTCACCATTTATAAACTTGAGCTCCAACCTGATAACCTTAAAGAGCCCTTAAAAAGCACACAATTCTTTACAAATACGAGACTCTGTTCGGAAATCCCAGCGCTTATCACCGACCAAGTTCAGCGTTCAGCGTTCAGCGGCTCGGATGATTTATGAGCAGCGCTTTCCTCGGCGACAGGAAAAGCTTTAAGCAGGGAATGCCAACTAAAAAACTGCAGAATAAACAAAATAGCCGAATATATTTCTGGCAGCACACATGGCCATGTAATACGCAATGAGGACCACAACTAGCCAAGTGCGCGAGTGTGTGTCTGGGAGTCACATGTGCTTTATGGCCGAAAAGTTTTCGCTTTTGGCTCTGGCGGGGCGGACTCGGGGGTTGCTGTTTTAGCAAATTTTCGCCAAGCCGGGCCAACAAAGGGCCGCCGCCGCATTTTGGGGCGCCACAAGAGCATAAATTGTAAAGCCAGCCAACAAAACAAAAGCTAGACAAATTTATGCAATGCCCTGGGGTGGCATTGGCGGCGAAGAGGAGGAAAGGGGCCCGCCGGCAGCAGCCGCTACCCAAAGCAATCAACGGGCAAATGTTGCACGTAATGCGACACTAAAAATTGTTGCCAAAACAAAGCCAGCCCGAAACGCAAACGCAAAACCCAAAACGCAGAACTGCAAAGGCAAAAACATAATGTTGACAGCTGAAATGGCGAATAAAATTGGTTTCGCTTTTTGCTCTTCCGCCTGGAAATCTCATTAAGCGGCCCGGCCAAGTCCCATATGCGTATCCCAGGCCCTCGATTCCTCTTTTTCGGCGAAGACAACTTTCCCAGCTGCACTATTAAATCTGATTTATGTCCCCCGCCCCGACCCAGAGCCACACCCACGCGAGAAACGCATTTCGCCAATAAAAATGGGCAAGTCACGTGGTTCTGATTCGCCAAGCCGTCAACCCGCCAAGCCGCCAAGCCCTCGCGGCCATAAAAGGTCAAAGTGCGGCTCGGTTATGGGCTGACGTGTAGGGTGCCGGGCGGGGTGAGTGAGCCGGCCCAGGACTAATGAACTGAATTATGTGCCGGGGCGAACTCTTTTCTCATTAGGTCCTGCGATGGGAGATAGCGCACGACTCAATGGGCTCTAAAGAGGATTAAAACGGAGGGAATCACTGGCCCAGGACACCTTCAAATGGCTCGAATCGAACTAATCTCGACCTTAAACCTGCTTTAGAACTGGATTAGTGGGATGATTATCTACATTAGGGATTTCAGGACTAGTGATAGCAGAGTTCCAAGAACCAAGTATTGTTTTTATAATAATTATGAAATATTTCGTGAAAAGATGATTCATTTGCGGGCCATTTCTCAACTCATAATTAAGTTTATTTAGGCCTTAAGATGCCATCGACTGGCCTGACAATTTGGCTTTTATTTAAATTAATTGACCCCAAGCACTTGTCGTGATAGCAATTAGCGAACGCTTGTTTTTGTCTTTCGGGCCAATTAATAGGCCGCCGAGAGCCGGGCTTGCGGCTTCATTAAGCAAGACTCTACTTCCGCCCCCGAGCATAATGATACAATATAGATACAGATAGCTTTTGGGGGCGGGGAGGCCCCTGCTGACTTTATGACTTTACGGCCGTGTAAGGCAATTAAACGAAAACGTAAAATTTGCTGATAAACATTTGAGGGCCGCCCCCGCTGCCGGGAGGTGGCTGCTGTTTTCCCTTTGCCGTTCAATTTCAATCATGAGCCGTGTCTATCAATCGATTTTACAGCCCCTCGGCGAACATAAAATGCAGTCAGCCTGGCCCGGCTCGAAATTGAATGAAAAATGCATCTCACCAACTGCCGCCTGGGGCAACTGCTGTCTGATGGCAGCCAGTTGCCAGTTGCTGCTTGCTGGGCCCGTTGTTGTTGCTGCTGCGGCCAATAAATTTAAGTGACATGCGTTTTTCAGCGAGTACCCGCGGGATAAGTTTACTTAAAATTCCTAGGGGTTATTCACAGGGCGTGGGGTGGGGGTTTCCCGAAGAGGAACCCGCGATCAGCGCGACTGATATCATTAAGGGAACTCCACAGAGCCACATCCTCAGACATGCCGAGCGGTGGCAGTGGTGCGGAAGTTAAAAATAAAGGCACCCATTCCAGCCAGCAGCCGGGGCAGCCAAAATTTTATTGGGTTTTGTGTCTAAAATTAAAGTCGATGCCCAAAAATGCTCAGAGGCCCGAAAATTTTTCACGCGTCCCTCCCCGCCCGTCCAGATGTGGCGGAACTCTTCGCTCAACCACTTTAGATATTGGACGGAGGACAGGGATCCCCTGCTCTCCGCTCCCCTCACTCCCACGCTGCGACATTTTCCGGCTTTCCACGGCATTTCCCTTATTTTTAACAGCTCATTTAGCGCAGGCACCTTTTATTTTCAGAGATTTCCCCTCAGGCCGCTGCCACTGCCAGTGCCAGTGACTGCTCCTTTTGTGGTTTTTATTCAAATAAAAAGTGGCGCAGCTGACGCTGGGAGATTATGGCCAATGTTTGACTTGAACTTGAAATAAAAAACTGAAAGGGAGGAAGTGAAAGCCGAAAGATGCGCCGCATCCGGTTTAGGCTCTGGTCCTGGACCTATCCCATTCCCATTCCCACTGCCAGGCCCGAGACGCTAAGTAAGTCGTTTGCTCTTCTCGATTCCCTCTGACTTTCTGTCCGATTGCGGGATCCACAAATCGGGCCAGGAAAACAAATGGCCCTCCGCCCCGAGATCTCGGAGTGTGTGCCTCGATTGCCCTGCCAATTGCCAGATGTAAGTGGAAACGGTTAGGGCCGGCCCGGGGCCAGAGACACAGCCATGCCGAGCAATTGAGTTAGCATTGAATACAATTGAACGACACTCCGGCCAGGGTCCGAAAGAGGCTGAGACCCAAAACGGGTTTCGCCATTTCGTGGAAGAGTCTTGAGTCGAGTCAAGGGCCTCCTCCTCCCAAGTGCCCCCCGTCGATCGGAGCTTGGCTCGGTTCGGTTTCCTATTTGCTATTCATTGGAAATCATTGCGGAGCGAAAGGCGGACTTACATATGGGCTGCCAACCTTGAACTGTGTCGGAGAGTCTACTGGAGCTTGAGAACGTGAGCTGGAGTAGCTGAGTAATTTTTCCCTGTGCAGCCACCTCCGCACCACCTCACTTTTATGTTAGAGTTCTCTTCCCCGAAGCGATTACTTAGCCTGCCCAAGTGTTTTGTAGTTTATGTTATTAACACTTTCCCAGGCGTTTATGCACCTACTCTGGGGCTTTAATGGCTTCTATATAAAGTTTATTATTCCGCAGTGGGGCCTCTTCCCCCTAGCATAAATATATTCACAAAACAGGCCTGCCACTAACTCTGCCCCGCTAATTGGCCAGGCACTCCTGAATGGATGTATAAGGTTACCAACTTCAGCGATTGATGCCCGACTCCCATTTGCATCTGAATTTATGCGAGGAAGCTCCACATCCACTTCTAGTCCTAAAAAAACTAATTAAATGCTTAGTCGGTGTGACTTGAGCCTCGAATGTCCTGGCTTCTATTATGCGCCAGCACTTGGCCAGAAGTGGCTTCCATCCAACTCCCGGGGGCCGACTCCGGGCTGTCTGGCAGCCAGGGTTCAAGCAGGCGGCGTAATGCATTTTGCATTAACATTTTTCCACTGAAACAATGCCGGCCGGGCCGAGAGGGCCTACAGGGACACTTTAGCCCGACTGGCGAGGGGTGGGCTCCGAGGTATTAAATTCAGGCTTCTGTTCGCAGTTTCTTCGACTTATTTTGTTCGAAAAGTTCTGCATTTTTTCACTCCCTGACACGTGCTAAAAAGTTAAAAGAGGAACTTTCCACGGGCAGACAACAGGAAATGCTGCAGAACATTTTGGCAACACTTTGCTCGATGAACCGCCGCTGCCAAAGGTGCAGGAAGACGCAAAAAACAGGAGCAGGACCTCCACTAAGAGCAAAATAAACAACAGCAAGAAAGCAAAAAAATAAAGAGGGGGGAATGGACAAAATCCTGTGGAAACAAAAACCGGCAATATTTCCCAGGCAGGTACACGACAGGAACAGAGGAACAGAGGAACTCCGGAGTCCTTCGGCAAACAACACACGAGATACCGAGCTACCCTCAGGCAGAAAGGACCTGGGAACGTGAGCATGTATGTATGTATTCCTGTGAATGAAATCCAAGGCATTCCTTTCCTCACGTCATCATTCATTTCTCATATGGATTTTTAAGGTTTCCTGCGACCCTTGAAGACGCTTCGAGTCGCTCGAGTCGAGGAAGATGAAGCCTTGCAGGCGATTGAATTACACACTTACTGTACCCTGGAGAGACAGGCATATCCTTACTGTCCTCGGCGTCAATGTCAACCCTTGAGGGGCTGGAATAAATATTTGCATTCGCAGGAGCGCATCCTTGGGGAGATGGGGGCACTGCCATGCTAATTGGTGATTGCCAAAGAAACGGTTTCTTGAAATATCTCCTCATTGGTTTTAGAAAGTGGCTTGCTCTGCTCACGCTATGAACTTGTGAGCCTTTGCGGCCTCCGGGAGATATGATCCGATCAGGTGACAATCGCCAGCGCTATAAAGTTAGTCGAGCGTCTAACAGAGAAACCGCAGCGGATCTGGTTACCCTCCCGCGCCACTCGATGTGGCAATGTGCCACTTTTTGCGGACTCCTCCTCGCCGGCAGCCGGCAGCTGTTGCGGTTAATTAACGTCCGAGGAGCGGGCTGTCGAATGAAACCAAAGCGCGACATTGCCGACAATTTGTTTATTAGAAAGTTTCCCGCCAAGGGGCCTCCATGGCAGGAAAACAACACACGAGGTGAAGGAAAGTCATCAGAGTCCTCCTCCACCAAGCCATGAGAACCGAGTCCAACTTAATTATTTTCAGTATGTAGCTCAGAATATCTGATAGCCCACTTCTCGGTCAGAATCTCTTTGCGAAAGTTGTTTTTCCGCATCCCGCCCCCGCCCGGAAAGAGCAATGTGTCGAGATTGTGGCCATGGAGGACTCCTCCGCAGATGGCCGGCGACGATTAGCCGAATCTGGCCAACTGGCAAGGTGTTGGCCGTTTTTGCCTCCAGGCCGGCTCCAGATACCCGGCTCCCGGCCAAGTGAAAGGCAAGGCACTGCTCACGGTTTTAGCCCCGAAAGAGCCAGCCATGTTATTTGTCTCAGAGTCAGTGGGGTTCAAACTGTGTCAACTTTCCCGAAAGGAGCACAGAAATTTGTCCGAGAATGTGAAACGCGGCTTTGATTTCCATTTGCATAGGGAAACTATCGAGAGGTCAGAGGACGGGGATAGGCCATGGCGCGAATGTTTATCGTTGCCATTAAATGCAGACGACAATGTCGGAGATAAACGGCAGGCAGGCAGCTGGGGGAATGGCTGGAGATCCTAAGCGTCTCAGAGGAGCGACAGCAGGAAGCCACGAGTGCCGAGTCTCCCCAGACGCCTCTATCAAGTGCTAAAGATCTGCAGTTAAGGTGCGTTGACAGGCGAGATGGTTCTCTACAGAGAGAGAAAAAGATCCAAATCAGAGTAACTGATGAGATGAGTGAGCTTATGCCTTTTGCTCAATTTTTTCAGTGGAGTCCTGGTCTTTAGCGCTAATCTCGTTCAGCACAACTCCTTCCCAGCCGCGTCTGACTGCCACACGAGTGTCGGGTCCTTGAGACAAACTCCAACTTGCGGCAAGCTCTTCCCTGAGCCCTCGGATGAGCTGCGATGCGGCCGACTATCTGCGGCAAGACAAACCTTTGTCTCCGAGGCGGAGCGCTATCTCAAACATAATTATTGCCTCATTATGCGACGATGGTGTCGTTAATGTCTTCGGCAAACAACGCGCATCCGATGGAGGGCCGGCATAGCCGCGTTAATAATGAAATTGTAAATAAATTGTAAACATTTCGACTGCGCCAAGCGCAAATATTTGTGCCCCAACTTGCCAGCCAGCCAGTATCTGTATCTCTGGCTGCATAATCTTTGGCTCCGACACATACATTTTCGATTTTATTTCTGTTTTTTCTTCTGTCAGCGAGGCCTGTCAGCACTGTGACAATTTTCCTTTCCCATCACAGCCATCGCAGCCATTCGGACAGGAAACAAACAAACAATGAGCTGATAAACCGGCCGCTTCCATAAAAATATTGAAAACAAAATCGAAATTAAGCCGAAAAAGTTGTAATGGCTTTTAAAATATGCTTTCGGGCAGATAAGAGCGAGTTGATGGCTGCATTAGGCGTAGTTTACTGTGGGCCTGTGTGGCATGGAAATGGCTGGCTGGCTCAGAGACCCGGTTCGCAGCTGAAACCTGTTATTGTCGCCGATTTGTTCAGCGTTTATTATCACCTGCACCGGTGACCGAATCAAGTGGCGATCAAAGAGCCGATTAGACCACACACCCAGTCTCGGGCGGGGATTGCCGATTTCCAAGGCAAATAGAACAAAGCTCTTCTGTCAACAACGCAGAACTGCAGTCAATGAAGAAATTAATTTTGATTTATTGGCTCAAACATGGCTACCAGCATAAGCTTTCAGACAAGGGCCGAAGTTGATTACTTTCCCTAATTTCCGTTGCCATAACGGGGGAAACAGTTGCACTGCCCAGAGCCCCCCATTTCTTTCAATTAATTATTTGTTGCACTGCGTTTTCATTGGATATTATGACATTTTTATGTCCCCGGAGAGATTGGAAGACTGGAGTGGGAGGCGCGAGTTATTGAAACATAAATTAGGCAACACATGTCCATAAAACATTTCCAGTCACTTGTCATATCAGTGAACAGTCTTTGAATTTACGACTCGACCCACAGGACACACTATATTGGAAGTGTTCGGGTGGAGTGGCTGGACCAGGCCTGATAAGGACACTCGAAACCGACCCTAATGTCCCATTTAATGGCTTTCTCTCGGGCATCTCCAATTCTAAATCAATTTCCAGGCGCATAAATCAGGGGAGAGGAGCATTTTCTGGGGAAAATCAATAAAGAAAACCCAGGGAAACCGAGTGCTGCAGTTAAACGAACAATCTATAAAACAAACATTAGCGAGTGGACCATAAATTCTGGTCGAACAGAGGGAAATGTAAATCGAGTTGATGCGATAATTAATGAAAATTGAGAAATTTGGGGCTAATCCAGCTGGGCAGGCTTGCCCAAGACGCCATTAGGTATCCGCGGGATACTCTCTGCTCCGAGGTATTAGAGTCTTGGGCCAAGTGGGTCAATTGGTGCCAATTATGCTTAGTTGTACACAAATGAGATTCTCTCAAATCCGGCATTCTTCGGCCTCCGAAATAGTCTCGAATTTCGCTGCTAGTCTCAGGGCAGTTCACACGTCGCTCTTCAATGTCGAAATCCAACAAATCCATCATTCGGCATTGTGTCTAGAGTCTAGAGTCTAGAGCGAGCATCAAAGAAACATTTTCCCAGGGCGTTGGATAACTCGACGAACAAATTTCCAGCATGTTTCCCTGCTTCCCCCTCCGAGGTTCCCAGTTGGTGCGTTTCCCTGTTTGCCTTTACAATTTTTGCCGCCACATAAAAAGCAATCCATGCATCTCCGCGAGGCGGCCTCACCCTTTGGCTGGCTGGGCTCTCCTCCTCGATTTCGGCTGCCCGTAAATCAATGCCAACGACTCTCGGACGTCTTCTTGGTCTTTTCCGGCCATAGCCACCAAATTGCCAATGGGCTTTCGGAGTCTCATAATAATTAAGAACAAATTCATTTACACTTTCAAACGCCGCCGAGGGAGGACTTATGGTTTGAATTTTGTTTTGGGAGGAGCCTTGTGGGTGGGGGCTCTGAGTGTGCGACTGTGTTTCTTGTGGACTTGACATGTTTGGGGCTCCGGGAATTTATTTATTGTGGATGTGAGATGCATTTAGTATCGCACATAAAAAAGGCGACAAACAAGCAGGCGGATCGGGGGCGGTGGCAGCAGCCCACAGATCAAATGGGAGTGTGCGATGGATGTGTACACTGGGAGGAAAAGTGTGCTTTTCTTTAAGAGAATTAACTATGCAAGTATCAAGATTGAAATATTTCTAATCAATTAAAGGATATACATTTTAAATATATATTTGAACAAAATTCCAACTGATAGTAGCTAAATTATCTTTAAAAATCTTTTAAAATTTCTCCCAGTGCAGGAGTCCACGCAGATGCCGCTGAAGCGCAACAACAGCTGGCCCATCTGCGGAGATTTCCGTGGAGCACTTCTGGTGCGGTGGGTTTATTGAACTCCCGGACGCACTCCCCCAGCCCGGCACTCGAAATTGCAAAACAATGCAAACTGCTCGGCCGCCCCCTCCGAGCGGCCAGAAATGGGTCAGCGGGCTCATTAAAATTGAAGCCGTGAACTTTCGCTGATCTCTGGCGTTCGTTTATTGCCACAATTTGTTGCGTTTGGACTGCTTAAGCAGCAAACTGGGCGGGGAACGGCTTCATTAATGCAGTGCACGCACTTATTCTGCTGCCTCCGATGTTCACTGACCCCTCGCCGTGGCTCGACTCTGTTTTTTATGTTTCGGCCCATAAACGGGAGGCTAAACTGCTCATTAGACTGCCATTGTGCGCACTTCGATTTCGATTTCGAGTCGGATCGAAACGCGCCAGGTTGCATTTCCGGTTGTGACAGTTCTGCCTTCTTTCCAATTGAAGCGCCAAGCGCCGCCGGATGTGCCAAGTGGGCAGGGACTCGTTGAAATCCGAGGGAAACTCTAAACAATATTCGATGCTAAACAAAAATTAGGGCAACTGCACTCGAGTGTCGGAGGGTTGATGGATGGAGGCTGGAGTATTAGGAGTTGCAATTGATTATTGTGCTGCGACGCATTGTTGAGCAATTATGCGGCATTTCTCCCCTGCCACCCCGAAACAAAAAGAGGCGCAACCACACAGCTGTTTCACGGCGGCTCTGCACATTCCCCTCGAAATTAAATCTCACAATAGCCATCATCAGGAATTTGACCCAATTGAACGGCCCGAACGGTCTCTTAACTGTTACTCTGTGAGGCTGCACCCAGCCGACTAGTAGTGTGTATCTCTCAGATAAATAATCGCATTCCCCCCAAGACTTGCATCTCCGGCCTGTTCGTGCTGAACTTCTGGTCCTACACCGCAGACATCAGACTCCACCAAGGCACAAGACTGCTCCAGCATCCCAAACACGATTTCCAGCTTGGGAGCTTTATTTTTTGAGTTCTTTTTTGCTTGGCTGTGGTTGCTGTGTATCTGTATCTTTATCTGTGTCTGTTTCTGTGTGCGATACAATGGCCCCACAACGTGGCCAGTATCTAAGCGTCGGCATCTTTGGTGGCCGTCGCAGTCGGAGTCGGATTCAGTGTCTCTCGTACTAGATTTCAATCTGCCAGCTTTGGTTTTAATCGCTTGGGATGGAGATTGGTTTGGTTTTCGTGAAGTTTATGGAACCTTGAATGAACTCGAACCGGAATGTGGCTCGAAACCGCAACATATGCCCATTGCGATTGCGAGCCTATCGAGTCTCTCGGATCTCTCCGATTCAGAGCTCACATCTGTCAGATGTACGCAGTACCACGTGCGGAGCATAAGTATCTGTATCAGCCACTTGAAGCGTAGTTGTATCTGGCCCTCGGCTTAAGCGCATTAAAGCAGCTAGACTATAGATTCCAACCCCTAATGGCGCAGCGTCCCTAAGCGAGCCTCCAGCTGCCGCAACTCTCAACTCTTATTTTCTGGATTTTCGGGCATAGACAATCTAATTACTGTTTCCAGTGTGCATTCGGCGTAAATGATAGCCCGGAGGCACACACTCGCACATGTGCCTAATTAATCCCGGGCCGGGCAGGTTCCTGCCGCGACTCCCCAAACAAAAAGTGGAAAGCACCGCCCACACCTTCGCTCGTTCCACCTGCCTTTCCCCGGCAGCCGTTTGGCTTTCTGGTTGTTTTCTTTTTTGGGAGAAGCTTGAAACAAATCGCAGTGCGTGGCCTCCCACTCCCGGAGTGGGAATTCAGCTCCGATTCCGGCTTCAAATGGGGCAGCCATGACTCGGCATCCGAGCTGAAAATGGTGGGGTCCCACGCACTTTTCCAGAGCCGATCCACTGCAGCCTCCACGGGTTGACTGGCTGACTAACTAACTGAGGGAATGACTGACTGACTGGCTGGTCGGTTGACTGCATGACGCGGCTTAATTGGCCATTACGAGAGGCGGCTGCATAAGAGGCTCTGGCTCTGTCTCCGGCTCTCGGGCCTTGTCTTGCGCAAGTCCCCCCACCAGTCCACTCAAAATCCCCCAATTCTCTGTGCGTTTCAGGTTTTCCACGGTTATGGAAAATGATTTTTACCGTTGCAGGCACTTTGGTTTCTGTTTAAATGCAAATCAAGTGAAAGCAGCAACAAGTTATCTCAGCGAAAGAATGTATCTTCCTAAGAATGTATAAGAATGTAAGTCTCCCGAGACTCTCCCGAGTCTCCCGCACTCGGGAGAATAGAACCCTAGCCTTGGAATGGGTCTAAGACGGGCTAAGTAGCGAAAATAGCTCTTGACCCGTAGCCCTTGCCTGGTGAAGGATTAGAACGGCCCGGCCCTCATGTCGTTTTCCGGCTCATCTCGCCACAGTTGTTAACATGAAGAGATAAACATCGGAAAGCATGTCAGTCAGCCTGCCTGCCAGTATCTGTATCTGTATCTGGCGGCCTGCCCTTTTCCATCTCAATCTGTACTCGTTCCCCCAAACATGCCCCTCGCAGAGTCGTGTAGAAACTTTTTCAACAAAAAACAGACAGAACCTGGAGCAAAGCTCTGAAGCCCCTTAGTAGTTTCAGATGTTACATGAACGGCAATCAGAGCAACGTGTTTTCCATCTAATGAATTGCGACTTCCATTGTTGGAGTTGCCTCTGTTGCAAGAGCTTCTCCTCCTGCCGCCATCGTTTAGCGCACTAAGTGCCAGGGAGGTGGCAAGCGCTCCATGAATAAAACATAAAAACCGACGAATTAGATCACGCGATTGTTCTGCGGAGCGCGGGAATGTGTCTAGGGGATGCAGGGCTCTATGGCAGGATTTCCTGCTTCGGAGGTGGCAACACAAAGGAGGCACCCCTAAACGATCACACTGTATCCGCTTAAATAGGTTATTAATAAAGGGATTTCGAGTGTCGCAGGGCCTATCAATGGCCTGAAATCTCTTCGGGCTGGAGGTCTATAGATAGACTTCAAGCCATTAGATATTATTCGGCCTACACTTGAAATTAATACGCCGAGCCAATGGACAGTATTTAGACCCGTGCCTAGTACAAGGTATTACAACACCCCAGTCCGGCACCTTGGCTGCGGCCCTATCGGAGGTGTGTGCAAACAAGTGGCCCCGATAAGAACGCTATCTGGAACGCTGCCAAGAACGCGCACTTATTATGTCACACGGTCAGGTACCAGGGAATCTGATGGAGGAATCTAAGGTCAGGAGGCAGCTGCTCAGTCCCAATCGCAATTATAGGCCTGGGAACACACCCAGTTTTGATTAATTTGCATACGACATGAGCTGATCTGATCACCGCATCAGCTGTGGTGCCAGTTCCTGCTCCTTCCCATGTCCCTGTTTGTGTCCTTTTTCCCGGCAGCCCTTCCTCTTTATTTACTTCCCCTGCCCTGCCGAAGAGAACTTGTTTTTGTGCCACAAACAAAGCAATTTTCGCACTGACGCTTCTTTCAGCCATCCAGGTGAGTGGTATTCACCCCGGCCGGCCCTAAAAGGGGTAAATTATGAATGCAGACCGCTTTAAGGGTGGAACAACGGGTTGCATGCAACGCGGCGGCATTGCAGCATAGCCCGGCAGCGAGGAGCACATTTTGGCAGGACCATTTGCTCACAGTTTGCGGTTTACGATGGCCGGAACGAAGTGCCTACCTGGGCCCGGCAACGAGGCCCAAAGCGGTCCTCGGTCCTCATCTGTCGCCCGGTGTTGCGTGATGTTTGCCTGATGAATGAGAGTGGAGAATGAAACACGCGCTGTTGCAATCAGTCGTCCGGAAATCAGCTCAGACAGGCAGTCAAAGAAAAGGGAAGACTTCCAGGCGAGACAGTCAGACAGTCGGATATTAAGGCCGCATTATGAGACCCGCAATGGGCGACAAACTGTTTCCAGTTCCCGCTTTGTGCAATTTGTGTTTGCGGCAAACACACTCGCTTTACGTAATGTCCGGAGTCCGGACCTCTGGGCCCCTGTTGCCGTGGCTCCCTCGACTCCTCGCGAGACCTTAAAGCTGCCCAAAACGAAAAAGGGCAGATATAATGAAAAATACCAGAAGGAATGGAGGCAAGCAGCCCTGCACACTCGAAGTTCCTGTGCTGAGAATTCCAAGAAACAAGTTGCTGCTGAGAAATTCCGATGGTAATGCAAGGTAATGGGCCCTGGTCTTCCCAGGGTTCCTGGCCCGACCGCCTCCTGCCTCCCGCCGCTCCTGCAGTTCGTGCTTGATTAGTGCCGCTGTTTACCTGGACCAGGGACTGGCTGGTGATGGTGCTGATGCTGATGCTGATTCTGGTGCTGTACAGGTTTGTGGAACGAATCTATAAACTCAGATTGCACGCTGACTGGACCTGGCCCTGTGTTTTCCTGCAGTTTGTGGACGGAATTTCCCGACGCATTTTCGCTTTCCCTGCTTCGGGTTGCTTTTGTTCTAACGCCCACGTTTATCCACTCGGCATGGCACTCACATCTGTCTGGCCGGGTCTGCCGAGTCTGGTATTCGCAAACACGTTTCTCTGGCCGGGAAAATTAAATTTAAATGCCATTTAATATGTTGGAGATTGTGAGCCAGGCCCTGGGCCTCCTCCATTCACGCGGAGATTAGAAAGTCGTGCTTGGGAGCTGGGAGAAGAACCATAATAATAAAAGCCGAAATGCGGGTGCAGCGTTACCAAAAGGTGTTTACGACTCGGCCGGTGAACTTGAAAACCGAAAGAGGCTTCCACGAGGCCCGGGGCTATTAATCAAGGCCCCTCGAATCGCATCCGCTGCACCTCGGCGACACAATCGTTACCAAAAAACACCAAGAATTACCTGCCCACGGCCTCGCGCATAAACACTATATCTGTTAAAGGTTTCATATATAGGCGGACAGACACAGCCCAGACAGACCCATTAATGTGAAGTCCATCCCATTCTGCTGGCGGTTGAGAGTCGAAAATTGAAAAGCGCTGCGCTTCAAATCCGAAGCTAGCCGATCGTCTTCGATCTGTTGAGTTTCCAGCCCATCGGAGGGCCCCAAAGTGGAAAGGGGGGGCAATCAACGGTGGAGTGGAGCCAGGCCAGGCAGGGCGGAGGAGGTAGGGGCCTCTCCACTCCAGTCGTCGAACGCATAGCTTAAAGTTCAATGACTGAAGGTGCGTTGTTGTTCTGACTGCGGCTGTCGTGCAGTACACAGTGAGAAAAAGCTTAGCTTCTTGGGTTTAAGCATCTAGAAGTTGGAAATTCCGACAACACAAATCCCAGAACTTAAAGATACTTTATAGATGGAAAATATCTATCGAAAACTAAACAATTTAACCCTCGAAAGCTCTAGGTATTTTCTTTCATTATTTGTTTAAAAATTGATAAGGTACTTCCTTGGTTTTGTTTACTTGGGGTATTGGTTTTTTTAATTTGATTGTTTTTTATTGGAAAACACATATTGTGTGTTCTTGTTGTGTTTTCTGTGTGTTGTTGCTTAGGAATCCGTCAGCAACTTTGACTCGGAACCCATTTATATTGGCCATTCGGCTGTGGTTGTGGTTCCTTGCACTCGCTGGCCAAACGTGCAACAATGCGGCATAAACAGCGCCCGGCAGCGATCGGCAATCAATCCCCAGATTCCAGCCGCCGAGCAGACGCATCTAGCAAATGCCAGCTAGTGGCACCCTCGAGAGGAGGCACGCAATGGCCATTTTGCATAGCTTGTGGCCCGTATCTGGCCTAAGTTGAGATACAAGTTACTATTTCAGGAGGAGACTACGACCATTTGCTCTTTATTTTAATTGAAATTTAAGGAAAATAGAGGCAGCATTATTTGCCATCTCTCAGCAACAAGAACTGGGATTCTTGCTGAGATCGCGTCTGGGACTCGCGCTGCAACTGAGGTCTCGGGTTCGGGTTCGCGCCGAGCTGTTTACTTGCTCACGATGACAGACGCATCTATTTATCTGTATCTGGCTGGCTGGAGGACTGGTTCCTTAGTTGGTTTACATTTCGGTTTTGCGCTTCAAGTGAGAGAAAAATGTTGGGAAAATAAACAAAAGGAGCCAACCAGCCAGCCATCGAGCCATCCATCCATCCATCCGTCCATCCGTCCAGCCAGTAAGAATTCCGACCGCAGCCCAAAGCAAAAGTGAAGTGGAGTGGATTGGCCCCAAAAAAGACAAGAGTTGGGGCCCTGGGCCAACTTTGGCTGCAGCACAATCAAATGCTCATCAGCGCACTTGAAAATAATGCGTTGCTGTTTAAGGCCTAGAGACAGACGCACAACGCGGCACAGTATCTGTATCTCTCGGTTCCCTGCCAGTACCGAGTACCAGTATGTATCTTTTTTCGGTTGGCTGTGTAGACGAGGCATTCTGTAGCTGGCTGTATTTTTCGTTGGCTTGTTTGTTTAGTTTTCGAGGCGGCACAGTCACACTCACACTCACAAGGAACGAGACACAGACACGCAATGTTGCAGGTGGGAACAGGTTTTTGGCTTCGTTTTTTGTTGTTTTTTGGATGCGGGCCATATCTCTGGGTCTTACGAGTGTCTGTAGGTACGTACATGGTTCGTAGTGCCATCTCGCGTTATTTATGCCCCACTGTGGCCGTAATTACAAATGCCCGTTTCCTGCAGAAAACAATCTCCGGGCATGTGTGCGCTTCGTTTGTATCTGCGTATCTGTGGGATGCCCACGCACATGTGTCCTCCGACTGGGCCGGGATCGACTTCCCAGTAACCAGAGAGTGTCCAGCGGCAAGTGCCTCCTAAGTGGACAGTCCTTCTTCGGCTCTTCAAAGTGGACTCGTCTTTCGCGAAAAGCGCCTGCTGTGCCTACTGGGCCCACTTCTGCGGCCATGGAAAAGTAACATTTTTCCTCCTGCTCTCCATGCCAGTCACATTGCACGTTGCTCGGTGGCAACATGGCCGATCGATCGGAGCGGGGCTACCCGCGTAACTCGGCGTAGCCCAGCGAACGGTAACAGACATGGAATAGAGCTCGGAATCGGACTCGGAATAGGAATATTAACCCTCCTCACGCTTGGCTGCACTCGCGGCACTCTTCCCGGGCCGCTCCGTGGTGGTTTGGTTAGCATTTTGCCCGCAAATGGCGCGATGTAATGGCATTTTCTAATATGGGCACACATTAATGGCTCTGGCCACAGGTGAGCGGGGCCGGGGGCTGCCAATTGCAAAATTAACAGCCCATGTATGAGCCCTGGGCCGGCGCTCTTGTTTCTGGCAGCTTGCTCCCGGGCCTCAGTACCTGAGCAATTAGTGAGCGACGTCCTCTGAAAATACCAGCAGCTGCTGCCGCTTTGGCTCTTGGGCAGCTGCCAAGGAGCAGGGAAGTAAACAAAGTCAGCTCTTGCGAAATGACAGCTGACAATGAGTTGCCACGTTCGCCGTCCTTGCTCAGAAACGGCAGCGGCTAAGTGCACAGCGCAGCAAGAAAAATAATAATAAATGTTGGCACAAGAATATCGAGCTTTTTCTGGCGAAAAACTCGAAACCTGGCTGGCCAGCGAAAATCTGAGCGGTTTGACAGCCACTGGCTACAACCTGTTGCTTTTGCAATGGCCCCCGGCACTTGCCACATGAACGGCCATTCGTGTTGGCCGCTATTTAACACAAGGCCGCGAACACAATGGGCCAAACGACTTTAGACCGCTTATCTAAGCTCAGACGCCCCAGCCGTAATTGTAGGAGAGTCTCGGCCAAGAAGCTAATTGTGTGAACAGGCCCTTCCAGGGCCCTCCCGGGGGAGGGTATGAAAGAGGTCCAGAGTCCACAGGGCGGGAAGGCGGAGGCGACAAAGTAAACAAGGTGTTAATTTTCACTGCCACGCCGAGTGTCCCACTCGCTTCCTTTCAAGGCGGAGGGCAGTGGCGGGTATGTGGCTCGCGGAGATGGGTTTGTTTGCCTAAAATTTTAATTAAAGCTCAAGGTTTTTTATTCTTAATTAAGAGTACTAGAAGAGTTCCCTTAGAAGAGCTTGTTTGAAAATTACAGGCCTTGAGTTGTTTATAAGAATGAGAAGTTCGGGGAATTACTAGTGTGGTTCGTAAGAAATTCTACTTTGAGGCACTTTTAAGGTCAGTTTTAAAGAAATAAAAATTAAATAAAAGTTGTACTTATCTAAAAATAAACTAATCATTTAGGAAACTACTTCTATTTTAGCCAAATAGTCAAAATAGAAGGCCTATACTAGACTACATATAGGCCTGATAGTGTGACATTTGTGGAAAGTAATCACCCAAGCAGGCCTGATTAAGTTTGTCTTTCATATATGCATGTATGTAATTCTTAAGATTACTTATTAAATTAATTAATCAACCCTTCTATTTAGTTAGGGTATCTCTCCATTCACTCTTATCCGCCTTATCCTCCGCGCCTCTGCAAATTGAATTCCCCCGCAAAAGCTGGCAGTCGCGAAAAGGCAGATAAGATTGGAGCACGTTCGCATTCGCCGCCACCTCGTGGGCCAGAGCCCCACCTACCCACACAGAAGCCCCGTAGCTCCGCGCATACAAAGCGCGGAAGATGACAGAGATAAGCCCTGCCGATAAGGCACTTGACTTGCCAGGGGAATGTGTAATGCGGCTCTCATTATGCATTTTGGTGATAGGAAGTGGGTGGTACTTACGAACTGTGACCGTTTTCGGGTCAAAGGCACAGACGCGTCGCTCCACCGCCGCTATCTTGCGCTGGACGCGGCCCGCCCGCTCGCCCACCGCCTGCAGGTCCCGCTGCAGGTCGTCGAAGATGTCGCTGGCGATGAGCACCAGGCTGGCCAGCTGGCGCAGGGCGTTGCTCAGGGTGATGTTGCTGATCGAATCGAACTCGTGCCCGGATATCACCTTGGAGGAGGCTCCGCCGGCGGTGGGCGACTGGGGGGCGCTGGCGATCCTGGCCAGCGCCGGCCGCTGCTGGCTGGGGTGGCGCGAGTTGGGCAGCGACTGCGACTGGACGCGAGTGGGCGAAGTGGAGAGGAACTCGACGTGTTGTTTCAGCTTCTTCATGGGCGCGGCGGCCGGCGGCTGGGGCTCCTCCGTCTCGTCCATCCCGTTGTGGTGGTTGTGGACCAGGGCCCGGGTGAGGGATGTGGGCGACCCCAGGGCAGTGGTGGCGGCCTCCGCATCCGGGGACTGCTTGTTGATGCAGTTGTTGTTCCGGCACTTGCCCGGCGTACAGTGGAAACGTCCGCCGGCATGGCCCAGACTGGCTGCGGTGGCCTGGGCCACGTTCACCGGCTGCACCACCCGCTGGATGAAGGGCATCGCGCTGGCTCTCTCGCTCTATCTGGTGGTCACTAGCTGCTCCTCCTCATGCCCCTCCTGCGCTCCCTCGGCACGGGTAATAAAAACACAAAACAGACTAAGCCGCGACACACGAACGCACACAATGACGACTCCGAAAACTGGTCGAGCAACTTCTGGAGTTGAATCCTCGCGCTGCCGCAGCCTCCTAGCTATTGTCTGCTTGTCGGCCCAAATTCCTTTCCTCTTTTGTATATTTTTGGCTATTCCCACACGCACATACACAAACTAGTTTAGATGAACTGGTTTATCGGGCTGTGCTCTTTGGCTCAGAACTACCATACTATTATTATTATTATATTATTTATTTTAATTTTTTTGCCCTTGCACAATTAGCACGCCGCACTCGACTTCGGGGTGCCGGCTTGGCCGTCGTTACGTCGTTCGAGCTTCGATTCGAAGGTGTGTTTTGCCGGTACGAAGAGCCGACGTCCGCGCACACGTCTTTCTCGTTCGCCGGTCAAAAAAAATTTGAAATTTCGAAAAGCCGCGCCAGCTGGAGGTGTTGCCCTTTGACTCATTTCGAATTTCGAAATTGTGCCGTGCTACGACAAACGATAGCTGGCCACACTACCAGTCTAGTCGATTGGCATAAGCAAAGACACCAACCGATAGGTTTTGATATCGCCAGTGCTCACCTACTAAAAATATTATTTCAACAGGGGGTCACATTGCTTGCGGAAAATAAAACAAAGTCAAAATATTTTCATCTCTCCGTAAAATTAAATAAAATAGTACAATGCCAAAGTACTATTGCGACTACTGCGACACCTATTTGACCCACGACTCGCCCTCGGTGCGGAAGACGCACTGCACCGGCCGCAAGCACCGCGACAATGTCAAGTTCTACTACCAGAAGTGGATGGAGGAGCAGGCCCAGCACTTGATTGACGCCACCACAGCCGCCTTCAAAGCTGGCAAGATCACAAACAATCCCTTCGCCGGAGGCCCGGGGGCGGCGCCTCCGAAGCCGGCGGGCGTGTCCATCCCACCACCGAATCTGGGCGCTCCGCCCCGACCGGGCATGCCCGGAATGCCGTACATGCCGCCGATGATGAATCCCATGATGACGGGCATGCGTCCGCCACCCATCCTCAACCCCATGGCCATGATGGGACCGCCACCGCCATTGGGCACCATTCCCGGTGTCCGTCCGCCAATCATGAACGGACCAAAGTGACAGAACGACGTGGGTATTTCCGCGCACCTCATAGGATGTCCTAGTTAAGCTGTATCACCTAAGTAACTTCAATTCTTAACAAACCAATTATATAAATTTATATAAAAAGGAAAAGGACTTGAGATTATAATATTTAAGGGGGGTTCAGTGCATTTTCACCTTCCACGCTCCTTCTTATTGAAACACAGATCTTTTCATTAAAAAATATACATTTTCAAACAAAACTCAATGCTTGCCTTTAACATAAACACTCACAGTTTTTATTACAATTTTTCGCTTACGATCTAGTTTGTGAAGAGAATATAATTGGGATTATAATTGTTAAAATTAGAATGCGTTTCGTAATGGTATTGAAGTGTTAGTGGGTAGTCCTACGCCCGCTCAGCTAGGAGCTCCTACGATTAGATTATATTTTAGGTCTGTTACTAAACACAATTAGGTACGACAGGAAAAGTAGTTCGTCAGCAGTGGCGGTTATCTGGACATCCGTTCGCGCTTGCTAGGCGAGACCAGAACTGGTGATGGTTGATGATTTCCCGAGATGGCGTCAAAGATGCTGCTTTCCGATCGCTGGTACTCCGAGCCAATGTTCTCCAGATTCAGATCGGCGTCAAGTACAATAACCTTGATGTCCCGAAAGAAAATGGTATTAGTTTTAGACATTTAGAAGCAATGGAAGTTGTACCTTGCAGGCCTGCGGACGTCTTTTGTATATTAGCCAGTCCTCGTGCAACTCGTGCAGCTCCTGGAGGTACTGCAGCGGGACACAGCTCTCCTCAGAGCGGGCCCGCTCGCGAATCCGTTCGTGGGCCACCTCCGGGGAGGTTCGCAGGTAAATTATCAAGTCTGCCTGAATGTGAATGGATTCGTCAATAAACTTGTACCACTCCGTCAATGTGTTGTACATGCCGTCCTCCAGGGAGCCGTTGCGGCGCATGTTCTCCACAAAGCAATAGCTGAGAGGAGGGAAACAATAATGATCTGGCTAAACGAGATTTTCGCACACTCACCGTGCGCTAAAAATGGAACGCTCCATTATTTTTAGCTTCTTGTCCGTGGGTGCAGTGTGGGACTGCAGCATGGTGAGCGTGACATAACTCTGAAAGGGCATGGCCCACTTCTTGGGGTCCTTGTACATCAGCTCGAGGAGATTCACTCCATTTACGTTGCGCCACTTCTCCACGGGTTCGGTCAGCAGGCAGACGTCATTGAACTTCTCAAAGTACTTCAGGTACGTGGTCTTGCCGCTGCCAATGTTTCCCTCGATCAGCACGGTGAAGGGCTGGGTGCCCTCGGCGTATTTTCGTCCCTGCCGGGCACTGGATGCTGCTGCCGCCATTAGTTTCGCCAAGCTGCGGTCTGCACGTGAAGATTGAAAGGGCGGATTAAGTGTCAAGTACAGTCAAAAAGTTGTCAGATTTCAAACTCCCGATGAGCTGGAGAACTGTACATGGAGATGGATAAACTTAAAATGAACCACCCCACGAAGAGCAATGGAGCGACCGTATTTTGCCGCCGAAACGGGAAAAGAGCGGGAACTGCCTTTTGTTGTTTGTTTTTTCGGCCAGCTGACCGGCAACATTTTGTAGATACATATGTATTTGTCATCGGAACGATCAGGTTATACATATATGTATATACAAGTATTCAAAACACATATAGATTCCAGTTTGAATTACCAATAAAAGAGACTATATTCCTTCTCATGATTAAATGGGTGTCTTCCGTCATGGATTATTAAAATGCATTTTAATTAGGAAAGGATCAAATTATTCCCCTCACAAACTTTATTGATGGAGTGGGTAATATTGTTCTCCTATTTTTCTTCGAATTTCACAAAAACGCGTTATATGAAGTTGGATCAGCTGTTGCGGGCAATCACAGGCCGATAAATATCATGTTTTTTCCAGAGAGCGATTACTTTCTGTTGAGCGATTTTTATTTAAAATATTGAAAGACACATTGTTCTGGATATATTTTACCCGTTAACTTTAAGAAAAATTACTCGTTTAATATATCATTGCTAGTTTCACATAAAAATAACACAAATTTTCCTATATTTGAAAAACACGAACATTTCCCATCTCTATTGTAAATACAACTCTGGACCGGCTGGGACTTTAGGAAGATTTCCCTACTTTATTAAAAACATAAATAAAATATATTTTAAGCATACTTTTTAAGCAGAACGTGAATAAATATGTCTATAGAAATTGAATCTGCCGAGTAAGTAAATAGAATTAGGCCATAGTTGAGTCAGAAGACTAACATCCAACCCTTCCAAAGTGTTATTCGGCTCATCCAGCAATACCTCAAGGAGTCGAATTTGATGAAGACCCTGCAGACACTGCAGGTGAGCTACTGGAGTTCATCTCAGTGGCATTTATTCCTCTATTATTTCCTTTTAGGAGGAAACGGGTGTCTCCCTTAACACAGTCGACAGTGTGGATGGCTTCGTGCAGGATATATCCAATGGCCACTGGGACACTGTCCTAAAAGTAACTCAGTCGTTGAAGCTGCCGGATAAGAAGCTCCTCAATCTTTACGAGCAGATCGTCCTGGAATTAATAGAACTCCGTGAATTGGGTGCTGCTAGGTCATTGCTGAGACAAACAGATCCCATGAGCATGTTGAAACAGCAGGAGCCTGAGAGATACATCCACTTGGGTAAAATATAATGCTTATTTATATATGTATATAGATTTCATATAGTACGTTAAATTACAGAAAACATGTTGCAACGCGCCTATTTTGACCCAAGAGAAGCTTATGCGGAGGGAAGCAGCAAGGAAAAGCGTCGTACTGCCATCGCCCAGGAACTTAGCGGAGAAGTGCATGTTGTCCCTTCGTCCAGGCTACTGGCTTTGCTAGGACAGGCTCTAAAATGGCAACAGCATCAGGGTCTCCTACCACCTGGCACCACCATTGATTTGTTCCGAGGCAAGGCTGCTATGAAGGATCAGGAGGAGGAAATGTACCCCACGCAACTGTTCCGCCAGATTAAGTTTGGCCAAAAATCGCACGTGGAGTGCGCCCAGTTCTCGCCCGACGGTCAATACCTGATTACAGGAAGTGTCGATGGCTTCTTGGAAGTGTGGAACTTTACAACCGGCAAGGTTCGAAAGGATTTAAAGTACCAGGCACAGGACATGTTTATGATGATGGAACAACCCGTACTGGCACTAAACTTCTCTCGAGACTCCGAAATGGTGGCCTCCGGCGCCCAGGATGGTCAGATTAAGGTGTGGCGGATCATCACCGGCCAATGTCTGCGCAAGTTTGAAAAGGCTCACACCAAAGGCATCACTTGTCTTCAGTTCTCGCGAGATAACAGCCAGGTACTCAGTGCTTCCTTTGATTACACGGTGCGTCTGCACGGTCTCAAGTCCGGAAAGATGCTAAAGGAATTTAAAGGCCATTCATCGTTTGTGAATGAAGCCACCTTCACGCCAGACGGCCACAGTGTGCTAAGTGCCTCTTCGGATGGCACAGTGAAGGTTTGGTCCCTGAAAACCACAGAGTGCGTGGCCACATACAAACCGCTGGGCAACGAGCTCGCCGTGAACACTGTTCTCATCCTGCCCAAGAACCCAGAGCATTTTATTGTCTGCAATAGGTCCAACACTGTGGTTATCATGAACATGCAGGGCCAGATAGTAAGATCATTTTCTTCGGGTAAGCGAGAAGGAGGTGCCTTTATATCCGCCACTCTGTCGCCCCGCGGTGAGTTCATCTATTGTGCTGGGGAGGATCAGGTGCTGTACTGCTTCTCCGTATCCTCAGGAAAACTGGAGCGTACTCTGAACGTAAGTTTTGGATGCTAGTCCTTCTTTTGAATGTGTCATTCACACAATTGGTTTCTTTAGGTTCACGAAAAGGATGTCATCGGCCTGACGCATCACCCACATCAGAACCTGCTGGCCAGCTACAGCGAAGATGGCCTTCTTAAGCTTTGGAAACCGTAGATCTAAGCAATATTTAAGCAATTGACTTTCACCCTCCTAGTTTTAGTTGATAGGCTTTGGTTTCACTACCAAAATATACCATGCCCCCAAAGATTTGCAGTCTTGGGTTTTCTCATGCCCTCATCCATTCCTCACATCAATAGCTTCAATCATGTCCCTATATAAAACAAATTGACTTTAATTAAGCATTATGCAAAGCGCCCCAGCCTCTCAGAGCGCTAATCCGCAGAGTTTGCCTCAATTGCGGGATCCGAGCTTAAATTAGTCGAACAACGACACTCGGCCGGTTCACTTGCAACTCGAGAAGCCATGAAGAGCGACGAGATCATCGAGAAGATACGCAGCAAGTTGAAAGAGTCGGATCCTGCCCGGCGTAGTGTTGTCAACACCTTTCAGTTCAACTTCACCGACGCGGATGGAAAACTCATAAAAAGCATGGGTGAGTGGGAGCTGGACCTTCTGTTGGTCTCCCCGTCGTTGACCGTCTCATCGTAGTCTTTGATTTCAAAGCGCTGGACATCTACGAAGGCAGTGCTTCTGGCGCCGATGGTCAGGTCACCATTTCCGATGAGGATTTCTACCTGGTGGGCACCAAGCAGAAAACTTTCCAGGAGATTCTGCAGCAAGACAAGGCCAAAATCGATGGCGACGAAGAGTCCATTAACAAAATGCTTGAAAAATTTCGCATAAATTCTCAGAACTAGCATGCATAGATGAGTGTCCTTTAGAGACGTGTTTATTCTTGAACGATTTAAACAAGTTGAATTATCTTTGCTTTTAGAAACCCTTTAATGACTGCTTTTTAAACGAATAAAAATGTAAAAAGAAAATAACTATGTGAGTTTGAAGGGAAAGGGAAAATTAAAGTGTTTAAAAATGTAAAATTTAAATTAAATTAAAATGATCATGCGCCCCTTTGTTTAGCAGTGATTTAAATGTATTCTATTTAATTTGGTTTTAGTATTCATTTATTTAATTACCTTTATTTATATTTAATGTTAACATGGGATTGTTTTTGTAGGTGTTTCCTTTTAATTTGAAATTTTGTTTTGCATTTTATTATTCAACTATTTTGTTATTCGGATTCTTTATCTTCCCTTTTGGCAAACTGCGACGAGTCGTGTGCCAATTAGTGCGCCTGAGATTCGCTTTTCTTTCGACTCTGTTTCTGGATTTTTCTTCAATATTTCGAAAAACGTTTCCCAATTCAAACGTGTTTTTTGACTCTCCGTCGCGTGGCTTATTTATAGGTTTAATTGTATTTTTAACATTTGCTCTTTTTGGGGTGTTTTAAATTTAACTTTGTGTTACTTTAGTAAACGCTTGTTAGTTTAGAACATTTTTGGTTATTGGGGTAGGGTTTTGTGGGGGAATCTTTTTTGTCGAACATTTTAGTACTATTTTGTTTTCGCTTTAAATTTATATTTAATTTTTTTTATTGCTAGAACACAAATTCCGAGTTTTATTAACTAATTGAATTGTTTGCATCTGATTTTCATTTTGTTTTTGGTTTTGGTTTTAATGTAATACAACAACAAAATTTGTACACTTAAACTAAGGTTTATTTTTATGAATTAATTCTTAGGAGTTACTTGATCAGTATGCTTTTTTATGCAACAATTTAACAACGTTTTACTTCATCAATGTAATTGTATTTATTTTGCTTTATTTATCTTTTGTTTTTATTTTATTTAATTAATTTAGCATTTTTGTAACACCTACATACGTTTATTATAAATGGTTTTTACGTTAAACGGGTTTAAGTTTCCTTCGCTGATTTAAGCCGTATATTTTAATTTCTCAATTTTCTTTTGCAAAACGTACGTGCGCTATGAAACCAATAATTATTATTTGTTTTACGAAATTTGGAAAAATTCATCATCCAACTCCAACACGGAGGAAACTGATATGAACTAAAATCGTTCTAGAAATTACCATAGGTTTGGGTCGATAACAAGGTAGATAAAATAACATAAACTCATATTTGATACACAGGACCACCAAATACGACTTGGCACAACAAAATCGAAATTAAATATTCGGTTCCTTGTGTTTAGATTCTTGCTTTTAGTTTCTTGTATAATTTACTTTATTATTATCGTTCCCTTTAGCGTATACATTTTTATAAATATTTTTTTTCGCCTTAAATGTTTATAAAAATGTGCTTAAATAGACAAAAATCTTTGAATTATTCCGTTTCCATTTCTCGCTTTCATTTCCATTTTTAGGGGCCTCTAATTTATTGAATTTCCTTTTTATCTCATATAAACTTTTCGATTTAGCGTCATTAACTCTTGCTTTTATTCTTTGCTGGAAGATACAGTTTTGATAGTCACTAATTCTTTTATTATGCATTATTCGTCCTTCGCCTCCCATTGTTGTCTTACGTTTGATTTGTGTAGCTTCGAGGATCGAGGATGCTTCTCTTTCATTTAGTTTGTACAAAATGTGTAAATAAAAAGTCATGCGCGTATGTAAAGGTAGTAATTATTATTGTTTTATGCCCTTTAGTGTGTGTCTGCCGTTTATCGGTTATCCGTTATCGGTTTATCTGTCGGTTTCTGCGAATGGGTGTATTGTTTTATTTACGCTTCGTCCTTCCTCCTCCTGTTGTATAATTAATTCAATTTACGCTTCCCCTAAATATTACTCGTATCAAATATAATAATCAACAACTTTGTTTTATTTCATCGTCTTGTCTGCGGTCTCCTGTGGCTATGAAAATGATTCCTTCTATCTTCCGCCTGCTCTATCGGCTGGCTTCCGGTTCCGCTTTCGCCGCTCGGCTGCGCGGCCTCACATTCGCTTTTTATTACACATTCGCCTAGTGCCCTGTGTTTTTTACGCTGCCCTCCCGCCATACGTATTTCGCTATGTGTATATAGTTTATTAAATGTAGCTATTATTTGTTTCTTACTGCTGCTCTCTGCTGCAGCGCTCTGCCCATTCCTGCACACGCGAGGCGCTTCTGCCTCATCGTGTTATCGCAACTACAATATGCACGCCCTACTGTACCTATTTAGCTTTGCTTATGCTCTCCCTTCCCGTTCTATCAACTCTAAGTGCTACTACCCAGCCCCTTCGATTCTATTAAATTTATGTCTTAATCAATTCGCATTTTTGCATAATTTCTTGTCTTTAGGTATTGTTAACTTTTGAATTTCTGTTTCTGCTCTTATATCGCCTCTTCCGCCATCTTGTTCTGTATCTGTCAGTTTCTTCTGTATCTGTGTGGGTCGCGTGTGTCCTCTGTGTGCGTGTGGTGGTGTATTCTACTGCATTTGCCCTGCAAAGTGGCTTGTTTTCGCCACTACCTAGTTTTAGCCTTAGCCTTACTCTAAATGCGTTTTAAAACCGAAACTGAAGTTTGCGATAAAAGTGCCTAAAACTGCTCTTAACCATTGTTAGACGTTCGCCATTTGGTTGACATGGTCGATGTTGTCCTCATCGAAATGCACATCGTTGATGAAAATGTCCGCGTCCAGCTGGTCCTCGTCCAGCTCCAGGTCGTCCTCGTCGTCGTCCTCCCCGTTGGACATCAGTCCGTGTCCCATGTCCACCCCGGCGATGCAGATGTGGGGCGGTGGCGGCACACTAGTGGGCGGCAGCGGAGCGGGCGGTATGATCAGGGTGCCACTGTTGATGCCGTGCAGGCTGCCCGCAATGCTGGCCCCGCCACTCTGCAGATGCCTCCGACTGGAGCTGAGACCCGCTGAGATAAAAACATGGTTAAAATTCACATTTCCTAATTAAATATACACTTTTTTTGTTATTTTGGAGACCTCAGGGGTTCAACAAAATACATATATGTTAATAAATAAAAAATTACCTTTAAAAAATCAAAAAAGGAAACTAAAATCAAAGGAAACCTAAAATAAGTTTGAAACAAAAAAGTTTATTGTTTAAGGACATCAGTATACTTCAGAGTTAAATATATTTACCCGTTGCACTGGTCTGGGAGTCGTAATGCGCATTCCGATGGAGACCCAACTGGCGGACATGGTTCCTACGGCTTCTTCTGGAGTGACAGAGTATGCATAGGAGACAGATTAGGGACGAGGCGACGAAGAGTGTTATTATAATTAGAACGTCGTGATCCTCCTCGGCCGCTTCCGTGGTACCTGTTTTGATTTGGGTTAATCGGGAAATAGAATGGGCATTCGTTAATAACTTGTAGCTAAAGTGGAAAGTTAAATAGTAGATTTTAGTTAGGAGTGAGTGTTGATCTTTGGACGGTTGTTAGCTGATCTCATGTGGGTGAGTCTGAACATAATGTTCTGGTTCTGTGTGTGTGCTGTGGTTTCCGTTTTCGGGATTTTTAAACCTATTTTAGCATTACAATAGATTTAGGGTAGACATTTTCAGTTGAGTTTTTTAAAGGCACCAAGAAGGTATACAGTTACATAAATTTGTGAACTAGACATCTTGGAGATGTGGTGCATATGACAGGTGGTGGAGGGGAAAGGTGCAAGAACATAAAGAAGCCAGAACCAAAAACTGAGGCATGCTTTTTTAAATCAACTCTCAAAATGCACTTAAAACTCAGAGATGCAACGAAAGATAAGTCTCAAAAGGTATTATTTATTTGACTGAGATTTGTTGTTCAATCTACTGGGGCTGGGGGCTTGAGTTGTCTAGACTTTAGGGTGACACTGTGTCTGGGGTGATCGCTGTGCATGTCATGAGCGAGTGGGCGTGGTGGCGTGGAGTATTGAACGATTGTAGACAAGCTTTTTGCAGGACTCACGTGTTTATTGTGACCAAGGAGTTCTGTTTTTAGTTACTTAAGTATTAGAGTTAATAGATTTTGTTTTGTTTTGTTGCTTGGCGTTGTTGTTTAGAAAAATGAGTACAAATTCTCGCTATTAGAATGTTTCATTTATGTTAACATGTTTACTTAGAAGTGCTTCTCGCTTATAACTTGGGTTTCTTTCGTTTTGATTCTCGTGGCAATTCCAATTCCGATTTAAAAATTTTGATTTTTCGAGCTTTGATCTCTCGTGACTCTTGTCGTGTGATTTTAGTTGTACGTATTTAACACTAATGCCGTAATTGCTAAAACAAGTGTCTGTAGAAATGTGGGCAAATGCGTGGAGTTTGCGTCACCTGTGCCATGGGGGTTGGGGGTGTTCGATATATCAGATTCGAGGAGGGGGTTATATAGTTTGTAAAGTTTTTACAGTTTCACAGTCGAGTAGTTGTAGTTAGTGGAGACAAAAGAAAGAACAGAGAGAAATAGAGGGAGAATTAGACAAGTAAGAGAGAGAAAGAGAGAAAGATGAGTTAAGATGAGTGGCTGGCGGAGAAGTCCCCGGGACTGGATACAGGATATATGCGTGTGATCTGAATCTGATTCTGAATCTGTGGCAGTGTGCTGTATAATGCCATTCGAGGTGAGAGTGAGAGGAGGACACGTATGCAGAATGCATTGGGGAGGATCAACAGGATCAGCAGGGAGTGGGGATCACGGGATGTTCCCTATCGTTAGACTATCGAAGAAGGTATGTACAAAAAGGATGTCTGGCCATCGAAATGAGAAGAAAACGATAAAAGAACATCTAGAGGACAACATACGAGTACTTGTAAGGTGCAAAAAGACTTAGAAAGAGATATTTATTCAGGTTCACCCTTGTTAGTTGGTTCTTTAGGTTAGTATGAATTATTAGCATAGTTTATCGTTATATTTAATGGTTAACGGCTTGCAAGTGTTTCGTCGGGTTCAAGTTTTCAAAAAAGAATGTAATGATCGCTGATCAACTCAGGAATACCAACAAAACCAAAAAATGAAAGTGGAAAATGTGAATTGCTTGCCCCACAGCGGACGCTGCGCACTGGAAACACAAACGCGAAAAAACTTAATAGTATTCAGTAAGAGTTAGACATTAAAAACTTAATCGAAAAGAAGGAAAATAAAAATTGAACTGAACCGTTCGACTCACTCACGACTCACAGTGCAATTCGTCAGTATCGTCGCCGGGCCCACAGTTCTTGACGCCGTCGCATCTCAGCTTGTCCGAGATGCAGTACCCGGCTCCGCACTGGAAGTGGTAAGTGGACTCGCAGTGCAGGCCCACGGACGGCGGGCCCGGACCGGAGTCTTGTATCTCGGTCCACACAATGCGGAAGCCCTATAATGGTGGAGAAATAATTAGGAATCGGCGAGTGTGTGGCATATTGTAATCCTTACCTGAGCGCCCACTGTCTTGTCGCTGGTCGTGAAGCTGATCCGCGCCGTCTGGCCGGTGGACGTGTAGTGCCAGTGCTCCACGGGTGGTTTCTCCCCACACAGCTCCAATGGCGGCTGGTCTGAGTCCACATTCATCCACAGACGCAGTACTGCAGCAGGACAGCCGCGATCTTTTCGGGTTTCACAACAGTTTAGTTTTGATTGAAACCAAAGAACAGCTTTAAGAGTACTTACTTGCTGGATCTCCTTCCAGACCGAACTGCTCAAAGTGAATGGACAGCTTATAGCCTGGTCGGGCGGTCATAACCCAGTTGCAGGCATTGGAGGCCATGCCCCGACCCGGAGCCTTATAGCCCGCCGGCCAGTTGGGCGAGGTGATGATACCCGAGTCCTGATTGCTGAAGTTGCCGCCACAGTCACCGGCATCCGATTTGGCCGACTCGAAGAAATAGCGGGCCTTGAAGCCGCTGGCCACGCTCTCCTGGTCCGTGTGCAGGGTGATGCGCAGCCCCACTGCTCCCCGCGGGCTCTCTACGGGTCCGGGGGCGGTCAGCCCGCAGTAGCGTCCCAGTAGGCGATCGTTGTTGTCCCGATAGACGACATACATCTCCAGCCAGTCCTCGAAACAGGCGCCGGAGCTGTAAAATCAGAAGGTGAAGTATAAAAGAATAATCCCTATAAAATGTAGATCTTACCCATATGATCCCGCTGTGGCATTCGCATTGTTATCAGCCTTGATCTTGAAGTGATCGAACACGATGGTCACCTGCTCATTGGCCTCGCCCAGGAACAGGTAGGAGCAGTTCGTGTCCGACGGATAGTTGGAGGGGTAGCGCGGACTGTTCAGTTCGCCGCGTTTCTTAGAGCTGCTCACGTAGGTGAAGCTGCAAGTGCCGTCCGGAGCCGCCGTTCCCGGGATCTTGTACTCGGTCTCAAATGTGTACTTTCCCTTGAAGCCCCGACCTTGCAGCTCACCGGAACTGAAGACCATGGCCAACCGGGGACCCTCGCTGATCACGCGTTGGGTTTCGTTGCCACACAGTTCGTAGTCGAACTTGTCATAGGCATCGGCCGTCTCCTGGCCCTTCAGATAGATCTTCAGATAGCCGTCCGTACAGTTGGACCTTGGGTTATACAAATATTAATTAGGCTCGATATTAAGGTCAAAGTTTAACAATTTAGGAAAGTCTTATAGTTAAGACTACATTTCAGAAAGAGCCGAGTAACTTACTATAAATTAAGAAAATTATTTTTTTTAATTGTAAAAACTTTATTTGTTTCTTTCTATATCTAAAATAGTTATATCTTAAAATGTTACTTACTCGCTCTTGTCCTTGTGCTCTACTTTTGGAATATTAAAAGCATTAAACTCGAGACGCACACGCTCCAGATGCTGGGCATCCTGCATGCCATAGATGAAATATCTAAATGTTTGAATATTCCCATTAAATTTGATGATATACAGTTTAGAGTTCTATTTCCTTGAAATGGTACTCACCTACACACAGTTTTTGGTATATAGGGATAGGGATAGTTGGGTGAGAGCACAAAGCCAGTAGACTCCTTCTTCGATAAAATCTTTTGATCACATTCTGAGCCACGTATGTGAATGCCATCATTTTCACCTGATGAGGCAAGGGTATGTTGATGTTGTTGCAAATTGCGAGGTTAGTGGGTAATTTCGATAGAACAGTCGGATCAGATGGGGCCAGATAGTAGTATCACCAGATAGCGCAGAAAAGTGTATTTTTTGTGATTTGGTTCGTTGTGAAGTAAATAGAGAGAGTGTCGAGAGGTTATAATTTGTATGTTGTGGTTATAAATAGTTGGAACAGTTGGGTGGAAAATAAAATTGCATCAAAAATCAACAAAGCCAGTGGATGGGTTGGTTCAAGCACATACAATTAGCTTTCAAATGCTATTCGCAAGGACAACCATTTTGTGGCGCTCAAAGGTAGGCAATGCTTTTGGCAAACCTTTTCTGGCTGGAAGGGCCACGAAATGGTTGTTGATGCGTTTGTAACATGGTCAACAACTGAAACGACAAACGAACATTTGTAGACAACAATTCACAGTACTTACGTATAAAATCTAATTTAACAAAACTCTCGCTAAATTCATAAATTCCTTTAAAGCCACGATTTTGGGTATTTGCGGTGCGCGGTAACGTATAAAAATGAACAAAAAGGCTCGACTCGCTCGAATACAAAACTAAGTTTCTTTGCTGCCCGCAATATGTACCGATTAATGCTGACGAATTATCGGGACCATCGTACACCTTCACATAGTCAAATGGGCAGCTGTTTATATTTCAGTGTGGTTATTGTAGTTGTTGAAATTTTGCAGATGGGATAGCAGATTGTTGGGTAGAGAAGAATTGGTTTTGTTGTTTAGAGAAATTTGAAATTTGTTTCAGAAAGATTACAGAATAAGCGAGTATATGTGTGTGTGTGTGGATGAGGGTGCTGCCAATCAGAGCAAATTTTGGCCAAACTTGCTTTGATCTTGACTTGTTACCGGTTGTGTCAGTATTCTCATGTGTATGTTTCGTGTTTGTTTCAACTGTGCAGCATTAGAGGTACTCACTGTGGTCCACCAAAAAACAGATCAAAATCACGAAACTCTAATCTAACTCTCTGATTCGATTCACCAAGAAACTGATATGTGCATGACATATCCTTCGGATAGGCACCTGGATAGGTTGGCGATATGAGCGCACCAGTTTTGTTGACGCTCATGCTTGGCGTTATCGTGTAGGAACATGGCGATCCCGCAATGGGAATGCCAATTTCATATTCCGCTTTTGGATTAAATCAAATTTATAAAATTGTTAATCATTGTTTTTATGGCAGTGATGGCAGTCTTTTCCAAGCTACAAGGCTACTTACATGCATTTATAAACCTAAAAGTGCCCTCGAACAGATCCGTAGACACGTTCTTGTTGCTAAAAAATGAAATCGCAACTGCCCGGTACATGGAAATGCGACGACGCGGCGGTATTGTGCCGCAGTAGCGGCCCCCGAATGGCGAATTGATCAGTTCCGCTGGCTCCGACGACTGCACCTCCGAGTAGATATCCATGTACTCATGAACACAGCTAAAAAAGATCAGTGAATAAAATATATATTTTGTAGAAAATCAAGATGCAAGCTAGCTTACCTTGGTAATTCACCGACGGCCGAACCACTGCAAAAATATTACGAGAAACAAGGAATGATAGTCCATTATTTATGAAGCTCTAGATGTTACTTACTCTGGTGGACTTCCTCTTAAATTAAATGATTTAAAAACTACTTCGACGCGCTGTCCAGGTCCTGCTAGGAAGGTGTAGAGGCATTGGCGCGAATGATTGCGATGGTTGTGCAGCAGCGGGGCCGAGAAGCTGCCATTCTGGGGTCCGCCGATCCGCGACACGAAGGTCTGATCACACTCTGCAAAAAATAGGCGGAAGGATGGGGAGAAAGCAGCACAAACGCAAGGGCTTGCATAAGTCAATGGATACTTCATTTTGCCAATAGGATAAGACATAGACACACATAACAATACAGAACACATACACAGAACGTAGCATCGAAACAAGAGCTTTTAACAAGGCATCCCGCAATCTGGCAAGTGTGTGTGAAAGTGTGGGGTGTACAGAGAGAAATTTCTATCAATATTGGGGTTTCTGTGAATTCTTTCTGATAAACGAATCTTTATTTTTAGTTTTTTTTTGAAAGATCTTTTAGTTTTCATGCAATAACCTCTTCAAAAGGTTTATACCAGTCTTTGATTTAGTTTCTTCTCTGTGCTCGTGTTTTCTGGTTGCTGTTCTGTTTTCGCAGTATTTATGTACATCTATTAAGCGTTTGAGTTTTGTTTTTGTCTACTAGGGCAACTCGAACTACTACGGGTGGACACTAAAATGTAACTGTTAACTACGGGCGCGCTGAACGGGCACACCACGCACACCAAATCAAACAAATGCACACACGCGGCCCAAGGCGATCGAACGCACACACATACACAACGATACACATCGAGAGCGTGGGCGGGGGCGTGGTGGTGGTGACATTGTGTGAGTGTGTGTAGGAGAAATACAGGTAGAGAGACAGAGAGAGAGAGAGAGAATAGAGGAAGAGGCGCCACCTACTTGGCGATTTTGTGGGGCGCGACGACACCTCCAAATAGGCCACCACCGGCTGCATCCAAGGCTCCCCATCTGCGCCGGGCGACTTTAAATGAGCAGCGCCTGCCCCTGAATTGGGTGGGATGTGATTGGGGGCGTGGTTAGAGGTTTGGTGGGTGTGGTGAGCAGGTTGTTCGGGGGTAGAAATGTGAGGGGGAAGACAAATACACAGTGTTAATGATTTTGATTTGCATGTAGCTCTGTAGATCCTGTAGCTCTATTTAAGTCACAACTCGAGAACATGGAAATGCGCTTCCCCCCGACTTTATGACAAGCTGTCTGTCCGTCTGTCCATTTATAACGTTTACGTTTAGCTGCTCACAAGCTTTCGCTTTCGTTTTCGTTTACGTCTATCTATCATCCAAGGTTCGGCTGTGGGTGGGGGCCTGGCGATATGGGAGCTCCATATCCCACTGATAGTGCAACTCAAAAAGGAAATCCATGTACTGTACTCGACTCGTGCCGGCAGCCATGGCGTATACGCAACGTGTGCGCCAAAGCCAGCGGAAATTATTAAGAGCTTTTCTAGACACACACATCAGAACACACAGCATACCCACACCGAAGCATTGTTCAAGGTGATTTCAGTGGAAGCGGCTTCCACTTGTGCACTCTCTTCTGGCTTTAATCCTTTAATTACTTTCTCTATCAAAGGGATTGATTTTTTAAAGGAAAATGCATCTCTGGAGAGGTTCTAGAATGGTCCTCTTTAATGATCAGTTTATAAAATAAAAGGTCATTGAAAATCATATGAAAAATGAAATACTTTTGTTTTCCATTGATGGATAGTTATTTCCATCCGGAAACTTTAAAATACGCATAAATGCTCGCCACTTTGGTTGAACATTAACCGATGCCTTGCGGCTTTCTGTCTCTAATTAAATTCATTTCTGGTACATAATAAATGAGCCGGCCAAGATGTGTTTGATGTTGGCCAGGATCCTTGGGCGACGGGTGGGGGTTGCCTGGAGGAAAAAGGGTCAGAGGGCTTGGGGGGAGGGCATGCTTTGTGTTGGCTTTTGTGGCAGCCACGCAGCTGCAGCTGCGGTCTAAAGTTGCTGTAACTGTAGTTTGTGTTTTTCGGGGCATGGTGCGGCAGCGGAAATCAAATTCGGGCAAATGAATGCCTCGGCCCCTATGCCGTCTATATTGATTTTATGATGTTACACGCCAAAATTCCCTGTCAACATTTTGTGTTAGCCAAAAGCCCCAACTAAGCCGTTTACATAATTTCCACTTAATTATTCACGCAGCCAGAATAGAATCCCTTTAGGCAAGCGATCCGAGCGATTATCCCCCGTTTGTCGCTTTTGTTGGGTATTTTAAATTAATTTTTCGAAAACCCCGCTAACACGTCCACACAGGCACACTCACACACTGACAGGCACAGGCAAACGCTTTATCTGAAATGCAGCTTACTAAACAGCAAATAAATGGCGCCCGAGCAAAAAGTTTGCTCATTAAAATGAGAACGGATTTGCATGACACACACATGGACGCAGCTACAAGCTCGCACACACACTCGAGTGGGGTGCGTAACAATGTCAGCCGCAATCGGTGCCGCCACCACCCACCCACCATGCACCTGCACCTGCACCACTCCCGTTTCGCCACCGCAATGACAATGCGCAGTAAAGTGTCAATAAATTTTATGCAGACGCCATTTGCATTGCCGTAAATATTTTTGTTGGGCCGTGAAGCACGGCGGCGTTTGCTGTTTCGCTCCGGCATTTGTTTTTCTGGCCCACTCAGGGCCCGTCATTATGTTAATTTACACCTTTTGTATTTTCAATGCCAAGGGAGCTCGGAACAATGCCTGCAAAAATGCAGCACCATTTTAATTGCGGCTTCGTAAAACAAAATGGGTGCAATAAAATGGCTGCTAAATGACAGAATTTCCATTGGGGGAAACAAGCTGCCTGCTAAACGTGTTTACCGCCCTGCGAACAGGTGTAATTGTGGCAGCATCACCTGTAATGGCGCCCCGGGGAGGCCTGCCACTAAATGCTCCCCGACCGTAACCAGAAACTTCCAGTGAAAGTGAAACCGAGACGCGTAACGGTGCCGAGATGCCTGCGATAGTCCCCAAGAAACACGTAACGTAATTTCTCTAATAAACTACACAGAGGAATATTAAAAAAAACATTTTGAAATCCTTTGATAGTCCTTAGAAGTTATGATCGCTCCACTTAACTATTAACTTAGTTTGTTTAATTTAAACTTTACATACTTTCGCCCTCAAACTCTGACTAAACTTTAAACCATCTATATGAACTTTTGCCAGATCGTTGGGCGAAAGTTTTAGAGACTTTTAGTTTCATTTATAAGTTATAAGCCAACTAGCAATAACTACGCTTCCGAAATCAAATTTTCGCCTAGTTTGTGTTACCAATGCGACACTTTTGTCGCCCTCCAGTAGCCATAATCTTTAGTGGCTCTGTCTGTCTGTCGACAGCACTCTTTCCCCATCCTTGAGATGTCTGCCAGGTCTGGGTTTCCTGCTCGAGTACACACACTTCTTGAAAATTTAATGGCTGCCACTGCTGTTGGCACTTACACTGGCACCACCACCCGCTGTGCCCCTGGCCGCCAAAAAGCCCAACCCAACCACAGCACTCCCCTCGCTGCCGTAGACACCTTTCGTGGGGAGCTCATGTTACAGACAATTTGCGTTAAATTTACAAGTAACACCGCTCGCCAAATGCCAGGCCCAAAACCAGAGACGGCGCAACGCCTTGTGTTGCTTTATTGGTGGCTGGCATGCCGTTCAGAAACAGCCAACACCAGATATTTGGTGGGTAGAGCACTTGAAAAAATACATGGCTGTCAGGGCCCTACCATCTCAGGATGTATCTCTAAATTTATGTATCAGAAAATTGCTATTTTTGTCAGTGTGTTACCACTGCCTGCCTAAATGCCATAACCACAGGCACCCAGATGGGGGAAAACAACATCTCAGCAACGGTAACAGCAATTAAAGTGGATTTTCATGAAAATGAGTTTTCCTAATAGTTTATTCTGGCCCGGAAAATAAAATCATGGCGATAAAATGCGTTGATTAAGACGATGGCAGGTGAGCGACACGGATGTGGCAGGAAGATGATGAGTCCTTGCGGATCTATGGATAGGCATCTTAGGCACAGCTGCTGCCTGAGCATCGGTTCGTTTGGTTTCGGGTTAGTTAGGCCGGTCGGCTGGTTGGGTGATTGGGTGGCAGGCATAATTATGCATATTATGTTGCAGGGTCTTAAGTGCATATTTGTGTTAGCCATCAGGTAAATTGAGTCTAATATATTGCCAATTACCAGGGTTATTAAATTCAACTGTTTATACTTATAGCTCATTAATGGCCTGGCTGAGGGGTTATGTTTATATTAACGATCACGTATACGCCCCCACGGACACTCAGTTGGGGCCAGTTGAAAAGTTTGTAATTCATATTGCCTTTCAAATCCTCTTTGACTTTTTACTTGAGAGTTCTGCTTTCGACCTAAACTATTTTGCATTTATTTATGCACTTCGCCCAGAAAAAGACCCAGAACTGCAGTTGAAGCGCCCTTCCCAACTTTGAACTCTTAACTATATTGAACCAAGAACTTTTTATTTTTATCGATAAGTGGCAAAATAATAAAATTGGCTGTGGCAGCTACTCACGATTGTGGCCGACTCTTGTGAACGTACCTGCAACGAGAAAGAGAAGCGCAGAAATGTCAATATGATTTAAATGTTATTTTGCACTCAAAGTGGACGGGTGAGGTGCTGAATGCATCTCGGCTGTCGGTCGACAGGGGTTAATAAGGGGTGGCAATTAAATTGCATACCGGCAGTGGCCAGGGGGAGGCGCTGGGTTAAATTGACATAATGGAAACGAGAATGCTGGCGGCAGTCAAAGAGATTGAAAGGAGAGTGGATAAAAACACCGACTGCCACCACTCGAGCTGCCTTCTCGAGCGTCCTGCTTGCCTTCGAAAAGGCACGGCGATTCCAAAGATACAATGCAATATCATTAACAGCCAGTGCTCTGTTGGTGGCCATGGCACGGAAAATGCAGCAAAATGCCAAGGAAAGTAGTAGAGGAAGGCAGCCAAGCAGAGCAAAGGCAGCCAAAGGACTCAATTCAATAAGCTCCATATTATGCTGTCTAGTCGGGTTTCAGCTGAAGCACCTCGTGTTGCATGCTGCTAATCAATCATGGCACTGGCATCGGTTGGCCAGGTACACAGTAACCAAAATGTAAAACTAATAACCTTTTAATACCTTATAAGATATAATAATATAATAGAAATATATCTATTGAGGCCTTTATACATCATTAGTAAAGTTTTTAGTCTGAGAATTGGGATGTCGGTTATGTAAATGACACTATTTGGGATTCCCAGTGCAGTGTCTGGTTCAGCCGAGTCCTCTTCCAGCAGCTGCTCTCAATGGGCAATTATTGATTGATGCCAAGTGCACAACGATGATGCATAGAAAGGGGTGTTCAAGGAGGCGCGGCCAGGGAGGCGTTGGGAACGGGGGGTGTGCACTCTGCCTCTGAAGTGCCTGCGCTGGCTTGTAACCCTGATCTAGTGGCCCTTTTCTGCTGCAACACACTGCCACACTTTGTTGCCAGCATCTGCTGTCAATGTTAAGATTTTAGACATTGAAATTATTCTTTTGTGGCGCCCTGAAGCTTAAAGTTGTAATTTGTTGTTTTCCTTCTTCCTGTAGGTGGAAAGTTTACTTTTTGGCTTTCGACATTCAAAATGCAGCAGCACTTAATGGGATTCTCATTTACCTGTATGTGGTCTTGAGGTTTCTGCGGCATTGTCAATGTTTGTTTTCGAAGGAGCCTCTTCTAGGACTTCCAGACCAAAAATTAATAAATTTAAACGCACATTTCCATAATGGCAAGTCGATGTGCTCCTAGGCCCTCCACCGCCGGCCAAAAAATATGCTACAAAAATTATTTTTCTCAGATTTCTGCCCAAAAAACGTGTTCCGCATGCCAAAAGTCCACCGAAACCAAACAAATTTATTTAAATGAGTCAGGAAAATTAAGTGGAAATGCGTGTGGCACGTGGGTGTGTGAGTCTGGGGTTTGGGAAATGAGGAAAATACGCGAGATGTAGATAAGTCGAAGCGGGCCACATTTTAATGCCGCTCCAGCAAACCTTAGACAAATAAAACTATAAATATAGATGGGTGGCTGCTGGGGGGAGTGTATTTACATAAGTGCCCTGTGACTGCCGCACGTGTTTGATATTTCTTTTAGTTTTATGTCAGACAATGTCATACTCCGCACACATCCGACCCGTTTGATAATTCAATAAACTAAGCAAGATTCTGTGGGAGATTTATGGGTACTCTGAACCCGCACTAACAACTTGTGCCATTTTGGGAGTTGACGAAGCTGCCTGGAGCCTGGGGCCTGGGGCCCGGCCCGGGTTTATAAATCTTCATTTCAGCACAAAGACCTCACCACATCACACACACAAGCTCAAAGACAAACACCAACACACACTACGGCACACACAGGCTCTTAGTCGCTTATTAAAATGCCATTTTAGAGTGGGGGAACTGGGCGCGGCTGGTTCATAAATTGCCAACACTTATGCTCAATAAATGGCCATAAATCTGTGGACCGACTCGTTGGCGGCATTAAAATGCGTAGCGACACGGCCGAAACGAGAGGCCGAGAACAACAACAAGCAAAAACATGGGGAGCAGGAAGTGCCACAAAAAGTAGCTCGGCTCAGCCACACAAGTGCCACAAATGAAAAATATGCCATGGCTCAGGCCAGAATCTCTGTTTGTTGTCGAACCATTTCCATGGAATGTAATTTGGTTTTAAAAACGCCAGCATTTGTTACACCAACGCATCCTGTTTTTGTGTTCTTAACGTGGCCACATTAATTTGATGGCCTGGAGCCGGCTGGAGGGCTGGCTAAATTGATTAATTGACAGTTGAGTCAGCAGTCCAGTTTGCGTTTTTGGCATGACTGGTGGGAATGCGGTCAATATTCGCAAAACTGCATTAAATTTCGAGTCATTAGGCAGGCAGTTTACTTTCCTAACTGCCGCCTCCGCCCGGGCAGAGCCTTCCGCTGCCTCTAATGTCCTTCTGATTTCTGACTATTGCCAACATTGGCTGGACATCTTCTATCTGGGCTTTACACATCGCTGACTGCAATTCTCGAAGCTATCTCCCATCTCGCAGCCATTGTGGGGCGTTCATCATGCAAATGTTAGGAGGAATAATAAAAAAGCTACTTCTACTTATGCACAATCATCGGAGGATGAGAAAAAGTGCAGACGGAAAAATGGCTTTTAAATTCAAAAAGAATTTTAACGTTATCACATTTTATAATTTTACTATTCGTTCTGCCATTCTCATTCAGAAGGAAGCTTATTTAAGATTAGCTCCCTTATTGCTTTGTTTCTCTGCATTAATCCTACTTATGCTGATATATCCTCAAACGGCCTTCCTTTCTTCCATCTGTTCCTTTATCCTTTTTGTGTATTTCAGTTGGCTTTCGATTTGGACTTTCTAATTGAGCAATTTCCTTTAGATAATTGCTTTTGCGCACTGACGGATTTCGCATTTGGATTTTGATTTGGATTCCGTTGCTGATTCTGTTTCGGATTCGCATTCGCATTCACATTCCGATACAGAATCAGAAGCTGAATCAGAATTATTTCCCTTACGGTGATTGCCGCGCCCACCAATCGCCCGCCCAGCCGCCCACTAATCGCAAACAAACAATCTGCATGCCCTGGAATTGGGCAATTAATTTGTGTTAGTAGCAATTCATAAACAAACAAATTGAAATTGCAAAGAGCGTCTGGCAGGCGATGGGGCATTTGCATAATGCTGACTAAGTGAGGAGCTAGATGAGCACTCGAGCGTGCTGGGCGGATGCAGCTTACACTCGAGCACAATCACACTCCAGCACACACCTCGACCCACTCGACGGGGCCATACATGTTGATATGCAAACGCAGTCATAAAACGTGACATTTGCCGTCAGCTTCAATTTGGCCAAGGCATTGAATGCCCATAAAGGTTGCCTCTACACGAGTGTGTGTGCGTGCCAAAAAGGTAGCGAAAATTCAAAATGAAATGTAATTTGCATACAGGGAGCTAGGGGCGGCGTTTTATGCACACTCACTCACACGAGTCTGCTCGTTGAATGCCAGAAATCATGGGGCTCAGGTGAAAGTAAGGCAACAGTAGAGCCAAAGGTACGGCATATCTGGAGCTAAAGTAACTTGCCCTAATCTGCATAATAATAAACCACACCAGCACACACGCTTGTGAAGGACAGCCGAGTTCCCCCATTCTGCCATACCTAATTCTGTGTAAATTGAATTTCCATCACTTTATGATTACTTGGAGAAATTCATCAAGTTGACTTTTGTTTGCCACTCTGGATTCTGGAATCAGTAGTCTGGATTCGTTTGCAGCCAAATGTGGTCCCCCAGGGCGCTCCGCTCTTATCCTCACACTCCGTAACTCGGACAACCGGCAAAAGTGGCCATATCAATTTTAATCAAGTTGACAGGCGCCTGCACCAATAAAACTTTATTACCCACTCTCGCAGGCTACAAAAAACTGGAAAATAATGTCGATAGGCGACGATTTGTACCTGCTGTTCAGACTTGAAGGGTTCTCGGGCATTCAAATTGAATTTTATTGAGATTCCCTCCCTGGACTGCAACTGAAGTGAATGTGGGGAATATTCCAGGAAATCACCAAGAACATCCTTTAAGCTTACCTTTCTCTCCGTTTCTGTATTGCTGCCAGCCATTGTTGTTGATATTTATATTTAATTAATTTATTTATTAATTAACGATGCACATGAGTGCTGGGTTCTCTGATTTTCGCAGTTGCATTGAATAATCATATTTAATTGAGTGAAAGTCGGTTCCTGTCATTACAGCGCACGTACGTTTTGCATTGATTTAATTTGGGACTTTGGTTTCGGGGCTCGAAATTTATTTAACTACATTCAATCGGTTATTTAAGTTCTCTATCGAATATATTTGGTTATGTCCATTTTTGATAACGGCCTTATCATTTGTTTTTTGTATACACAGTAGTTAGCTACGGTCTAGGTACACGCACACATAAAACTTATCCAAAAAGTTCTGCTTTGTTTTGTTTGATATATAAAATGCATATCTCCGCTATATAATTCATATCTCCTATGTATACGTAGATATATTTAACTACTTAAGTCCTCCAGCTCCAGCTCATCCTGCTCTCCTCCTGTGCAATTAACAAGTGCAATTGCTGACTGCTTTCCGCTCCTGATATGATCTAAAGGTATATATCGTATATATATTAAACAATTGAGCTCTCCGGTTGCCTTGCCTATTGTCCTGCTTCTGTTCCTTTGAATAATCCTGTTTCTGTTCGGATTTCTTTTGGGATTTCTGCTCATCAATTTTGACATCTCTGGACATTTAATGTAAACTTATTCCACTGGTGTGTGAGTGTGTATACGTTATATTCAACATCAATAAAACATTAATAAAAATCGGTTTTGTTAACAACACTTTTATAAAAAAGAACGCAACGTTACGACGGTTGGGTTACACATATTTCTTGCTTGTTTAACGGTACGTATATAATATATTTAGATATTCATATAATATATTCATATTCATATATATATTTTGAATGCGTGTATATACATTTATATTAACAACACTTAGTAGTCGGAAAGATGGTACATGAAGGTGTTCGGGATGCGGAATGTTCCGAAATTTAGTCGATCCGTGTTTGTGTTGATTTCTCGATTGATTCTATTTATATTTTTGCTTCACAAATTCTAAAAATTTCACATCACAGCCAATGGATACTGACGATGGGACGCATTTCCTTCTGCCACTGTTCCGGCTTCTTGCTCCTTTGGTTCCGGTTTCTCCTCCTCCTCCTCCTCCGCTTCCCCTTCCTGTTCCTGTTCCTTTGTTCCTGTCACCTCCTTGTGTGTCGGTAAATGTTGATGATATCGCCAAGGTCATGATGATGGGGGCTCGGGGTGGCGGCAACTAACAATTTTGAGGCCTCTGTTATCCATCTGGGAAGTTGCCAGGTCCCAGCTGGAGCATGTCTCACTTGGGCTCCTCGATCGTCTGGCCCACCACTATGATGATCACAATGAAGACGGCCAGCAGGACGAGGATGCAGCAAATGGCCACGGCCACCATGGCGCTGTTACTCATGCGGGCTGTTTTTATAAAGTTTTCGTGCGAACTACTGATTCACTTTTCAACTGCGAGTCTGTCTGGTTGAGAAGAAAGGTGTGAATGTGGGAATTTACATATTGCCGGCTCTGTAGTGCACAGTTGAGATTATCGGTATATCCACTGGGCCGTCACTTGTCCCCCCGACACTGACAAATGCCCTTTCAGCCATTCAGCCGAACGCCCACCACCCACCAATACAAATTGCCTGCCATAAATTGCGAGGGCTGCCTATCAGTCGCTCGACTGTGCATGAAATGCCCGACAGCCTGTGGACAGCCCAAAACTTGTCGCCTCTGCCGCATTGTGTGCGAGTGTGTGACACTCGAAACCCGGCAATAATCCACCCACACAAACAGCCCCGGTCCCGTGGCACTCACTTCATCAGAAAGTGTCCCTCGAGTGGGAATTTGCCCAAAAATCACAACCAATAAGGACCCGGGCCCTTTTGTCTGCCACTGACAGATGATTAATGCTGTCCGCCGGAGTGTGGGCCTTGCACTTCCTGCCAGCGAGGATCTTGTAGCCCTCCGAGAGTGTCTCGGAGCTGAATGCAATTTCAAGTGTCTATTATCCTGTCTAATAGTCCGGCTGCCGCTCATCTACTGCCCTCTTGTCACTCTGCCGATAATTGCCAGTGCATTATGAGTCCTGACATGGCAGGCTGGCGCACGACACGTATACTTAATTATCGGCGGGGCTGTTCATCCGCCCCGCGTTCGTGGGCTGAAGAAAATTCAATTACATCGAAACAAAGCTCGACAAGCCGTCGAAACATCGGTTTGATTCAATGAAAAAGAAAATAAACCATACAAAAATAATAAAGTGATTTCCAAAGAATTTTGAGCTTCAAAGTCGCCGATAAAATGCTCTGAAAAGTATATTTTTTGGAGTAGAATTTATTATTAGTCTTCAAAAGAGTTACAACCTAGTTGAAAGACTCAGAATTCTTGTAAAGTCCCATAACTAACAAAATCTATGATAGAATCTGTCTTAAAACCTCTCCGAAAATAGTAGAAATCCCTAAAATATATTTGACAAGAATGACAAAATAAATGCAGCTTTAATGACAACCAACATTCGCCTTAGGTTACAACAATGACAAAGAAGATGACAACGACAATTTTTTTATTTTTATCCCAACCTATGACTAGCAGAAATATTTTCTGAAGCTTTTTTAAAGAGTATGAAATAAAATCGTCAAATGAATGTTCTTTTATTTTTTGCAAAAGTGAAAATGGCTTTTCCCATTGAATCGCTGCTGACATTGCTGGCAAAAAAAAATAAAGAAAACAGGAACCAGACGGGAAACTTTTGATAAGTTTTTGCAGTGCCAAATGGAAGGTGAACGGAATTGAATATAAAAACTAATGCAGACGCCCCCACTGAGTCTCGCACAAATGGCCACAGCTGCTGTTCATCGAAGTTATCAATAGAAAGGCAACAAAAATTGAAATCACTTCGGAAAGGACTCGGAACATAAATATGAAAGTGCTTTAAGCTAGCACTTATTATTTTATATACCCGAAAGGCTCTCCGGCAGAAGCCTTTTAATTATGCGGCTCACGCAAAATATCTGTTGCCCTTTTTTCGGTGGCATTACGGCCAGGCCTTGTCAATGTTTGTGACAGTTTCCATTTTTCCGTTTGATTTTGTTCTCCCGCTGCGAGCTCTTTTAAAGGCTTGGCTATTTAAATATTTATCTTTATTTATTTGGGTCCATTTGTCTGGGCTGTGTCTCCGCGCGCGGTTGTAAGGTTATAAATAAGCCGGCAACTAACTGGCTTTTGGCTTGCTCTTGCGGCCTTTATTGCCAGCTCATTTTCGTGACTCAATTGTTCTTTGTTGGCCGGTCCTGTCCCTTTGAATTGGTCAATTAATATTAATGAAATGCCCCCCTCCTCCTTCACGCTCATAAGCATTTTACCTGGCCCCAGGAATAAATTATGCTTCCCTTTTGAGTTCCTGGCGCTCCACATACGTCTGCAAATTTTGGTAAGCCCACAAACAGAAACGCAACTTAAAATGTGGCCCTACGGCGGTTGGCGAATTAAGTTGTAATAAGTCAATTTATCAGTTTTATTTTTGGCTTACACATGTAAGCCACAGCCGCGGGGGCATCAATCAAATTATGTTTGCCGAGCGGCAGGCGTAAAATTAAATGAAATGCAGCCAACGCGTCGTATACGCAACGCGGTGGCCGAGAGAGTCACTTTACTTGACTCGATTGCGTGTGCTTGTGTTTTATGGCTATATGGCCATAAAAGGCGCACAGGCCGAGAAGGCCGAAACGATATTTTATATTTGTTTATTGTTCTGCCTTCGAAAATATTCGAAGTGAGAGGGCGGGTGAGTCACTTGAATAGATTTACAACACATTGCACTGACACATATTGCCGGCTCGTCAGACAGTCCTCTGGCTCGGTCTATGAAGCTTAATTAAATTAGCGCCAGAAGGCGACGGGCCACGAACACAGATAAACGGAAAGCCGAGATGACAGGATACCAGCAACACTCATACAACAGAGATTGTGTTAAAAAAAAAAACAAAGGAAACGCCAAGGAAAGGAGCTTGTCACTGCCACGTCGTGTGTGGTGCTGTGAAATAAAATAAATTTTTGCAATTTCGTAAGTTTTATGCGCACATTTGCAAAATTTGTTTATGCTGCGATGTCGGCGGCGGGCGGTGTGAGAGGTCATAGAACAAATGGGCCATGACGTGGCCACCATTCCGAAAAAAGGGGAAAGCCCAGGGGATGGGTTCGGTTGAGTATTCAAATGGCCCCCCGGAGTGCGTAGGCATCCACCGACGCGCCACAATGACGTTGGCAACATTTTGCTTTCCCTGCGATCGCTGTGCGCTGAAACATAAATTCAATTTGTTTCGCCAGCAGAAAGAAACGTTGAAGGGTTAACTTGGCGGGGAAAAATATGGAAAATTGCTGCTGGCCTCAAAGCTCAAGGAGCAGGGGCAGAATGGCGAGGAAAAACGTTTATATGAAATTGCATGCAAAATTAAAGCAACCGCCATGGCGAAAGCCAAAACGAAAACGCATGAATCCTTTGTCAAGTTCAACTGGATGACCTTGGACGTGATGCGCCTCAAGGAGTCTTCTCCTCCGCCAAGTGCAACCTGCCTTTGGTTGTGGCGGTGTGTGTGTATGTTGAGACAATGGCAGCATAAATGCTTCAACAGTGCTTTAAGCCTCTGCCACACTGCCTTGCAATGTCAAAAGTCAAAAGTGCATTAAAATAATTGCACTTGTTTAGGCGGCACTCGGCCAATGCCAGCCAACATTTCTGATTTATAATCGCGTACCAATACCAAGTCAGGTGAAGCTCCGTTTTTTAAACACTAACAAAAAGTATGGGATATAAAATGACAAGCAAAAAATCCCAACATTAATTTGAGTCAAAAATGGAATTGCTTATTTAACATTTATAAAACGGTTTTCATGTTCGATATAATAAGAGATGCTTTAACACGAACCACAACTGTCAAAACTAATTCATGTAAGTAAAGGATTAATAAATAGTGGGGCTCAAATATTATTCTTTGTAAAATGTTAATTCCTTCTAAGTACTTCAAAGCTTTAAGTGAAAATGTTTATAAAAATAGATAGCTATATAATAACCTATCAATCTTGTAAAATATTTTAATAATCCCCTTTTTAACGTTTTCAAAATACATTTTCCTAAATAAACCTAATAAACCTAATTTTTCCTGTAGTGTATGCCTAGAGCAAGCATCGTGTTTCCGCCTTCAACTGCACTTAAACTTGATTTCTGTGTATCTTTTGTCTTAGTTCTGGGACAAGAAAGCGTCTGGGCCTCATTGTTGCCCCACATGAATGGAAGATTTATAGCAAGTGTGTGTTTGGGTGTGCGTGCGTGGGTGGGTGCAACCTCGACACAGAAGCCACTGGGCTGACCTTCTCCCTGGTCCGCTTCCTGGCCCAGCTTGTTGCATGCTTCTCGTTTGACTTTTACGAGAAAGGTTTTTAAAGCTTACACAAAGATGTTTATTCGCCTGTCGCTTCGGGTCTTTTTATATTCACGTATCGCCACAAAAGACATATTTTAATATGCCCAAGAACGTGCGACAGAGATTAATGAAATTCCAGTCTTAAAGACTCGTCTTTTTTGGGTAAGTGAATTCGGTTTGTTCCACAATGATTCACAATTTGTGGCGCAGAGCGAGAGCCAAAAAACCCTGCCATTACTAGGAATGCATATTTTGGGAATTTCGTCAGGCCGAAATGAAATTTCCCGGAAATATTGAAAATTCAAATTGGGTAATCAGCCATAATGGCAGGCAGGCTGTTTTGTTTGTCATTTATTGTTCCTACTACGAAGAGTACATTAGGAATTCGTGAGCTATTTGAATTGACTTCCTGTTGAGGTTTATTTTGATAACGACGGGCTCTGTTTATTTAAATTCGATTGGAAATGTGTTTTTGCCAAAAAGAAGTTCACGGGCAGTGGAGGCGCCACCTCGTTCCATTTTATGACTGCCCATTTTGCGGTTTGTTTATCCAAGAAATTTATTTCGAGATTCGTTATTGTTTCTGGTTCTGTTTAGCTTAATTACCCCTACATCTCATTCATATTTAATGTATCGGAAACTTTTCCCACTCCGTGCCGAATGCGAGTGGTTTTAGAACCTCTTTGAGTGCTCGGTTAATGATTTTTATTGAAATCGGCATAGTTTTCGCATGGCTTCCTCCATAAACTCATAGTTCGGAGGCAAAAGTTTTTCCCTGGCTATTTGCTCTGCCCAGATTGATTAGGCGATTGATGGATGAAACGAAAATGACTTCACTATGTGGTAATTGATTGACTTGGCCAATTTGTGTCAAGTTTAGAGCGGTAAGAGTCCGGCCTAATTAGTGGCCAGGGTAATAAGCCCCCTTTGGAAACGGAATTCCAACACAACGCAGAGGTCGTCGGACATCAAAAGGCGCAGTCCTTTTTTTAATCAGCAAACTCATTAGCATCGTCCGCTAACTAAATACAAATTAAAGAAACAGCATCCACAGCTGGTAGGGCCCGCTTTCCCCCTTTTCCAGCCGGCTGCTGGGTGAAAACTTTTCACTCGGCAGCCGTCAAGTTGATGTAATGAAAAAGTTGCAGCGTTTCTCTACAATATTTCCCATCTCATATCACATGACGTGGACACGCAAGCGTAAAGCCTTCAAAACAACGAGCACTTCTGCACAGGGCGCTAATTAGTTTCGAGTTGGAATCTAAATAAAAAATATATACGTACTATATATACAAAAAAAAAAACTCGGAATATACGCAACGTTGGTTTGCGACCATGGGGTATTATTATAATTTTCGAAGCAAACTGCCTGAAAACGGAAACAGCTAAATAGAAATGAGAGGTTTTTTGCCGAATGCCGACACAAAAGCCCAAAGCTCAGGAAATAATACAAACAAAAAATAAATAAACACTTTCAGCGGAAAGCGGCCACGCCTTCCGCCCGTCTTAGTTCGCCCTGCCACCGCCGGAAAAGCGAGGAGGAAAAGCCGAACAATGGAACTAGGGAAAGCCCCGTGTGAGTGAGCCAAAGGGTTTTCTTGGCCGGGAAGTCAGTGCAGCTCATTATAAAATAGCCAAAGTTTATCCAAAAAAAGTCCTGGTTTCGGGAATGGGGCGAACGGGTCAAAGGTGCCCGATTCGGTCTCGAAAAATTCACTTTGAGGCCCAGAAAGAAATTTTAATGATGCATATAAAAACCCGGCGACGGCAAATGAATAAATAATTTATGCGTGAGGGTCCTAAACACTCGAGTGGTTGCCATCAGGGAGCAGAGGACCACATTATTTGCGAGTTTACTCAGCTCCTTTCGCTTTTATTTTATTTCATTTTTTTTACACATTTTCCACACGTATCAAATTTTATCTCTCTATTACCTGGCAGTAGGGCTTGATTTAGGGGCCATAGTGGTGGCCCAGCAAGGAGAGAGGTAAGGGTTGAGAAGCCGTAGCGCAACCCCTGAACTTGCTAGTCCGCTGGGTTCTGTTTGCTTATCACCTGGTTGCTCTCGCAAACAAAGTGGAAAACGATTGCTGGCTCAATGTTTGCACATTTGGCACGATTCAATCTCACAGAAATTGCCCAACTGCATGCAGATTTCAAGGGGTATCGTATCGTTAATTTATTCGGCTTTTCTTTTTGGCGGCCACCTTTGCGAGAAAATTGATGAAACATAAATAGCATACTTCTCTTGGGTTACCATTTCTTAATGGATATTTATCTTCAAGAGAAATAAAATAAAGTGTTGATCTTTAGATAGTATTACTAGAAGTACTATTACTATTAATACCCATTACAGATACCTGGGTGGTTACTATCTCTTCGTATATTTTTGTATTTATTATCCCATAAAGCAATCATTGCAAGGTTGACTTCGACTCCTTAACCTCAAGCTATTCTTCATCCCCTTTTTTAAACATCTCAAGCAACTAATATTTATAATAATCCCAACATTTTTCAAAGTTCGTTCCGGAGGTAAACGGAGGGTGGACCTTTCTCAAAGTTGACACTTGTCAGCGACAGGAGTGTTGCAAGTACGGAAATTGGAAAGTTGGTCCCGACATTGACTCCAATTTAGTTGAGGAGCAGCTGAGCACCCTTTTGTCATAACTGCCATAGACACATCTATCTTTCACAATCTCGGCCTTTCTTAGGCACCTCCTCCTCCCATTTTTCCAGTATCTACAGGGAGTGTGTGTAGGCGGGCTTTTATTGCAGCAATGCAAACAATTCGAGGGAGAGCAGGTTGTAAATCCCTCAACAATTGCCTGCCTCCGATTCGTTTTGCAACCTTTCGCAGCACACACAGAATGTTATCATGTGTCCTGTGGAAGGACGTTCCAAGGAAAAGCATTCAGGGTCAGCGATTAGGAAATTGTAGATGCTGTGGGTGGAAAACTAATAACGCATCTATATCAAAGGGCGGGGGATGAATGTGAATTCATTTTTATGTTTTCCATTCAATGCAAATAATCTCTGCTTTTCAGAAAAACTAATTTTGTGGTAAATTCCAGAAACTATAGATGGTTCATGAACATAAATACAATTTGTTGCAGCACTGCAATGTGAATCACTCCCTGGTTTTGTCATTATCAATCAAGTCCCCAAGTCGATTACCCTCCCTTTGACTTTTAAATAACCCAGAAATTTATCTTTAAATACAACCCAAATATCTCAAGTGTGCACAACCAGAGCCACGGCAATTTCAAAGAATATGCAAATCGAGTTCCATTTAAATATTTACGTCTTGCTGCCAGACAGGGCTATCTCTCAATTGATTTGTAATTCACTCTTGTCGTACAATTCCCGCTTATCGCCGGGACTGGGAGTTGGGAGTAACCTTTTGACACCGAAAACGAGATGCTTAAGCAAAAGTAAATATTCAAAACTAAAAGCACCGAATCGAAGCGATAAAGCGGAAACACAAAGCCGTAATCAGAGCTATCCGGAAAAGTGCGCGCGTTGCTGGGAAAGTATGTTTGGGGGCCTGGCACACGGTGCGATTAAGGACGCGATTCGACTGTAGAAGCTGGCTGATTTTGAAGAAAGTTGGCTAAAAACTGCTGGCTGCAAAGCGAACTGCGTGAGGGCGGCACGGCCGACAGAAATCGACTGAACGGACTCGGCCAGTGGCACGGCACTTTTAAGAGAAAATCTGCTCCGGCTCGGGAAAATTTGGGAGAGAAAGCTTTTCCCCAACTTATCAGCTCGAGGTCTTGAGGCGGCAATACAAGTGAAATAAATCAAATTGAATTTATGATTTCTGTTTTTTCCTTTTCATATTATTCCTGTTTTTTTCTTGGATTTATTCTGAAGTGCCTCCTTGGAGTTGTGGGCGCAGGATTTCATTTCGATTCGGATAACGCGGCTCATTGGGCCGCAGACTCTGTTCTGTTTGTTCGAGTGGCCACCTTGAGGCACTCGAGACACCTGCCGCCAGGTGGCAGCTGGAAGACGGTGGATGGCAGTTGGCAGATGGAAGCCAAAAGCTGACAGGTGAGAATCTTGTTTGACTTTGGCTTCCGCTCATTATGCCGCCAGCCCGGCTGTCTGGCAGTTGTAACCCAAAAATTTGTTTGCTCCTTGGAAGGATAATTACCGGGCCCGCCTGTCTGCTAATTTAAATTGCCCTTAACTTCGGGGTGCTTAATTTTCGATTTCATTTAATTTGGCGAAAATCTCATTAGAGCAACGCGACTTGACAAGATAAATGTGCGAATGGGCTCGGAGATGCTTTGACCTGTGCCCCGGGCACTGGCTTTCGACTTCTTTCCGTCTCGGGCCCCCTCCATTGATATATCCCCAAGTCAGCGATTTATTTGGGGCCAAACAATAGCCGGATAGCCGCGAAACCCAGTGAACATTTGCCTCGCACTCTTGCGGGCTGATAAGAGCTGTTCTTTTGGCCAAAGTGATAACATGGCCAACGGGGAGGAGCGCAGGCGCGAGCTTTCGCGAGAAGAGAGTGAAAGTTCTAATCTGTTGGCTGAACTGATAAGGACGTGCCGCTGCCTGCATCTGTGGCTTCAATTGTCTTTAATCGCTGCTCAAACGTCGATGATGATGTCCTGGCCGGGGCTGCAGGGGTCGAGGTGGCATGTTCTGGGGCGGGGGAGCTAGCTGGGGGACCTTTAACGAATTGTCATTGATTTCTTTTGAAATGGCGCCGCTTTTGTTTGCCTTCGCTTCTGCCACATTAGGCAGCTGAGCAGCAACGAGGCTTCCCCAATTTCCCGCTGATTACTGCAACTCCTGGCTCCTGGTTATCGGGCCATGATCACAAATTGAATTTGCTCCGGCGTCGCCAGATTGTCCCAAACAATTATGGGCGCATTTAATTAATAAGTTTGCAGCCATAACAAAGGCCAGGCCCAGTGACTTGGTCTGCAGAAGGGGCTGCCCAGAATCTGCCATTGTTGTTGCTCCGAAGCAATTAAGACATTGTCTTCCACGAACTCAACCTCGCTTGACCCCAAAACTTTTTAATAATTTGGCTTTTGAAAAATGAGCATCGGAAAATGCAAAACCCGAGACTCAAAGAAAATATTTAAAAAACTGTCGCACAAAGAGTTGCAACGGAAAAAGGGAGGACAAATAAAAAGAGGAAAGCCCGGCCGTCGGGGGGCGTGGCTGGGTGCCGGATTGTTTCCTTCCTGTCGGAGGATGGTCATTAAATTTTTTTCCCATCGCCTTTGGCAGTCAATACATATATTGTAGCGTACATAAATAATGAGCTCAGTTGTTGTTTGGCCAGATTTGCGAATGTTCTTCGACAGTTTCAATTATTTATTTACCAACCCGTTTCGAGTACAGTAAGCCCTCGTGCAGGATAGAGCGGAACCCTTCAGACTGAGACAATTAGCGCTAAAGGTGAGTGGCTATGCTCGAGTTACTGCAAGAGATCCTGTTCAGGGTAAACCTGTGCTTTGTGTTCTATGCAAGGTAAAGATACTTAGATACAAGATAAAGACAGTTGGGAGTACTATTCAATTTGTAAGTGTAATTTGTAAAATGTGTAAAGTATAATATTTTGTTAGTTCACTTTATATATTTTGAGTATTTAAATGGCTATATCAAGCCTTGGATACTCGATGGTAATTTCATATGAGTTCATATTACACACTAAGACTTGTCTTCCGGAAACACCATTACTTGCACCTATATATATTTTAATTTTCTATTAAAAATAACAAACATAAACTCACCTGCATAGAACAAAGGCAGCAGATTGAAGATGATAACCAGCGGAAATATAGAGCGTGCAAACTTTTGCATATCCGTGAAGATGCCGTCTCCCGGAGCCGTTGAAGTGAAAGCATCAGAGTCCCTTGCGGCACCTTGTTGTTGAAGGAGTCTTCGTTGCGCTTGTTGTTGTTTTGGTTGTGGCTGTTGCTGTTTTTGTTGATTGGTAGAGTCTTGACGGACTTTGGAAGATAGACGTGATAGGCAAGTGCTCGTGGTGGGGCGGCAATCCTGCTCCGAAATCCCTGTAGTAGCAGCAACAGTAGAGGCAATGCATTGCTGTTGCTCAGTAGCAGTAGCAGCATGAGTATTGCAGGTTGCAGCAGAACTGCTGGATGCCAATGGATGTTGCATCCTTGGGTGCTTGGTAGCGATCTCATCTGTGGTCCTTCTTGGCCATTTTGTTGTTGCACTCGCTGGTGCATCATCTGTTGCTGGTTTTGATGTTGCTGCTGTTGATGTTGCTGCAGTGGCTGCTGGTGGCGTTGCTGCCGCTGCTCCAGTTGTTGTTTCGGGCCATGGTGTTGCTCCTCCTCCGACTGCTCCGGTTGATGTTGCTGCCACCGATTCGCTTTGTGTTTGTGTGTGCCACAGAAACGTATCGTTTTGAAATTGCTTCCGCTTGTTGTTTGTGTGCTTTTGTTGTTGCTGTTGTTGTTGTAAAAGTTGGCGTGTCGTTGTTGTTGAAGAAATTGTTGTTGGTGTGTTATAGAAATGTCGTATCTGTGCTGAGGCCATGTTGTGCCCTAAAATGAGATTTCAAAAGCCAAAAAGGACGTAAAACAAACATTAAAATGCAATAAGTTTATAGTGATGTCAAAAGGAAAGGACACAAAGGATAGAGTTGACCAGTTCGGATAATCCAATCGCTTTGATTATCGATTTCGAAGGATTACCCGCCACAGGAAACAAAAAACATTGCGAACCATTTCGGGTTCTTGTCGTTTTAATCAATTTCCACTGGCACTCCCATTCTGTTAATGCCCCTGCCGGCGGACAGTCCTTTTTTTTGGGTTCCGTTTTTTTCAAGCTACAAACAAATCCCCAACTCCTTTTTTCAGAAGGGTTCCTTTAGTTGGTTTTTTCTCTTCAAGGTTTGTTTAAATTTTATTCATTTTTCAAGGGAAGTCAACAGATAAACAGTTAAAGTTTTTAGCAAATAGACTATTTGTTTTTTAGTATGCTATAAACAAAAATATACAATTTTTGTTTTAACTAATAGGGCCATGAAGTTCTCACATTAAGTAGACGCCGTGTATTATGGCATGTAACGTATATATAATTTATAGCATACCCTTTGGAGCTTTCAGTGTTTGTTGTATCTTGTAAAGCCGGTAAAGCTTTGACACTAAAGCTTACGGCAGGATTGTAAACCCTACACTGCGTATACGTAACTTTACTGTAACTGGAGAACGAAAGCTCTTACATCCATGTAAATGTAAATGTAAGTAAAAAGCATGCCAGTATACACTCCTATGTACATACCAAAAAGGATAAACTCGCGTAACAAGAAATGATAACAAGTTCCTTACTTTTTCTAATATGTAACACTTTTTTAGTTAAAGGAAACACAGGCAGATCCCTTTAATCCTTAGAGGATGAGCCTCTTGGTCTGTGCCCAAAACACATTCCCCATTTGCAAGCCATAAAAATATGTGGCATAATCATAAATAACCTAACAAGTACACTAGATAAGCGCTTGGCACAAATGCCACGCCCATTGGGTCAGGCCGGGCATTTATCAAATTTCCGCCACTCGAATTGTTTTTTTGGCCGCAATAACAGACGCCGACTGAAGGGGCTGCTCTGTTGCTTTTGCTGGCCTTGTTGTTTCGGCTTCTATCATTGTTGTTTCTGTAGTGATTACAGACGCTGATAATAAAGTAAAAATTGCAACAATGAACGCATAGGCATCCTGTCTCTGGCAGTCGCCAGGACAGGCGAGCAACGCCCACACGTAGCACTGAGCCATAAAGTGCTCGTAATCAACGTGAAACTGCGACGCACGCACACACGTTTCGACTCTTCGATGCACTGAGAAAAATGTAAGGACTAAAATGAGAATCTTATGTTGAAGGCAGAGGGTTATCTTGTGATAATAATTTTTATTATTAGCACACCTTAGTAAAAAGAAAATTTTTGTCCTTTTTAATACTGAAACATTTTTTTCAGTGTCTGCCCCTAACCGAATTTCGGTCACCGGTGGCTGTGCCGTAAACTGGCCGCTGGTCGGTGGCTTTCCCATTTCGCCAACGAAAATTGTCTGCAATGCTGCACTAATGTCATCAGGGCGTATGCGTAACTAGGTGAATGTCGAGTGCGGAAGCTACCGGAGTTGGATGGCCGGACTCTTCCGGCCGAGGGGGATAACCGGGGGAAGGGGATAACCGGCTGGCTGAGTGGTGTTTTCTGTTACGTTTCAGCTGTATCCATTAATTCCGGGCAGCTGGCAGCAAAGGATGTGTGCTCATGTGTGTGTGTCTGTATCCTGCTGAATAATTAAGGAGACTGGCTGGTTGGCTGACTCAGCTGCCTCAGCTGCCTCGACTGCCTGCCTGGTGGAACTTCGCTGAGTTGTCAACGTTGCGAATGCGAATGCAGAACCATGGATGGGTGGCCACATAATTGGAAATTATTTGCTGCACCATGACACAACTATAAAATGCTAATTGCAGTCAAAAGTAATGGGTCACCGCAACAGTAACAAACATGGCCAAATTGCAACTGGGTTTTTCTGCCTTTGTCTTCGGGTGCTAGGTAATGTTTATTCAAATAGTTTCTCTATTTTCACGTACAGACACCTGTGTAACTGTGGCTGCGGTTGACCTGTTTCTGTTTTTCTCGCAATTAGTCAGCTTGTTCGGTCTCGGGATACTTTGACCCGTATCCTTGTGGTCCTGGTAATTGTGCACTTGGCCGGGCAGTTTAATGAGTGAGCTACACTCTCCGGTCTCTGCTTTCAGTTCAAAAGACAGCGAATGCGAAAATAATAAAGCCGAGAAAAAATTAAAAGCCAGCCGAAGCCAATTAGAAGCGACTAAAGAGCAGGAACCACTTCAAAGAGGGCAAAAAATGGCAAAAGTGGCAAATAAAAAGAGGCCAGCCGCAACGAGACAGCCCTTCTATTTAGCAGCGATGGTCTTTAGGGATATTTTGCAGAGAGTATATCAAAGGGCATGCCATCTATTAGAACTCTTTCGTGGCGGGATTCCCATACAATAGTTTTTAATAATTTTAATAATATTGATGATTTTTACAAGTTTTCAGTCTTGGTTTTTCCAACATAATATTCTCCAAAGTCAGCTGCTCTTGGGAAGCCCCAAAAACTCCAAAATAGTTATTAGACCCTTGGCAAGGGCCACAACCGCCAAATGGGTGGCTGAAACAAATGGCGCTTGCAACAGCAGCACAAAAAGCTCCCATCCCGAGCAGTGGCATCGTCATCATCAAAGGCAGAGGCAGCACAAAAAAGGCACTTGAATGCCGCGAGTTGGTGGCATAAATTTCGCCATTCGGGTATTTTGTATCTGCAACTCTCTACTCCAGATTCAGAATATACATAAGCCTCCATGGGACTACAACAAGATGCATTCTCTGGGTTGATTAACACTCTGTTTGAGTTTAATTTTTAAAGTTTTTTGTGTAAATATGTCAAAAGCACCAACAAAGGCGCTGTCACACGTTCTGTGCTCATGCATTTTGTTGCATATTTTGTGGGGCGCGGCGTGCCTTTGCCTTTAGTTGGGTGGTGTGGGGTGCCAAGGGAACTTCATCATCGTTGTGGCCCCAACGTCAACGCAGCGCAGCTGGTGGAATGGAAATTAGCCAGCGCCACAGCCGCAGCCACATCCAGAGCCAGAGCCAGTACCAGTACCAGAGATAGAACCTTGGCTCGGTGCAACCGCAGTGACAAATTGCAATTTAAATTCGGCTTTTGATGGTGCACCGAGCTTAAAGGGTGTGCGTGCGTGTGCTCATTACGAGTCACAATTATTTGTAGTTTTTAATTAGAAAACTTAGCTCGTCTGTGTCTATTTCTGCTACCCTCTTGAGTGCAGCAAGTAGCACTGCAGCGGCCACTCCAGCGCATCAAAATCATTCCATGAATATGCAATGCGCTTGTTAATAGTTCTGGGCATATGCGGCGTATACGCAATGAATGATTTATGCGCATTTCCGACTATGTGTGTATGTGTGTGCGAGTAAACACACACGTACGGGGATATGTGTGAAATCCTAAACAGAAAGATGCATTTGAAATTAATCAGCCGTGAGCCAAACTTGTTGAGCTAAGCTCTATGGCAAACAAAAGTGGTTTTTGCTTATGAGGCGATAAATTGGCTTGCCACAGAATCTTAATACTAAGGACTTAAGCATTTTATGCATTTTTAATTCTATTATAGGTCCCGTAACTTACCATATCGTCTGCATTTAGAGCGTTAGGGTACAACACGTCCTAATCACGAAATCTTCTGAGTTTCTGCAACGGGAAGAGCGTTGGGAAATGTTACTTACAAGGTGACAGACGGGTGGGACTTGGGTTTTAGACTAGTTTCGTTTCTGGCATGCAGTTTTTGTTTTTCCTGAAAGGAACACAACCAAAAGCCGGGCGGACTTAAGCAAAAGTTACGGGCCTTACATTTGCAACTGCAGCATTAATACGACTTCAACAGAAAGTTGCAAACTTTGCCTCCGTGGCGTGGGCGTGTCGGAAAGATTGCAAAGTACACACCCAATAAAAAACAGAGGGAACTTTGCAGCAAATCAATTTTGGAGCAAACTAAATTAAACAACGACAAGCAAAAGCAGCTGCCAAATAGATAAAAATGCCAAACACACGTGCCAAAAGGGGTGGTGTGGCACGACGCCCGGGGCAAGGAGGAGTGGCAACAACAAGACAAGACAAGCGAAGCCGCAAACAAATTGTAAAAAAATGTTGAGAGGAAAGCAAGGCATTGGCAGCGCCTTGAGTCGAGTCCCAGAGCAATTTATCATCTCTATGTTTAAAATTTATTACATTTATTTTATGTTGTTTTTGTGCGTTCCGTATTTTTTGGTCGTTTCCTTTTTGTTTACTTTTAACTGTTCGCCCTGCCGTTGGCTTCTAGCGTCCTAGCCCCTCCCCCAGCCCCTAGCCCTTTTCGGCGAGGCAGACACTTTAAGAGCCAAGTCGAGTGGATAAAGTGGCGAAGGCGGCACAGACGGCCCAGGCTTCTGCCGCTGTCAGTTGAGTTATAGCGCTCGACTTGGCCCCACTCGGCTCTTGTAATTGAATTTATCGCTGTAGCAATATTCATCAACGTCAGTGCTAGTGTTGGACTCAGTGCAAGGAGCAGTTAGAAGCCGTAAGGAGCAGCCAGGAGCCGAGGAGCAGGCCTTCAGCTGGTGTCGAAGACGTTACAAATGCCTGGCGATCAAATTGAAGTGCCAAAGATTATGTTCTCGCCTGCAATTGCGCATACGCACCGTGTACCGACGCTCTGCAAATTGAATTGAATGTCAACCATAGAGGACCGTAATCCACCCAGCCAGCCCATCCATTCCCCCGCAACGCCCACAACCGTCCCGAGTAAGCCCGTATCTCTCATCCGCAGAGGGCAGCAGTGCCAAATTGCTTTCGATATCAATTTCCTGGCAAAGCTTTGTTTCTCTGCCAGTCCCGGCCGCAGCTGCAGCGAAATCCGATTAGAATTCCTGCATAGCCCCTCCGGTTGCCCCTAACTTTTCCCTCCATCCCCTAATCCCCTTTCCGCCCATTGCCCTGTAGTCCTGTGTGTCAAAATCAAATTGTTTACGATTGCCACTGTTGTTGCAGCACAAACCAATGAAGTTTAGTTTCGGGAATTGCCTTTTGTAATACCCCTTGGAAATATATTCCAGATTTTCTGTTAAAATTAAAATTTTAAAACAAAACAACGAAGAGAGCCGCATTATTCACGTTATATATAATTAAACACCCGAAACTTACTTATTATTTAAAATGCAATGCACCTTGTCAACCTATAACCTGTAATACCTCTGAACCTCTTCAAGTTCACTGGGTATGAAAAGCCAAAAAGTGGAAAGCCAAATACCAACGTAATTCCATTGCAATGCAAAAATCAATGGCTCAGCGGAAGTGGCTGTTGGATGGACCGGGACCCGGTCCTGGGCCTGGACGGGTCAGAACCCGAAACAGTTTTTCGATTCGCCCTGCTGGTGGAATAATAATGACGAAGTTGACTGCACATAAAATATGCATATGCTGCAGTGCCCCACAACCAAAACCGAAACCCAACCGAATCCGAACTCGATTTACCGCCAGGACGAGGCAATTACCCGCTGCCAGGACTAATGAATCCAATGCCAGTCAGCGAATTGAATCAACTTTTTGCGCAACTATACACGGCAGGTTCTGCGTATTCAATATGGAATCCTGCTAATTAATAGAAACGATTTGATAAATCATTGAATTATGTGAAATGTCCTGTAAAGCAACCAAAGATATGGTCCTAATTGACACCCTTGGCAGCTACCTGTCAGGCTAATGAATCAAAGACAAAACTGCACCGAGCCCCGTAGCAATATGTAAATCAAATCCCGAATCAAGAGCCAAATGCATGTCGATTGCAGCTGTCAGTTGCAGCAGCTGCCGGACAAGCGGGAAGTGGCAAGTGGCACAGGCAATGTGGCAGCGAATGATAAATGAAGCCCCGTAATGAGCGTTATTTGGGCGACAGTGTCACTCCCATTGACCATCGATTTATACGGGCGATTAGGGCAAAAAGCGGCCTATAGTGCCGATTCCCTACGCATCCTGATTTCATTGTTTTTTATTTCGTCCTTGGTCAGCTGACAGAGCGTATGACAGGCGTTGTCCAATTGAAAATGAAACTGAAGCCCCGTAAAGACAAGTGCGTGCTGCCGTGTGTGTGCAAGTGACATATGGGTTTGTGTGCATGTCCTGGGTGCTTGTCTGTCCTTGACAGTCGGCATAATCAATCCATTCCATCCTGACACCATGTCCTTTGTGCCGAGCATTCGTGAAAATTGAAAAATGAAAGGAAAAGAATAGTAGTTTGCACTATTCCCTCCGCCGGCTGGATGACACCGGAATCCTGAGCAAAGGACGAAGGCACGAGTGATATATGCTGTTGGCCACCGTTGCCACCGCGCCTGCAACATAAATTATCAAAGTGCAGGTTGCAAATTGCTTGGCCTTCAGCCTGTGGCACGGAATGTGCACATAATTCCAAATTTATTACGAATTTACGTGTCGTGCGATATGAAAGGGAATACCCAAAACATTTCAGAATAAGTGCTTCTCGCTCGGAGAGGTCGAACCATGCCTGGTGGCTGGTATTTCCTGTGTTGTTTGCACTGAAACCCAAATAGGTTTTCCTGACGATGATAACCCTTAAGAGGTAATTTATTTCTAAGACTCCTGTCAACAAATTCAGAATAGGATATCCCCACTGCACCTTCCAATTTGGGGAACTTGTAAAAATGTTTTCTCTTTCGTTTCCTGCGGTTTTTGTTTTCAGTGTCTGGAAACTGCACGGCTTCCTCATGTTCAGGTATCCATGGCACGTTGGGGGCGTGTGTCACATGCAAAGCAGGTGACACCCATACACGCCCCTGGACTCGTTACCGCTCAAGACGCCCCGGCCTGCAGCATCCCGCAGCGGAGAGGCGGCCAATGCTTTTGTGTCAACTTCCAGGACGGGTGTGACCACGCCCAGGTGCCGCACCCTCGTTTGTTGGTCTCTAGTCCCTAGACCGCCCCTTGCCTCGTCTCGATTAAATGCATCATTTCCCCACATTTCAGATGCAGCAACATCACCTAAAAGGATCTGAAAGGAGCCACAGGAGTCGAGGTCACCGCATTTGCCATCCTCATTGCGCCTGGCCAACATGATGCCCAGCGGGCTAAGCTATACGTTCCCGTCTTTATCACTGTACACTCTAAAATATGAAATAAAATCTTGAGGAAATTGGTTTTTATGCATGAGTAAAGGATTAAGTAAAATATATCCAAAGAATAAACAATTTAAAGTCAAGGTTTTTTTAAAATTAAACATTTCCCCACTTTCTGACAGTGCAACCAGTAAAGAATGTTGTGCATTTGTGTTTGGCTTTGTGGCGCTGCTCAGCGCTGTCCTCGCTCCTGCTGGGTCCTGTGCTATGCTAACAATCTTGTACTTGGGAGCCCGCTTGAGTTTAACTATCGGCGCTGTTGTAGCCGCTGTCATTGCCATTTTGCCGTTGTCCCCGGTAATGTTACACGGCTTTTTATACTCCTCGGAGGCAACGGCAGCAGCAACGGCAAAGGACGACGACAACGCCAACAATAAAGCAGGTGAAGGATTCACATAAAAGTTGTAAAACTGATTTTGGCCAAGGCACATACGTATGAACTCATATAGGGATTGACACGACAGGGCACAAGGATATTAAAAATCAAATCAAATTCCTGCTTAAAATTTAAGGCGCTAGGGGATGACATGAAAATGATATCTCTTGATGGCTCCCAGAAAACTTTTAATCCTCCTGATTGAGAGTAAACTATGGCAGAGAGCTATTGACAGGATTCGTCAGGACATGATGACTAAACACTCCTATTCCTGGGGTTACACAACCAGAGGAGAGCAGTCCAAAGGTGCCTATAAATCAATCTAGTTCTTGGCACTTGGATCGATGCACTGCCGCTCCTGCCGTTTCGGCCATCAAATTACCATTTTTGGGCCAGGCAAATATGGCCAATTCCTTTGTGCTAAGATTCTATTTGCTGCCGATTCAATAAGCTTTTTTCTCTACGAGCCTCTGCGAGTCCTCCGGCTATTTGGCAAGTCTGAGCTGCATTTCATATCAGTTGATTAGTGGCGGCGAGAAAGTGGAAAAAGCGAGCACAATGGGGCCGCTGCCGAGGAGAAACTTTAATAATGTCCGGGACAGGATGGTCGGACCGAGGGACTGATGGCGGACAGACTGCAAATGAAATGTGAGACGCCAAATTAGTGCCGAGCAATTAGACGGCAGCCAAATTGAAAGCAAATGAAACGCCAGGACCGAGGCTGAAGGACGAAGAACCTAGAACGGAACCTTACAAAAGCCAAGATCCCGACTCGAGCAATTAGCCGCGACACCCAGAGCCCATTTTAGTTCTCCATTCCCTCAATGGTGCTGGAGTGGAATGGTTTTACATTCCGCGTTCGCATTCGCATTTTCGCATTTTAGCATTTTAACATTTTCTTGGTTTTTGTTTCTGTACTCACGTTTATGCTAGTTGCATCGCATGGCATTTGCTGTTCCAGTTGGGCCATGTTCTTTTCCCGGCTACATTTTCAGTTAATTGCTTCAGCTGGGCGACGATGACGAGATTCTCTTCTGAGCGCTGCAACGAAACCATAGAAAGCGGGAATGAGGTTACTGAGTTCTAAGCCGGTGTTTTTCATAAGTAATTGCACTCGTAGGAAATAATATTTTAAGAGGATGTTGGGCTAGAAATAATTAAAAAAGAGGAGTAAGAGGTAACTGCATTCATACAGAAAATATTGAGATGCAATATTAATTTTTATTAAAGAATATCCCTGTTAAGACTATGTAATACTTATTTTAATAAACAATTATTCGTTGTTTGTGTTGCGCCGCTGCTGCCTTCAAACATCATCAATTATGTATTTGCAATTTTGGTGGGACTCGGGCACTGCATTCCCGGGTATGTGGACTCCACGTGCAGTAATCCATAAAACATTGGCTCCGACTTGGCCCGTACGAATGCCAATTATGCGGCTCACGTAAACTTGTGTATATGTGTCCATAATTGGCCTATGACTATGCAAATTGCGACCAGCCGCAGAGTGTGGCATACAAATAGTTGAACCGCAAATGGCATTAAAATGAAACACGCATCAACGAAAGTTAATTGGAAAGCTAGTAGAAAAACCGAAAGGAAATGGCAAAGGAAAACGGGGCCAGAAAGCAAACAAAGCCCTCCCACAGGCTCCGTATCAATCACAACAAAGCACACAGCCAGATACAGATACAAACAGGGGCACAGATACAGATACAAACCAGAGGCGCACAGGAATAGGGAGGCAACTAAATTACAACCAATTTTTATTGCTGCGAAAACAAAAGGCGCAGCATATTATCACAAAATGGCGCTGGCAGGGGGCGGTGCGGCTTCTTCTGGGCGTGGCAGGGCTATATCGGCTTCTATCTGTGCCAAGCGCACGTTTTCACACAAAAGACACAATAAATGATAACACATAAATTCGCACACACAAGTTTGTCTTGTTGGGAGCCGCATGTGCCGGAGTGTTTGTGCCAGTCGTATCGTTAAAAGTCAATTGTAAACTTGCGCGCCCAAAGGCAGGCTCACTTACAGTCTACAACTATTGGCACACGGCAAGAAAATTATTCAACAGAAACAGAGGAAGAGTGTACCCACAAATTAATGACAACATAGTAAACGAAATTTATTGAAAACATTACCACTTAAGCAAATTAGTTACTGGTATAAACTCTAATTTAGTGTTAATCAGATAAAAACATTGATTTTATTTGCTTATCCTTTTACATTATAAAAGGACATTACATTACTTATTCTTGACTATATACATAAAGATATTTATGAATTTTGTGGATATTAGGATGGCAATAGATCTAGAATATACCGACGTATTCCCTCAAAAGGATCGTATGCCGAATAATAGATCTTGCAGGAGAAGCTTTTCGGGAGTGAAGTTTGTTAGAATTAGTATCTATAATATTTGGTGGGTTTGTGGCACAGACATTTTATAATAATTCGGTATTATAATCTAAATTTCGGCGGCATATTCCAAATAAGGCGGCATATACATAATACTTTCACGCAATGGATGCGATATATACTGTTTGGGATTGGGAGACGAATCCTTCTCCCTGCTACTAATATAATATATCCTTGTGAACTCTACCATTACAGGGTATAACCAGAGTTTGTAAAACCTAGCCCGGCAAGTGCCAAAACCATATTTTATATTTTCTGCGCCTGTGAAGTGGTCGCAGCATACTTTAGCAGAGGCATTGTGACCAAGGCAGATCAAATTATAATGCAAAAACAGCTCCACCGCCCCACCAGCCGCCCCTAATGCGTAATGCCACCTTATCAGTGGCATTCAAATCAGAGCATAAACACACACCCTAGCACACAGGACACAATCCCGTCGAGCGCTGGCTGCAGCCAAAGGAAACCAGTGAAGCGGCAGCTGGATAAAAGTTACATTGACATTGCCCACCGTTCTTTGTGCCTTTCTGTGTGTGGGTGACGGTTCTCTAAGTGTGTGTGTGAGCGGGTAAGATAGTGTATGTGAGAAGCAGAGAGAGAGAGCACGCCTGCGCCTGGTGGCGTTCAACAATGAATAAGAGTCGCTGGGATAGACACGCAGAGAAAGGATTTTCCGTTTCCACTTATATTTTCCTCTCCAATGCTGAGCCGCCCTTTTTTTGGGGGAATCTTTTCTTTTCTGTTTTTTTTCTGTTTTTGGGCTGGCTTGTTGTTTACGCTTTGCCGCATATGTCGCTGCCAATGTATTTAATTGTGAACTGCGCACAAAAGTAGGCAACGATAATTTCTGCTTACCAAGCCCACAGTGCGTATGAGTGTTCGTCTTGTGTGAGACTCGTGTGTGTGCTTGCTTGTGTTGCAGAAGTGTGTGTGCGTGTGTGATTGTCTTTTATTTATTTATTTTGTTTGCTGTTCTGAGCCTTTTACTGGCAGTCACTTAATGACGTAACAATTATCTTTGGACGCATGCTTATGGCACTCATGGGTGCGCTTACTGCAGCCTGAGGTTGCCAATTGAAATTGCCACAGACACACACTCCTCCCCTTCCCCCACCCCCACATATGTCACATTATGGCTTAGAGACCTCACATTACACTGTATGCCTTATTGAAAAGTTTTTCAATTATGTAGCAACTCCTTGGACCCCAGGATTCTAGTCCATTAGCTACCAACGGAAGCTTAACTCGATGAAACTCTCTAATTGACCACCGCCGGCCCCTCCTAGTCATGCCCACCCAACGCACCCTTTTGGGCTAAACGTTTTGCAAATAAACTATTTTTTATTCATAAACAAGCAACAACATCGCGGCACACTCTAAACGACCACTTAAGTGTGTTCTCCCAGCAAAAGCAGAAACAACAAGCCCAGCAGCCGAGCCAGCATCATCAGTGGCAACAACGATGTGGCAAAGATGCAAGCCTTACACAGGAAGAAATATATGTTTCTAGCTGAATTATTAAGAAGGTAATACAGATTTAAACTGATTTAAACCGCCAACATTTGAAGTAAAATGAACTAAAGTTAAACGTTTCAAAAACAAGCTTTTAGGAAATTCTACAATGATTCTTTAAGAAAAATAATAAATAGTATTACATTTTCTCCACATAAAACTTAGTGCACCTTAAGTACATTACAAATAAAAAATGTTATTTTATTAAAATGATTAAATAAGAAAATAAAGTATTTAAATTATGACCACAAACATAAGAAGTTTTTTAAAATTAAAAGTAGAACTACAATTAGTTGGGAGAGAGTGCACTTTCTGAACTTTTCCCTGTGTAAGACACCCCCTAGTGAGACTCCCACACATCCGGCGACGTCGTCCTCCTCGTCCAGAGCGCATGAATGGATGAATGAATCCCTGAATCGCCAGTGGCAGCCAGACAAGCCAGCATGTGAGGGGCGTGGCCAGCTCTGGTGGCTGATGGCCATTGTTGCTGTTGTTGCAGCTGTTGTGGGGCGGGTGCCGCTGTCATTACTCGACCCGTTGTTTCCACTGCTCTTTGTTGTGGACGCTGCTGGTGCCGTCGTTTTCCTCTAAGTGCATGCGAAGAGCGCTCCAAAAGTTCCTTCTTTCCCCATTTCCCAAGTGTGTTTGTCAGTTGGTCTGTTTTCTTTTTGTTTTTTGTTTTTCTGGTTTTCTGGTTGTAAGTATGTACATGTGAGTGTGTGTGCGTTTGTGGGGGCTGAGTGCATGGCTTGTTGCTGCGGGATGCTGTGCCATTTGCGCTTGATTATTTTTGCATGTCAGTCGGGGGAGCAGGAGCACCTGGCCCATGACTAAGAGATGTCAGCGAGTCCTTTGTCTCTATTCTCGGGTATTTTAATATGGGACCGGGCCAAGCCAGACCGGGCCATTTGCAGGCAATTTATCTCAAGTGCGGTTTTGGCCCAAAACGCTGCTGCATATCCTCGGGCCTTTCAGCGACCGCCACCACAAGCCAAGCCACCTTGACACATTTAACAGATCGAAACACGACATCGTAATGGGCCTCACATCAACCTTGAATGGCCAAAAAAATAGTCAGAATAAAAGGCATTTAACGCCCATCGATTGACAGGCATCTGGGGGATCGTGGAGAGCAAGGACATGGCCGGAAACAGACAACAAAACATTTGTAATTAAGAAAGTTTTCAGCTGAAAGGCACTTAAATGAAATTTTAATTTATTTCTAAAATGCTGCCCTCCACAATAGTCAAGGGGGAAAACAAAAAACAAAAGGCAAGACAGCTGAAAAAGTTTCCCAAAGTGTGTCGCAGCAACGACAGAGAAGGCAAGAATAGGAGTAGAAAGAGACGGAGACAGACAGACAGATAGACTGACTGACTGACAGACAGACAGTTGTCGCTGGTGAAATTATTTGAAAGGCGGAGAGGAAGAGCTGAAGAAACCGGAAAACCTATTAAATATTTAACCTTATCGCAGTCATTTCCACCGCGACGAGGAGGAAGTCTCAATGCGGCCAAGAAGCCATTGAAGCCTTCTTGCTCTGCAATTGCCATCAGCAACAACAATGCCTCGCAGGACAACAATTGGCAATGTTTAAAAAAGCTCCTCCAGGACACGCCGACCACATTATGGCGCCCCATGAAACGCTTAAGCCATCAACACAATGTTCGGTAATTAACCCGGCTAAATACGATACGACGGCCAAATTATGCCAGGCCCAGGCCAAGACGAAACGTGTGCTCCCTTAATGTCCTAGGCACAGGACCTGACGAGCTCGGCCCGGAGGGCAGGCCCACCCCGGCCCCAATCCCTCAGTGATTCCACGTATTTATCTTAACCTATGTATCTCCCTTATTAAATAGCAACTAGACTATCTATTCGTTATAATGGGCATCCAGTTTCGGCAAAAACGTTCGTGGAGAAAGTGGCACTTACTGGAGCGAAATGTATTTTTTTTTAGAGTGAACTTATAAACAATTTAGTAAGGACTCGCAAAGAAACATTTCAAGATATGTATGGCTGAAGTCAGATATAATCTTCAAAGCTTAAAGTTAAAGTTAAAGATACTGAGTATTGTTAATTACTTCTGTTAATAATTGTTAACTCCATTAAGTTATCTTTTAATTTTTTATCATCAAAAAATATATATGAAGCACTAATCATCCTTAATAAAAATAAAATGTCACGTATAAACTCTTTATAAAAACTCTTATTACAAAGAAAGCTTAATTTTTTTCGTCATGTTATCATGGATGTATGTTTGGATGTATCCTGTTTTTTTATCGACTTTCCGCACTTTTGCGATTAAAATGTTGCAATTTTAAGGCAAGTCATCGCCAGCTTCCAAGCCCATTAACAACTGTGCAGCGCTCTTATCAGCCACAGGATGCACCCCCACTACTCGCACCCACGCCCACGCCCACCACCCACTGTCTTGCCCCTCAGGCGCCACCCACACAAGCACAGCGCCCCACGAAGAGAGAGCGTCAAAGAGAAGGATTTTAGTGTCGGAATTTAGAAACCAAAAGAGGCAAAAGAGAAAGCGGCCCGACGTAAGTGTGTGCGTTGGCGAATTACCACTGAAGTGAAAAGTGAGAGACGGTAAACAACAGACTCTTGACTTCTCGCCGTGGAAACGGCTCTCTCCCGATGGTGGGGAACTCTCAAAGACGAAGACCGAAAATCGCCCATTATCCATTTTTATTTTATCATCAATTTTATTACACACAAAGTAAAGAGGCGCAGCCGAGCAGGAAGTTGATGATGTACCAGGCCATCAACATCAATGAAAAACGCCAAAGGCAAAAACAACAACAAAACTGCGAAGGAGAGAAAGTGCGAAGCACACACACACACACAAGCACTCAATATATATACAAAAGAGATGCTGAGAGACAAAGATACAACACACGCCCTTTTGGACGGAAAAGCTGACTGGCTTGGGGACACTCGGCGGCCGACTTAGTGGCTATGCAAATGCTAATTGTAGTTAGTCTCGTACTTACTTAGGGCTGCATCTGCGGCTGTAACTGTATCCGTAACTGTGTATGTGGACTGGCTAGGCTGCAGTCTGGCTCCTTGTCTCCTCCGATCCTGTGAGGCTTGTTTGTTGCTGAACACTTGTGCTTATTTTCGAATTTTATTTATCCAGCTTGTTGGCAAATTTAAACTCCACTCTCTGCACTCTTTGGGCTTTTGTTTGTTCGCACTCGAGACACTTTCCTGGTTGAGGGCGGGTGGGGGTTAAAGAATTAAAGGATTTGGCACTTGATTATTTATCGGATTTGGAAATCTCCTCCGCACGGCCAACTCGACCGACCAACTAAAAGCAAATCACCTCATCTGCTGGCGGGCCGTAAAATGTCTTACGGGTGCCGAGCACCTAAGCAAAGCAAATTTTCCTCAATTGACCGAACAATAAACTCAATTTGCATTGAGACACTTGTCATTGTGTGTGTGTCTGGGCATTTGGTGTCTGTGTTTGTGTTCGCTTGATTGAATCAACAGCAAACAAGTGAACAGATTTAGTTTAGGACTCGGACACTTTAACTAGTCGCCCGGATTAGTGCGCTTAAGTGAGGAGCTATTTGCTCTATTTGCCACTTATTCAATTGAGATGTTACATTTGGGGACAGTTCTGCGCTGCACCACCAGGAGCGAGTAATTACTATTGGCCAGAAAGCATGTCCAGCTAATGACAAAGACCTTCAAGGGAACTAGGTCGTCTTACATATATTCTATATATTCTATAAGTATGTATAATTATATTATTCTTGTTAACGTATGTACATATATGGTTAAAATTTATAAAAAGTTAATTTATTCTTTTTCCAAGTTGGGGCTTTCATTATTTGTTTTTTATTAAAATTTAAATACCTCACAGTTTATAAAATCAAATATTAATTCAGAATAAGCACTTTTTGAGAAACAAACTAAATTACAAGAATTTAACACAACTATTTATGATGAAAATAAATTTTGAAAAAAGTATTTTTTAAAAAACTCCTTTTGTTTTAATATATTTTTTGTTTGGAAGGACTTTTATTCCTGTTTCTTTGTCTGTTGTTGTGGTTGCTCTTTCTTTGTGGCCACATTCTTCTTCTTGTCTCCTGCTCTGGTTGTTGTTGGTAATTTGGGATTTTTTGGGAGCGGCTCATTTGCCTTTTCTCTTAAATGTTTTTCTTTTTTCTTCTCGCCAAGAAAAGTGCTGCTTTTCGTGGTTCACTTGATTTTTAATTTTGGAAAAACCTACAAAAATTTCACGCCTTTTCTAATAGAAACCAAAGTGCGGGGGAGGATACCCAACAAAAAGCACTACTCCCACTTTTTTCGGGGATTGATTTTTCTGGTTTTTCGGCGGGGAAGTTAGCGGAAAATGATGACATGCTGGGGTTACATTTTTTACTGGTGTTTATTTTTCTTTGGGAAAATTCTTTCTTTGTTTTTAGCCTTTTCTCGAAATTTCATTGGATATTTGGTAAACCGCACATGGAAAATGGAAAATGCTCGCAAAATGGCACACTGACCACACATAAACACTCGCACGCACGCACACCAACACACACAGCCACACGCACACGGGGATTACATGCTGGCTGAGGCAGCGACAGCTAGCATGACCATTTCCATTTGCCTATTCCGCTACTTTAGCTCTGGTGTTTGCTGTTTTTGTTGTTGGTTTTGTTTTTGTCGAATTGGGAGCAGTTACCGAGCCAAGTCCCTATGAGCCGCCGTCGCTCTCGAGTCGCAAATTCACACTGAGCCGGAGCCGGAGTTGTGGTCCTCGGGCGACTCGGATGCTGCTGCTGATGCTGCTGCCACAGCGGCCAAGGACTCGAAGCGGCGGCGCAGGACATCGGCGCAGAAACGGTCGTCCCCAATTCTCTTTGTCCGGCGTTGAAGAGCGCCCAGCGGACTCGCGTGGTGGATTAAACACTTGAAAACCGTGGCGCCGCACTTCAGCAAATGTGTTCTAAATGCACATTAAAATTACGTTTAATTGGCCAGCTTAGTATGCAAATCAAGGAGTCCGTTTTTGAATTCCCTACTCAAACTAATGCGAACTATTTCCCAATCTGATGGAGGAAAACGATATAGTTTAACCAATTAGGGTACTTTTTTATGGGTTTTTATAAACCTCCTTTGTATATATGTAAATATTATATTATTATTATTATTATAATCGTAACATAGTATGCATATTGAAATCTAAAGCTTTAAAATGTAAGCAAAATATACCTTTTTATACCCACATATGTATATATTGAGACATTTTTATTAAGGAAAGATTTGCTGTGTAAACTTTTAAAAAAATAAAAAGTAAACTTTTGTTCCAACCACTATTCTAGTCTTGAAAGAACCTAAATTTAAAATCAAAACTTTTTTGAAAATTAAAGGAGAAAAACGTGAAACTAAAACTCCAAATATATACATATGTACATATGTATCATATAAGATATGTATCAATAATCAATAAAAAAGATCATACCAATATAATAACCAACCAAATCATAATTATCAAACAAATCGAATTATAATTCTTCATCTTGAATATATTTATGGTAAAAAAAAACATAGTAGTAAAAAACAATTAATTAGTAAACAAACACGAAATAAAAAATCTCATTTCATTCATCATGTTTGTTTTTGCTTCGATTTAAATAAATTTAAATCTAAAATACTTTACAACCAAACCTGAATTTGAACAATACAGTAACGGTTTTCTTAAATGTTGTATCCGTCTCCGAGTGTGGCCGGACACTGGCGGCAAAAATTTTGAAAAAAATACCAAAAAATACGAAAATAAATTTTCTTTCGATCGGCCACACTGGCCGCCACATGAGCTGCCACACTGGTCTATTGCGTATTTCTCGTTTCACAAAATTTATATAACTTTGTGAGTGTCAGTCCCCCACACATAAACAAATCAAAGTCTTTAAAAATATTTAAATTTTGCAGCGTTTTTAGAGGACGTCCGTTTGGCTAAAATTTCAAAATTCGCTGTAGTTGGAGCAAGGTTAGCCAGTGTTGAAGTGGCACCGCAGAACTAGAAACAACATAACAACAACAGCTGGATAACACAAACAACCTGTAAGACCTTGAGGGGATTTTTTTGGATTTGATGAGCGACAGACAATCTAATCTAAATTATTCCAGCAGGTGTTGTCGCGCTCTTAATTAGTATTCCTGTTGGTTTTTTCAATTAGAAGTTAATAAAGCATCATGTCGATCCGCCGTGGAATGTCATCTGTGGCCAGCAAAGAGTGGAGGGATTACTTCATGAGGTTCGTAAATAGCTCATGGGTTTGGACAATCAAGTAAATTAGTTATTTTTTATCCCTCAGCACTCATTTCTGGGGACCTGCCGCCAATTGGGGTATTCCACTAGCTGCTCTGGCCGACACACAGAAGAGTCCCAAGTTCATTTCGGGTAAAATGACACTAGGTAAGGGATATCTCTAAAAAAATCTACGAAAATGGGGCTAGCATCGAAAGTTTCCGTCGGAGATGTCGTAATCAAAGCCACTGTGATATGGTTTTAAAGCAAATCACTCCCGGCTACTGCCTGATAAGCCAGATACGGGAACTGTCGAAGCGGCTGCCGATAAGACCTCGCAGGGGAAATAGACGTGTGCAGCATTTCTTTAGCCCCAGATTCTAATATTAATTGTTTTCTCTTCCAGCTCTGACCCTGTATTCGTGTGTCTTTATGCGTTTCGCCTACAAGGTCCAGCCCCGAAACTGGCTGCTCTTTGCCTGCCACGCTACCAACGCTACCGCTCAATCAATTCAGGGGCTCCGCTTCCTGCACTACACCTATGGCGAAAAGGAGCAATCGACGTAATCCTCCACTCCCTGGGATCGGCGCGCGATGTTACTTCAAATATTTACCCAACAGCAGCGACAGCAATTTACCGCCACCACACGCGACGAAAATCTAGCAAATTGCACTGCCCCACAGCACCCGAAAGACAATGTGGTGGGGTAATTGCCGTAAACCACACACGCACAATCGGCTGAATCTCGAATTGCGAAGCAACGTCATCGTTTCTGCTGGTCCGCTGTACCCTATTCCAAAAGAGTCTAACCCCCAACAGCCCTCCCACTTGTAAAATAGTTTCCCTCGGCAAGCTGATCAAAATTTGAAGTTTTGGTGCAATGTAATCGTTATTTACGAATAAAATATTTTTTATAAAATTGGCCTGTATGTGGATATGGTTTAAAGATTAAACTTTAAAGTTAAAATTACAATAAATCTGTGAAGAATAAGTAACAACTGGTGTTTTGATTTTTTCATGCTCCTTGGAACATGTGTTTTATTAAAACGATTACGGTTATATGATACATTCATATCAATGCTCCTTAACAAATATGATTTTTTTGTTGACATTTTTGTAACTTTTTTGTTTTCAATAAGGGGTTAAAACAATACAAAATCGTAATCATTACATAAGTTTTTTTGTGTGCTTTTCTTGTTTTTCTGATATTACACTTAGGACAAAACATATAAATTGGGTAAAAACCATGTAGAAATTTTTAAGTTTTCTCAAACATAATAAAAAATACAATTAAAGTTAAAAACGTCTCGCGCTCGGTAAGGCGCCCTCCTTTCTATGCCTAGAACGTGGCTTAAATTTGTTTATGTTTTACATCAATCGCGCAGGATTGATCTCCAAGTACTGGAAATTGGATCTTCTTCTCGACTTCTTCAACGACAACTTAGATGACTAACGAATGGATGACGAGGGATTGTGTCCTCAGACTAAGGCTATGCACCGCAATATGCGACAATTGGTAGTGGTGTGTAACGACAGTTGATCTATCTTATATGGCTATGTGGCTGTGAGAATCTCAGTGCTGCTCCTTCTTGACGTAGGTGCTGTTCTTTCGCTGGCGCTCCATCAGGTACTTCTTGAACTTGCGTTCCGCCATCATCACCTGGGCGTGATGCTCGTGCAGCTGCTGATTCTCGGCCAACAGCTCGTCCTCCGCCTGCTTCTCCTCCTCCTCGCGCTTCTTCGTCTTCCGGCGCGAGATGCGGCTGGCCTCGTTGTTCTTAATCCTGTCCTGGTAGGCCTTCAGCTCGTCGCTGCTCATGCGCGACATCAGCTCCGGATCGGGTCCGTCGGCATGCTCCTTGGCTGGTCGGCCGCGTTTCCGCTTGCCGCTGCTGCCGGTGGCCGATGTGCTGAACTGGGAGGTGCTGGCCACGGAGAAGGCAGGTGAAGCGGGGGCAGTGAGGATTCCACCGAAACTGGAGTGACAGGTGGGCGCCACACTGCTGGAGCTCGCTGAGTAGTTGCTGTGCGGTGTGTTGGGCGCCGAGAAGTCGGTGGTGGTGTCCTCTTCGGCGCTGCGTAGATCCTCAATGATGTTTTCATGGCTGATGCTGGTGCTGGATAGGGTGGTGAAGGTGCTGATGCTCGGGGTGGCGGTCTCCAGCTGTAAGGTCCAAAGAGTATCCCGATTGGTACTTGTTGAATGGGCCTTGTTTAAATATTGACTTACCGCATCAAAGTTCAAAACTTGCTCAATGATTTCAGGCGTGTTGATGGCCGCTGAGTGGCTGGATTCTTGGCTGATCTTGAGTACCAGTCGGCTGCGCTTTTGGGCAACCGAGTCGACCGCCGGGGCCGAGCGCTTAACACCGATGGGGATGTGTACAGGGATGGCCACGGCGACGTCTCCGCAAGCAACAGCATTGCTGCCGCTGGGCTTGACGTCCTCCTCCAGGCCGAAGCCGAGAGACTCTTGGCTGCAGCCGTAGTGGCTGCTAGCGTAGCTGGTCTCCTCGGAGATCAGGGGCTCCTCGGTGATGTACTTGGTCTGGCTGAATGTGGATGATGGTGCAATGGGCTGGGACTGGGAAAAGCATGTGCCCAGCATGGGGTCCTGAGAACTGGTGAGAATGCTGGCGAGGTCGAGCTCCTCGTGGTTGAAGTCAACGCCGCACATTTCCGCCATATCCAGAGTCTCCTCCTCGCCAGCCAGTTGCTGGAAGTCATCCATAAGTTGTGAGTCATCATATACGTTGTCGTTGTTCATCTCGTCCATCGCCGAGTTAAAGGGATCCATCTTCTTCTCCTCAAGAAGTTCAAGTTGATCCCCGGCAAACATGTTTATATCAAAGTCAAGTATATCCGTTTCAGTAAAAATCTCCTTTCCGTTTTCGCTGGGGCACGTCGATGACGTTGCTTCTATATCTTGCAGGTATTCTGTTGCAAAAGAAAAGGAATTATTAGTAAGGAAATTTTAAAGTTTTAAAGTGGTTGATGAGTGTGTGTTAAGATTTAGTTAATTCTAGGTACCCAAATTTTTTTTTTGGAGAAATATATTTGTGTATTATTTTCTTAACCAATTGTTCAAAATTATTTGATGATCGTTGGAATTTAAATAATACAATCAGTTTAAATAACCATACTTTGTGTGAAATTATTCAGTTATTTACACAACAGCTATCTACACCATATTTACTTGACTTAACAACGTTACTCGACGCCACCCTTAGTGAACGGTGTTGCCACTCGCTAATTTTACTCGACATGATCCTCTTTACACGCTATTACTTTTCTACACGCTTGTATGTATCGCATGTAGTTTGTTTTCGGAACTACACACCACCATTTGTTGTGAAATTAAAAACAACGAAAAGTGAAACAGCGACAAGAAAATAAAAATCAGGAGACGAAAAGGAATTATAGAATAAAAATAATGAGGAAAATGTGTCTTGCCGGTTTAAATAACACTAAGGAATTCAATTGAATATATATATTCCCTAAGAAGAAAAGAAAAACAAACAAAAAATATATTTGGACATGTATGCCAAATAAAGCTTAAAAAAAATGTATGTATGTGTATATACATATATGTATGTATATAAAAAAATATATAATTTATAAATTTAAGTTTAAAAAAAATTTTTTTTATTGCCAATAAAATTCTAAACATAAAATAAATTGTTATCCCTTCGAAGATTTGGACAATTCGACATCCCATTCATTTTCCCCCAAACACACACTATCGTAGTCAAAGTATTATTTGCCGACATCAGAATCAGAATGACGCATTCGCCCCACCGGCTGACTTCCAACAACAAACACGTAGGAAATTTGAACAAGAACGATCGTGTTCGAGTTCTCATCCAAATGTGCGTATTTTTGGTGTGAGCCAAGTTAGGGGATGTTTAGAGACAAAGGTATAAGCATAACATAAATATAAGTATAAAATAGAAAAAAAAACATCTAAATGGAAGAAACAAAAAAAATATAAAAAAAATATCTGAATTTTTTAGAATTTATATATGCTGCTACATTGTTTTTAAGCAGAAAATATTCACCTTCCGCTGGTTGTTTGCCGCGCTATCAATTTATCCGCTTTGATTTTGATCTGATGATGCACTTCTTAACACGGCGACGGCTTCAAACTGACTGTGAGCGACTTAGAGGGCCACTGTAATTTCATAGCCAAGAGCCGACCCTACACCAACAGCTGACTGCGCAACAAGTGAGCGCGTCTCTTGAAACAACTTTTCAACTCTCTACTCTCTTTCTCCTGAAACAACTATACGTGTATATGCATGTTTCTGTGTTGGTGAGTCTGTGCGCAAACGATTTATTCCTTTTGCCAATTACATAGATTTTTGACCGCCTATAGGCCGTCGAAAATAAGTTAACCGTTTAGAATGCACCAACACTAATGTCACAATAATTTCACCAGAACGAAGAAGCTTCGCGAAGAAAAACTTTAACCTTATTTGGCAGTCGGCCTGAAGTGCGTTTGGCCAGTAGGGGAAGCAACGAAAGATCCCAAAGAAAAAATTGATCGAAAAAGTGCATTGTTGCCAATTGTTACCAAATTTTTTTTGTTTAAAACGAAAATTAAAAAATTGAAAACTGTGTAAACTACTTTCAACTAAAACTAAAATGCTATGTATATTCAACAAATTAAAAAATCTAACAAATTTTTAATCGCAACACTGCGTATACGCAATGCATTTTTGCAAAGAGACGGAAACTTCTGTTTATGCGTGTATGTGTGAGAGTGGAGGAGTCGAAACTCGCGGGCTCTTGTGTTAGTGAAACACCGGTAAGTTGCTACCTCTTTCCCGCACCCGCTTTTTAAAGCGGAAATGAGATAGTGAGAGAACGCGCATCGGTGTGCCGGTATATGTGTGTGGGAGGCACACTACTCTACATGTGCGATAGCTCTCTTTCTCTCTCAATTTTCTGCAGATCATTCTTATTGAATTTCACAACAAACAAAATAATATGACCGTGGCAATGTTTCACCGGTAACATAACAGTTAAATATTGTAAAGTTAAACATGGGCCATATTTAACATTAATTTTTAAGAAAAATATTTGACAAGTTTAGTGTACAAAATTCTATTATATAGTATACATATGTACCTAGGCAAAATTGGGTAGTTGAACTTGCAACTGCCGGCTAGCAACACGTGCTATTGGAATTTAGGTCATGAATCAGCTGAGGGGCCTGTCTCTCTCGAATAAAGCGAATTGCGCCACTACCACCCTCTTATACAAAATCTTAACAAACTTGTGCGAAAATAGCAATAACCTTTATACTGCCGAGACACGCGTCAAATGGCATGTATAAAAATGCCCATTTAGGGAAATATGCACATATGTATGTATGTACATATGTACATATATAGTTTATTGAGAACTACGAAATTTAAGTTGCCTTAGTTATACATACATGTATTACATACAGATATAAACTGTCTTTTTGGTCAAAAAATGTTTTAAAAAAATAAGAAATATGGCCTTGAGAAGCAAAGAACTGCACTTTTGATTTTTTTGTAAATTAAGAATTCAGATATTGAAATATAAAGATTTTTGGTGGGCATTGTAAAGAAAGTGCATATTTGTATTGCACACGACATAAGTACATAAGTATTTACCTTAGCCTTTTTTTTAATCATGTGACGACCTTCATGTAAGTTTAGGTATGTGCATTTGTATGTACATACATATGTACATACATACATAGACAGGCATGTACTATTATTCAATATCTCCCAACTCTATAGAAAAGCTTGACGTTCCATTTCTTTTTGAAGACAAAGACTTCCAAGATTGAGGCGATGAGATCATCGAGTGATCACCCATAGGTGGGCCAATTACATCGGTATGAAAACAATAAATGGGGTGATTTTAACTCCCTCTGATTGGTCATTGAAAGCTTACAGATACAAAGATATTATATGTGCACCATGTACATATGTACGTTCTTGCGCTTATCGCAAATTTAGCCTGGTAGCGATTATAAGTACATATGTAAATGTTAAAAAATTAAGTTGAAACTGCGCAATTAGTTTAGGAGATGGTGCCATTTCACAATGATTCATAATCGTAACACCGAAAGTCATTTAAATAAAACGGTATATCTTTAATAAAGAAAATCAATCTTGAAGGTTGAAAATTTTACATTCTAAGTTTGTATTCTACATATTTCGGAAGAAGATATCCATCGGAGGAAGGCTTGGAATTGGAATAGGATAAAAACTAAAATGCCCATTTTTTCCAGAAATAAAGAAGGAAATTTTCTTTAATAAGTTAGAGGTGTTGATGTAAAAATGACAAGAATTTAAATTTGAAATATTTGAAAAAAAATTTCCAGAAAAAGAGGAGCTTCATAAAATAACCTTCCGAGGTTTGGCTAATGTATCTATACTCGATATGCTTGTGATAAAAGATATTTTCTCTTCATGTCGTTTCCACATATGTATGTATGTATATATAGAAATTATAAAGGAATAAGGACAAAAAGTGTAGATGAAAAGCTAATCAAATCAAAAGATTTGTTGTAAAAAAAGTTACACCAGATTGGCTTGATCGATTTTGCTATAGATACTTGAGGGAATTTCACTAAAAGTCTTGTAGAAAATTATGAATGTTGATTTATATCTTATACTGAACTACATATAATAAAAAGTTTTAGGGAAACATTTTGGGAAAAAAGAGGTCGATAAATGGGAAGTACATAGATCAAATATCGATCAGATATCGAACATACGGATTATTACGTAGCCATTTACCAACAACAGGGGGGCGTGGCAGTGTTCTGGGACCATAGACCACCACCACGCCCCCCTCAAGTTTTCCACTCGTTTCTTCAATGGGTCATTGCACTGTGATCTTTCGCCCATCGACCGCCAAGCGGTGAATGTACCTCGACGTCCTTGGCAGAGCGCCAGCACAGGCTCCCGGGAGCGGATGGACTACCGGGATCCTGGCCGCGCTCCATGCCTGCTATCTGACTCTTTCTCCAACTGATTGCATTTGCTTTCTACCCGTTTTGGAACAGTAATGAGAGAGTGCTGGGTACTTAGGCAACACACACACAAAACACAGTACTCACCATCAATGAACACCGGAACGTCTATCTCTTCAACTGTGGCAGAAGGCATTGCCCCACTCAAATCCTGGCGGGATGGCGGCTCGTCCGCACCTGCCAGCTGGAGACCGGCCATGGAGGCCAGGGTCTGTGTCGGAGGCGCGCTCGAAACCGGGACCGTTTGGTTCACCATTGCCGTAGTCGGTAAACCTGCTGCCACTCGGGATACTGGCTGGGATGTTGCAGTCCCAGTCATTGAGTAAGTTGAGATAGTGGTTGGCGTCACCGAATCTATCGGATTTACTAAAGAGCTCGTCGAAGGCGGAGCCTGGTTGGCTGGCGGACGAGTGGGTACCGACCCTGGTAAAAAGGGTATTCTGATAACGCGAGTTCGAGGCGCCCTGGGCTCTGTCCCGCTTGGACTCTTGTTGCTTCTGTTGTTGCTGTTGCTGCCTGTGGGCACCCTGATCAGCAGGATTCTGGGATTGGGATGGCTGTTTATCACAATCGGTATTGTGGTGATCGTTGTGGACGTATGCGAATCCGTCGTAGGCGCCGTTTGCCTGGTTCTCCTCTGAGAGCAACAGCAGTTGGGCCAACAATTTGTCGCGCCAGCCGTCTGATCCTGGGACTGTAATGTTCGGTGCTCCACTTGCTCCTGCTGCTCTACTCGTGCTGGCTCCTGGATCGTCAATATTATATCTCTGAGATTTTCGGTTCTTCTCGGAGTAGGATTGGTTGGAGTTCTCGCCGTAAATACGATCGGAGTGGTTGTTGCTCTTGGGGGTGTTCTTGGGGGTGCTCTTGGGGGTGCTGGAGTTGCACTGCTCTTGTGGGGTTGCGTTGCTGCTGTTTGATTCGCTCTTGGGCCGGGCTTGGCTGGTATGGGCTTCGACAGAGAATGCCATTTTGAACGTGGCTGTTGTGTTTCGAAGACGTGGCAATATTGGCAAGTTGGCAATTTAGGTGTACGGTTCGTTTTCAATCGGTTTCGGGCAGGTTTTTGAATCGGCACAGGATTTCGTTGGATGAGTGGAGCAAGCGCAGTTAAGAGTGTTCGTAATATTTGTTTTTGATTTTATGTGAAAGAAAATAGACAAAAGAAAAAAGATTTTGTTATTACACAGATCGACGGACGGGCCAGGAGCACGAGGCTCCGGGCTCAAGGATTCATTTGGTGGGTTAGCAAATGTACATGTTCTGGCGAGGGGCCCCGCTGTGAGGGGGATATCAAGGATCCCCTTGGGGAGCCCCTATTTTAAGCGACATTTGAACAGCTTAGCGTGATGCAGTGTTTGGTTATGGTTAGGTGAGCTGTGGTTGTTTTTTTTTGGTGAGTTGTGTTCTTTTAGGCCTTTCTTTTTACTTTTATTTATTTTTTTGGCCTTTCCACCATAATTTTTCCCATTTTTTCTGTGTTTTTAAAATCTTTTTCTCTTGTTTGTTAGTTTCTTTTTTTTTAGTATTTTACATGGATTACTCCTTTTTTCGTTTGGAATTGCTCCTTTTTTGTATGGAATTTCTCCTTTTTTGAATGGAATACTCCTTTTTTGATTGGATTTACTCCTTTTTTATATTTTTTTTAGTTGGAATTACTCCTTTTTTAGTTTTTTTTCTTTTTTCGTAAAACATTCTTAGAGACTAGGTGGTGGAGTGCAAGGACTAGAAGGCATGATCTTGAAAAGGATCTGTTATACTCACTTTCAATTGACCGTTAGAAAGAAACAATGAAATTGTTAGGGTCCCTCTAAACAAGCTCTAAAAGAGTCGTCGACACAAGTTCCCTTTAAGCTGTAAGCAAAGAAGTGGAGAAGGCGCATTACTTATAGGCCCCACAGCTGGTTTATCGTAAAAAATGATTTATAAGTGCTCTTCAGTTACAATTCGAGATAATGCTATTTTTCGCTACCCCAAAAGTTGCTTCCCTATTCGATAGGGCTGTTTGATAAGAGCCCCGAAAGGCTTCGCCAAATTGTTGTTTTTCGCAGATACCCTAGGCTCTGGCCGAGCGAAAAGCTTTTCTGAATTTCACAACAGGCCGCGGCAGAGGCAGCAACAACAAAATGGAAGCCCCATCAACAGGTCTCGGCGTCAGGGTCTGGGGCTGGGGGCGGCAATCAGTGCTTGGCAACTGCCCCGCACCCCAACGCGCCCTTATATCGCTCTTGTCGCATTTAGATAATTGAGCCCACGGCTCGTGTCACAGCCTTATCTGCCTCGAATATCAGAAAATCGGGTGGACGCTAAAAACAACACCAGAAAGCAATTACCGGCTTGATGGAAAATTCCCCCCAAAAAGCACACGCGAGCTTCGGCTAATTACACACTAATAAATGTCACACGACACACACACTGCCATCCGCCATACATATAATTAAATGATTAAAAAAACAATAAAAACCCCCTTGTAGCCGATGGGCAAGTGCAAACCGTAGATTTCTGTTTGCATCTGTATCTGTGCCTGAGGTGTGACGTCAGCAACGAACTAAGCGATTCAATATGGCGGTTTTTCGAGGAAAAAGCTCTTTGTGAAACCTATACTATATGCACTTTGGGTACTATTCTGAATGATTTTAACTCGATTCGATTGGTTTTTGACTACTTACATAAACTTAGTGAATGTGTCTTCAAGCGCGGTGGTCTGGTTTTTAGAAAACCCGACCAAAATTCACTTGTATTTCTTGCTACGCAATTGGTTGGGTGGTTCCTCGCACCACCACTTGGTTATTTGGTCACGTCCGGCCGTTGCTCGGATCTGATGGATACTTTTCCGCACTGACAAATGTCCAGTTGTTGCTCCGCAAAGAACAACAACGATTCCAAAATGTTCTGTTCACTGAAATTCCTGTCGGCAGGAATATTCGCTTTACTATTGTGGCTGAGTCCCAATACTATATGGGCACTTGGGTGGCAGAAACTGAGTTCACTGAGTGAGTCAACCGACCGCTTGTAGAAGTCACTACGAATTGAAATAACTAAACCGACGTCTGCAACCTACAAGCTACAAACAGAATCGAAACTGTGCGATACCAGAGCCAAAGTGAATTTCATTTGTTGTGAAATTCAAAAAGCACCCCAGAACCGGTTTGCCATAGCCAGATACTTTTGCTTATCGGTGTGCCGAGCTTTCTACACACAAACTCTCAGATACAAACACATCCAGATACGTTTGCGGTAGAGCGGGTGGCGAGCATAATTTCCCTGGGCCAGCTGGCCTCTTTTGAAGAAATGTCTTTACAAGTTGAAGGTCTCGGCAGCGCCGGCCGGTGTTTCTTTTTAGACAAAGCATTGTCAATATGTTCTAGGAATTTTTTTTTTTTTTAAATTTTATTTTGAGGAATATTTATCTTCTATTGGTGGCCTTTTCGAAATGAGTCACCGCTTGTTTGGGTTTTTAAAAATAAAAATTACGGAGGCATAGACACTTATTAACTGACCTAGGACAAAATTAATCAAGGGAAGAGATAGAGGAGATCTAGATATCTAAATAAAAATAAAGATAAAGATGCATAAACTTTAAAACTTTTCATTTAAAGTAAAGAAGTTGCTAACTTTCATTTTCAAATAAAACGAGGGCATATTTTTGATTTAATAAAAGACGAAGATTTAATAAATCTGACTCTTAAAGTGATATCCGACTCAAATCTTTGAATTATGACATTATTTATAGACTTTGTAACATAATGTGTCTTTATAAATCATGATTATATGTATGTATAATACATACGGAGATGTATTCAAACTCAATTAAACATATTTATTTAATTTTAATTTTTTTCATTTCCACTGTTGCAAAAATCTGTTCCGTTTCTTGAGAATGGAATTCCTGGTTTGCTGAGGGGGTGACTTTTGACTCTGTGAGAAGTATCAACTTTCAACCCCTTTATTTGAATAATTTCGTTTCTTTAAGGAAAGTCATATAAATCCAGAGACAATTTAAAATACGTTGCGAATTCGAAAAGGGGATTTTTTGTATCTCCATCTCTGTTTAGTGAAAAACGGCATTCCCACACAACCAAAAGGCGCAGCTTTCCTGTCAATGTATGAGTTGAGTAAAAAGCTCAGATAAAAGCTCGGTAAATTCTTGGAATAATACATATTTACGAATATTTCAACCATCTGTTCATACATACACGAGCTTTCGGATTGATAATTAAAGAAATCCATGAGTCATGCTGAAAAACAGAAATCACCAAAGTGCAAAAAGAGCTTCAGCTTGGAGCAGTTGGCGAACAAACTGTCATCATGTGATATTTGTAATGGGCCCCAAAATGCCAACAACAGGTACCCGGCGTGGGGTTTTCATGTTTGGGCCACGTATGAGTTAAATCCGCCAAAGCTAAGCGGCCTAATTGCCATTTTATAAATACACACATACGTGTGTATAAAAATTCGTGGAAATTTTCCCCCCAAAACGGTCAGCCACACGCAGACTTTCAAATGCTAATCTTCTGGCGCCGAGCTAGCACAGGCTGGCACGAGATCTTGGATTCGAAGACCCACGCCAACAATGGCCGGTCCAAGTTGGCAAATTACCAAAAAAATATACTCTATGGTGTATTTGTGCAGATGACCAAATTGCTAGCCGAAGGTGGGAATATGAGGTGAAGGCAAACGCCTTTTAGCCTTTTCACAATGACTGCGCAGATTAGACCCCAGAAGGTTTGATCAGATAGTGTTCATATGTATAGCTAAGTTATCGGCGCATAAAGCGTCTTCCTTGTTCGATTTTGCTATCTAATCTTTGGGGTTTCTATATGCCATAGCCTCCTTCTACATATGAAATTTCAAATATATGACTAAGAGTGTGTACTTTTTTTAATGACTAATATATGCTTATTCCATATATGGTATTTATTTGATACTATATTGGTGCGCTCGTTCCTAAAGGCTGTTTAAGAATTTTAGGAGCTAGAAACCTTTAAAAATTATGTTCTTATATACATACATAAATATGTAAATATACTTTACATTTAAAAGTTTTGAATTTAAATTTTATAAAATTGTATTTAATAGAAACCCACTACTTTAAAAAAAAGTAATACTTTATTTATAATAGTAATAGTTTATTTCATTTAAATACTCTACCTCAAATCTCGCCCTACCTTGCCCAACCAAAGTGTAAGCCTAATAGGCCTCATAAAGAGGGCTCGTCAGTGGGTGATAGGCCTCAATGTAATTTGTAAAATGTGGGGCCAATGTCAACGACACTGTTGGCAACAAGTTGCTAGTGTAAGTGTTGCTAGGCTAGACAAATAGTATCGCAACATTGGTAACTGAAAGTATAATCTATAGAGCTATATATGTATATTTCGGTGCTTACCCGTCATCATGGTGCTGCCCTGGTAAGCAGGTTCCACTGATGAGACTAAAATTCACTGCTCCTTGATGTACACTCTACTTGGTGGCTCCTCGGTTTCGGCGACTACCTCAAAAACGATAAAAACCACAGCGGTGGCGATAAATGGTGCCCCGAATAATGTCGTCGCGCTTCTTCCGTAGCAACTTGGAGCGCTTCAGCTTTAGCTTGAGGATCTTCGTACTTGTAGTACCTGTCCCGAGGGTGGAGGTGGTAGTGAAGCAATTGGTGCAGTGAATCTTATTGTTATGCCAGCGACGCATACGCATACACATCAAAGTATTGAGCATGGGAACCTGCTGCTGCTGCGACTGTTGCACACACATGGGGGGGACGACAGGCGAATCTTGCATGACGTTGGGGCGCAGCACGGTGAGACAGTTCTTCTCCTTCCTCGCTGTTATTGTTGTGGTTCTTGGTACCGCAGACACAGCGAACATAATATTCGGCAACGAGCCTTTGAAACTAATAGTATTAGCACGATAGCACAACCGGGTGTAGCTACAATGTTTTGGTTAGGATTCGCAAATGTTGAACACACACTTATCTATACAGCATCTAGATACAACTCTTATCTCAGATACTGGTATAAAAGTATATATAAAAATGGTTTGTTTTTTCACGAATGATTTATTGCGACTCTGGGCAATTTTTCGCTTCGCACTTTGCACTCAAAATGGAGTTTTGATAATTTCCGGAACGAGTGGAAATTATTGTTCTATGAATAGGAAATCTTTATAACGATGTTCAGCTTTAGATGCCATTAAGAATCATTGGGTTTGGTTGGGTTTTTGATTATTTTTGTCGATTTAATTTGGAAACGCACTATTTCACAAATTCCACGCTGATTTGCAAACACGAAGAGGCTTTCGGATTTCGATTGGACTGACTGACTCAAAGTGTGTTGTTCTGTTCGTGGCGGCCGAAGTATTGTTACTAACTGACTCGACAGTGAGAGCTCTGGACGATTGTCGTCTGTCCGGGGCTGATATAAAAATTTGCTGACGTCGTCGTCGTCGTACTCTAGCACCCCTCTTTTCTATATACCCTTCTCTTGGTCTATGGACCAGTGAGTCGGTCTCTCTCAGCTGCCGAGTCTATTCAGTGGCCGTGCCCCCAAAACATGGGATTCTTTTCCTATTTTTGATTTTAAGGAGTAGGCCACAGGAACATAATGAGGCACCTTTTTAGGTTATTTGAAATTGAAATATGAACTGGTTAAATTTAGTTTTAAGTGACAGAGAGAGGTGTGAAAAATATATCTTATTAATAGAAAACTCACGAATTTTTTACATTTATTCATACCTAAATAAAAATATAGTCTTCTATGTATATTTAAAAGATTTATATAATATATTAATTAATCTATATTTATGCAAAAACATAGTTTATTCGAATATATACGTAATATGCCTATAATAACCATAATATAGTGCGAATATCAGTGCCAAATTATTCCTAACCCCAAACACTGCCCTGGCTCGTGCCCCAGGCGGTACGGAATAAAGGCATAGATAACGTTTTGGCCACACTGAGTCTTATCAGGTTCCGCCAAAAACAATCCAGATAAGGGGCTCTAAAAAAAGATTAAAGACGCCTATATATTTTTTTTTTTTGCAAATATCTGTGCAATATTTGTAAATTACCCCGAAATGGTTTTGCTTTCAGAAAATGGCTGATCCCCGGAGAGTTTAACGAACGATGGAGGATAAAGTCGCCTATAGCCGACCTGAGAAGTGTAGGGAACTTGTTTGGCGGCTTGCCGAGGGAGGCAATAACAGCAACAACAATTGGCGTGCAGCATTCGCAGCTGTTTTCTCTCTTTTCTGAACTCGCTGCTACTCTCACTCTCTCCGCCAATTGGCTGATGCAACACCTGCCACGTATTGCAACAGCTGGTTTGCGCCTAAGTAAGAGGAAATCTCTTGGCAACATGTTGCCATATTCATGTCACGTGCTGCTGAGGAAAGCGTCGGAAAATCCACAACATGTTGCCAAAGATTTCATTTTCAACCGAATGTTCTGGCAAAGTTACCCAAGCAAATGTCAACCAGAAAGGGTGGCACGAAGGGGTCGGAGCCTTAGCGTAACTGAGCCGGCTAAAATTAGTCGGTGAATGATTCATTTCGAGGGGTTGTCCGCTTACATAATGCTCTAGCGCTGGAGGTTTGCCATTGTTCCACATAATGTCATACCTATACAAACAGATACACTTTATATGCACATGTAGTATCGCACTTTGGGATTGGCGTAGGAACAGAGAATGACGTGTTTGCACTGGGCACTGGGCCTGCTTTTATCTTTTCTGTGGTGGCAAGATATCATCTGAAAAGGCAACGTGTTGATCTGCTAATGGCCAATGACAGCAATATTTAATTTTAATGCACATATGATAGGAGTGGCATGTTATGGAAGTTTTTCAAAACAAATAGGCTTATTTTTAAGGACCACAGATAGGAAAATAAAACCTTAGAACCCTAGGCTTAAATTCAGATTCCAAATTATTATTCCAAATATTTTTTCGTATTTATTTAAAGTATTTATTGAAAGACCATACCATTCATTGGATAATATAATTTTGGTCTAAATTGTGCAACAGAGTAAAGAAGACATAAAGTATATGTTTGTACGTTTATGAACATACATATGTACACCTTTTTCAGCTATACTTCCTTAGACGATAGACATAAGCAGACATGAGTCCGTTTCTACGCCAACTAGTCTCTAAAGCTACCGACTCTAAACTTTGCACAAATCCTTCTTTCCTTTCAACGCAGAGATCGGCCGACAATATTATAAAGCTTGCGTCGGAAATGCCATAATTACTGTTTCTCAGTTTACAAAATTTCATTATGTTCAAGCATTAAACACTATTTTATATAGAAATTCTTAAGTTAGATTTTCAAGGGATCGGACCCATGGAAATATGAGATAAACAGCATAATCTAAAACCGATCCCCTGCAGCCTAACACAATCGACCTAGGATCGATCGACTTTATCCCATAACTGGTATATAACTTTAATTATAGGATATTTTTAAAGATAGAAGCTTGGGACTATTTTATAGAATTATGTATATTACATCAAATATTATTTTTTATTTACTCTCTTAAAGATTCTTTAACTATATCCGATCAGAAATATACATATATTTTTATATAAACAGCAACTTAATTTCAAGGTGCATCAACTTTGGCTCTGTCTCTGTAGTTTTCCTTTCTTGTTATTTACTGAAGATGCATAAATATAGTCCTTCTTTCTATAATGATCTTAATCTATAATCAAAAATAATAAAAATATGAAAATAAATTCCCAAAGAAGCATTTCAATGACGAGCCAAAACACTTTCAAACGCTCAATTACAAATATTTCCGTGCACTGGAATGTGGCTCCTATATCGGGTGTCCACTGTAGCCAAGTCTCTGGCATAGAAAGTCGCTTAAAGTGAATGTGTACCTAGCCCGCGCTCCCGCTGAGCCATTATTGTGGTGAGAGCGTCGGATTAAAACTGGAAATGGAACTGAGTGCGACTTAAGCTGAAGCGGAGAAATGAGAGACCCGGCCTGGGTTTACTTAAACAGAATTGGACTCACCTAAGCCAGACTTCAGTGCGGTGACGACGTCGAGAGGAATTGCCTGGTACTCTGGTTCCAGCTCGGATTCGTGTGTATTGGAATTAGATTTCTTGGACAATACTATTTACTGAGGATGGGGTTGCTTTCGTGCCTGTTACCGCTTCTGGCAATTGGAGCAGCCCACTCTACGCCCCGGAATGTACTCCTCCTCCTGGCAGACGATGCGGGCTTCGAGGCGGGTGCCTATCTCAACAAATTCTGTCAGACCCCGAATCTGGATGCTCTGGCCAAGCGCGGATTGCTCTTCAACAACGCCTTCACCTCGGTGAGCAGCTGCAGTCCCAGCCGCGCTCAGCTGCTGACCGGCCAGGCCACTCACTCCAGCGGCATGTACGGACTCCACCAGGGCGTTCACAACTTCAATGTTCTACCGGACACCGGGTCATTGCCCAACTGGCTCCGCGACCAAAGTGGCGGCCGCATCCTGACCGGCATCATTGGCAAGAAACATGTGGGCGCGGCTAACAACTTCCGCTTCGATTTCGAGCAAACCGAGGAGCAGCACTCGATCAATCAGATCGGCCGGAATATCACCCGAATGAAGGAGTACGCCCGACAGTTCCTCAAGCAAGCCAAAGATGAGCAAAAGCCCTTCTTCCTCCTGGTGGGCTTCCATGACCCCCACCGCTGTGGACACATAACACCACAATTCGGGGAATTCTGCGAGCGTTGGGGCAGTGGTGAGGAGGGAATGGGCAGCATTCCCGACTGGCATCCGATCTACTACGATTGGAGGAACCTGGAGGTGCCACCTTGGCTACCGGACACTGATGTCGTGCGCCAGGAACTGGCTGCTCAGTACATGACGATTTCTCGGCTGGATCAGGGTGTGGGTGTGATGCTCAAGGAACTGGAACAGGCCGGCCTGGCTGGCGATACGCTCGTGATCTACACATCCGACAATGGTCCACCTTTCCCCGGAGGTCGAACCAACCTCTACGAGCATGGAATTCGATCGCCTTTGATTGTCAGTTCCCCGAAAGCAGAGGATCGACGACATGAAACCACGGCCGCCATGGTAAGTCTCCTGGATATATACCCCAGTGTTTTGGACGCCCTGCAGATACCGCAACCAAATGACACAAAGGTCTCTGGAAAATCCATCCTGCCTGTCTTGAGGGAAGAGCCTCCTGTAAAGGAGGCCGATGCAGTCTTCGGGAGCCACAACTACCACGAGGTGACCATGGCCTATCCAATGAGAATGGTGCGGAATAGGCGATATAAGCTGATACACAATCTCAACTACTGGGCGGACTTCCCCATCGATCAGGACTTCTACACCTCGCCCACTTTCCAGCAGATATTGAATGCCACCATCAACAAGACACCGATCCCCTGGTACCGCTCTCTGTTGCAGTACTACCAGCGCCCCGAATGGGAGCTCTACGACATCAAGGTGGATCCTCTGGAGCGCAACAATCTGGCCGATAAGCCCAAGTACAGTGGAGCCTTGAAGCAGCTGCGACAACAGCTCTTCGACTGGCAGGTGGCCACCAAGGATCCTTGGCGCTGTGCCCCGCACGCGGTGCTCCAGGAGCAGGGCGTGTTCAAGGAGCAGCCAGTCTGCCTCACTTTGGGGCACGAAGCTCTGCAGACGTACCAAAAGCACCCTAGGATTCTAAGTCAGTATGAGGAGTATGTGCTGCTCTAGGCTTTCTATCCTAGTTCTGCTAAAGTATTGTAGAGATAATGAGTGCTACTGTCTTATCGCACCTTCAATAAAAAACACCCTTAAGTGCTGATAACACAAGTATTTCTTTGTTATACATTTCCCTATTGATTACAATTCGGGGCGCAAATATAGGAGCCTTGTAGGTAGTAGGGTCAAGTACTTGAAGTGTGCAAAAAACAAGACTATCCCTGAGATACTTTAGGTGGCGGTAGGGTAATTATTACTTGGGTACTTTCTGCAGTGAACCATGTTTTATGTGTATGTACATAAAAGAGCAGTTTGGACAATAAAAAAGAGAATGATTATAAATATATAAAGCATATTTTAAAAAATAACTTTGGTGGATGAATCCTAAGACCTAAGACCAACAGTGTACATATGTCTGTATATCCTTGACTCCAGATCTCTTTTTATGATGATCTAAAGGATTTCAGGTATTAGCTAACTGATCCATCAAGATTTCTAATGTGTTAAAAATAAAAAATTTTACAGCGGTAATAATTTGAATGCCTTGCTACATATATTTATTTTAATGCCTTTTAATATTATATCTTTTGAATCACAATGTAAGCCTTCTAGGAAAAGTTAAATAGAGAACGGAAATTATGACAAATTCGCACAACAATTGCATCAGCAAGAGCATAACTTTCCCATGTCCTGGCACAGCATGACCTCAGCCTCTTTTGGGGTGGATGCGTCACGTTTCAATGTCATGCCCATTGGGGACACAAAGAGGGGGAAGCTGCCGCTGCCTTGGGGGTGTCTCCCGCCTTAGTAGCTCATGTAAGTGTGTGTGGCTGGGCGGAAAATCGAAAATTTCAATGCTTCTCGGGTTTATTGGTGGCGCCGCTGCTAAGCCCAACCCCCCAAGGTCTTGCAGCATCCGAGTCAGTGTGTTACGAAACACAGACCAAATGGCGAGGCCAAGGCTGTTGAACGAAGTGGGGGACACTGGAAGGTAAGTGTAAATAACTATTTAAGGTCAGCGTGCAAATACCAGAGAGTAAAACGCAAGATTTCTCATTTATGACTTTGAACGAAAGACACATTAAAAATTAAATTTATTAATTTGGTTTGCATAAATTAGGTTCATCAGTTTTAGCGTAATTGTATTATATATGTGTATAGTTAATAATGTATATTATTTAAGTTCCGCCCACACAAATGCATAATTACAATTATTATTGTTAACAATTCTCTTCCTCGCCGATGAGTCGAAATGTGTGTGTTTAAACTTTAAAGATAAATAGATAGTACAGCCGATAGATACTGAGGGCAGGCCCTCTGGAAATGTTCGGGACTGTATTTCTGTTCTGTGTCCATCCACGAGGCAAATGTTTTTTATCTTCGGTCGCGAATATAATTTTGTAAATTTTTTTTCTTGCTTTTCGATTTTTAAACTAATTTATTATCAACACAAGTTGCATGGATCTGAATTGGGTTTCGCCTCATACGTAAATACATATTATTTGTTATTATTGTATATATCTTTTGCCATAAAATATATACAATCGTATATATAATGCATAGCTGTTCCGTTATATGCCAACATGAGACTATTTTAATCGTTTATTTGTTTCTTGTTTATTTATTTGTGTTTCGTTTTGGGTTCCTCTTTGAATACATAATATTTGATCTAGAGTTTGTGGTTAGTAAACGCTTTAGTTAGTAGGTTTCATTTGTTTTCCAAGAGTTGCTATGCTTCGATTGACTTGACTGGCTTTGCATCTTACACTATAGAGTTTACAGTTTATCAATTATTATCAACATGTTTTCTGGAAATCGTTTAACTAGTTTATGCTTGTTGGTATTGTTTAGGAGGATTCTGTTACGTTACTTGCCGCTAGTTCTGGTTTATCATCGTTTTCAATACGTTAATATATTGTTATACGTTGCTGCTCAGTATAATTTATAATAAATACATAATAATAAATATACATGTAGATAATACGCTTAATAAATATATTTATATATATTTGATTTCTTCTTTTTCGTATATATATAGTTGTTATGTATATAATTAACAAAAAAAACAACACACATAAAAAGGAGCAAAAGTAGGATACAAATCGCGCTTCGTCGCCTGCTTATCCTTGAATCCTGAAGTATCTTTACATTTTACAACGAACGAACATCGAGAACGGCACACTTTCGAGTGCCATTTTGAAATAGAGTGTGGGGAGTATTGTTTTTGCACAAATATACGTAGGTAGAGTAGGTATTCTCATTCGGGTATACAATAAATATATATGATGTATATGTGGGCGAGTGACGTGGATAGGTATTGTAGCAATTATCCTATAGAGAGCCCACTAAGGTAGGTTTAGGTAGGGTTTGAATACACAACGATGAGACCGGATAAAAGTCAAAGGCAGGATTAAAGTTGGGAGTAGGAGTAGGAGTTGGAAAAGAAGGTACAACAAATGGCAAAAGACGGCTAAAAAATACGCACTTCCCGTGGGTGAGCCTGTAGTATGGGTAATTGGTTAATTAACTAGAGTGTTTAGCTTCTGTTTCTTTTGTTTTATGCTATTTTTTGTTTGCTTTTTATTTTTAATACATGTGCAAGAACGCTAGAGCTGCTTCTGGCGACCTATTGCTGATTCTGAATTAAATATATGTATAACTTCTTGCCTTGAATTAGTTTTTAGTTTAGCACTAAGGGGTTGCTTCGAACGCTGACGTTTGAGAATCAAAATTGGAAACGCAAGGAAGTGTCGCATTGCATTGCGCGCGTAACATTTTGTAAATTTAGTTAGTTATACGTACGTACATTAATTTAACTCGTAATTAATTTGTTAATTATTGTTTTGCCAACTGGTAAAATTTTCGCACATAAAATTTAGTTAGCTTGCTTTATGCTTCTATGGCCACCATGAATCAATCTTCTGTCGTGCTGCTGTGCTAGCTAGCTAAGCCGTAATATCGTTATTTCCGCAATCCGTAATCCGTAACCGTAGTAACCCGCCTCTAATTCAACTATATATATATTTATATATTTGCATATGTTGCTGCTGTCCAACTGCGCCTCTGATGGCGAAACCAACGTGTAAGGTTATTGTTCTCCAATCTGCGATCCACTACTACTACATATCTCATTCTTCAGCCAGTACGATAAGATTTTTATATGGGATATATGGGTCTGGGGGACATGGGATGGGGTAGCATTGGGAGACCGGATCGGGATTAGCTTAGTTGGGCAGCGGAACCTGCACCTGGACGTAGGACTGCGGGAAGTAGCCGGTGCGGCCATTCACTGAGCCCTCATACCAATTGTCATCTACTCGATTCAACAGCGTTATGATGTCGTTCTCCTTGAAGCCCAGCTCTCCAGGATTCTCTGGCTCGAAGTCGTAGAGCGCCTGACAGCAGGGCTGCTGCTGGCGCTGGGGGGTCACGGCCTGCTGCATCGACTTGGCGGGCGAACGCATCGGCGAGGGCAACGGCGAGGCGCTCGAGCTGATGTGAGACGGCGTGCCGTCTTCGTTGAGGCCGCCGCCACCGCCGTCCAAGTTCAGATCGAGCAGCGTCTTGGGCACGAACTCGTTGCGTGGCCGGCTCTCCGCCTCGGAGCGCTTCTCCTGCAGCGTCTCCTGCAGGCCGCGCAGCACATCGGCGCACTGCGAGTGAAAATCGTATAGTGCCTCGGCGAAGGTGACCAACTGGGACACATGCTCGGTGTCGTTCTCCAGAAGGTTAAACATGCCGACCTGCGCTAATTGCAAGGACTCGCCAAATTTGTCCTCGGCACCACGAATCTCATCGTCCTTGGCCTGCCGGCGACGCTTGCAGTCAAAGTCCAAACGCCGGCCCTGCAGCTTCTTGCGATGATGCATTACCTCCTTGAGGTCTTTGGTCTGCATATGATGCAGTGGCTCCAAAAAGTTCTGCTTGATGTTGTCGTCCAGCGAATACTTGACGTCGGCCATCTGTTTTAGCGCCTCGCCGAACTCGACGAGCGCCTGCGCGAACACGCTGTTGTCCTCGCCGAGCTTCTTCCCATAAGTCAGCATGCACTCCGCCAGAAGGCCCTCCGGCTGCGGATACGTATTTGACTTGGCCTGCCCGCTCAGCTTCGATATGCCCTTCACAGCTGCCATTTTGGCCCTGGCCGTGGGATTCGGTTGCAGGAACTCCTTTGTCTTCAGTTGCAGTTCCTCCACCAGCTCCACGGTCACATCCGTCTTCCGCTCCATCTCCATGAAGTCCATGTCCAGCTTGGTGCCCTCAGCACCGCCCATCTTCTCGGTCATGTACTGGTTGGCCTTGTTGATTTGCTTTTTCAGACCAGCGAAAGCCATGGTGATGCTGAATCTTTCCTACTCCAATTAACGTGAATGAATTAAGGAGGTGGTGTCGGGTGGTGGTGCCTGGGTGGTGCCGCTACGCGTTTGCTGTGAACGGGTTGGTTGAGTTAGTTGACTTGCCAATCAAGACTCGGTTTGGGTTTCTTTTTTTCACCGATTTTCAAAGTCAATATCAATTGACGACGACGGCGTTGCGTTTCTATTTTTAACGTTTGGAAGACTTACGCGGCGTGCACTTTTCCTCTGCTACTGCTGCTGCTGCTGCGTGGGGGTGCTCCTCTGCTGGTGCTGCTGCTACTGCGGGGGTGCTCCTCTGGGGGTGCGCTGCTGCTGCCCTGCGCGGGTTACGCTACTTCTTTGGTGTTTGGTGTCACGGGGTAGCTGTGGCACAAATCGAAAATTAGTGCTCCAATTCTACTTTTTCGCTGGCACTTTCACTCGCTTCGCTTGTTCCGCACGTTCTGCCTTTTGGCGTTTCAGCTGCACGGTAATCTTCGATTTTTTCTTCCAGAACCTTGGGCGATGCGTAATGTTTGAAGGACCGTCGCGTTACTACTACTATATGTACATACGTAAGAGTGGCGCGCGCGCGGGGGTCCTCGGTTGCTGGTTTTCCTCTCGGCTGCCTGCAAAATCAATATCTCGACTGTGTACAACAATTTAGTGGGCGTGCTGCCTCCCCCCGAAAGTGAAGGTATTTTCTTATGAGGGTTGAACGGCCACACTGTACATACTTATTTGTTGCGTTATGGGCACCCTGTTTTGGCGCAATTTAAAATTTTAAAGGAACGTCACTCTAAAACATGATATTTTTGCCGAAATACTGAAGTTTAACATATATGACTACCATTTTAAATATACCTTTGCTGCTTTTGAGCCTACATCAACAGCCATGAAGGCACCATAAATTTAATTCTGTAATGTTTTAATTTTTATACATACATACATTCATATGTAATTTTACAGGACGCAGTGTCTGAATGTGATATACCTTTTTTTAAATTTAAACATACGAAAATAAATTGTCGCGGGTCGAATAATATACCAATTGTTTAGCTTAGTATTTTCTTATCGTTTGGTATTGTGCCCCTATGAATTAATCGGGCACACTAATACTAAGTTGGCGCGAGTGGTGAGTTTGTAGTAAAGGTGGGCACGGGTCGGGCTTTTTTTTTGGGGTGGGGGGGTTTCCCGGGGCGGGGGCTTAAAAAAAAAAAAAAAAAACCCGGGTAAGCCCGTAAAAGCCCGTAATAGACCTGAAAACAATTTTGATTTGATCGCGCGATTTTTTTTTATTCTCGAATTACAACCAGTCAGTTGTCTTCCGGCAATCGCTCATTTGGTTGGACTTTTCTTGAACCCTTCTTATAGAGAGATGAATTTCCTCTCGGAGGAAAAAAGAAAAATGTGATAGCTACGGTAAAAGCAATGCTCTCCGAATTTATAGATAATTAAAAAAGCAGTTTTGATAACGTAACTAATAACATAGGCTCAAATAATTCCGAAAATGGAATGTTTGTTGAATTTTTAGACTTAAGTTATGTAAAAAAAAGAAAAGTTGAAAAAAACGATATCGACATAGAGCTTGAAAAATATTTGGCCTATCCAGTAGCTCCTGGTACACATATTTTAGAATTTTGGAGAAATGCAAGGGACTTACAATACCTTCCCAAATTAGCTCGAACCATTCTGGCGTTTCCAGCCAGTTCGTCTACGAGCGAAAGGCTTTTTTCTACATCGGGCCATGTGTTACATGAAAAACGCACTAGGCTAAAAAGCAAAAATTTAGAAAAAATGTATTTTTAGATAAAAACATGACTTAGGTTTAATAAATATGAAATTATATGTATGTATAAATATGTATACTTGTATAATATACGTAAATATATGTATAAAAAAATAACATGTCTTTTAAATTTCCTAATACATATGTGTAAATAAGTTGGTCGTAAGTAAGTTGGCGTGCCGGTCCGGGCCGGGCCGGGCCTCTCAGAAAAGAATTTTTTTCGTGCGGGCCTCAAAATACAGGCCCGCGCCCACCTCTAGTTTGTAGTCATGAGTCATTCGGCATGCGAAAAATTAGTTAGTGCAAAAAATCAGTTAATTAGTGCAAGCATAGCTTGCAAATAACTGTTAACCGATTCGTGCGGTCTCAAAATAAGTGTTCGTCACTGAGACTTTGAGCAAAAAGTCTGAGAGCAACCGATTGAATTGCTCGTATACAAATTTTGCTCGGGATCAGCCGAAGAACAGTTTTTTCTGTTTTCGTTTGCTCTGCATATGATTTTATAGATCTGCAAAGAAAAAAAGGGTGTTAATATATTGCGTAGAAAGAAATTGACATATCAAAAATATGCATACATACATACATACAGTCAGCACAGAAATTATTCGGACACTGAAATATACTTATACTAAAGGCTTATTTCTGGGAAAAAATGAAATTTTTGGCAGTGTTTTTATGTTTTTCTATTAAAAACTGATTTTTCAAAACATATTATAAATTATATGTTTCTACATCTATATAAATTATAGATGGGCGCAAACTAATAATTACAACTACAACCACCGTCAAGATGGTTGTCGTCAAACGGGGCCTGCTGCGTCGGCCCGCTACCTGCCTCAACATTTTTCGTAACATTGTTTTTCTACATTAACACCCCCCATCTATGCTTTAAAGATTATTTTAACTTATAATTACATATGTACTTACCGAGCAATTGCAAAACATTTTTATTTTAAATTTTAAATAAAATTTATTGAAGAGAGGGTCCTGTTGCTTAAATGCTTGATAAAATTTTGATTTTTTTCTTTCTTGTTTTTTGTTTGGCAACGCTTCAAATATGGCGTCCCATAATTTTCGAAGAGCTAAAACATGGAGGGAAAATCGATGAAAGGAAAAAATAATCTGACCGAAAAATTTTCGACGCGCGAGGATAAAAGAAAATTAATTAGTGCGGTCAAGGCGAAGCCTATAATATGGGATTTGACCCACAAGGGGCACTTTAATGCCATAAAATGGCATTGAAATGATTTGTGATTGATTTTCATTTTGATTTTGACCCAGTTTTCTATTTCTTAGTCAGCTCCTTAGCGGCGAAATACATAAACAAAACACCAACATCCAATTGATTTGAATTCATTTTTCCCTATTGGTTTTTTGTTTACAAACAACAGCTGTTCAGTATTACCCTATTTCTTAATTTTGTTGGTCACACTAGCTCGGTAGTCGAATAAAGTGCGATTTCGCTAGCGGAATTTCAAGAGCGGATTTTCGTCAACTCAGTACTAGGCTTTTATCTACCACCATTCATTTTACAAAGCCATTCCAGAGTGAGAATTTCACTGGTCAAGATGGAGTGCGTGCGATCGTTGGAATGCGTTCTACAAAATAAAATCTCAGAAGGCTTTCTGGAATAGTTATTTAACCGCAAAGGACACTGGCGGTCCGCCGAGGTCCATAATCCCCCTTTGCCATCAATGTGCCAGGTGGGCACGGCGGCACCGCAGAGGTTGAAGCTTAACTCCCGAGCGGGCACCAGCGACACCGGCGATACTGCGTCCTCCTCCTCCCCAGCCAAAGCCTCCGCAATCAAAGATTCCCAGGTCAAAGGCTAGGTTACTGGCTCCTTCTGGGCTGGCTCCTCCTGGGCGATAAATACCTCCTTGGTGTATTTCACTGCAGCCGGCGTCGAGGACGACTCATCCTTCTTGTAAACAGTGACACTCTGGGAAAAAAGAAAAAAACAGTTAAATTACTTACTGGAAACCTTATGAAATACTTACACCAAAATTTATTATTTGAATCATATTTTATTGTATTTTGAATTTATTAAATTCACTTTTCAATTTTTATAATTTTTCAGGTTATGTGCTTTGAAAGTTTTAATTTCAGCTATGTTTCGATACATCGAATACTCAATACCTCGACACATCGATACTTGATGATCGATGAATCGGTGCATTTATTTTGATTTTCTTTTCATTTGGTATGAAAATGCAAATACCTCGATACATCGATACTTGCAATCGATGAATCGATGATTTTTTTTTTATTTTCTTTATGAAATGATGCAAATGATCTTAAATATAATATATATATAATCTTAATATACATACATGTATATAAAAACAAAATAATTATTCATAATAATAAATAGATAATAATAGAATAATTGCTACGTTGGCAACCCTGTAATGACCGAATATTTACATATTTGAGGCAACCTTGTTTTAAATTTGTTTTGAGATTTTGGATTCAGAAATGAGCTATATAATGTCAATGAACTTCAATTTAAAAGAAAGTTTCCTCTTATGGATCCAAAGAAGAGAAGAGACTCTCCGAGAAGGGTACACCATGATAGAGAGCCATCTCCACTTTCTCATGGTGGAACCCTTCTTTTTATTATTTGACGAGTTTCACATGAAGAATGTGAATGTAAGTATACACCACCCACCTTAATACACCCACCTTGTTCTGTATAAAATGTCTATATTTATATATGTATTTCCATCAGAGGGCTCCCGCGAATTTGAAGAACTGGAAAATCTTCGCAATAGGTGCTTCGAACTTTGAGGGACATTTACAGATTATATATTTGCGAACGGTAAGTAGTAAACAATACTATGCACATATTGTGTTTATATACAAATAAAATTCATTTTTATAGGCATCAACTCGCTTGGAAAAGCAAGATCAAGATCTTGACCATTTCACTAGTCAAGATGGAGTGCGTTCGATCGTTGGAATGCGTTCTACAAAATAAAAATTCAGAAGGCTTTCTGGAATGGTTATTCAACCGCAAAAGTACACTTGAGAATGGTTACGCCATAATGGAAAGTAATATGAATTACATTATGGTCAATGAACCATTTTTCATTATCTTTGATGAATTCCATATACGAAATGTCACTGAGAGTATACCAATTTTTATATATATTATATAAATACTATATATATAATACATTTTTACAGAATGCTGCAGATAACATGAGAAATTGGAAAATATTGCCGTTGCAGTTTCCAATTTCTCAGGACATATGCCAATTTTATATTTGCGAACGGTAAGTACAATAATTACCTATTTTTATTTAAATGAAATTAATTTAATTTTTGTAGGCATCAAGGGGCATCGAGAAAATGGGATCGGCTGCCATTTTAGAGGGAGTGCAGATGGTATTGACCAGCATCAAAAAAAGCACCCTTCTTACCTCCAGATTGGTCGGTGAGGTGGGCAAAAATGCGCCGCCAATCTAAACGCCACCGCCCTAATCGAAACGAAAGGCAAAAAAAAATTTTTTTCTTTTGTGCGATCGTGTTTTTTTGGCAGGCGAAAAAAGCTTTTCCGCAAGGGTATAAAAATTATTGTCTTTAAAACATGCGCAATTTTTAGATAGCGCATATAAGATTTCATACATGGGCTTTGGCGTTAACCCGTTCAAACGGGTAGGCCATGAGGCCAAAAAAATGAATTAACAAAAACACATAGTTTTACCTTAAAATTTTTATTGTGTTGTCTTAAATTGCACTTTTTTTAATATTTGGATTTTTAGGTCAGACCCTGAGAGTCAGCAACGATAAATTGTTCGATAAATGGAAATCAGCTGCTACGAAAAGCTGCAAGAATGTATTTGGTGTGCTATTTTGGATTGCTTTAGGAAAAGTGTAGATGGCCCTATAATTGAAGATCAGGATAAAAAATTAATAGTCCAAAGCGAAAAATTTTGATACCGTTTATCGCGATAGTGGAAAAAAAGTGGAAGTTGCAAAAAAAAAAAGTATCGGTGTTATTGGTGTATCGGTGAAGAAGGTCGGTGATGCACTTATTGCATCAAAAATGTTTGGAAACTTAAAAATAATTTTCTTGGGTGAAGGGGGAACTGTTGATGGAGGTGGAGCTGGAGGGGGCAGAGGCGCAAAGGAGGTGGAGGGGGCAGAGGCGGCAAAGGAGGTGGAGGGGGTAGAGGCGGCAAAGGAGGTGGAGGGGGTAGAGGCGGCAAAGGAGACCCCTCTTTCTTTTTTCAACTTTATCCACTGCAACCGTACCTCCTCCATCACCCATGTTGCCTTATAACGCACCCCCGAACATTTTTGGTGCTTTAAATGCATTCCAAAATTTGCGAGTTCTTTTGAATAGGGACAGAATTCACAGTGGTACAATTTTGGGGTTGTTAGACAATTTTCCAAATGTTTTTCAAGTAAATTATTTGATTTAAATTCCTTAAAACAATAAGGACATTGGGACCCCTTTGTGGCCCAAACTTTATTATTTGCTACATGCCAGGTGGAAATGGCACAATTTTTCAAATTCATGCTTAATGGTTGTGTTGGTACATTAGACAAGATGGTCATAATGTCACCAACTTCCACTGACTTACTTGGAATGTACGCCACAGACTGCGACGTCGATGGTTTTGTGGCTATTGTTGTTTTTGGTGGGAATAGTGTGTAAATTTGTTTTGAGGTTTTTTTTTTTGGTTTTGGTTTTTTTTGGTGTTGGGTTTGTTTTTTGTTGGTGGTTGTGTTGGTTTTTTTTGGTGTTGTTGGTGGGTGTTTTTTAAAAAATATTGGTGTTGGTGGTGGTAGTTGTGGTGGGGGGGGTTTATTTTGGGGGGGGGGGTTTTTGGGGGGGGGGGGGGTTTGGTTGTGGGTTTGTAAAAAGGTGGGGGGTTGGTGGGGGGGGGGGGGGGGGGGGTGTTGTTGATGGTATTTAGGAAAAAATTGGGGGGTTTAAAAAAATAAAAAATATTAATGAGACGCCAACTATTGATGCCTCCATTCAACAACTATTAAAGCTGTCTGCTGCTATCGGTGGTGGCAGCCAATCATCGATAGTATTTTTAGAGAACATAGGGTTTTTCTTTCTTTCTTACCTTTTTTAAATTTAAACAGGAAAATACGAAATTTGTATGAATTGGTATCACCTGACATAAAAATTTCCCGCTAATTTATTAAAAAAACTAGTGTGACCAGGAATTTTATACCTAGGGGATTCCCTACCTTGGAATGCATTACCTTTTGGTCACACCCAAACATTGGAGGAAATTTTTGACGTTATACATCTCACATTTTACATTTACATTACTCGAGTAGAATTATTATGCTTTCAATTTGAAAGTCTGAAATCGTTAACCGTTTCGACACAGCGTTTTGTGGGCAACTTTAGAAGTTGCATATTTAATCTAGGGAATTAAAAAAATATATTTGTTAACGTGTGCCTAAGATATTATAAATATATTATTCACGCCTATTATTCAGGACTTAAGTTTATTTTAGTAAGAACTTAAATTCTTTGGAAACTTCTTTTTTGGCAAAGAAACAACTCACCTAGTATAATATGTTAAAAATAAAATGTATCTGCAGAAATTTAACCCTAAATTAAATACTTATAAAGTTTATTAAAGGGATAAGTTTATCAAATAAATTTAAATTTAACTTAAACTTCTAGTTTCTTAAAAAATATAACAAAGGCCACTGATGCCTTATGGCTTTATAACTTCGTTGGTTAGATATTATATTCGTATTCTTCTTGGATGAATCACACTTCCTTCTGTAATATAAACATGTTTTCGCACGGTTTGAAATCTCCAATCACCATTACTGCACAGTAGCCTAACAAAACAAAGAATTTTATCTGGCAGATGCCAAAGATATTCCACAACCGGAAAGGTCCCCGATAAGATTGTATGTATATATTTTAAAAACCCGTGACGTCACTGCATGAAATGGCAACTTTTTCCCAACTACAGGTGAAAACCAGCTTTTTTTTATCTATATCTATATCTATCTTAGATAGCCCCCGAAGTGGGCTTAGCACCGGTAATTGCCATACAAACAGTGAACAATGTAAATCAGTTCAATCGTGGTTGGGATGCTGAGATAAGGATACGGCCGTGTGTTTTTAATGGCGTATATAAGTCCCGCACCACAGCGGTTCTGGCAATTAGTCTCGACCAAACCCCAACGACTGAGCTTCCCGTAATCTCAGAGCACAAATCCAAAATCCAACAATGAAATTCGCAATTGTTCTATTGGTAGCCAGCATTGTTTGCGTTAGCAGCCAGGTGAGCCGGAGGAGAAATATTTGTGTAAAAAAGGAAGCTAAATAATCTCATTAAACAGGCTTCACCGTCGGGTGGCATCAACCCGTTCGCCGCTGCCAATCCCTACGCGGCCGCCTTTAATCCCTTTCTGAATGGAGTATTCGGCGGAGCCGGCACCGGAGCCGCAGCTGGTGTTGCTGGCCCAGTGGCACCTGTTCCTCCCTTCGGTGGCGCCTCAATTTCCACCTTCTTCCAGTCGGTGGTGATCCAGCGCGAAGCCGAACGCCTGCTGGCCCAGCCCGACTTCCCCGCCGATCTGTCCGAGCGCGTACAGGATGTGGTGGCCAACTCTCAGGAGGCCATTGCCAACTGCAACAACGCCACCTTGCCCTGGCTCCAGATCCGCTGTGTGAAGCCCCTGCTGACCAGTGCCAAGAACCAGCTAAAGACCATCGACGACGAGTGGCAGGCGCGCCTTGCCGCTGCCGCCACCACCGCTGCTCCGGTTGTGGCATAGACGATTGCTGCACTACCACTTGCCCTCTTCAATTCCTGATCCTGCTGTTTAACATCCGATATTATCCTTGACTAGCTAGCGGCGACCATCGACCAACAGAGATGCAATAAAACTTAAATAAGCTCAATGCAGGAATTCCCTTTGCCTTTGTGTGTGTCCTGGGTGGGAGTCTCCTGACCTACGCCAGGACAGGCTTTGATGTGGCTGGCCGAGCTTTGCATTCCGGCGCTTTATTAAATTTCCCATTGAGAATTACAAATTTTGATGTTGCCTCCTTGACTTGCCCTTGCTTTTCAGGCAGATTTTTGGTGGGTGGCGCAAATACTTGAATGCTCACGTCACCACATAGAATGGGCCAGTTATGGGTTAACAAGATGGCCAAAATAAAAGGCTAGAGCCAGTATGAGTTAAGTTTTTCGAATGTAGCTCATGAATAGAGTTTGGTAAGTTTGAAGACAAAAAACGATAATTAATTTGTAAGATGTATGCACTGACAATCTTAAAAAACCTTTTTAAAAGACAGAACTTAAATTTCAGCTGTATTTAATAGAAAATAGTATAAGAAAAAGGCTAAATCCGGGCACCACTACCTCCGCATACTTGACTCGATCTGGGCCATCGCAAGAACTTGACGCATTTTCCCCAAATATTTGCTCTACGTTTGACTTTTCCCTCCTCCCCTTTGGAAGGGTTATGACAGCCCTTTTATTTATCCTCCGACTGGCACTGCCGAATTGTTTCCAGTGCATGATTTGACTCCCAATTGGTCCTCTGCGAGGATGGAGACCGCTCAGTGAATTGCAGCGCCAATGTTGATTTATGTGGCAGGGCAGCTTCAATTATCCAACAATGTCCTCCCAACGTCCTGCCATTTCAATTCGATTCGATTCGATTTGATATGGCATTTGCATATGAATCAAATCCGAATGCCAAGCCAGGGCCTCTGGTTATTAAATGGCCTGCCTTAACGAGTCAGAGACTGGCCATAAATGGCGGAGTGCCGGATAAGCCAGTTTGAATTTAAATTCGGATTCAAATATGTAATTAAATGTAAATTTCAAACACACGCTCAAGACACACAGTACCCCCGGAGCCTGGAAGGAGAGCAAAGTTGGAGCCACTTAATTGAAATATTTCAAGATTGAAACTTGAGAAACAGTGTTGTCATTATTACAACAACCAGCCGTAGCAGGAGCGCCGCAACTTTGAAAAGTTCCGTTTAGTGTTAGCCGCGAGCCTTCCAAAATACCCCGCCCCTACAGGCCCAACCTAAAACCAACCTCCCCCAAAACTAAAACCAAACTCAGCCACCCCTAAGCCCTGTTTTGGTAATGCAAAAGTTGCGGCATTTGAAATTCACGCAGCAAAAAATGGTACTGCCGAGGCACAAAATAAAATCTCGCCGCATTCGAGCTGCCCAACTAAATATATACAGGGGAAGGTGTGTGTATATCCAGTCCAGAATTGGTTGGCCAAAACAAAAAGAGAAAGGCAGTGGGAACGGGGACCGGGAAAGCTCTGAAAGTGCATGTATGTAAATTTGTTTTGGGTTTGCGGCTTTTGTTTTTATGCAAAAGTTGTGAGTGTCCCCCAAAGTAGGCAACACAATTTCTGCGGCTTTGCCTCTGCCAGAGTTCGTTAGTTCACTCCGTAAAATCGGTTTAAAATCAGTGCAGATCCAAATCGAATGGTGTTGAATCACCGCCTGACCTGTTGGTGTTTATTGCCGGTTTGCGCTTAACACCCTATGAGCCTCTTGGCTACTGTTGTTTGATCTCCAGGTGCCACTTCCGTTGGGCGCCGATAAGAAAGTTATCTAAATACGCCCAGAATATATGGCTCACAACATAAAACATAATTAGGTTGAGGCTATCGAGCTTTGTTTTATCTCCAGATAACACAGATAATGGAGGCTGTAAACTGTATCGGGGTACAAACAAGATAAAGCCCGAGAAGTGCTAAACAAAATCTTAGGAATTGTACTTCAGTCAACGAGTTAAGGCTTTCAGAAAATGTCTGCTTCCACGGTGATCGCATTGTGCCTTCTGGCTGTACTGGTGAGTTTTTAAAATATTATTGTTGGACTAACTCTTAACTCTTGTTTTGCGCCCAGGCTGTGCCGATCTATGGTCAGAGCTCCCCCACGGATTTGGCCCTCCGATGGGCCCAGGAGGAAGTGAACACCTTTGAACTTATCGCCCGAGAAAAACTACCGCCGACAAACGCAGCTCAAAGTGATGCAAATGATTTGGTGGATTCGTTGAAAATGGCTGTTTCGCACTGCAATATTGCCCTTCAATCCAGTGGAAACTTGACCCAGCACGAGGCCTGTGTTAAGACCGTGACAACTTTTGCGAAGTCATCTTTGGGGGAGTTGGCAAGTGAACACTGGGCCGTTTATGGAGCAAGCTCCGGGGCATCGCGCATCCATTTGTTTTGGTAGATTTTCAAAATTAATAAAATGTATAAGCCATTGTTTTTAGGACAAATTTGTAAATGAAATCGAAGCTCCCATCAGAGTAATGTGGTAAATTAAAAAAAAAAAAAAAACTAAAGATTTAGTTTTTATTTCGGTGGGCAGAGTTGAAAAGAATTTATTAGCTTTTTTTGAATATCTGAGGTTTTTTGGAATTATGAACCTATTAAAAACACATACACACACTGTATACAATGAGTTGGCTGTCTTTAATTTGTTTTACATCTTTTACGACATTTCTGGTGATTTGGGCCTCACCTCCGCAATGGGACCGCCTGGCGTTGGAAATGGCGGCGGAAAAGAACATTACCACTGAGTGGCGCATCCAGGAGGCATGGAAGGCAACGATTGCATCGGATACACAACTGCATGAGTACTACAATGAAATGAAAAACACAGAGAAGGAGAAGGCCGAACGTGTTTTGAGACATGCCTACCATGAGGTGAACAGGTGCGTGTACGAGTTCTACATGGGATGGCCGATGGAGAGGTTCGCCGATTGCATGAGGCATGCCACCAGCATTCACCTGACCAGGTTGAAGAACATCCGGAAAGCTACCGACGTAGCCAAGCGGGCGGCTAGCGGAGCGAGCAGACTTAAAATCTGGCACTGAATTGGAAGGCTATGGAATTGGCTCCTGGTTTCGGTTTCCCCAATCGCTGGCGGGCGACAAGTCTGTTTTCTTTGTGCCCTCGCCCCTGTACTACTGTGGCCTGTACTACTTTAATTAGACAGTCAACTCGGGACTCGTGAGTGCAGTCTCATCTCTTTGTCTGGGAGGCCGGGATGGATGCTGTAGTGGGCTGGGATAGTGGGCGGCTCCTGCTCAGAGCCAGTCTAGTGCTCATTAGGCAAATGTGCGGCCCTGTGGGCGGGTTGGGCACGAACTGTTTCGTAATTATAATCATTAGACGCGAGACAAAACAGGCACAAAGCAAATAGCGACATTAGCTGCGTGGAAATGTGTGTCAATGAAGATGAATCGGGCCGGCGTCCTGGGCCCAGGCACTCTGCCGTGGTAGGGTGCTCCTTGACGAGGCAGAAATGAGCGAGCTTTCGTGGCGCTGGCTAATGAGAATTCTTGGTGTGAGTGGCATGTCGAAAATATGCAAATTTTCATTTGAAAGTTCAATAGTTTGGCACAGCTTTCATAGCTCATTCGAAGGATTACAGACAGTACAACAATATTGATTGTGATTTAATTAATCTGAGCCTTGGGCTATTAAAAAGGTATCCTTCTAATCTGCTACCTCTGGGGTTTCTAAAAACAGAAATAACCTCTTCGAAGAAATACATTGTTGTTTTTATTTTTTTTTTTACATTTTTGCATCAATTTATGATGGTTGCTTATCACGTTTTATTTCTTATTTTTGTGCCTCTTGTAGGCATTGCTTTAGTATTTTCGTTTCTGGCTTAAGCCTTTGATTCTGCCTCAGATGTGGTTTCCGTATCGGAGGCAGGCGCATCCGGTTTGGGCTCATCCGTGTTGCCGCACACACACATGGGACACTGTCAGGACCAAATGAAAATGAAAATGCATATAAAAGTATATAGGGACTTATTCAGGATCTCACCTTTTCCTTTAGCACAAGGCGGTACTTGGGATGGCTGTGTTGGAAGAATGGCAAAATATTGGTATCTAAGTAATCAATATTCGGGCTTGGATAGCCCCCTACTCATATGACATGTAGGTCAATAGTATGAGAATTCGAGACTCGTACTCACCTAATTCCATATACTATTGGATTGTAAACCGCGCTCGTCTTAGCGAAAGTGGCTCCCCAAATAGTAGTCAGAGGCGTGAGGCCGTCGATTTTAAACAATCCAAAGTAGCAGATGACCAGATACGGTGTCCAGGCCATAAACCACAAGGAAATGGTGGTCAAGGCGACCTTGGCCAGCTTTCCCTCGGCGCTTTTGTCGCAGTCCTCGGAGCTGCGCAGCGACTTCACATTCATCTTCTTGGCCTGCTCCCTCATGGCCTTTTCGTGGGCGGCCACGGCGGCGATAATGAACCAATATGAATAGCAGATCATAAACAACGGGGTGTAGTAGACGAAAAGCGAGTACGTTATCAGGTAGGATCTCGGATTCCACTGGCGCGTCATATAGTCGATGCTGCAGGCCGTCAGATTTCCCTCCGGCACGTAGCTACTCCAGCCCAGGAGAGGCATTATGGTCCAAAAAACTGCCATCAGCCAGATGAAAAGGATTTTCATAATGGCCAGTTTGATGGTCATGGGTGTGCCGTTGATGCCCTTTACAATCACATTGTATCGATCGAAGGCAATCATGCACATTGACCAGATAGAAACGCATCCAAACAAGGAGCCGCAGGCCGCATAGATGTCACACCACAACGGCCCCAGGACCCATGTTTCGTAGTAGAAGTTGATGATCATCACCGGCGACTGGGAGGCCATCATGCAGAAATCGGAGAAGGCCAGATTCAGGACCAAAAGATTGGCCGGCGTGCGCAGCGACTTGGTTCCGCCGAAGATGTAGACCACAACTCCGTTGCCGCAGCAGGATATAATCAGGATGCAGAGGGTGAACAAGCCGAGGATTTTGCTCATGGTAGGGTCCATTGGGGCGAAGCGACTCCAGTAGGGATTTACCAGGTGTGCCATGTCGGGCAGCACCTGTCGGCAAATTATAAAAATATTTTTATGTTGAACTTTAATTTCAATAATTTTTAATTTATATTCTAAGTAAACTCCTTTAGATTTGTGATTTATTGAAATTTATTGTTTAAATAATAATGAGAGTATTCACAGGTCACAGGTGCAGATGTGCTACTTAATGTTGTTTATATGGTAGAAAAGTCTTAATTATTCATTTTTTAATTTGATTAAAGTCAAACCACACTTCATATTTCACAAATTCAATGACACAAATGAATTCTTAGTCACCTGATTAAAATTTTATTTATTAATCGATGGGGAGCTATATGAATTGTGGTTACATTGAGCTCATTTCACGGTTTTTGGAACTAGTTAGTCTTCAGTAACTCACATTGTCCAGCACGGATCCATTGCCGCCCGTTTGGGCCTGGAACCTGGGCCCGGAAAGGGCCAAAGTCAATGGCGTCTCTGGAAAATAAGTGCTCTCCATGCTTAGCTACCGGCAACTCGCCCTGCAGCGACTCGAATGCTCATCGAACTGTGTGGGAACTCAAGGGGCCGACTTGAATAGCCTGCTTTTATAGGCCTTTTCTAAGCCAATTAGACGGGATGGTAAATCAGTAACAGAGACAAGCGGACAGCTGCCAGATAACAGTCATGTTTATTTTCAACCCACCGATTTACGTTAAAATTTGTTCGCGACATACTATGATCGAAGGTCAAGGGCGCTGTGTAGCCAACCAATATGTAACCGAAAGTTCAAAGCGCTGCAAGGAATTTCTGACCGCATTTTTGGCACAATTTTCGCTGCGTGCCACGAGGTTGTTGGTTGCAATGAATGGAGTTGTCCATATTGCTGGTTTTGAAGTCGGAACCTGCCACCGCCCCAGGCTGGTAGCTCGAGTCTTGGGAGATGTTGGTATACGAGGAGCGCGGAGCCACTTGTCCGCCAGAGGACCTCGATTCCGGGGTGACGATGTACGTGCCACTGTCTTTGGTGGTCCCCTTCTTTGCGACCCGGCCGTCGCGAGATCCCTCGCAGTCGGTGGTGTCCCCCGATGTCTTGAGCGCCTTTCCGACGGCGGACGCCGCCTTTTTGGCATTTGAATCGTTGGGGGCGGCGGCAAAGTAAAGATCATCATCGGAGCTGGGTAGCTCGTACCTAAAAATATCTACCTTTTGGCTGAGAATCAGCTGCTTGCAGCAATCCTTGATCTGGTAATAGGCGGTCCGGAAGTTTCTCAGCTTTCGAGTCTACGAAAGTTTAGCTTAACGGTTGGCTTATTTTTAATTTTGTTTCCAACTTACCGGCGAAAGCGAGTATATCACGGCTGGTTGGCCGTTTTTGCCGAAGGCACTCAGCAGCAATATTTCGCAGTTCTTCTCAAAAGCGCGGTTCACTCCTCCCCAGTATAGCAGTTCCTTGTACACGGTCTCGTCCATGGCCACCACGTAGTCGAAGTAATGAAAGTCGTTCACAGCAAACTGGAAGATAATCTCTAGAGACCTCTTCAATTTAACTGATCTATCCACTCACCTGGCGACAGAAGTGATCGGACCGCAGGCCGTGCTCACGCAATGTTTGAAGGCAGCGCTTGTGGGGCTTGCGACCCGTGTTCCAGGTCCTCAGGCCGGCACTGTCAACCTCCCAGTAGAGGCTAGTTTTGACCATTAGATTCTGCATAATGGCCTCTGCCATGGGGGAGCTGCATGAATTGCCTATACCAACAAGATTGAAGAGTCTTTTGAAAACCGCTAAAATCCTTAAATAGCTTACCCATGCACACAAACAGCAGCTTCTTAAAGGACATCGTTGTTTCCGTTTCTCAGGTATCGGGTTCGATAAGTTACAAGCTTCGAACTTTATCTAATAAATAGCAATTTACAAACCTACAATTTTTATAATTTATACACGACGTTTTGCCAGATTTTGTTATATTAGAATGAATTTTTGAAAGTGACCGCACCTTCATGTCCGGACCCGAATGGCTGAGACTACTGAGTTTAAAGTTTAAACTGACTTATCGACCCGGTGGCCTGCTTAGGTTAACTATCGTCAATCCCTCCGCTAGAGTTGCATTAAATGACCATTTCCTTAGATTATCATCTGCACTAATGCACTTTTTACAGCACTCGTCCTGCCCAGCCCACCCACTAGATTGAGGTACCTGGCAGGTGGCAAACAATAGGGTTTGGCCCAGGACTTGTTGGCCACGCCCAAGTTGCACCACCTCCTTGGTGCAAGGACCCGTGGGGTAGATAGTGTCACGTGTCTGTCAGGTGGTGGCCACTTCGGTTCACGATCTGAATTCGAAATTAGTCAACAAGTTCAGCGAACTGCCGTTCGCTGGCGCTTTCAAGCCAGGATGGGGAATTGAAAGCGCCAAGTGCCTAACCCCGTATGCTAAGCGCCTTGGAAACATGCACTTTGAAGAAAATTTTATTTAAATTTAAATGAACTTCGAGTACTTTAACTAGAGTTTGTAAATTCAAGAGAAAGCTAAGCATTTTGTTTATTAGAAGTGTCAAAAACAGAACACGTAAGTTAAAATGTATCAGAAAAGGTATTATTTTGTTTATTAAGATTCGGCCAATGGAGTTCGTTGGAGCTTATCCCTATCAAATGGGTGCTATCAAGCTTTTAATAAAAAATATTTTCACTGTGTAAACATGATTCGTGCAATCCGCTTTTATTCAGGTGTCGTGTCATAAAGCTAGGACGACCTGCAAACAATGCAGCTAGAATTCATTTTATTTCAGTCTCAATTAAGCGAGTTCCTGTGTGGACGAGTCCATTTTGAACATTTCAAAGGGTGTATATTGGATATACCGCCATTTTTTACCTTTCCGTCCATCGGTGGGAACAGGGATGGCTTGTAACTTGGCCACTGGCAATTTCCAATTGGAATTGCATTGAACGACTAAATTGAAAATGCAGCTGAAAAAGCATATTTCACTTATCACTTTTCACACAAAACACACAAGCAAGCGAGCAAAGGCCAAAACAAAGCACTCTGGCCAGGCCATAGCCAGAGCCGGAGGGACTGAAACAAAAAGCGGGTAAAATGAAATTGTAAGCGCAAAAGTAAAGCACAGCAGCAACAGGAACAGGAACGGAAGCGACACCAGCAACATGCAGCATTTGCAGCACCAGCAACAAGTCACTCAGTCACTGGGTGAGTGGGAAATAATATGTGAGCCTGCATCGGTTCGGTAGTGGAGGCGGTGGGTAAAACGAAGGTGGAAAGCGGGTTAGATGCCGGACGGAAGTGTGGCTCTGGCATTGCATTGTTGTTTTAATTAAAAACAAACCTCCCGAGCTGTTGGCCCCGACAAAAACAGAGCGCCAGGCAGAAAAAGTAAGGCCAAAGTGAGCAACCTGAGAGGCTAAATGGAGGAGGAAGTGTTGAATATTTAGTGCAAAGCATATAGCACAGACATTGCAGAAAAAACTGAAACAAAATCCAAAAGCAACAACGGCAACAGCAAAAAATGTAGCACGAAAATCTCTCACAGGAAGAAAACCCAGCGGATATGTGCAACTGTATCCTTTGGCTCGTACATATGTAAGTGTTGCCGCTTATGTCTTCCTTGTTTTTATTTTTCTTTATTTTTGCCTGGCTGCTACCTGCACTGGCTAATGGTAACCGTAATGCTGTGGCATTTCCCTAAATTAAAGGATGAGTCAGACAAAAGCCGCACCTAATGGCAATTTAAATGAACAACAAACCTCTGCCCAGACTCGCACATACATACATACATATGTGCCCTTGTATGTAGATCCAAAGGTTTAAAAAAAAGGCCCGACCTGGCTGGCAAATGCTTTTTGTCGACCACAAATGCAATTTACAGCACAACAATCAGCGGTAAACGCACTGGCACTACCAGCCTCAGTCCTGCCACCAGAAGAAACTAATAAAACACACAACTTTATTGCTGACCAGGCCAACTACATTAACTGGCCAGCTAGGTGGAGCGATGGGCCACAAAAGCGTTGGGTGCAACTGCAACACAAGCAACAATGGCCAAATCAACAACATCCTCATAGTTTTGGCCACAAGAGCACATACAATTAGACTAACACTAGAGGAGGAAATAATATAGCAATAGCTGTTAAGTATTTTTCAATTATTTCTAGCAGTTACAATTAAATAATGATTAAAGTTTCAGGTGCGGTTTATATAACAGGCAGATTAAAGATTGTTTAAAAAATCTACACTCATTACCCAACTCTTCTAAAGGCAAATGATCTTCTTTCTTAAAAATATATATTTATTTATCGCTAATTTTTCGCCCCCAGGTGTAGAATTTTCACAGACCCAGACAGAGGTGCGCCAGGTGTGTTAAGCAGGAAGATTGGGCAAATATGGGGAGGCGGCGAGTGGTGCAGAAAATGCTGCTTTACCCGCCGTGTTTTGCGCCATTTCTCGCTGATTGAGGTTCAGCGAACATACTGTATGTATGTATATCCGGGTTTGCTTTTTAAATTAAATTTGCCCAAAGCGGACGTGAATAAAAATATGTTTATATATGAATGGGAACTACTCGACTAGTGGTCGTCTGGCTCGAGTTCTCATTAGATGGCTAAATAAATGCGGATAATAACCTTTTTAGCTGCGTTGCGTTCAAGTATGATACATAAATGAAAGTGCTTTTGGCTAATTTCATATGAGGACTTCGCTGAGAAAGATAAATATTTATTGTTGGCACGGCAGTCTGGCAGTTATACAATTTAATTAAAAGAAAGCTAGATAAGGCGCTATCTATTTGAAGATAACGAACTTACCTACCAAAGACTCTGAATATTTGAAATAGATTATAACAGTTATGGAGTAATCTTTCTACATTAAATGGTTTTTATTTATTTAATTTAATCTTTCCAATGGCTGTAGTCCGTAGGGCTTTTTCCCAATGTACTCCCATAATCTTAGCTGCCCAACAATTTCAAAACAGTCTCTGGATTCGACTACTGCCTGCTTTTGGGGCTTTGGGGGCTTGTTTTGAAAAATGTGTTGGGGAAAACATTAACAAATGATGCTGGAAGAGCGGAAACTGACCCGAGATAGATCGGAGGAAGCCAAAACACACCGAGGCTCATTAAAAAGCCAATGCCGAATATGGTCGAGCGTCTTGGCAATTTCCGCAACCAAAAATTTCGACCCCATCAATAGCAGTGGGGGATAGCCAGTTGTTGCAAAGTCGTCTGGCCGAGATTTTTTGTGGCCGATAATGCGGCACGTAGCGGCAATTCAGCAAATGATGCAAGAGGGCATGGAGCACGTTCCAAGCCACCAAGTCAATCGTCTGCAGCAGCGGCATCTTCATCTTCTCGCCAACGGAGCTCCTGGCCCACGGAGCCCGTAAGTCATTTACCATTTTGAGGTACATTTAATGAGCCAAAAACTTTTTGCAGCACATAAATTAAAAGTCTGCCGACCGGTCGGCATAACCTCGGTCTGCCAAAGCCCCCACCGTCCCGACGGGGAAGGATCTCTTTGGCAGGGTCAGGGTCAGGTGTCCGGCTGACCAGGCAATGGCTCTATTAGCATGCCCATTAAAATTAGACAAATGGTTGCCATTGCCGTTTGCCGTTTCGCATATCCGCAACTTTTTCCCAGTCCGCAGATTTATGGCTATATATTCCAGGCCGAGGGGTGGCTCGGAGCTTGGGTCTGGTCAGGATTTTGGACCGACTTTGCCGCAATCACACACGCCACTCGGGAGAAATGCGCTGCAGCCTTCGTTATGATAAACGATTTAGTTTCGCTGCCAATGCAGGGGAGTTTTCGCGGAAAATAGGCCTGTTTGAATAGATTAGCGCTATAAAATAAACCAAATAAAAAATTGAGAAGCAGCGTAATTCAAAAACAATTCATTCTTAAAAGACCCCTTATACAATTTTCTTAAAAAATATTATAAAAAAAGGTTGGTTATTTCTAAAATTTATATCCTAAACTTTAAAATACAACTATTTGCTTTAAGCTGCCAACCAACACTTTCTTCTATTGAACTAAAGGGAATGGGATTTTCCGTCTTGATTTCCTTTGCTGGTATAACTCTTTTGTGTATTTCTAAGCCGCTCCACTTCCACTTGGCATTTTCTTTGGCGCAGGATCCCAGACCCCGGCCAGGTCCCTGGCAAATTTAACCCTTCACTTCATTAAACGTACTTGCCAATACCCCAAGGGCACACAAATCACTTTGGCCGCAGATACAAAGGGCCTCTGTCTCTAGGATTGGATTGGGTGTGGCCATAGAAATTCGACATATAGCCAAACAAAAGCCTAATCGTGCAGCAGCCTTCGCTTCTGTCGCTTTTTTTCTCTTCCCGGGCCCAGCCCGCCCTTCTAGCCACACCCACAATGGCTTGAGGAGGAAAACTGGTGATGCTGCCGCCTTTTGGTTGTAATCCATCAAGCGGCTTCGGTTTTGATTCGGGGTCCCACTGTCACAACAAATACAGTAAACAACGCAGAAAGGTGGGTCCTGTTGTGGGCGGAGGCGATAGGGTTGTCCGAGGACAGCGGAGGGATACTTGGGGACCGGGGGTATAGATGGAGATCTGCCACAAAGAGCCCAAAACGTTGCCAGCAAATTGTTTTCCATTCTCTGAATTGAGCGGGTTTGTCGGTGCGTGTTGTTCCAGCTTCCGTTTGGTGTTTTTGGTATTTAAGCATTTAGTCACTCGGCTGAGCCTCTTTCACTCTCCGGTCTATCAGTCATTTCAGTTGTCATTTCATCTTCCTCAGTATCTGGTCCCCATTATCCAGTATCCTGTCCCCCTGCTTTCAATTATCCTTTGTGGATGAAATGAATCGAATTGCGGGGAATGCATATGACAAATTAAGCCTCAAGGCTACTTTTAGGGGCTTTAAGATAGTTCTTTTACAGTTCTGTAGTATAGTTCTTAACAAGAAAATATAAATAATTCCAAGATAATCTTAAACCACATTTTAATATAAATTTTAATTGGAAACAAGCTCTTGTGAGCTTTATTTATTTAATAGCTTCCATAACAAACTTTAGCCGAGAAAATTGTTCAATAAATATTTTCTTAGTCGTCATGAAATGCTCCTCCTAAATCCACAAACTGTCAATCATTTTGATGAATGGATGCATTGAGAATTGAACAAACTTTCTGTATGGATTGCAGCTGCGGTGGCATTTGCAACGATATTTGTTATATCGGTCCAGATATTTGGTTATATCGGTCTTATTGTTGGCGCTCCAATTTCAATGCCTCACGCACATGACTTGGCCACGAACTTTGTTATTTGGCCATGACTGTAGTTGGGCCAGCAACCAGCCGCAAACCACGGTCCTGGCCGTCTTCAGAACCAGAAACAGAATCCTGAGAAGCGAGCCAAGTCTTCAGAACAGCAGCTGGATAAAGTTTCCTGCACATTTCGGAACTTGCAACTTTTCTCATTTGTGCGTGTGCATTGGTAAGATGCACACTACTTCTTGCCACTTGCTCTGTTGCCGGCAGTGCTGCGAAATGATGTCCAACTGCGGCTGTCGACTTCACAGGACGCCTCTAATAGGACGAGCACGAAACTAATCCGCAACATGGCGACAAGAAAATTGAATTCTTGCAACTGTCAAATTGAATCTGCCTGCGTCCTGACCCTTCCGGCTGCCTGCCATCAAAACTTCAAGCTTAAGGCTAAAAGAGAATGAGCCCAACTGGCGGCCATTGTTTCTGAGTGGCCAAAAACGTGATGAGGTGGGTAAGGGAGTCCTCATACTTCAGTTTTTGAGACTAACTTGTTACCATGTCTATGTTTAAATTTATTTTTTAGAGGTTTTACTACCCTTTTAATGTTTACCAACAGTTTCAAGCGCCCGGTTTTGGCCAAGAGTGAAGTGTTGTTATTGCCTTCGCTGACATGTCGCCCATTGTAACTTTCGTTTATTGACTTGCCCTGACACCCGACTTAGGGCTCGTGATAATGACAGACTTCATCGATTACGCGATTATCGCTATGTCACTTTAGAATTTTTCCTCGAAAATTTTCCTCATTTCGGGGCGGAAAAGCTTTTAGCCTGAACCTCCGCCCACACTTCGTCATTTGGCGAATGAAATTGCTGCGCTTCGAGGGTAATATCACTTAAGCTCTTAAGCAGTCAACATGAAACTGGGTGAAAAAAACACCCAAGAACCCAAACCAACAGCCGCTTCAATTGCCACACTTTCAGCGCTGCTTGCCCCCTGCCTCGGCCCCTGTTGTCCATATACTCCCGGACTGTCTCATCCAGAACGAAAATAAAATGTCTCTAATGTGTTGAGCTGTTTAGCGCTAAAAGGATTTTGCAGTTTGAAATGCAGTCACTAGCAGCAGCAGCAGCGGCAGCGGCAATCAAGGGGCGAGAATAATTGAACAATGACACAAGGAAACATTTTGTTTGCTTTTAAAATTTTATTGGCGGGCCATGAAATTCACAAGCACTTACGTCAGACAGGTGAAATGCGTTTTTATTCTGCCAGTAATGGCAAATAAGCAATCAACAAAAACAGAAAATTAGTCACCTGCCTGCAGTGTCAATAGAAAGTGACTGACAGGCGAATGCAACGGCGGAAATTTATGCTGCAACTGCTGCAGGCAAACAATAAAATAACGAGTTGTCTGTGTAAGTAAATTGCATCAAAAAGGGGGACACACACAAGGCACAAGACACAGGTCCTGGCATGGAGCGAGCGAGTTTGTTGCACGTGGCAAGTCAAGGCGGCAAATGTCTTACGCTTCCCTGGCTCGCCTAACAAACGTGGCAACGACGACACTCAGACGCACTCAGACAACCAGGCTAACAAGGCAAACCAAGGCATTGCAGGAGTGGCAATACCAATAATACAGTAGCAAGTAGAAAGCGGCAACAACTGCAACAACGAAAACGACAACGAGGCATGCAAAATTTGGCGCTTGTTTGCATATTCTGCTACTGTTTGTTGCCTTTGTTGGCTAAGGTGCCCCGGCAACAAAGAAACAGGCTAAGAGCGGGGTCACAGACGGCAAAAAGCACTGCTAAAAAAGTTTATTTTTGAAACATGGATAATTTTTTGTAGTTTTTATAAATAAATGGCATCAATCATGTATATATATTTTTGACACTGATGGTAAAAATTTGATCAACAACTGCTTTTAAACCCTCTGCCATTAAAAATACGAATCCTTATTTAAGTAAACTTATTTTCTTTCACTGTAAAACACTCAGACAAAGACGAAATAAAGTTCCCTTTTTCCTTTTTAACAAAAATTGCCAACGAAGCAAAATAAAAGTTTGTTCAGCCATCGCAGCGACACAACTCGAAGCCCCAACTGGAAACCAATCGACAAAAATAACATGCACCCGATCAGATTTTGTAAATCAATTATTGCGCTTGCTGTCCACAACTGCCTCCCAAATACAAAATAAATAAAAGTTTGAATCCAGGGGAATTGTCCAAACATGTTGGGCCTCATTAGGCGAATCTAATGCCTCGTGCATGTTTAATTTAAAGCTCAAATCGAAATTCTGCGTGACTTAATTAAATTGCAATGCTACCGGGGGAGGTCTGGCCATATCCTTTGTTTCCCCCAGTCTCTTCCGAAGCCCCAACCAAATGCCAATGCCACGGGCAATAACAATTTAGATAAACAATTGAGGCAGCATGTGGTGCGTGATATGCAAACGTGCGTAATTAACCTTTTGAAATAGATACCCCAGCCCAGGTGTCGCAATCCGAGGAGGCAACTTTTGCCAGCCATATACGGCTCATATCCCTGGGCTAATCACCAAGTGCAACCGATCCAAGGACTCCGCCCATTCCGGAAATCAAATCGACAAATGGCATTAGGCATAATTATCAGTTTAATGCAACAACTGGAATCAAGGGCAGATGACTTTGGAGTCAGAGCCGCAAGACCCATAGGGCCGGGGTTTGGTTTCTTGGCCAACTGTCTTCATTGTCGTGGCCATCAAAGAGACTTGCAAATGGCATTCGCAATGACATTTGAGCCCTCATTCCAGGACACTCCGCACTAACCCCAACTTGCGTAAGCCAAAGCCTGAAGGATAACGCGCTGGGAGTGTGACTAATGTTGACTTGATGATGATTAAGCTGCCGCGTCCCCAGACCCCGAGTGTGCGTGTTGATTGCGGGTTGATCTGTGGGTGTGGGTGTGGGTGTGTCGTAGGAACTATTAAGAAAAAGGCCACATCACTCGGAGGACAGGCAGCCAGCCCCATCTCACTTTTGGGCCGAAGGTCCCAGTCCACGGCGAACGTGATTCAATTAGAAAAGAAAAATACTGCACCAAAATAAAATGAAATATTCTTAAACACTTTCTGCCAATAATCAGTCAGTGGCACCGCAGGGGATTGCCACGGGCACCTTTTAATTATGTTGATAATTAGTTGGCGACGTGACGGCTCTGAAGCTGAGTCACCAATAATAATGATAGATGAAACATCTTCTCGAGGTGTCTTGTATTTAACACAGCAGTACCATTTATTTTTTAACATGGTTATAAGATAAATCTATGAAGAGGGTACAAATTTCTTTATTATAATAATCTACAAATAAAGCCTGTTTAAAATATGTATTTCAAAATTTAAGTAAAAGATTTCAAACAAATTCCAGTTAATGCTCTAAATCTCAGCCACCCTTATTCCTGCTCAACAGTTTTATTTTTTGCCAGTGCCAATCCTGGTGACAGTGAGCTGACATCCTTTAGAGGGAAGATGGGCGCCCTGTGCGACGACCATCAGGTGTAGACGAGAAAAATTGTCAAGTTACAGAGAGGAAGAATACGGTTGCATTTCGGACATTCGTTACTAGGGCAAAGCCCCAACCTGAACTGCCAATCATGCCGAGCTCGTGCCGACAGCCTCGATAACAAGATGTCCTCCAACTCTGAGTCCTGGCTGAATCCTGGAGTTTCCGTCCGGAATAGAGTGACAAACACAAACTGTGGGATAAATTCAGCTCGGCAATGCTCTCATTCGCAGCCTCATTCCTCTATTCCTGTGACAGCAGCAATTCGAGTTTGGCATTGGGATTGGAACCCGTTGTCCTTTTGCAACTGGCACAGGGTAGGGGAGATGGACCTTTGGTCCTGCCACCACCACCACATTGTCGTGTCTGTGCGTCTTTGAATGCTCAATTAAATTTTCGACTGATTTGGTTTTGAGCCCCGGGGGCAGAAGCCGACCAAATCGGATTGTAATTGGGATTTTTGCGTTGCCTTTGGCCACTTAACAGGGCCAGAGTCCCTGGGCCCTTTGACCCGACTGATTTCGCTGAACGGCATTATGAACTGTTCGCCGGCAATCGAGGAGCGCGCAACTTCTAGTTTATTGAAATATCGGGCCGAAGCAATGCATTTGCGCAAAAATATTGGCAGTCCGTGGTGTAACTCATGTTTACAAAACACTTACAAGTCCCACACACATATCCAGAGACGATTGAATGACTGACTGACTGGCTGAATGAAGTTAATGAAAGTTTATTGAGCACACGGTGCAGTGATTGAGTGGATGGGCGGCCACTTCACAAGGCCCTAATGAATTTTGCCAGTTGAGCGGAAACGGAAATACAGCGCCAAGAAAACACATTCGGGAAAGAGTTTCCAACCCCTCCCCCTGCTGTGTTTATGTGCCAATGAAGCTCCGCCCAGCTCTCTATTCGGCTCTCATTTTATCTAGGGCCCGATCAGACACCCACCCACTTTCTGGGCCCAACTTAATCATTTGACTTTTGTCTAAAGTTTCTGTTATTGTGTGCTCCCACTTTTTCTTTGAGCTTTTTGTTCTGCTATTTGTATTACATTTGTGATCTTAACAACAAATTTACATGCAAATAACTTTTTCAACTTTGGCACTTCCAGCCCCACCCCGAGATACACACGCGTGTCGTCTCAATTGCCACTTATCAGCTCATCGATGAGGTTGGCCAAAGTTTCGTTTTTTTCCATTTACTTTCCGCCGGTCTTAAAATAGGTTTGGGGCCCGAAAACTTTTGCACTTGTTATTGCCAATTCTGTTTGAGTTTTGTTGTGTTTTATTGAAATCGCTAAGGATCCGTGAAACAAATCGCAGGCCCCGGCATTAATCTGTGATTTTAATGTGCCGCCATTAATTCAGCCTAAGCCAAGTCCTTTAATAGCCGTAAAGTGTTGACGACCCACCCGGAATGCCGTACGCAGTCCTGTGACACAGCCTTCCATTGGCTGGGAGGGTTCCGGTAGTGTGGGTCCTGAGGTGCCTATAATCATAAATTACGACCGAGACCACATGCGGTCGCCTTTTGCAGGACATCCCACTACTGACAGGATGGCTCCCCGGTCGGGGGCCGGCCGGGGGAATCCTTTGATGCAGTGCGCGGACTTAACGTGAATTATTTGCATTGCGGTCGGGTGACCACAGCAGCGGCCACGGAAATAGTAGACCCGGCCACTTCAACTTCAGTTACAGGTGCCCGGCCCAGCCAAGCGTTGACCTTTGGCCCGCAGGCACCTGCATGCTTGCGTATATACTGTGTATAATTGAATTTCTTGGCCGGTTAAATATATACGCACAGCTGGCTCGATGGCTGACTGGCTGGCTGGGGACGGGTAATTAAAATGCATTTCGCTGCAGGATTTAATTGTGACCATGTCGCATTTAAAATGCATGACATGCCTCAAAATTTTGCACTCGGTTGTTCCTTGTAAATTAACATTTTCTCTGAGCCTTCACTCTCCGACTGCAGCAATCATTTTGAATTTACAAACACCCCAAGTTTTGTTTTGTTTTCGGCTTATTTATATGGGTTACTGCCATCTGCACTCTGCCCTCCAGTTTTCGCATTTGTATTTGTTAATTCTGATTTCTGAAAATGCAACATTTTCAGATTTTCCCTGCATGGTGAGGAACAGAAAATTGATTCCGTTGGATATGATGTTTTTGTTCCGCCTCTCTGTTTGCCAACCAATTTTGCTCGGCTTCGTTTTTTGGCAAGTAAATATGCGTTTCAGCAAATATTTTAGCTTGTTGAGTGTATCGCATTCTTTTTTGTTCTCCATTTTTTTTAAATTTTGTTGGTGGAAAAATATTTGCTTTTAATTCTGAGCTGAGGGCTGGCACTGCGCCATCGTAAGGACGATAACAAAATGGTGATGGAATTAAACGGTTGTGGGGAATCGGAATTTGGCACGCCTAAAGCATGGGAATGACTGATAATACAAAAAATCCTTTAAAATATATAAAGCTCTTATAATTAATATTTAAATATAGCAAATTACTGTTTAAACTATTTAAATTTCAACAATTTCGGAAAGTTCCGACTCATCTATGCTCTACAGTTCACTGTCGATTCCATCAAGCTTTTCAGTAGAGGCTGAAAGGTATATCGTAGCATGTAAAAACAGACATTACAAGACATTACACATTACATTAAAGACATTACAAGCGCACCAATCAGTGTGAAAAATTTTGAAGATAACTCCAGATAAACAAAAGTATGTAAAACAAGAAAGGAAGCTAACTTCGGGCGGAGCCGAAGTTGATATACCCTTGTAGCTAAAACAGGATATATATCGCTAAAATCGGATATAGTTGGATATAATATAATATAATATAATAATATATATAATATATCGGATATAATATAACCAATATGGTAAATTACAATACAAAATCTAAAAAAAAATACCAAACTTCTATTTTGAAGAACCCCAAAGTTGGTATTTTTACCAAATACCATTTCCGATTACCATCCCGATCAGTTATATGGCAGCTATAAGATATAGTCGGCCAATCCATATGAAACTTGATAAGTTGTATTATTTTTCCAAAAATAGAATTCATAGAAAATCCCAACTTTCTAGCTCGAAAAACACTGAAGTTATGCTATTTCCGATCAATCAGTTATATGGCAGATATAGGATATAGTCGGCTGATCCTTATAAAATTTGGCATGTTGTATTATTTTGCCAAAAATAGCAATCGTACCAAATTCGAATTCTCTAGCTTTAAAAACACCGAAGTTATAGCATTTCCGATCAATCAGTTATATGGCAGCTATAAGATATAGTCGGCCGATCCCGGCCGTTCCGACTTATATACTGCGTGCAAAGGAAAGAAGGGTGTGTGCAAAGATGATAGCTTTAAAACTGAGAGACTAGTTCGCGTTGAAACAGACAGACAGACGGACAGACATACGGACAAACGGACATATCATTGGCTTATATGACATTATGACACGGATTATATCAACTCAGGAGGTGATCCTGATCAAGAATATATATACTTTATAGGGTCGGAGATGTCTCCTTCACTGCGTTGCACACTTTTGACCAAAATTATAATACCCTCTGCAAGGGTATAAATATCATGTTAATATAAACACAGATGGGAAAAAGAAGTTATATTAAAACGATCAAGGAGTTGTTATGAAAATATTACGTATACGCCTTGATTAATTTCTGAAATGTTCAATAAAGAAAGGAATAAATCCTTCACATCTGTTTTAGTTTCTAACCAAACCCGAAAATCTAAACTGATTTTGGAAAATTTTCTTTCCAAATAAATGCATCTAACTTGCAGTGTTTTCCCAAAAATTATGATACCCTCTGAAAGGGTATAAAAATATACCAGTTAAGGATACAAGCCTGTCATCACGTTGTTTTTTAGCTAACTAGATAGCTTAAAGCTTGTTAGCCAAAGGCAAAACTAACGAAAACGATTAAACATAGTTAATTGCTTGGCAAGACCGGTAAAAAATATCTATCTATTCACATTGCCCGGAGATGGAAATAAAAATATACTTCAATTTAAATTTTAAATATTTCAGAAGGTCGTGTAACCAGAAATCTGCGGATTTGGCTTGGCCACATTAATTTGCCGTGACATGTTGACAATGGAATTTTCATTTAAATTTTCAATCCGCATTTTACCAATACAATTTTTGCATTAATAGTGGATGAGATGGGATGGTTTCGTGCCGTGCCGGGCAAAGTGCGTGAAAAGCGGAAGTTGCCAACCGGAAATCCCATTGACAGAAACCTCATGAATTAATGCGGCTTGTTTGGTGCTTTGTTGCTCTTGTGTTTTGTGTGTACATGTGACATATTATAATTCCATCTCTCCTCCAGGATTCAAGATTCCGCTTCCCACTCCTTTATCAGCCGTACGATTGATTTCCGACCAGCCGATCATAAATAATTAATTTTCAATAAAAAGTCAATAGGCGGCTTAATGTTGGTTCTCATGATTAAGAAAGTGGAAATTGTCAGATGAGAGCTTTAAAATAACGAGCAGGTGAATAAATTTTGCACGATAATAAGTGTATTACCAAGAAGGGACAAGGACATGTCCCTGTTTAAAATCATGCAGAGGGCTCGTGTGTCATGACTGTCTTTTCAATAATTCGCTGTTGACATTTTCGTTGTACACATTCGTGATTGTCTGTCCCGTCTGCTCCATTTTTCATTGGTTTCTTTTTGTGGGCGAATTTTATTAAAATTTGCTACCATTTGCCATAATTTGTGTTATTTTTTCCGTTGTCACACATACCCCCAAGTGCCCGGGAGCCCGGGGCACAGATGAGTTTGACAAGCAAATAAGATGGCAAAAATAAATGTACACAAAAGAGTCTGGCGTGCAGGACCCACACATTTATGAAAGTCCTTTGCCCCCATCCTCCCAGACAAAAGCCCCGAAGCACCATTTGTTGCAATCAAATGAAATGCCAGGCATCCTGAGAATAACCAGACACTAACTCCCCTTGTTTGGTCGGGCGACAGTGCTCTGGGAGGGGAGACCCCTATGAATATGTGGAAAAAACATTTTTAATTAACAACGAACGGTCTACTTTATTAAGTTTGTAATCCATTCAAAGGTAAATGAATTTATTCCAGTGGCAGTGCATTTATTTTTCATCGAGTGTTTTGGAAATCAAATGAGAGATGGCGAGTGCGCGTGATTGAATTACGGGTAACTAGTCCTTGTGCCACACTTGATTTGGGTCTGAATGATTAATAAGCCGAATTTCAAGGCGAAAGCCGAGAGCTGAAGTCAAGACGGCAATCATTTATTAATGCTAATGCATTTCGCATTAATCCCGAGATATGTCTCACAGCAAAAAACCAAGCCGAGATGCAAGCCGAGAGGAATGAAAATAAATGGCTGAAAATTAGTTCAAACGCATTTGATGCCTGCTCCAAGTTTTGCCATACAAACGTATATCCGAAGGATAAGCCGAAGGACGAGAAGAGTACTATACTGGCAACATTAATAGTTATACAACAGCTGACATATTGATAAATGAGCGCATTTTCCAAAACGTAGCGCAGTGCCTGAACTATTCCTGTGCCACAAATGGCTCAAGCCAAACTTTAGGGGGAGCAACATGAGTCCTTGCTTGAGCGCGGGCTGGAGCGGGAGCGGCGCGGGTGCTGGTGTTTGGCGGGTTTTTGGCGAAAAATGGCTTCAGTGCCAAGCGTGAGAAATTCCCAAAGTCGCACACGCACGCACGAGAAGGACGCGAAGGATACAACGTCAGGGGTGCCAAACAAATGCTTGTAAATATTTCTGCAGCTGTGATTCTTTTCCCTCGAAGAAAGCCAGCCCCTTCCAATGTTCGGCAATGAGTCAATTTTTTAACATTTATTTGACAGAAATTTTCATTTATTTTTGTCGGTACGAAAAAAAAATTTAATTAAATTGAAATTAATTTGACAGGATATTGCAGGCGCCACCAGAACTATTAATAATGCTCCATGTGAAGCGGGCATAGGAATGTGTGCCCGTATCCGTTGAGGGGGTGTGGGTGTGGGCGGTCGGCTTTGGCGGGTGTGGGGCCTGTGTGCATGTGCGCGACTCCTGGCGGAAGACAAATGTGAGCCAAATAAATTCTCATGTTGCGCTTTTGAGTCGCGTCAAAATTGCACATAGTACCGAGTACAGAACACAGAGCAGAGAAAGAACACAGAATACCGAAAGCAAAATGCTGAACAGAACAGACAGAATAGCGAAACGAATCATTCCACTTACAAACGTGGCCCAAGCCCCACCCCAGCCTCCTTTGGCGTTCTGTGGAATGGTCATAAATCATTGCATACATTTCGAAGTACGTTTCGTATACAATTTTCCAGGCAGCGGCACATAATTAATTAAATTTCACTTTTAAGCGCTTACGCTCAGCCATCCAAAACAAATATCACTCATACGCACTGTGTGGCTCGACGAGGCTGCCGGCCTTGACGGCGCCACCATTTGGCATTGACATACGCACAAATAAATAGACGCTATAAATTCAATTCCCATTCTCGCGGTTACGCGAATTCTCCGCCAATCCCAATACTAATACCATCCGCATCCGAATCCAAGTCCGATTCCCAATCCCCTATTTGTTTGCTCATTGAACAAACGTGCCCGAAATACATATATTTCCATGCAAAACTTTCGCTTAGGTGTGCTATAAATTGCGTGTTCTTTCAGTTGAGTTTCAGTTTCTGTGCCGCTTGACTGCTGACAGCCCGCACAATGCTGTTTTCAGTTTCCAGTTCCAGTGATTCCTTGTTCCTGAAACCCTAGGCGTGGCATATCATTTTAAGGATTGCGAGAAAAGTGCCACGCAGGAAAACGTGCTAAAGTCAAATAAATAACAAAACATTGGCGGACAGCGAATGAATTTATGGTCTAAGAGTCTAAGGCGAAAAAAGTGAAAAATTTTCCAGCAATTGGATTAGGAAAAGGACCATTGGGGGCTGTGTGCCTGGGGGTCTGAGGGGCGGAGCCTCCAGTTCGCCCATCTTGATTCAAACATTCGCATTGGCCAGAAATGAGATTAATGACTTTTTAAATGTCCTGGATCCGCTTGGGGAATCCGAATTCACTCGACTGACTGACTGCCGCAGGGACTGAGGACTGTCGGACTGAAGGAATGACGGACTGAGTGACTGACAACTGGCAGCGACAATGATGGAGAAGTCGTCGAGGATCCCGTGTGCACATCATTGGGCATTAGGTATGCATGCCGTTGTGCCTCTCGCACTGGGAAAGATGTTGAGCAATGCGACCAGAG